>OY294058.1:55737786-56987786 GCA_958510865.1 Myrrha octodecimguttata | reverse complement strand
CATGATGTGCAGCAGCTGTGGTTTCAACAAGACGGTGCAACATGTCACACATCTCGTGTCACAATTGATTCACTGAAGAAACGTTTGATAACCGCATAATTTCACGTTCCGGGCTTGTGAATTGGCGTTCAAGATAGTGCGATTTAACGCCGCTAGACTTTTTTCTGTGGGGATATGTGAAGTCGCTAGTCCGATACGATCGACCACTTTGAGGACAACATTCGCAGTGTAATTGCCGATATACGGCCAGAAGTGTGGGAATAAGTGACAGAAATTGTATTTAAATTGGAATGCCAGATGATTATGATTCGAAAAAAGTCAATTTCGTGTCAATTTTAAAAATACATCTTTGTTTTTTCCTTTTTCAAAGTTCTATAACTCTAAAAAAACACCCTTTATCAGAAAAATATGCTGAAAATTTCAAATAGGTATAACTTCGAAACTGTTCGGTAAATTTCTCCCATTAACGAAATTTATTGTTGCATTTTGAAATGGAACATAGCCTGAAAGCTTCAAGTTGAGAGGATCCTCTGTGCGCCTGTTATCGTGCCTAAGGACAGCCGGACAGACTGTCAGCCAGACAGAATCGATTCGGACACCGGTTTCGTCATCAGTGCGTCCAACCTAGTCCATATCTGGGAAAAACATTGTTTCCCAGAACATGCGCGCAAAACTGAGATACCCCAGGACACCATTCAGGAACTTTCAATATAATCTAAGCGGAAGCGGAAACCAAAAAGATACAGAACAACCACGAACTCAGTCGTCTGTGAAAGAAAATACCCTCCAATTCTCCAACAGTCCACAAGTTTCCCCCAAAACTATCCCTCCCCTTCCCCCCTAGTCAACCCCAGCTCGATTCGCGCGTCCACGTCACCCCCATAAATTATATAATTTGCTTGTGCGGAGGTCATTAAACGGATTTCGGAGACACACACACAGAATCGTAGAGACGTGATGCAGAAAGGCATGCGGATGAATATATAATCTGCAGAGTTATCATCCGCTAACGCCCATTGTTGGAGAGGCCTTACCCGTATACGTCAGATCGTGTAAAATGGGAATTGGAGAACCCTGAAATGCGAAGTTCTTAGTTAATACAATCCTACATATTGTGCCTGGACTGGGCTCTATTGTACGCCTTCACGCCTTGACTACAGAGACGTAGGCTCGGATTTTTGGATATTAGGAGATAAACCAAACAATGATGAAGTTTGCGAGACTAGGACAGGAAAGAAACCAGCTATACAGGGTGAGTCTTTAAGTTGTACATTAATTTCAACCTTAGACTCATCTCATCAAATAAAACACTTTTTTCAATTACCATTATTCCAGATTCGGCTCTGGTAAAGAGTTATAAGCATTTAAATATTTCTGAATGTGCTAATACACTCCTGCACTTTGTTTGCAAGTTCAACACATTTGATTTGTATTGCAGTGAAATCAATCCATTGCTTGAAATTCAAAGAAATATGATTGTTAAAACTCATTTACTCACTTAATTCTTATGATTTGGTACTTTTTGCGGTATTGTTGTGGAAAAAATATTTCACTACACTTCACCATTGAAACACTAATCTTCTACTTGAAATTCGTGCAATATCCAGTTGTTTCCACCATGAGATTCTACGCAATTTCAATCTTGTCCATTCTTATATTAAAAATTCCATAATGATTCTAATTTTCATCAAATTTATGAATTAATTATAAGAAATCACTCGATTAACCAAAAAATATCAATTGAACTCTAGAATTCTATGCAAGCCGGGTCCATAGACATGGATCATGTCTGTGGTCTGGTCACGAAATTGGGAACTTCTGCGAAGATGCCAGCGCCCTAACGGATAAATTTGGTACCTGTCCAAGCTAGTAGTTTTATGTAAACAAACCTTAGAAATGTGGTGGAGAACGAATATTTATTAAGCAGAGCTTGAATATTCAATGAAATTATTATAATTTTGTGTAAGATTTCTTGAGAAGGAACTTTTCGTTTGGATCACGATATAATATCGTACTTTGAATCGTTCCTGGAGGATAATTTCGGTGTTATTTTAGTGTATGTTGCTTGGTCGATCAAAATGAACCAATATCTAAGTTTACTCGAATTTCTGGAAAAATAGGTACCTCAATAAGTAATTTAAGGACTCTCATTTATGTGAAGAAGTGCTGAATGCCGAGGCTATATTATGTGGTTAATCTTAGATGATATTGATTACTGTAGAATACGAGTCATAGTGAAAGCGAACTTCTCACCAAAATTCGTTTCATTCGGAGGAACCATGACGAAGCTACAAATGAAAGACTGTTTTTTTTTTGGAAATTTCAACAGCATCTTTTCACCGGAGTAAAATCAGGAAAGATTGCAAATAAAAAAAGTGTTTTATTTGATGAGAGGAACCTAGGGTTAAAATTAATGTACAACTCAAAGACTCACCTTATATATTTAGCGACGTTTCGAAAAACTTCTTCTTCAGGCCTAAAAAACATTTAAAAAAATAACATCACTTACACACTAAATACAAACAATACAATATATTACCTCTATAAAATCTAGAAATCCTAAAGTATAAACATGGATTTAACATCAAACAACCCTCAAAATCTCAAACATCAAAGTCTCTAGAGTACGCGCAATTCCAAAACGAATGATCACAGATCAATGGAAAACCTAACCTCCTTAAACGTCACATATGATTGTCAAACTTGAACCACCAACTTCTTTATTTCTTCTTATTCTTTGGTATCCATTCTTCTTCTTTTGTATCGAACAGTCCGAAACTACTATTTCCCAAAGGAATGTCCGAATTACAAAAGCAGCTTCCTTCAAGAGCCTTCTCAGTCTTAGTATTCGCTCAGTCCTACGAAAATTCAGTCTAAAGAAGTACTGAGGGTGGACTTTCTTCTACCCTTAATCCAACACTTCAAACGCAGAATTTTCTGATTAGGTGATTGATTGGAATCCGTGGGGGTAGCAGTAGAATTCCTTTACGCCCTTTATGAGTTTCTTACCCTTCGAAATTCAATTTAAAATCACCGTCGTGAAAAGGGGCATTGATTATTTTTATATTTCAGAAAATTCCGAGTAGGGCGGAAAAGATATTTGTTATGCATTTTTATTCATGAAGTGTCGGACGTATCAGAATCTGCAGAATTTTTTATTTCTGTCTCACCGTCGAAATTGAACGCAGAATGAAGAAATATATTTTAGATTGTTCGAACTCGAAGCCATAGCGGTCACCCATTCACGTTCCAAACTCGAGCAAGGCCTCCTCATTTCGTTATGATATTATCTAATCAAATAATTCTCACGATATTCTGCTTGAACATCAGAGCCTCAATTTTCGAACCAAGTTCTAGATTTCAATCCGATTCGATCCATTTTTTTGAAAATATTGGAAAAATACAATTTTAATGGGTACGGAATCATGGGGTGGATTTTACCCATTCACGAATACGACCTTCATTTTCAAGCAACAAATGTGCTCCACAAATATTGAGTCTTTGAGTGTTTTTTTCGGGAGTTATTGTGTTTTTGGTCGGCCTGAAAGCCGATCGTAAAAACAATTTCGAATGATACAAATCAAGAGACTCGATATTTGTGAAGAAGATTTGGACCTTAATTACGAAGGTGGAGTTCGTGAATTGGTGAATCCACCCAATGATTCCGTAGATTCCAAAAATACGGATCGGATCCAATTGAAATCAAAATCTTGATTGAAAATGAAAGCTCGAAGGCTTATGCAGAATTTCGTAAGGACCAAATGGGTATAAAATATCGGAATATAGAATATTTGGAAAAAAAAGCAATTTTCACGCGCTTGTTTCATGAAACGATCATCACGAAACTTCTCACAAGTTGGCGCATCAGCATTTGCCAACTAGAAGAAGTTTCATCATTATAGATAGGGTCAGTTTGGGAGTGTTTCCGGAAATAATGAGGATACCAAGGAAATTAACTCGAAATTTTATATATTTTTGCGCCTAAGTCCTAGGGAAACAGCGTGCTCTAGTTTCGTCCGAATGTCTGTAATTTTCGAATTTTGAGCTGCAAATGGTCTTAAAAGACGAGGTTGGACTCACTGATGACGAATCCGGTGTCAAAATCGATTCTGGCCGGCTGTACGTACGATTACAGGCGTACGGAGAATTCGAGTCGAGCATTTCAGGGTTGGTTACATTTCAAAATGCGAAGGTTGAGTTCGTTAATGGGCAAAATCGTTCGAATGGTTTCGAAGTTATAACCGTTTGAAATTTTGAGGTTATTTCCCCTCATATTTTGAGAACTATTTGGGTGATTGGATTGAAACTTGCAACTAGTTAGGGCATAAGCAACTTTTTGCGAAATTTTGTCGAGATCGTTCTGTCAGTGAATTGAAGAAAACATTTTTTTCGAAAAAAATTTTTAGTTCGAAATTCATTCGAATTTTTTTAAATAAACTTTGGTCATTCTTTGGACTTAATATTTCACGGAAGGTTTCTCAGAAAAACTCAACAAAAACCTAAAAAAGCACTGTCCTGGAGGCAGCAGCTTTTGCGCGCATGTTCAAATTCGTTGCCAAAGCGGACATTTCCACTGAAAAGCTGCTGGCTTCACGGTAGTGCTTTCTAGGTTTTGTTTTAATCTCCGAAAATTACCAAATTTTAATTTAGTGCACATGTGTTATTGAAAAATAGTTTCACCACGCAATTTTGCACAAAAGTGCGAGTCGGTATTTTTTAACTAATAACGAAGTTTCAATCAGATCGTATGAGCACTCTTTCAGATATTTAACTATACGCATTGAAATCTGAAGCACCCTGTAGATTCTCTGAAACAACTCCACCTGTCGTCATCGGCGCCTATAATTGTATGCTAATTTGCCACAATAGCTTATTGTTTCACAGCAGAACCACCATCGAGAACATAAGACACGTGCCGGTCGGTATATACACGAACCATACCACCTGATCATGTTTAAAAATCGCCCCCTGTACAACCCGTTACTTTTTTCCTATTGTTTCTTCAAGATACGCATCTTCCTCCAGTATGTCTTCAATTTATCCGTCAACGTAACTGACGTGAATGTTTTACATCGGCCATTGTTCCTCGAGTCGGCTACGAAAATGAATGAAGAATGTCACCCTTTGTTGAAGTTAAATTGACCCCCTAAAGGGGCGGGAAGGTGTGTAATTTTCTGTGCTTCGCAGGGAAGAATTGTGAATTTCAAGTGACGACAAGAGGCTAATTGTTTATTGTGACACAGCGACGTTTTATTTTCCAGTCTGACGGAATGAAATTTTATATGTGACTACCATCTGTATGATTATACCGAGGCTATCGACAAAGAAGAAGAGGAGCAAAAGTTTTGTGGTCTGAGGAAAATCACAGAATGGTAGTTTTCAACCTAATGAGTACTCGAATGACCAATGTTAACCTCTGTTTATGTGTCAAAATCCGATGTAAAATTTGATTTTGCCCGGCTACTCGGCTGTAGACACAATAACTTGAGAAAAGACTAGTGACTTGAAACTTTTAGGGTAGGTTGTGCGTTAAAGTGTGGCAGTCAAGATGGTTAATGAACTGAACTAGCCGAAGAGTTCCGAAGTTTTAACCATTTGAAGTTTTGAGGTTATTTCCTCAATATCCAGGAACTACTTATGGATTTATTATTGAAAGAAGATAAGATGCACTTCGGCCAATGCCGTTTCCACCTCGGTTTCCACTGCTGATACGATCGCGGAAAGTCTTCAGTTTTCAGGCTCTTCATTTGACGTGTCTTTTCAGCCTTGATGGCTTCTACCTCCCCAAGTTCCACTCCCGGAGCACCATTTTGCATTTCGGGAACAGGAAGAAGTCGCAAGGAGCTAAATCGGGTGAATAAGTCGGATGCTCTGTTACGGTGATAGGACTTTGGGCCCAAAACTAACGCACAACGGGAGAAGTGTGAGCAGGCGCTTCAGAACCATTTTCACGCACAATTCCGTGGACGATTTTTTTGGGGATTGACAGTTTCTCAGCTATCATTCTAACTGTCAATCGACGGTATTTAAGGACACAACCTTGAATTCGTTCAACATTTTTCTCAGAACTCGATGTGAAGGGGAGTCCTGAGCGTTGGTCATTTTCACATCTTCTCGGCCTTTCCGAAACCTTTTCAACCACTCGTTGACGGTTGGTTCCTTCAGAGAATTGTCTCCGTAAACTTGTTGCAAACACTCAAAAATCTCAAGACCATTCTTGCCTGGCTTTGCCAGAAACTTGATGTTGATGCGCTGTTCCTCAATCAGAGAGAGCTCCAAGCCGACGGCAGATAAAAAAGGGGTTAGTTTCAACGAGCTCATGTAAGTTCTACTTACTAGCAGATCGCGACAGCTCGAGCTGAGCATTGAGGGGATTGCATAGAGAGGGGGGACCATCAGGCCGCCCCTCCACAACGCTTCGACAGGACGAATTTTTCATACCTATTTTCCGGACAAATCTCGTATTATGATTTTGTATCGATGTAGAGTGAGAAAAACATAAAAATATGTGTTACATGCAAGAGACCTATTCAATACTTCAAAACGACTGTATTAAGCATAAGCTCTTCCTGATGGTGAACCCCCTAAAAAATAAATTATGCATTACCTTGCATCAGACGTTGTTTTCAAAGTGATGAAAGGCTTCTGGCAAGCCGGCAACTTGCAGAAAACCCAGGAATCCTTATACATCCAAAAACCGGCCTTCCAAACGAACTGACATCCTCATGGTTAATACAATTGCCGTCGTTGGCGGTACGGTCCCATTGTCGGAGGTAACAGCGTGTGGACAGCGTTTGCATGTTGAGAGTCTTATATAATATTAACGTCCTATCCGGCCCGAAATAGATATGCCCCAGCGGAAAGCGTTTTATGCAGACCTGGGGATTTCCAACTTTACGGCAACCCTTGTTCTCCAAGTTACTGCCGACGTGTACTCCGTTGTTGCGCTGAATTTGTTTTAATAGTGGGCGCTAGCGGCCATCGAGACGATCAGGGGGTTAATTTTACTGTGCCACCGGTTATACAGCGGGGATTTTCCGGGGTTTGCAAGTGTGAAGTGGGCTTAACGGTATGGTAGTTGCGGGTCACGAATAAAATACTAGTAGTAAATTTGATGCATTTTGTTACGTGTATAATTCTTCGGCAACCCAAGTTGAATTCTTATCAAATAAAGGGTGTTTTTTTAAAGGTATAGAACTTCAAGTTGGCAACACTGTTTTAACTGGCGGTCATTTTGTCATCTGTCAAGTCATTTGTGTTTAGTTTGGTCTGGCATTTCACTATGAATAGACTGACGCCTGAACAACGCTTCCACATTGGGCGAATTTATTTTGAAAATAATGGTTTTGTTCGAAATTCGTATTGCGCTATTTTTCCATTTTACGGTCAACATAATCGTCCATCAGAGCAATTAATTCGACTAACTATGGACCGTTTATGCCCCACGTTTTCTCTAACTGATAATACGCATCCATAGCACAGATCAACCAGATAAACCACTCGCCTCATTTACTTAGGAAATCTATGTCAACGGAGATATGACCCTGAATCGAGCTAATCAGAATTTTAGCAGGCGTTTGGGGTGCTTTGGGGTGCCAATCAGATTGCAGGAATAGGATAACGTCACTCTCGCCGCTTTTGGACTCGCTTGAAGAGGTTATAAACATGTAAACAAACTGAAATGAATTTTTGTCCTATTTGTTTGATGAATAATTTCGTATCTGTCCCATTTTAGAATATAATCCAAACACTTTTTACAGCCAAATCAATTGTTTGGTCATCTTTGAGGTTCTATTTTATGATGACAGTCCTCATTATATGTTTTAATTGTACAACAGCAAGAATTGGAATCGAACTTCCTGGGTAGACTCATTCATAATGTTCATTTAATATAATATAAAGGAATCGCAACTGAAGTAGAAGAATTACAACCTCCATTATTCAATTAAAACGATGGGATGTCTAATAAAATGGTATATGATTGCACAAGCACAAGGATTGGAATCAAACAAAGTTGGTATATTCATAGTTTGATTTTATATTGAAATGAATCTCATTTGATGTGAAAGTATATCAACCCATACATTCTCCATGTAATACGATCGTATGTTTCCGTTTGCTCGATAAATTGATTTCAAAGAAAAGAAAGTTTTCGCCGAAAAATACCTCTTTGAACAAATGACTGCTATATATCTTTTTTATTGATAAAATAGTGAAGCAATTATACTCAACTCGCTGAAATTAATTATGTAAAAAACAGTGTCCGAAACAGTTTGGCAGACTTCACGTAAACATGGTATATTTACTACAAAAAAGTTACTGAAAACTTAACGAATAATATATTTATATGAGTAATAATTGATAGTATTATGGAAAAGATAAGACAATGAAGTATTTCTTGTTTATAAATTTTTAAGGTTTCTTCATTTCTTACACATTAATTCGATTGTATCCACACATATTAGAAAAAGGTTTGCAATGAAATAGAACACAACCAAACTCCCACAAGATTTTGGGGGGTTTCCTATAGACCTATAAGTGTCACTACGAAGATTCTCTGATTAAGGTAAACGGGTTTTCTTAACATTTTTCCAAAATTTTCATTTACTCGAACCGAGTTCTTCTACAGGAGTTTAAGATGTGACAAAGCACTTGCTTTGGTATTGGAAATTTGCTTCTCAAATGGTTTCATCGAAAAATCTTAGTCTGATTTTAATTTTGAGATTCCTGAATCCCGACAAATCCGTTTTTACATTTCGATTTTAGATATTCCAAAGTCAAGTATTTAATTTGACAGTTGTTTTGAGGACGAAGAAAGTGTGGTTATGTCTGTTGTATTTCTCGAGGTCGGAAAGACGCGATTCCTGCAAACGATGAAGTGATTTGTCTTGTTGGTCTGTGTCCATAGAGAACAGAAGAAGCCATTGCTGATTTAGAGCGTACCATAAAGGAAGACCCGAAACAGAACGTTATAGTCAATGGTTACCGCTATAGAGCCATGATTACTGACTTTTTCGTTCTTCAATTGAACAACCATGATCTGCAGCAGCTGTGGTATAAACAAGACGGCGCAACATGTCACATATCTCGTGCAACAATTGATTCACTGAAGGAAACGTTTGATAACCTCATAATTTCACGTTCCTGGCCCGTGAATTGGCCTTCAATATCGTGCGATTTAACACCGCTAGACTATTTTCTGTGGGAATATGTGAAGCCGCGGGTCCACGCCGATAAGTCCAAAACGATCGACTACTTGGAGGACAACATTCGCCGCGTAATTGCCGATATACTGCCACAAATCTTGGAAAAAGTTATTGAAAGTTGGACGTCCAGATAAGATTACGTCCGAGCCAGCCATGGCGGTCATATGCCTGAAATTATATTGAAATTATTATGCCAAAAGATTATCTTTTGAATAAAGTCATATTCATGCCAGTTTCAAAAATTCATCCTTGTTTCATTCCATTTCAAAGTTCTATATCTCTGAAAAAAATACCCTTCACATGAATAAGAAAATTCCCTTACGTGTGCAATAAATTGACTACTTTATTTATTGGGAACATTAAAGTTTAATCTCTAAAATATATCATCCTGTCGAAGGCTAATACTTTTACAACTGTTTTTTTCTTATCAAATATCAGATTAAACATCAATTTTATGATAATACTCAGGTGCCCACAGACACAACCTAAGGCATGTAGATTAATTCTTCAGGTAGTCAAGTAGTTATCTAGACATTCGTTGCCTCTAATTAATGCCTAAGGGTAGTTGTAACTACTAGTAAAGGTGTGGATTCGACATTTTAGGATCAGATGCCTGAAGCACCTGTTCGAGGAAGACTACATCTGAAGAAGTTATTACTCCATATAGAAATCGATACCTTCAAATCGATTCAGATATGTCAAAAAGAAGTATTTGTTGATGATAATCTCTCAAAGCGAGCTTTAGATGAGATAATTTCGAACTCGTTTTTACGCGCTTGTTATTTCAGTGGGAGGCACTATCATTTCGTTCAAATGTTATTTTCGAATTTTGAAACGAAAATAATTGGTCTCACTGATGAAGAATTCATAGTCAAACTGAATTTTTTCCGTCTGCCTGGCCGTCCCTATTTTTGCGCGCGCATGCTCTGGGAGAACAGCTTATTCCCTTGATATTTGAAGAACCACTGAAGTTATTGAATTGATACTAGGAATTTAATTGAAACATGAAGACTAGCAATTTCTTGCGAAATTTCGTTGAGGTAGTGCTTTCAGTGCATTCGAAAAAATATTTTTTTCTCAAAAAATTTTTTTTCAGAAACGATCAGCTCTATTCGGACAAAATTTTGATCATACTTTGAGCTCCATATTTCACAGTAGTGTGTAAAATTTGATTTTTTTTCGCGATATCGTTGATTTTTTTGGAATATCTCGAAAAAAACTGATTCTATCATGATGAAACTTGGCAGCGAATTTGAAAATGCTGATGAACAACTTTGTGCAAATTTTCGTGATGATCGTGCCATCAGAACAATCTGAAAAAAATATTTCTAATTTTTTTTTTCTCAAATATTTAATATTCTGTGATCTTTTAATCACTTTCCTCATCAAATTCCGTAAAAACCTTCAAAATGTCATATTCCGATAATTATCTGGATTTCTATTCGATATAATCTGTATTTTTGTGAATATTGGGGGAATCAAATTTTGAATGAGTATATCTGCGGAATCATTGGGTGGATTTCACCCATTCACTAATTCGGCCTTCGGTATCAAGGTCCCAACCTACTCTCCAAATATCGAGTATCTATAATGTTTCTTTCAGAAGTTATTGTGTTTACGGTCGGCCGATATTTTTTGGGCAATTTAGTAAACACACAAATTTTACCATAGTTGAGATATTGATTAGATGTTTCAATAAATGTACGCAATGTGTTCTCCTGAACGAAAAATCTGAAGTCGAACCAGGCGTTCTGTCTTCGTTTGGACACAAATCTTCTTCGAACCTCACCTAGTAGCGGCAATGATTAATATTTAAGGAAAAATAACTGAAAATATCAGATATCCACCTAACCTGTATTTCTACGGGTTGCCACTTACTCCAAGAATGAAGTTTAGTATTGGCGCAATTTAATCTGTCGGAATTCTGTGTATTCGTCGATGACAGGTGGTGGAAAATACTTATCATCGTATACGTCATTTTACATTTTTTTTGTTAAATATCGAATATTTTTTTAATGAATCACCACTTTTTGTTTTGTTAAGATACAAACATAATTTGTGAACTATCTGAAAGCAGTGTATGATTGTTTTCATGACGAAAAAAGTGTCCTTAATATGCATCAGAAAAAAGTACTTTTGGTCACAGTACCACAAGAGGAATCCAGCCCCACGAAGCCGATCCAATAAGAAAAATATATTTCCGGCAGTTTGTCCATATCTGACATTTCATGCTTTTTGTAGTGGCTATCATTCACAAAGAAGAAGATCTCTATGTTCCCCGAACATCGAAATCAACCCACACAACGTTTTTCGACAAAACCAATAAACCTGGTACGTTCCAACCGCATAATGCACTTACATAATCGATGTACCCGTTCAGGTCCAGTTGTCGCATAGAAAGTACGAACGTTTGAATGTCGGCAACAAAGGTATCTACATCAGCAACATCGAAATAACCCGAACAATATGCCCAATTAAAACGACTCAATGCTCGTACTTGCATAGTGGTCCATTCTGATCTGTTCTCTATTGTAATGGTACATTGTCGCTTATTGGTTGGCATTCGTTTCGATGGAACAACTTCCTTGTTTGTAAATTAATGCCCATTTGGCTGTGTCAATATCAAAAATATTTGTACGTAGGGGAGGGGAACAAACAAAGGGTGAGCCATCTGCTGGTTGGTTTGGAAATTATGATGGTAATGCTGTCATCGGTGCAATTGGAATAATGAATAAACTGCTTGTTTTAGGGTGGTGGAATTTAATATCTAAATTAGGTTAGATGGTATTGCTCATCACCTGAAACCGAAAACATATAAGTTTTCTCGGAATACAGAGAGCCCTCAACACAATGGGGGTTTTTCCTTTAAACGAAAATGCAGTAGTTTTCATGAAAAACCTTTAGAACATCACATTTCAAACATATAGTTTCAATATTATGTTTTTAAAAAAATGTTTGATCTCCTAAAACTGAAAAATAAAAATGGGGATTTGAAATTTGAAGGGATTTATCTGGAGTGCACGATATGGCAACGTCGAATTCAGCTTTCTTGGAAAGAAAAGGAAGTCGAATGTGTTACTTAGCTTAGGAAAACAGAGATAGCTATACTTCGATCTGGTAAGAGTAGAAGACAACGACCAAGGAATAGAACAAGAAGAGCACAGACTGTCATACTGTCATATTACTGACAAATCGCATACGGAAACGAATAACAAATTGTTCGGTTATATTGACAAATAACACGTGTGTATCACAGAATAGGAATAAATATTTTATTATTCTATTGTAGAACAAGCTATCGTACTAAACACCGTTGCCACTTCGTGCATGCCTGGCAAATTCCTTTAAATTTTGAAACCCCAGGTATGAAATCTGATTTTGAATACTTTCTGGTTATTTGGGAAAATGATGAATCAAACCCATAATAATAATGTTTAAATTTGCATTTGCAGTAATAACCCAAATTCGGGCAAAACCCCCATTTTACGCGCTCTTTTCAGGCAATCAGAATACCCCGATAATGTTAGTTCCGGGCTGGCCAGCTCCACGGGAACTTTTCATTCCACCACGGTCGAACACACTTTCGTAATTTTCATGATTTCTGGACGGGCGAACGTAATAAAATAAGGTCCATCTTATATAGGAATGAAAAAGCAAGGAATGAACACACACATTGCCTTACTCTAAGGCCCAATTCCAAGATAAATAAAAATAATTATTCATAGAAATTGCCATTGCAGATAGCGGGATATAAACTAGTCGTAAATAGTTTCTCGAATAAATGTTGCCTGATGACTCCATAAGATGTCGACCCCAGGCTATCAAAATCGTCCCTAGACATACTCACCTCTCCAAATTCTCCCTCCATCCCCTAAGCTGCATTTCCCATAAAATCTCTACCTCCACGCGGGGATATATTGATTTGCAAGCGGTATCTAGGCGTGCCATGAATCGTTAATTCTTAAAATATTCAATAAATCATGTAAACGCATATGTGCCTTCTCTTTTTGACACCGCTGCCAATCCGTAAGCGTCGTGGTATAGACCTGGGGTGCAGCCGTAAAGGGCTCTCCTGCGAGGGTGGCCAGGGATGAACTGGATCCCGAAGGAACAATAGGGATTTATTTCGATTTCAAAGAGGAAACGTTTGTCGTCAAGGTCCTACGCCTCTGAAAGTATCAGTTTCACTAACAGATTAAGGAGTGACTTCTTTGGGCTTATTTTAATGATTTCGAGTAATATAACACCTAACATATCTCTTCGGAGGCCACCCCAGTGCACTTGTCGTTAAAGAGTTAGGTTAGGTTGATGACGCCCTACAAAGGTCTATTATATTTCAGGGTTATTTTAGGTTTTCGCCCTAAATATAAGAAACAAAACTTCCAAAAATGCAATAAGAATTATTATTGATAGAAATCGTCCTCACGGATTGCAGGATTTAAACTATTTGTCAAGGGGAGTTTCTTGAAAAAATGTTGACCAATGTTCAACATCGATGCAATCGATTTACCAATAGAACTGTAACGTTTCAGAGTCTAAATCTGACTCCTTCATAATACAATAAATGAAAATCTTCAGAGTTATTTTCTTGCAATACTTTTGTATTCTTGTGAAATAAAATTGATAATTAATGATGCAAAATCCTTTCAAAATTAAAATTAATTGATATTTGAGAGTTCCATTATTCCCTAGTTATAGTTATAGTTTTTCCTCGTTCTCTCATAAGAAATATAATGAAACGAACGAATAGTTACAATCAGAAATCACCAGGAAATTCAAATACATCTGGCATCACCAGGTGTTTACAGTCGGCTTTAAACGCGATAACTTTGCGGAGGAATGACCTAGAGATTCGGAATTTGCGGGGTAGGTTTAAGGTTCAAATACGTAGTTCAAGTTCTGATTTGACAGATCCGCCTGACGCCTGAACGCATTCCAAATGTCATTGTCCCAATAGCTTTGTTTTGGTTCCGAAATTCATATCTGTCCTAGGACAGTTCTAGAACTGCGCAGAATCGATGTGCTGTTGAAGCCCGATTCTGAACTATCCTAGAACCAAACCAATGAAACCAAAACACGAATTTAGTTCGCATTTCCTGGTAGAGGAGGAAAAACTTCCGTTTGTCATGGCAAAAAAGAGGAATGTCATTAATTTCTTATGCTATTTATTATTAAGAATATTTGTCCCTGTCGAGTTAATATATAGTATATATATTTTTGGGGGGGTACTTGCGTCAACTTTATTTTTTCGGTTGTAAAAAATCGTTTTTCTGAATGTTTTCTCATTACTTCAGTTATATTTCGAAATGAATCAACAATCTGAAAGTAAATCATACAAACAAGAATGATTTTAATTATGAATATAATGATGAATGTTTCGCAGATATGTGCATTTTAGAGAAAAATTCATTCGAATAATTATTACTTGATTAGCAGAGGACTCTTGCTCCCTAGATCTATTTAATTAGTATAGGTACAATTTTAGTAAAATCCATTAATCAGCTGATTATGTGAGGTCGTAGCGAAGGAATTATCCTCAACAACAAAAGTTTAAATTTAACAGCTAACCGTTTTTCCAACAAACACAACAATTAAAAACCAAATCAATACGACTTCGAAAAAGTCAGGTTAACTCTACGCTTGTGCGAACTACCGAATTCTGAAGCAATTCTTACCCTAACGTCCGAACTCTCTTCTCAGTTCTAGAACAGTTCAGAATCGATTCTGAAAATATCCAATACGGAATAACTCGAATTCTGAGCCGTTTCTGAAATGAACCAAGACACAAAATCGCGATATCGCTCATGCTCGAACCGTTCCGAACAGTTCTGAACTGAGCAGAAAAGGCACTCATTTTGTTCCTATGGGCCAGCATCTATTCAAATCTAATCTCAACAAATCTTACCCGAACAATCTGTCGTCTGTAGATGTCTCAAGGTAAAACAACCTTGAGAAACTTATCACAAAGTTTCAATAAAACTTTCTAATTTAAAATCCACTATTGAATTCTTCTCGAGCGGTTCCCTATCGATCTCAAAGTGGAATTGGATGCGCCCCTGTGTTCTAAGTATGGAAAAAGTTTCGGATTAAGGTAAAGGAAGACCGGACAGGCTGCATATATTGGAAAAAGGGGGAGAGTTTTGCTTTAAATTATACTTTGGGGTGTTACTTTATGTGTTTTTCGATTCAAGTAGTCTCTGGCGTATCCTAAGGACTTTATGGGTGGCTCACACTGTATATATTTGATATTTTTCTTGTAACCATTGGCTATCTGTTTCGATCATTTTTCTTTATTGGAATCAACTGGAACAAAAATAATTGAGAAAATTCCAATGAAATCGCGTTTGTTATAATTCTTAAAAACAAAGAAAACTGAAGGATGAAAATGTTATTGAACACTACACTACACTGCACTGACTTTCTACCTCATAGAATGAGGAACATTAATATTCATCTTAATATGAACACACATAACCCCTATGAGGACAATGGTGCTCTTATTTTCATTTGTTTTCCTACTAAATTATTAGGCCAAACTGGGGAAACTAATTGTATTTCATACTATCGCCACCGACACAAACGCCACCAATCGACCAATCAGAGCACATGACAATGGTAATTCGGCAATTGTCATTTTGAATTTATTTATGTTTTATCAGACTATTATTTAGTTATTGATTATTGCGTGGAATCTTTTTGTGTAAGGTTCGAAGAATTGTGTTGATCCTCAGATAATTTTAAAAGGGTCCTTTTGTATTTTGTTTGGACAGTGTAGATGTATATGGAAATTAATGTTCGAATGAAGAAAGAATCCTATTTATACAAGGTATAAACTTCATGGTACTCAAAAGCATATCATTCTGTTCATAATTGTGTTTCTATCATTTTCACTAATCGAGGATCGAGTTATAAACCCCCAACTAAGCATAGTATTTTTACTATAGAATATGCTGCATTTTTTTTGGTTCTTTATTGAGTATACAAGAATTGTTTGATAATTCTCATTCACTTGAAATTGTAATTTATTTATATAATGCTACTATCAAGTGCTACTAGAAAACCTCACTTCCGAAATCCGATTGAATCAGATCAACTATTGAATAAAGCACCTGTTTTCTAATTGCAAATCTTATAAATTTAAATGGAAAAGAACTGAAATTGAACAGGTTTAATGATATCGCCTATTCAAAGAGTTTTTATTCTCTGTGAAACTCCAGCTCTGGATAAGTCTCAGTCTGACTTAAAGTAAGGGTGATGCTAGATCTGTACCAACTTCCATAAACTTCCCGCCGCTTTACCACATTCCATTGTATATCTGCACAATCTATAAAAATATGAATATATTTGAACAATGAAATCGATGTAGCAGTAGATTCTGTGAAATAATTTCACCTTTCTTTCCTAATAATTTCACGCTTCTCTTACTGTAATATAGGAAAACATCGAGTGATATTGTATTCGCCAAAAATTACAATTTATATTGAATTTTTAGAATATATTTCACTGAAATTAATACAAAACATAATATGGTAGAAATTAATTCATACAGATATTTTTTACCTTGTATCATGTCTGATGTCAATTTAGTTCTGAAAGACAGCTGCCTTGACGACAGTTCGTTATTTCCAAATAGCGCCACCTGCAGTGAAAAAAACGAATTCTACTGATCTCCCCAGCATTGGCGAAACAAAAGCGCATCTTTGAATTCACCTTAGCTTCTCTGCTCAATAACCCCACAGTATTACCCAGATTCTGTGCAACTTCACAGAGTACGAAGGCGCAATTTCATAATCTGTGACTACACTTCTTAACAGCATTGCAACCGTAATGTAGGTGAAAACACTGTATGTAGAATGTTTCTAAATAGCAAGAATATGATATCAGAATACCGAAGGTATAACCTGTTATCTAAAAGCCAGAGGTCTTTCTTGACCTCTGGCTGGGGTAAACTTGAGAAGGTTTATGTTGAATGCCAATTAGTTTATTGGAATGAGGGAAGATCGGGAACCAAATTAATGTCTTGCTCAACTATCTCGATGGAATTTCAAGTGGTTCTTCAACTGAAAGTAGGGTTACTGAAGTTATCTCCAAAATTAACCCGACTAATCTAATATTCATCTTATCTTAAAGGGGAGAGAAATTGATGAATATTGAATATCGAAAGGGTTCTTGCATTGATTTCAATAAACGACGTTTTTCTTGAAGGCATGAAACTAGCAATGGAGCACAGAGTTTTTTACGACATAAAATGTCAATAAATACAAAATATGTTGGACCACTGATTCCATGTGTTTGATAATTCTAAGTCGCCATTTTCAGTTTTGTTTGAGCATTCGTGAATCCAGTTTGTCCTACCCTGACACTTTTGTATAAGAAATATTGAATCAACAGAAAAATGTTCCTTTGATAAGACTTTTTTCGATTGGTCTATTTTTTTGATACCTAACGGGTGTTCATTAAATATCTTGAGAACTGTGAAAAGTGATACAATACAGAAATATTGTTGGTTTCAAGAGCAAACGGGGTGACCTGTGGAAGCCAGAATTCGATTTTTCAAAGAATCTTTTGGGTGCAAAGGGTTGAAAAAAAATTGTTAGAATGCACAATGTTGTCATTTTTTTATATTCGAGAATTTTCGGGAAAACAAAACTGAAATGGAGTGAAAAATAGGAAAATAACTTACATTGTTTATATTGCATATAATTCATTACATCAAAAAAAAAAAAATTTCAAAACATGGACTATTTCTGGAAATGAAGTTGTCCCCAAATGTTCAACACTTTGCGCTACAGCAACAATATTCTCTTTGGTACGCACATTTCTTTGTCTGGTTGATGGTTCCGGATCGAAAATAGTGGAATGAATGCGAAAACTGATCAGGAACTGCACGAATTTCTTGCTTACAAGGCCGATTATGTTGACCCTAAAATGAACGAAATGCTTTATGAACTACGGTTACAAATTTACTTGTTTCGAAGTGAATTTCCACCAGTTATATGGGTTGTTCCGCGATAGACGATTCATGATGAATTGCCAAATATTACTGAACAGAAATATCACCAGTTTCACATTCTCAACTGTCCAACCATAGTCAACAATCGAAACTTCTCATACAGATAAAAAAATATCCATCAGATCCCCTACGCCACTGGTTCGCTTCATAGCTTTTCCAAGATGACGTTAGCGATGTCAGGCAATGATGGGGCTAGCCCCGTCCCCTACTCTTGCGATCCTTTCTTCCTTACTCCTGTAGATTCTCCCAGGATTTTCGGATATAAAACGGAAAGTTATCAATACCACTTTGGATTTACAGCCCACGTCACCACTCCGAGGTGTGGATATTTGGAGATTTCTCTACGAAATTGCCTAGAGCTGCGATGGATAGTCCCTCCCCTCCCTTCTGCGTTTTAAGGAGTTGCAGATTCGCTGAGAATTCACGTCTAGTAGAAACTAATTAAAAATATAACAACAATGTTTGATTTACCGATATGAAACCAAATTCTTCATAGAATCACCCTCGTACATCGCGATAAATATTGCCTAGTTTTAACAAAGTGGTACGTTTGCAACTGTTATGGAACGTGATCTTCGGAAAGACTACTGTGGAACGTGCCCTTTCAAACCACAGAAACGATCTGCTCCATTTATCAGTAGGATACTTTTATGGTTTGTCGTTAACCTCAAATTATAGTTTACGTGGATTTCGTACGAGTGAATGGTAATTTCTGCCTCACATGCACGCGTTCATTTGATGGTCTGAATTCTGGAATATTCGCAGATTTTTAGGGTAGGCTGTAACAGTATCATTTCAATATCGCTTGCTGTATGATTTCATTTCAGGGTCAAATTTGACAGTAATTTGAGTTTAGTTCCAGTTAGATTTGACGTTCGGAGGAAAAAACAAGGCATATGTCTCGATTTCTATGGAAAAGATAGTAATAGTTTCCGAATGTCTCTTTTAAAAGTGTTTACAATCCAATGAATACCAAAATCCGAGAAATATTGACATATCTATGAAGTTGAGCTCATCACAATATACTGTATTCGACCCCAACTTCCCTCATCAATGCTTCCAGCTGAATTAGCCTTTCTCTTAACCAATCCCATTCCATATTGCCATTATCATATCTCATAATCAACCTCGACCGTTTCATAGAAATCGAATCAATCAAATCAACAAAACAACTGCACCGCCCTCTCAGAAAGCATATAGAGAACTATATACCCCTGCCTTTCACAGAATATCATCACGCAGAGTCATCGATGATACACGTTCTGCACAGACATAGAGATGGACACATATATCTGCAAACGTATCAACCATCGACGGGGTGCGAACCATAGACCCAATTAATTAATCCGTTCAATTGACGGACGTATTACGCGTCGTTGCAGGAGTTATTTGCAATCCGGGGCCATTCGTTATGTTAACATTGGATAACTTTGTATCGAATTCGATGCAGCAGAGCTGGGTCATAACGTTATATTGCGATTTGCGAGGTGTTTACGGGAACCGGGCACAGAGACGTAATATGGTTGACAAACTGTCATGGATATAGTTCATGTTTATGGGTCGATGATGCAGTGGTGATGCGACTGCTGCTATTTCAGTGGATCTTCATTGCCTACGTATTGGTTTTCACTAAAATTGTATGTGAATTATTCCATTTTGTCGTGTTTTCCTCTGGAGAATAACGTTAGGTTGAATACATCAGATATGTGTTACGGAAAATTCTAGAAAAATGATTACCAGAGATTTCAAAAGCATGTTCAAATTTGATGCCAAAGAGGTATTCCTTGAGTTATAAAAGAAGGAACAAAGATAGTGAGGAAACAACAGTGGAACAGGGCATATATTTAACCCAATATTTCTCAAATTTTACATTTGATCGAGTTAAAATTATATTTTTGAATATTGACTTCAGGGTATGTGCTAAATTTCATGGAAATCTGGTGAAGATTTTCCGAAAACACTATTGTTTCAAATTAAGAAAATCTGCTGAAATACAAGAAAATATATCTTGTGCTTTGAATTTGAATGAAAACAGTGACGTCATCATTGGTAAATACGATCACAGCATGTTTAACTTACATCATGTTGGTACCATTGTCATCTCACCTCCTCTTTTTCTTAGCTATGTCCATATAGTTTTATAGATCTTTGTTATTTATATTCATATAAACACACATAACCCCACACTATGTCCTAGATTATGTACAATCTTACAGAGTACGACGTCAGAACTTCATGATCTGTGACTATACTTGCAATATTTCAGCAACGAACAGAGTCCAGAGTGCTGCACGATCTATACTGGTGTACAATATAGTGTAGTTCTTGGAGACACAACCATGGAGTTTAAAGAAGGGGAGGGAGCATGTCCTATATTTCCCTTGTACCAAAAGTGTCACACCTTTTTGAGAACCTTCTGTGGATTTTCACATACCAATATGACCGACAACTACAAGGTGTATATTTGTATGGTGTGCAGCAAATGAGACAAAAATATTCAGTTCAAATTCGGCCATATTGGTATGGGTAAATCCACAGAAGATTCTCAAAAGTTTGTGACACTTTTCGTTATGCCCCTTCACTCTTTTCCTACCTCCATGGACACAACGAACAAACCTATTGTGGCGGATTTTAGATTTACGCCGGCCCTGGTGTCAGGCAGAAACGACATTGTTTGGCATAATCGCTTTGCCGTCTATGGCTCTTCGAACGCTTACAAAGCGAAGAAACTGTTTGCTTTCGCAATTAATCGAAATCAAAAACTTCTTTGCCGCAATAATGTTGACTTTATTGTTCAAATGCAATTACGTCGATGAGTTGCCAACAATGAACGCCACTAATGAAAGCCAAGAGATGGCTTTCATGTCGATATTCGTCCCATGTTGAGTGGCCCGTTGCAGGAATAACTCATCTCGTTCCAAAACGACAATTTTTTTGCGGCGATTGACCAACGGGGAATATTTAATGAAGTGGGTGTTTGGGTTTTTGGAGTTGGTAACACTGCGTTCGGTTTTGGGTGTCTGAACGTGCCAACATTGGAAGTTTGGTACCTTGAAACATGGGATATTTTTGAGGATTTCAAGTGTCTCGATGTCATTTCATAATACGGTTGAAATTGTGGTTGAAAATGAGAATTTACGGTTTAATTCGGCCGGACCGTAAACACAACTTCCGGAAGAAAAGACTTGGGAACTCGATATTTCTAGAGAAGGTTTGGGACTTAATTACGAAGGCCGAATTCGTGAATGGGTAAAATCCACCCAATGATTCCGCAGATACACCCATTCAAAATTTTATTTTCCCAATATTTCCAAAAATACAGATTAGATCGAATTGAAATCCAGTACTTAAAATGACAATTTGAAGGTTCATACAGAATTAGATGGGGATAATATGATGAGAAGATCACAGAATATTAAATATTTAAAAAAAAAAATAAATTTTTTTTTTCAAATTGTTGTTATGGCAGGATCATCACGAAATTTTGCACGATGTTGTCCCTCAACATCTTCGAACCAGCTGTGGAGTTTCATCACGATTGAATCAGTATTTCTTGAATTATACCGAAAAAAACAACGATATCGAGAAGAAAATCACGAAATTTTACATATTTTTTCCCAATATATCCAAAACTGATAGCCGTATCGAGTTGAAATTTGTATTATGTCATCCTGACATAATACATGTCACAAGTTTTTCACTTTATTCCCGATATTTTATTAGATTTCTAGTTCGAAATGAACAATTATGGATCTATGGGAGATGATTCCCCAATAAAGGGGCCTGTAGCGTTCTTCGTTTATCTGAGGATCTGAAAATCATCGCTTGGAGGACTGAACCTGGTCGAAAGACCCTCTCGGTCATGAGCAAATGTAGGTAATATTATTTACTGCTTCCTTCTGGTTTTCTGTCCCTCTTTCTGTTTTAGATATTATGTCAAGATATTTTGTCGAAATGAATTCAAGATGATGAAAAAATTATTTTCAAATGAAAAAGTTGCCATCCATCTTCTATAAACAAATTACTACACTTATGCGGGGAGACAGAATTTTTCCTGAGGTTTTTATCTGTGCTCTTGTATCATACGCAAATATGTATGGTACCCCGTTTACATTTCCTCTGCTAACACTGTGATATATCTTAGAATTGTAATGCTCGTTCTCAAAAGAATATATATATTTGGTGCACTGTTGTGAAATATGAAGTTCAAGGTATAACTGAATTTTTCTCGAAAATTAACGATCGTTTCCGAAAAAAAAAATTGTTTTCGAAAAAAATTTCAAAAAAAAAAGTATTTCGGATTGAGTAACCATACGACTTCAACAAAATTCAGCTCAAAGTTGCGCGTCGATATACTCCAACTAACTGCTTCGCTCCAGTAGTTTCGGAAATATGAGGAAATTAACCTCAACATTTCAAATGTCTACTACTCCGAAACTATTTGGCCGATTTGGCCCATTAACGAACTTAACCTTTGTATCTTGAAATGCAACCCTTCATAAAATTTCCAAGTTGATAGAATTCTCCGTACGCCCGTAATCGTGGGAAGGCCGGCTGGCCGGACAGAATCGATTTTGATTCCGGATTCGTCATCAGTGAGTCCAACCTAGTCGTTTAAGATCATTTTCGGGGCAATCATCGAAAATAACAGATATTTGTACAAAACGACAGCACGCTGTTTCCCTAGAACATGCGCGCAAAAATACCAAAACTAGGAAGGTATCATTTATGGTGAATCACCCTATAGCAAACCCAAACAAACGGACGGACCGCAAAGCAGTATCCTCCTATTCTTCCTTGCTGCCTTCTTAATAGGTGGTCCACTTTACAAAGCCGTAAATTCACCGACGTGGTTCTAAAAATAACCGAATAGGGACGCTATCACGCTTCACGCATCATAAAGTACCTCGGGGAAAAGACGGATTTTCTTTATTTAAATCGAATAAAATAACCATTTTCTACTTTAATTTAATTTCGGTCCCGTTTTGGAACCCGAACTCGACGAGGTTTATAATTATCGGTTTTTGCGTCGTTCGTTACGTCAAAAAGGGTTCCAACACGTACAGGATGCCGCTAAATTGAATTTGAACGTGTTGTTTTTTAGAACGGTTGTGGAACTGTGGTGTTCTTTAAGTTCTATTGGGTGTTTGTTTCGATGAAATTGGTTTATGTTGCGCTACATGTCAGACAGTCTTTGAGTACTTCTTAAAATTCTACGTAGATTGTTTCCGATCACTAAAATGATACAGGGTGATTTGTGTTATCCGATGGTAATAGACGACTTCGGTTGAAGTTCCAAGTTGCCAACCCAAAAATAACGTCATAATTAGGTTTGTTGTGGTTCCGAGTTCAGAACTGTTCTAGAACTGTTCCGCATGCGCGATTGCGATTTTGTGTTTTGGGTCATTTCAGAACCGATTCAGGATTTGAGTAATCCTGTTTTGATTATTTTCAGAATGAATTGAACTTCAGAACTGGGTAGTTGGCACAAGCGTAGAGTAGCTATCAACGATTTAAATGGTTAACCTGACTTTTTCGGCGTCGTGTTGATTTGGTTTCTGATTGTTGTATTTGTTGAGGAAATGGTTAACCGTTAAATTTAAACTTTTTATTGCTTCGCTACGACCTCCCAGGAAAATCTAATGGATTTTATTTCCATTGTACACACCTGGGATGTATACTTCTTGAAAAAATCTATGAATGCAAGAGTCCTCTTCCTCTATTGAATAATAATGTTACGAATGAATTTTTCTCTGAATAGCACATATCTGAAATACGTTCATCATTAAATTCATTATTATAACTATCAATAATAATTTGTTGGTTCATTTCGAAATATAATTGAACTACAGAAGAAAATTCAGAAAAACTATTTTTACAAAAAAATTAAGTGGACACAAGTTTCCCCAAAAATATATATGAGATACGTTTATCATTGAATTCATTATTATATCAATCGATAATTTGTTGGTTCATATTGGAACATGAGGAAAATTCAAAAAACGATTTTACAACAAGAAGAAATTAAGTGGACGCAAGTATACCCGAAAATATTTATATATTACATCGTGCGACAAGGATTTCCGCATATTTTTTTAAAATAAAACCACAGAAAATATATAAGACATATAAAACATTCCTCTTTTCTGTCAACTCAAACGAAATTTTTGTTTTCCTCTACGATCCCAATGAGAACCTGAACTCAATTCGTGTTTTGGTTTCATTTCTTTTAGAACTGTTCTGGGATAGTTCAGAATCGGGCTTCAGCAGCGCATCGATTCCACGCAGTTCTAAAAATACCCTAGGACAGTTCTGAATTTGGAACCAAAACAAACCTATAAACTTTCCTGGGGAAGGGGAATTACAGAACAAAATGAGACATGATGAGATATGATAAGGTTCTATCTTGAATAATTATTTAAAGTTCCCAAGTTCTTGAAGAAACACCCTTTGAATTACCATCACGAAATTTCGCACAACTTTCACCTACTAGGTACTCAATTTCATCATGATCGGTTCAGTACTTTTTGATCATTCCAGAAATAACAGCTACCAAGGAAAAATCCATGAAATTTTATATATTCTTTTCCCAATATCTCCGAACATCGGAAACGGATTGAACTAATCTTTGTACACTGTTGTAGATTATTGACTGCAAGATCTGGACAGAATATAATAGAAATCTGCTGAAAAATTTTAGAAAAAAAAATTCTACAAAAATTTGGAGAATTTTTTCAATTCATTCACCATTCTCGGCTCAAAATTCGAAAATTTAATGCGCGAAAAAATGTCGCATGCGACACAATATATTAATTACATCTTGTGAATGAAACTCCAACTTGAAAAAATGAAAATTTTAACATATACCTCAAGTTTCACTTCTCACGAATTTTCCAAAAAGTGATTTCCTGATAGAAACACCTTTTCAACCCCTGCACTATCTTTCCTATTCAACTCTTGTTATAGGTATAGAAGATTCCGATAATAGATCTCCCATTCTGAATATCCCAACATTACGCCCACATCTGATCAAATCTGTCAGCTATGATAAATGTATCCCCAATCGAAAACCGTGTCTTTTCAACCCTTATCTATATCATCCCTACGAAATAGCTCCAGTAAGTTTTTCTATATCCCCGCAGATACTATAACTTCTTTATCTAGTTAGCGTTATGACCGTCTTCACCCCTTGGACGTTGAAGAGTGCGTTGTGTTTACGTACGGACAGGGGGGTGACTTGTCCCCCTTTTATATTCAGACGATAAGATTGTCGTCGCTTTTGAAGAACGGTTTTCACGATTACGGAATCGAAAAAGAAGGCTAAAATATGAGAAAGGGACTGATAATGTAGATAGTCATAGTTCGGAATACTTGTGGATGTCAGGGCTGCATTAAGGTGAATTTTATAGAGGAAAATCAACCTCACATCTCAGGGTTGCTTAAGGAATGTTCTCGGGAAAAATTATAGAAAAATACTGGCGGAAAGTCAGCTGCTTTCGCGCCTAGCTTAAAATTGGATACCAGGGTGATATCTTCGGAGTAATTCAGGAAAAAAACTAGCGCTTGTTCGAATTCTAACCATTAGATCAACACGAAATTTTGCACCTAGTTGCGTGTTGGTAATCTCCAGCTGATTAAGAAGTTTCAATCCGATTGCATTTGTACTTTTTGAGATATTGCTTAAATAACGTTAAAATTCCAAATAACAACGAAATTTGGTACATTTTTTTCCCTTATAACTCCGAAAGTAAATATCGGATCGGATTGAAATTTTGAAAATTGTTGTTAAATACTGACTTTCAGGTTTGTGCCAAATTCCATAGAAATATAATGAATTTCAGAGAACAAAAAAATTTCCATCAAAAATTTTAAAAATTTTCGAATAAATTTTTTTTTTACTTTCTAACCACTGGATCAACATGAAATTTTCCTTCAAGTAACACGTTGGTATTTCGAAACTGTTCACGAAGTTTCAATTTGATCGAGTCAATACTTCATGAGATATCTCGGAATTTCAAATAGGCCTCTGAAAGTTTACAACTGATTCCACCCATTAATGAACTTGGCCGAGATATGTGGACTCCAAACCTTATCTGACAATTTCAAGTCGCTAAGTCATTTCCTTCACACAACCTACCCTGAAAGTCCCAAGGTGCTATTTTGTGTTTTTTTTAAGTAATCTTGCTTACAGCCGGTCGTCCGGATAGTGGTTCGATTTTTGGATAGAGAAGTTCGTTACTTTAATAATAATAATAATAAAGTTTATTTGCTTTCAACACAACCTAATACAATATTCTCCTAAATACCGCAAATAAACTTCGAGATGATCCATTTGAAAATAGATTAAAAGAAATTCATCCCAGAAATTGAAATGTCTAGATTTCCTGTCCCAGGTGTAGAATTTCGAAATTAATCAAGTTATTCTGAACATTGAGAGACCACCTATTTTTAATTTGCGTAAATTGATGCGAATCGATATCTTCGCGACGGAAAACTTCACCTAACCAAAAAATAGTACCCCACGTTGGGCGCCAATATAATTCCAATTATCGAATCCAACATATGTGCCGCATGTTGGGCGCCATGTTTTGATCTTCCACAATTCGATAGTATCGCGTTGAAAGCTGACCGAATCGAATCGTCAAATCCGACAACAATTTTTAACCCCCGTATTCGCGAAACCGGCAATTCAAATGAAGACCGTCCCACCCCGATCACGTGTCAACCGGTCATATGTCAGCGCGTTTTCCGTGTCCGTCCCGTCTCCTCGCGGACTCAGTCACGGCCTCCCGCGACATTGACAAATGCATCCTATTAATCGTCCATGGCACACTTGGCATCGTTAATAAATAACCGATAATGAATAAATCCATTGTGTGTTAGGTGGGGTGGCGAGATATGCGTCTGTTAATAGAAGTGTACAGGCGAAAAACACGTCGAGATCTACACATATACGGTCTTCGTTGTTAATACGAGAGGGGTAGACCGACTGGTTATGATTTAATCTGCTAATGGACGTTGACGTGACGTATGGCTCGATCGTGATTTGTTCGTGGGTAGTTTTGGGATTGTTTTGATTCCAGAATTATTGGGAATTTGGGTTAATTTGTCGTTTATTTGCACGATTTCGTCAGCTCTTGTAAGATGCTTGAGAACACGGACGGTGTTTTTGCCGGACGACTGTAACGCCTGACGGCTTTTACGCCGGTCGGTAGATAATTTGTGGAATATCAGAATGTGATGTATTGATCTTGCCATAACTCATCTCAAGAAAATTCCTCCAATCTGCAATGTTCTTGAAATGAAGTTAGTTTTGTCGTGATATTTTCTTTCCGTTGTTCCTTCGAACAGGGTGTTCAGAGAAAGATTCAAAACAAAGTGGAAATCCAGAATCTGGAAATGCTACACGTAATGGGGGCTTTTCCTGAATTTGGGTAATTACTGTAAATGCAAATTTGAACATAATTATTATGGGTTTGATTCATCGTTTTCCCAAATTACCTTCAGAAAGTATTCAAAATCAGATTTCAAAATTGGGGTTTGGGATTTGCCAGGCATGCACGAAGTGACAGCGGTGTTTAGTAGAATAGCTTTTTCTGTTATAAAATAATGAAATATTCATTCTTATTCTGTGGTACACACGTGTTCTTTGTCAATATAACCAAACAATTTCCGTTTGCGATTTGTCAGTAATATGACAGTCTGTGCTCTTCTTTTTCTATTCCTTGGTCGTTGTCTTCTACTCTAACCATATCGAAGTATAGCTATCTCTGTTTTCTTAAGCAAAGTAAAACATTTGAGGTCCTTTTCTTTCCGAAAAAGCTGAATTCGACGTTGCTATATCGTGCACTCAAGACAAATTCCATTAAATGCAAATACCCATTTTTATTCTTCAGTTTTAGGTAATCAAACATTTTTTTAAAAATATAATATTGAAATTATATGTTCGAAATGTGATGTTCTTAAGGTTTTTCATGAAAATTTCTGCATTTTCGTTTAAAGGAAAAACCCCCATTATTGCCTGTTGCAGCTGAATTTGCCTCATATGCGTTTTACTAGTTAGTGAGATCGAGGGTTTGAAAAATTTTTTCAAAACGTTATAATTTATCAGTATTGAGAAAAAAAATAATAATTTATAATATCACGACTAATGACGTTTAATGGAAGCCTACTAGGAAAACCATGTCGGTTAACCTAGTGTCTCAAGTTCCATAATCGATTGATAATTTATAAATGCTGTGAATCTCTATGATCGCGTATGAATGCTATAAATCTCTGATCGCGAGTTTCTCGAAAATGGTTGAATATTATGATATTGACCAACACCTTTTCCAGCAAGATTGGTCTGTTTTTTTTTTGAGTTTTTTACTCATATCTTATCTATTCCCATTATAATCGAAATGCGACATTTTATGGTTATGTAATTTGCTATATCTAGCGCCCTCTATGAGCTTCATTAAAATGAGTTACATAAGACGGTTTCGGAAACTTGATCGGATTAACACGGGTAACTTACCCGGGTCACCCAAATGACAGATTTAGCGTTCAACAAGTGTCATTTGAGTGATCCGGGTATGTTACCCGTGTTAATCTGATCAAGTTTCCGAAACCGCCTATAATTCGATTTCTCAACTAGAAAAAACTCTACTAGTCAATTTTCATGGTGCCACTGCCAAAGTTACCGTAATAGTTGCAATTCTCTCAATTTCTTTGAAAAAACTTTCACATCCTGTATCTCATAATCCATAAACATTTGTTCCTAGAATTTTGGCTTGATAGTCATCAACATTCACTTGTTTAAAGTCAGTCGGTAGGCTGTGTAAGGTTGGCACTCGTGATATTTCATCAAGGTCACAAAAATCAGGCAGACGTTGCTAATTCTTACATATTTGCATCAAGGACTATATGGGTTATTTTCATCAACGATTGTGAAACACAATTTTACGCGCTTGTTCTGGGAAACAGCGTGCTATCATTTCGTCCCGATGTCTGAAATTTTCGAATTTGGAGCCGAAAAGGGTCTTTGATTGAACTCTCTGAAAAAGAATCCGTGGTCAAATTCAATTCTGTCCGACCGTCCGTATGTGCTCTAACTTTCAAACGAAAAGACTCAGCGACTTGAATTGTCAGAATAGGTTTGCGGAGTCCAAATATCTCGTTTAAGTTCGTTTATGGGTGGAATCGGTTGGATAGGTTCGGAACTAGGCTCATTTGAAATTTTGAGGTTAATTTCTCGATATCTCATGAAGTATCGACCCGATCGAATTGAAACTTCGTGGATAGTTTTGGAATACCAACGCGCAACATGGAACAAAATATCGTGTGGATGCAGTCGTTAGAAATTTTTTTTAAAAATGTCATTGCAAATTTTTTCAATTTTTCATGAAAACTTTTTTTCTCTGTAAATATTCATTAGATTTCAATGGAATTTGGACAAACCTTAGAGTCAGTATTCAAGAGAAATGTTCCAAATTTCAATTCGATCCGATATTTACTTTCTGAGATATAAGGGGAAAAATTTCGTTGTTATTTGGCATTTCAAAGCCATTTCCGCAATATCTCAAGAAGTACGAATGCAATCAGATTAAAACTTCGTAATCAGGTGGAGATTACCAACACGCAACTAGGTGCAAAATTTCGTATTGATCTAAGTGTTAGAATTCGAACAAGCGCGTAAAAGCTTCTGACCTCACGTCAGTGCTTTCATAAACTGTTCCATCTCCAAAAGGTATAAACGGGTCGAAGTTCAGATTTGTACACGCTTTGAATCAAATACAGCCATTGTAATCATCCCCTTTCTACGCCCACATCATTCAGATTCCGGACGCCTCTGTCGGGCCCAACAAATGACAAACTCATTAGTGTATAAATAAACCACATGTGTTATTCTTAATAAATATCAAGTTATAACAGTGGTCTGGACTAAAAGCGGCACGAAAACATTTCCATAATAGAGGGTAGTCGCGTGTTATGTTAAACTGCCCTTTCTGATAGCGGTCGCTGGCGCATGCGCGCGCGCCGTTTCCGATTCCGTGACTCGTTCAGAGACGTCCGAGTGAGATCGTATTTTCGGTTTGAAAGGCTTTCAAACTAAACATACGAATGAAAGCTCAATCTGAACAACGGAGACAACGGAGAATTGGATTCGTAATTCGCAGCTTTCAATTTGTGCGGCGTTCCTCGACTTTCAGTTTGACTGATGATGACATTTGATGGATGACTGAGGGCATATGATGGGCGCCAGATGACGTTCGGTGGATTAAATCTGTAAATTGTTCGTCTGCTGATACAAGATGTGGCATTTTATTCGATTGAAGTGAATGAAAATTTTGTATTTTCCAGAAGTGTTCTATCAGATTAAATATAATTTCACAATCCTTGGAACATTCCTCAGGGAAGTGATGGAGATCATTTTAAAAAAAATCTAGAAAACGCACTGACGTGAGGTCAGGAGCTTTAACGCGCTTGTTCAAATTCTATCTATTCTATGTTGGTAATCTCTACCTGGTTACGAAATTTCAATCTGATTGCTTCTGTACTTCTCGAGATATTTCGGAAATAACATAAATTCAAATAGCAACGAAATTTGGCACATTTTTTCCCTTATATCTCCGGAGGAAAATTTCGGATCGAATTGAAATTTGGAACATTGTTGTTAAATACTGACTCTAAGGTTTGTGCCAAATTCCAATGAAATCTAGTCAATATTTTCAGAGAAAAAAATGTTTCATTTGAAAATTAAAAAATTTTCGAATGAATTTTTTTTTAAATTTCTAACAACTGGGTTCTCACGAAATTTTGCTCTGAGTTGCGCGTTGGTATTCCAAAACTGTCCACGAAGTTTCAATTTGATCGAGTCAATACTTCATGAGATATCAAGGAATTAACCTCAAAATTTCAATTGGGCCTAACTCCGAAACTGTCCAACTGATTTCACCCATCAACGAACTTAGCCGAGATATTTGGACTGCAAACCTAATATGACAATTTCAAATCGCTAAGTCTTTTCCTTCGAAAGTTAGAGCACATACGAACGGACGGATAGAATTGAATTTGACCATGGATTCTTCTTCAGGGAGTTCAACCAAATCATTTAAGGCCATTTCCTGCTCAAAATTCGAAAATTACAGACATCGTGACGAAATGATAACGCGCTGTTCCCTAGAACAAGCGCATAAAAAGATCTGATAACTCGAAGACTGATTTTGAAGAACAATTCTATAATGTTTGTAAGTGTTCATAGATTTCAAAAATATTCCATTTTTTTTCGTAAACAAAGCACTTTCAAATTGCCACCAAACAGCCTAAAGAAATCTTTCATTCAGCTAATCCAGATTCTTTTACAAAAAATTATAAATTTTTCACTTCCATATTTCATTCTTAAAAACCGAATATTTGATGTAATATAAATCACATTCAGTAGATCCGGTTGTTCAAAATTCTCATCTGCAATTCTATCCCCCATTTATTATTAGATCCAGACTTTCCACCGGAACAACGAGGAAAATATGCATTTTCACGATCGCGGCCGACTTCATAAAAACTTCCATCGGACAGTCCTTCCTGTGATATCCTTTGTGCACTGCATAATGCAGTTCAGACACCCAGAAAAGAATCACTAGATGCTAATCAAGATAACAAAGCGAACTTCTCATAAAATGAAAGAACGAGAACCGACGGGAATATTTTAATAGAATACCTATTGAATTATACAAGTTTTCCAGAGTTTTTCCAGCCATGTTTTAATTGAAATCTGGACTATCGGTTCCGTTACTCCTGCCGCGCATGCGCGCTCCTTTCGAGGACCGAGAAGAATCGCTTCTGTCGACTGGGACGTCGAAAACTAACCCGAATTGAATAATGAGGGTGGTAGGGGAGGGGTACCTCGGGAAAAGTGGAAAACTAACAAAGTTTCTGGGAGGTTTTCCCAGGGAAAATTCACGCGATTACACGTGTAAGGCCGGTAATGACTTTTCGTAATGATAAGGTAGAAAACGGGTTCGTTTCAATTCAGAGTTACCGAGACTTTTTTCTTTAGGAAAAAACTAACAACTGTTATTATGTTTGACAATAACAGGAACTTCTTGGAAAAGTTTTAATTTGAAAATTCTAGGAATAATCAGGAAAAGTATAATTGGGTGTATTAGATTAGTTGGGAAGAGACATTTATAATGATATTGAATCAGAAAACAACATGTATGCTTAATTAGTTTACTTAATATAAAAAATTTTGAAGTGTTAAATCCAGGCTTAAAAGTACCGAAAGAAATATCTGGGAGACTCGATAGTTGAAGAGAATTTTATTACACCAATATTTGCATAAATCAGCTTGGAATAATTAAATGTTTCATTTTTGCAATAATTCCAAAAATACATATCCAATCGAGCTGAAATCTGATGTTCGATTGTGAAATGGACACTTCAAAATTCATGCCAAATTTCAGCGCAATCTATCGGATAATTTCTGAAATATGAAATTCTCGAAAAAAAAAATTGTTTTATTCTTGTCATAATAAGATTCTCATGAAATTTTCAAGAGTTAAAATTCATAACTAAGTCTTGATACAATGAGGTCCTTATTCATCGAATTATTTAAGAAATAAGAACGATTTAGATCTCTATGACTCTGAAACCATTCAGCCGATTATGCCATATTATCATTTGGATGTGAAACCACTCTTTCGAATGGATCTTTGTATGTTGAGAACAATTTTTAAGTAGTATAGATAAATTTACTGGGCCAAGAGATGATAGTCTTGAAAAGAATTCGGAAATTTCACGAGAAACTTACCACTAAATCGTCCAAAAACTTCAAACAACTTCAGTTTGTGTCTCAATAATCCTTATCTTCGTTCTCCATCTTCGAACTTCCGCTTGACACTATTTTTCGGGCACCCCTGTATATTCATTTGATACTCCATTCGAGTCCAGAAGAAGCAGCAGTATTTCTAGTTACAAAATATAACTGAAAAATTTTTTATATCACAGATAAAATAAATGTCAATAAGTATAACCTGAAAATTCAGAATTCCATCCATTTTTATCAGCACAATACTCAAAAAATACTTAAATTCAGAACTTATCGATGATTGTTCAAAATAAATAGAATCATTTCAGCAATTTGCTTCATCAAAACCTATGACTTCATCAAACAGAACAAAATTCAGAATTTCTTCGGTCGGTGCTTTTCCAACACCAACCTGAATTCCGCAAATCATAATATTAGTAAATGGGCTTTTACCAACGTAATTCCGATTTCCAACAGCTCATTATAGATGAAATGAAATCAGAACCCAGCCTTTCGTCCATAAAAAAACTCAAACAATACGCTGCTCATTTGACGTTCGTGTTTCAATTATCGCCATTTACTTCTGTGATCTAATTCCTGAATGTCAGTCCACGAACTTTTTTCTCACGGGACAAGGGATTCCTACGAACGTGACTTTCTCCATCTTTCTAATTGCTCCGAAAAATCGAAGATTCTTCGTTATAACTGAAATTTGACGCCTCATAATGGGGAACATCTGCGCGGAGGCTCTCTGACAATTTCATGCAACTTTGCGACAATCACAGGGCACAGAAACCGCATGTTTTGAGTGAGGACTGTCACTAATTCTGACAAATATACTTCGGGTGCGTTTCTATGCTTGAGTGGTGACCCTAAGGTTATTGCGACGTTGCCGATGTGTAGCGGAATTAATAGGTTGAAGGAATTGCCATTCTGATTACAATGTTTCTTTTTCACACGAGATTTGAGGATACTCAGTTTCAGTACTTGTTATCGCATTGTTCAGACATGACTTCTTTTTCTGAAAGAACATCATACCAACTGCAGTGTGCCAATCCATTAGCTTCGTTATTAATGGTCGATCGTAAACACAATAACTTCCGAAAGAAAAAACTTAGAATATCGATATTTGTAGAGTGGGTTAGGACTTCAATTAAGAAGGTTGAATTTGTGTATGCGTTAAAATCTGCCCAATGATTCCGCTGATATACCTATTCAAAATTTTATTTTTCCAATATTTTCATGAATACATAGATTGGATTGAGTTGAAATCCAGTAGGCTCGGTTGAAAAATGACAGGTTGAAGGGTAAAGCAGAATCTCGTGCGAGGACACTGTAATAAGAAGATCGCAGAATATAGAATATTAGAAAATGAATTTTGAAATATTATTTTCAAATGTCAAATGTCACAATTATGTAGTTTTCGAGATTGTGAGGAAATTACCTCAAAAATTCAAATCACTATTACTCCGTTCGGCTGATTTGTCCCATTAACGAATCAAAGAAAAAATCGAAAATTACAGATTTGGACAAAACGATAGCACGCTGTTCCTAGAACGTGCGTACAAAAATAATATATAATCGACTAGAAAAACACGAGAAATGAATTTCTCAAACAAATAAGAAGGATGATTTGAATTCTTATAGTTTTCATTCGAAAATTTACGTTGAAAATATGAATTGTAGATTCCTGGGATTTGTCTCTCTGAAGTATGAACTGTCTATATAGTTCGATGAATCCTGCTTAAAATACAATCATTTTCGCGACGTAGAGCTAAAAGTTGGACTGAGCATGTGGTAGAGATTCACACAACTTTCTGATATGCAAAACAACACAGTATTTCTTACTCCTTGTTCGCTCGTTCAAGTTGTCCTCATTTCAATCGAATTAATTGCTACGTTTCCTTCTGTCAAAACAACTTCGAGCACTTATTGCATAAATCACTTCTAAAGCTAGCTTTTGTGCTAGGGAGATTCGGGTATTTGGGTTTTCGGAGATTCTTTCCTATTGGCCGACGACGATCACGTGATCGTCGTCAGCCAATAGGGTGAATCTCTCGACCAATAGGATGAATCCCCGATTACCCAAATACCCGAATCTCCCTAGCTCTAACGGTGCCTTAAAGGGTGTTTTTTTTTCGAGGTATAGAACTTTAAGTTGGCAACAATGTTTTAACTGGCGGCCATTTTGTCAGCTGTCGAGTGATTTGGCTTAGTTTGGTCTGGCATTTCAACACGAATACACTGACGTCTGAACAACGTTTCCAAATTGTGCAATTTATTTTGAAAATAATGGTTCTGATCCCGATTTTCTCAGGAGAATTTTCTTTAGCAATGAAGCTCTCTTTTGGTTGAATGGCTACATCAATGAACAAAACTGTCTCATTTGGAGTGAAGATAATCCTCGAGTGTATGTTGAGACACCGTTAGATCCAGAAAAACTGATTGTTTGATGTGCTTTATGGGCTGGTGGTATCCTTGCTCCGTACATCTTTGTTTCTACAGTCATTACTGGTTTTTTCGTTTCTCAATTGAACAACCATGATGTGCAGCAGCTGTGGTTTCGAAAGGAAGGCGCAACATGTCACACACCTCGTGCCACAATTGATTTACTGAAGGAAACGTTCGATAACCGCATAATTTCACGATCGGGACCCGTGAATTGGCTTCCAAGATCGTGCGATTTAACGCCGCTAGACTATTTTCTGTGGGGATATGTGAAGTCGCTAGTTTACGCCGATAAGCCCGAAACGATCGACCACTTGGAGGACAACATTCGCCGCGTTATTGCCGATATACGCTCACAAATGTTGGAAAAAGTGATTGAAAATTGGGACTCCAGATTAGATTACGTCCGAGCCAGCCGTGGCGGTCATATGCCAAAAATGATATTTAAATTATAATGCCAAAAGATTATCTTTTGAATAAAGACAATTTTGTTTCAATTTTAAAAATTCATCTTTGTGTTATTCCAATTCAAAGTTCTTTACCTCTAAAAAACACCCTTACTCGCCTCTTGGCAACATCGCACCACATCTCACTGACCACACGGGCTGAATCCATCAGTTCGGTAACAATGCATCATTAGCAACGCCGCCTGAGGAAGGTACTACACTCGTTTTACATAATAGTGACAACTACAATTCTAAGGAGGACAAACATTTAGATTAGTCCTTTTGATGGTCCAAAAGAAGCAGATGTTCTCTCGAGATCTCGCAAGCGATACTTACCTGGTTGAAGTATTATATGCTAGAATGGATCAAATTTCACGCTTTAATAACAGCTATCCTAATCCTTGAGAGGAACTTGAGAAGTCTTGTGTAAGACGAGAGCCGGGTCTGAAAGACCTTAGCGGTTCCTCGAGTAGGCAGGATGTAGAAGGTAAATACTTCCTCCTGGTGGTATTGTGACATCATTTACATGTCGTTGGATTGTCGATAATTCGATCGCCAGTGGTCTCTTTGTTTGATGGAACTGGAATTAGAACTTTCTCGTGAAAATGATATTGTTATAGATGGACAAGAGAGATTCGTCATGAATTTCCTGATAGAAAGGGCCTTCGTTGCTTTATTAGTTGTTACGATTATGGGAAATGTATTTCATCTGATCCCACCTGTTGATGAAGATATACTGGGTGTTCCAAAAAAAACGTACTAACGAAGAGCGGGTGAAGATATCAAGAATATATGGCGAACGCTATATTCTCGATATGCAAGGTGTTCAATATATTGCGAGAAAAAGGAAAGTCTATTTTGAAAAAAAAATTGTGAATTCATCGAAAATGTGAAAATATACTCGAAATTACTTCTCGAACTCGATCTGTATCGATTAAAACTTATTTTGGGAGGATTTTGCGTAATTTTTCAGGTTATTCCTGGGTTTTCACTCCCAATATCTGAAACAAAACTATTAAAACGCCCTTGCGAATTGCAGGATAGAACTATTTATCAGGGGCGGTTTCTTGAAGAACAGAGAAAGATAAACAAAGCGAACTGTAACGTTTCAGAGTACAGAATTGACTATTTAATCAGAAAAGTTAGAAAATTTTTGGAATTATTTTGTTTCGATTTTTTGTTCTGAGACTTTTGTCAAATTGACATTTTTATGAAATCACAACGACACAGATTCACTCGATTTGAAAGTTTTTATACCTTTACTTCTTCTTTAAATGAATTCAGCCAAACTATCACAAAGTAACGGACTACTCTATCCATTATTTTTCAGTAAAATTTCAACACTCGATTCTTGATTTCCGTACAAGAAAATAGCATGAATCTTCCAACCATGTTTATATCCGTGAAATATTTCCAGTGTTGACAGAGAAAAAAGTTTCTTCAACATTCGCCAGGTTTTTGGAACATATTCATATAATATTATTCATTCATTATTTTTCCATAGGAAATTCACATTTTGAAAAATACGTAATTACTGCGACCTTTATGTAGAGAGTACAACGTCGTCAAGATATCTGACAGGAAAATGGCTATAACCTAACATTTTCGAAATATACACATACACATATACACAAAATATGTCAGAATGTCATGGCCAACCGGGATAGTTTATAAATGTGAATGTAGTATAGTTTTATACGTCATCATTATTTGTACTTACGATCACATCAGATGAGCAGATGATGAGCACACCATGTTTTACTCACGTTATAGGAAAGTGTATACTGTAACCACCTGATATATTCTATGCAGCTTGTTCTTAACTGTCAAACCATAGACAATAATCATCGAAACTTTTCATGATGCTCAAAGAAACACCCATTCCTTATTCATAGGAGAAATCTGAAGAAAACTCTAACCACAATCTGAAATTTCACAGAAATTTTCTTCGAAGAATGACTGCAAAAATATAGATACCTACCATATTCGAATCTCCTTCTGTGTATTTTCATTTATCCAAGAGGAGTGAATTTTAATGCGAAATTCGCATTGTGACAGGGAAATGACTAAAACCTAAAATTTTCAAAATATACACGGTGAAATGTGTCAGAAAGTCATGGCCAACCGGGATAGTTTATAAAAGTGAATGGACTATATTTTATTATACGTCTTAGTTCCTCTAGAACTTTCACTGTGACAAATTGAAATGTACTAGAATTGTGTAGTATAGTGAGAAACATCACTAAAACTCCCAACTTACATTCACATGAACACATTCGGCATTTGAAGAATCATCTTGCCGACCCCTCGGCTGTTCATTCAAGGCACCCTCTTCATTCACAAAATTATTGCCATAATTTTTATGCTCTCCAAATATCATCGATGTCATTCATGAAAATAAAAAGACTCAAGTCAAGTACGATCATAAAGGGCGACCTTTATGCAAGATTGTATAGAAATTCGGAAATTTTTAAGAGGTTGTAAAGATGGGGACCGACGATCACTACAAATGTTGTTCATTGTGTTATTTGCACAAAAGCCCACATATTGTTGCTTTAATCCTCTTAAGTAGCTGATTTTGACCTGGCTAAGGGCGACTGGGATTTTTTACAGGGGTGGATCATGAAGTATCAGATTCGGGAATGGGGTGGTTTGAAAAAGGTGATTTCGGAACCTCCCCCTCTTGAGATGTGAAATTATCTACAGATCACAGATGATTTTGGAATGTGCCTCATTAATGTTGTTGTTTGGAGCTGATATACAGGGAGTTTCACGATGGAAATATAATGATAGATATCTGAATCAGTTTTCTTGAATTTGGGGTTTGAAAATTAACTTCTGGGGATTTTGAGGTTTTATTTCAAATTGTTCTAAGGAAATGTCTTCTTGTATCCATGAAAGTCTTCTAACATAAATCTAACATAAATCACATATTGCTCCTTATTCCTTTATACATATTTCATATTATAAATCAAAAGATGTTCTACATTCGATATACTCATCTTCATTAGTAAGCATCCAACATAGGAGCGGTCAAACTGATGGAAGCAACTAGACAGATCCGTAATTTCAAATATCTAATTCATATTTTGGGAAACAATTTCATCAGACCTCAGCGCCATCAACGTTTACAGAGCCGTTTCAAGTAATACAATATTTGACAATTCTAGGACAGCGTTTTGGACCCAAAATTTTAGTGGCTAATAGTAGGAAAGTGCATGATGTAATATAAGTCAAACATGGGAAAGTGCATGATGTAAAAAACAAGGTGTGCTTATTTGCAAAAAAGTGACGTCAGCCAAATTAAAATACAAAGAAATATTTACTCTGTGCTTTGAATTTGCATGTATATTCGATTCACTTTTATAAACGATCCCGGTTGGCCATGATTTAGGTCTATCAAGTTTTCTTACTTAAAACTGACGCAGGTTGGCACTCGTGAAATATCGGCAACGTCAAAATAATTCTCAGCGACGTTGCCAAATGCCTATTGCAATTTCTACCATATCTTGTCCATGATTTCTAATCTCAATCTCAACATGAACATTACGCTTGGAAAATAAAAATGCCGAAAGTAGTTTTGAAAAAGCAGAGACAAAGTATCAGGAAGTGCTATGTAGAATTAAAATCTGCTTTTTCTGAAAGTAACCCTGATAATTCGGAATCAGTAATTCATCACAAGCTATGCCACATTTTGACGTATCTATGTGAGTGAAAACCCAGTGTATCGTCAACATAGATGTCGGATATCACTAACTCTTTTGCCTGAACTGGCAACGCCGAGCCGCACGAGTCGCGGCTTAGAGCCCTTTTTCATTTAATATTCATTCTCGCCAAGGAAGCCGAGACGAACGTACCTTAATTACTCTAGCTGTAAATAGTCGATTTTAAGAAGCAATTGTGTTGTTGTGTTGAGTTTTGTAATAAAGCATATTTATGAGCAAAGTATAGTTTATTTTCGATACAGTCCAAACAATTACTCGAAGGCAGGAAGATTCGAAACGACGCATAATTTCGAAATTTCTGTGTACCAACAATAGATTCCCAAGAACTTTGTAAATTGAGTTAGTACTTTTAATGTGACACAGGTTTTGTAGTACTATACTACATTTTCATTCTGGACTTTTTCAAGTTGTGCAACAAGGTATTTTAATGTCTTCTGTAGACTTTTTCCTTGAGAATTCAGAAAAGTAGGGATTTCCATAGGTTTCTCTGTTCGTTAAGAAGTTCTACTGCAGGGTTATTCGAGTACTTTAATTTTTTTTTCGAATGAACTATCACAAAGTAACGGACTACTCTATCCATTTCATTATTTTTCAGTAAAAAACACTCGATTCTTGATTTCCGTGCCAAAAAATAGCATAACTGAATCTTCCACGTTCATTTATGTGAAATATTAACAGTATTAACCGAGAAAGAAGTTTCTTCAACATTCGCCAGGTCTTTGGAATTATTAAATTCACATAATATTTTCTCAAATTCATTATTTTCTCTAAGTAAATTCACATTCAGCAAAATACGTAATAACTACGACCTCTATGTACAGAGGACAACGTTGTGAAGTTATCTAACAGAAAAATGACTATAACCTAACATTTTCAAAATATACAAAGTGAAATATGTCAGAATTTCATGGCCAACCGGGATAGTTTATAAAAGTGAATGGAATATAGTTTTATACGTCATCATTATTCGTACTTACGATCACAGGTGAGCAGATGATGAGCACACCATGTTTTACTTACATCATGGGAAAGTGTATACACCTGATATATTCTATGCACTTTGTACTTAACTGTCAAACCATACACATCAATCATCGAAACTTTTCATGGTGCCTAAAGAAACACCCATTACTTATTCATAGGAGGAATCTGAAGAAAAGCCTAACCATAATCTGAAATTTCACAAAAATACAGATATCTACATTTTCGAATCTCCTTCTGTGTATTCTCATTTGTCCAAGAGGAGTGAATTTTAATGCGAAATCCGCATTGTTACATCTCGATGTTGTCGATTATTGTCCAACTTTGACGCATCGAACAAAGCAAGTCCTCAAAGAACACGGTCCGAACCTACATTCTTCCAGATACGAACCCTTATCTTATCTCTTTGATCGCAAAATCTACGAATTTCTCGAAGGGCTCCACTATACTTGACTCCATTCCTGTCTCAAGATCCCGCAAATAGGTCCTTCAGATGTTCGATCGGGACCTTCCACGGCGCTCTTCTTCAACGAAAAAGCCGTGGATTCAGCGCCAGCGCGATGGTGAAGTGGAAATTGGGCATCAGTCCTTCGTCGCACGTCGGCGCGTCTTCACTAGGTCGCGAGAGAGCTTCGAGATCGGTCACAGAGCTTTCGGCAACACACCTATCTGCACGGCGTATCGAACGCAACCCAATACACAGAATCAGTGTTACGCGATTCTCTGTGCGTGTTTCTTGTTTTGCCTCCGAGATGGTCTGTTTTTTCGGGCGGAATTGAGGTGATTTTGAGTTTGTGATGAGGAGGAGAGCCGTATTCGCTTTATTTGATCTGTTTTTCGTTGTTTGTTGAGAGTATGTATCAGTATATTCAGTTGGATTTGCCTGCAGATTACAGGGGTACAAATGGTGAGTTTGTTGTTACGGTTTTGTCGAGAAATTAAACGCTATAGTGAAAAATTTCGAATGTTTATTGTAATTTCACTGTATTTCTTGAATTTTATACACATGTGTTCTTTATTCGCAAATTTTGTCCGAATTATATGTGACTATCAACGTAAATCTATTCTGAGGGGTGATTCTAGAGATCAAAAAAAACTTCGGTTCCCAAAATGTACTCCACGGGCGCCTCTTCAATATGACCACCAAAATCCCATGAATTTGCAATAGCATTATCGAAATTTGGCTGATCCAAATTAGATTTGGTGCAATTTGGCTGATCCAAATTACATTTGGTGCATGGAGTTTTTAGGAAAAACTTAATCGTCTGCTGATAAAAAAAATTGACTCAATCTCATCAGTGGCGAAGATATAATAGGAATTACTTTCTTTAAATCAATTCCAAATTTTGAGTGAGTAATCCTATTGAAATTTTAATCTTTCAACTGAGGGTACCTCTTTCTACTACATTGTTCTCATTGGAAGATTCAGTATAACCACAAAGTTTTTTTTAATAAGCAATTTAACAGATACCCACTGTTCAGATGTCAAATCTGAAATCTGAGTAACCCTTACAATGACAACTGAGAAAAAAAAACAACTTATGATAGACACTCTCCAGAAAGAGAAAATATTGATTTTCTGATTTTTTTTTTACCCGGTGTGGGAATTTCTTGCGTGTTCTATATGTCAAGATTTTAGGTCAGCTTTCCCTAAGGATACTCTGTGAATATTTCACGATCGAAATACAGATTCTCATTTTCTCCTAGTCGGAACCAAAATATACAGGGTGAGTCTTTAAGTTGTACATTAATTTTAACCATAGTTGCCTCTCATCAAATAAAACTCTTCTTTTATTAGCAGCGTGAAGTTAGCCTGAAAAGTTGGCATGTGAAATTCCCGAGTATACCCGAATGCCCATAGACGTCCGTCATCAGACCCTTCGCGTAACAGACAGGAATGCTGATAATCATACCTACATTTTATCATATTTTAATGCTATGATTCCATGAATGAGTGAAATAGAAAAATTAGATTTCACGAAGTGAAGAGGTCTCGAACATTATTCTAGCAGAGGAATGTTATCATCACCAAATTTCACTAATTTTGCGTTTAATCAAAGGAAATATTTCCATACGAGAAAATTTTGGAGAAACTGACATACATCCAATATGCAATTCATTCATTTGATACTAATCATTTGCCATTTTTCTAGATTCGGCTCTGGTAAAAAGTTATAAGCATTTAAATATTTCTCAGTGTGCTAACACGCTCCTGCATTTTTTTTGCATATTCAACACAGATATCAATTACGATGATTTGTATGGCAAAACAATCAATCCATTGCTTGAAATTCTTATGATTCGATACTTTTTGCGGTATTATTGTGGAAAAAATATTTCACACTCATCTTCCACTTGAAGTTCGTGCAATATCCAGTTGTTTCCATCATGAGATTCTACACAATTTCAATCTTGTCTATTCTTATATGGAAAATTCCATGATTATTCTAATTTTCATCAAATTCATGAATAAATTCGGAATCGGAAATTTCTCGAATTTTCAGCAGATTTCATAACATTCAACGTTGAATATCTCGAAAATGGTTCGTTTGAGGAGAAGTAAAAAATAAAAATTAGCTGTTTTAAAATGATTGAGGATTCTTATAATGACTTAAAGTAAACTTCATCTGCATTATTCATGCTTATTTCTTATAGTTTTATGAATCTTCATAGTCATAGAAAACTTCACACCAAAACTCATTTCAGCCTGTATCTTTTCACCGGGGCCCAATCAGGGAAAATGGTAAATGAAAAAAGTGTTTTATTTGATGAGAGGAATCTAGGGTTAAAAATAATGTACAACTTAAATACTCACCCTGTATACAGATCCCAGTATTACTGTCAATAAACGTGGATAATTCAAAAGAGAAATTTGTAGCAAGAAAAAAATTTTCTATAAATACATTTCATCGACACAAACTGCACACTGCACTGAACTGCATAATATGGAAAAAACTTCATTGTGAAAGTCGCAAATTCTTTTTTTTCAACTTGAAGCACCTGCGGAAGGAACGACTTTATTACATATAACCTCTTATAATACCAATAATTCGCGATCCTTAATAACATGGTACATACTGGCTTTTATTCATGCTACTTTCTTTACTTTTCTTTTGAAATAATTCGAGAAATTATTCGCAATGTTTACGGTGAATGAATGATCTACGAAAACTTGGTTGACAAAATGCAAAGAATTGCCTACCAATGGATATGGATACAGAACAGCTTGATGAGGAAGTAATAGTACCTTTTGATGCATATTGGTTGTGTATTTTTCAATTATGTTTCGGTTTGAATAATTGACAAATAGAGTAACTCCATGTTATCAGTTATTCGTTCAAGAATCTGCAAAATTGGTATTGAATTAGATACTGTGATCTGTCCAGATGCCGGAACAAAAATGCTTTAGTCTTCAAGAATAGTTCAAACCTTGAACATACATATTCTTTGTTATAATTTCGTATTTCTGTATATTTTGTCGTGTGTGAGAATTAAACATCATTTTAAACCAACTGAAGAGAGGTATTTATTGTGGTATTCTTGCATGATTTAGTTAACTTCTAATCAAAAATCGATCATGTTGAGTTACAGATAATTGGTTTGAAACTATTTTGCTTTCATTCAAACGCAACTGTGCTCGTTTTTGGAAATTCCAACGAGGTTCACTTAAACTTTCAGCAATTCTAGTGATAAGGTCTTTGGAGGTTTAATTTAATGGGGGGGGGGGGGGGGGGGGTTTCCTGAATTTGGGTTATTACTGCAAATGCATATTTGAACATAATTATTATGAGTTTGATTCATCGTTTTTCAAAATTACCTTCAGAAAGTATTCAAAATCAGAAAGTGTAGCACCTTCCTGCACTTTCTCGGTGTAGATATTCTATAGTATATCTACACTGAGTGCAGGAAAGTGCTACACTTTCTATGCAAACGAAAGGACCTAATATAAAGTACTTTTATCATTAATTATGAAATATTTATTCCTGTTCTGTGTTACACACATGTTCTTTGTCAATATAACCAAACAATTTCCGTTTGCGATTTGTCAGTAACATGACAGTATGACAATCTGTGCTCTTTTTTGTCTATTCGTTGCTCGTTGTCTTCTACTCTAACCAGATCGAAGTATAGCTATCTCTGCTTTCCTAAGCAAATTAACACATTTGATTTCCTTTTCTTTCTGAGAAAGCTGAATTCGACGTTGCCATATCGTGCACTCAAGACAAATCCCTTTAAATGCAAATCCCCATTTTTATTTTTCAGTTCTAGGTGATCGAACATTTTTTTAAAAATATAATATTGAAATTATATATTTGAAATGTGATGTTCTAAGGTTTTTTCATGAAAATTACGGCATTTTCGTTTAAAGGAAAAACCCCCATTATAGATTTCCCATTCCTAATCTAGTTATGGAGAAATTAGTCGAAAAATAATTAATCAGGTCCTCTTCCATTAGTTAGGTCACCCTACTTCGAAATGGATTGATTATAAATAGTATATATGTATATATATATATATATATATATATATATATATATATATATCTATTCTTTTGAGATGAGCAGTACATTTTTTTATATCAAACAATTTGTGTCATAACAGTATTAGCAGAGGAAATGTAAACGGGGTACCATACATTTTAACGTATGGTACAAGAGCACAGATAAAAACCTCAGGAAAAACTGTCTCCCCGTATAAGTGTAATGAAATTGTTGTTTTTTATTGAAGGGCTTCTTTTTCATCGACAAAATTTCTTCTTTTCTATGCGATGCAGGTTGAAATCTTGGAATCATACCTGAAAACAAAAAAGGAGACGAAAAAACTAATATGAACTAGTAAATGATTTAGTACTCATTAAATTAATTTGAAGTTCACGATCCATCTCAAAAAAGAATCAGACACCGAATGAATTGCCTCGAAACCATCGTCAAATTTATATATTGGACAAGTAGTAACTAAATGTTCTATCGTTTCCTCTTCTTCTCCGCACTCGCACCTTGGACTTTCGCATTTGAAGAGGAAACTATTACAGCGACCATGACCGGTTTTAAGTCGATTCAAAATGCACCAAATTTTCCTAGGAAATTGAAACCATGAACTTTTTCTGAAGGATCGCTGATCAAACCTTTGTTGAAAACATTACATGAATTCCATTCCGAACGCCAAACTTCTTTGTCACTTTTATTGGTGTAAAGAAAATCGTTGATTCATAAAGGTTTACGAGATTTCAATCTAGCAATTTTAGAATCCGGAATATAAGACATGATTGGGAAAAAATTCGGAAAGGAACGATATTTATCCCAAGACTTAATCATTGCAACCTGTCTACGAATATGGGGCGGTACAATATTTGAGAGAACTGGTAACCACTGTAAAGGTGTAGGTAGATCTTATGGTCCCACTAATGATTCTCATAAATAGTAAGAAAATTGTTCGCGTTCCAACATATTCATTCATACAATAATTGATTTCTACGAACTTCAATAGGTATATTCGAATATTTATAAATTTTTTTCGGATGATAATTCAAGATTGACAAGTAATTCCAAACAACTACACCGAAATGTGTGATATTTTTCAATGTTCATTACATCAAAAAATCCTTCGAGATGAGATTTGCGTGATGTTTACCGAAAGTTACCACAAACAAGTCTCGCGGCGGTGTGAAGTAGGCATAACAAAAACAATCGACTGTAGAATAACAAAACGATGAATGAGCCTTACTTTATTATTATTTAACAAACGTGGGTCGATCTTGATGCTATTCTGATTCTGAATAACAGTTGAAATGAGAGCAATGTCAAATACGTCGGGTCCCTTCGTGTTGAAACAGTAATTGAAAGGGTTCCTCACCCTTAACAGTAACAAGGCTATTTTTGATCAACTCTAGATTGAATCAGCGATGCAACGATAATAGCTATGCTATTACGATTATATTTATGGCTTGTGATCGTAAATTACTGTTACGATTATGTCGGATTCTTTTCGGAAGGAGAATTTTATTTAGTTCGGGAAATGGAGTGATGTCGATTTCAGATTTCAATTGAATATCGTGTTAAATGGAGAACAGCGCGCGTTGTCGTTTCGTCAGAATGTCTGCAATTTCAGAATTTTGAGCCGAAGACGGTCTGGGAAGATTGGGTTGAGCACCCTGAAGAAGAATCCGTGGTAAAATTCAATGGGGGTTGTTGAATTTGGGTTATTACTGCAAATGCAAATTTGAACATAATTATTATGGGTTAGATTCATCATTTTCCCTAATAAACTTCAGAAAGTATTCAAAATCAGATTTCAAAATTGGGGTTTGGGATTTGCTAGGCATGCACGAAGTGGCAACGTTGTTTAGTAGAATAGCTTTTTCTGCTATAGAATAATGAAATATTTATTCCTATTCTGTGGTACACACGTGTTCTTTGTAAATATAACCAAACAATTTCCGTTTGCGATTTGTCAGTAATATGACAGTATGACAGTCTGTGCTCTTCTTGTTCTATTCCTTGTTCGTTGTCTCCTACTCTAACCCGATCGAAGTATAGATATCTCTGATTTCCTAAGCAAAGTAACACATCTGACGTCCTTTTCTTTCCGAGAATGCTGAATTCGACGTTGCCATATCGTGCACTCAAGACAAATCTCTTTAAATGCAAATCCCCATTTTTATTTTTCAGTTTTAGGTGATCAAACATTTGTTTTTAATATAATATTAAAATTATATGTTTGAAATATTATGTTCTAAAGGTTTCTCATGAAAATTACTGCATTTTCGTTTGAAGGAAAAACCCCCATTCTGTATCTCCGTCTTCATATACTGTAACTTTCGAAAGAAAGGGCCTAGCGACTTGAAATTGTCAGGTTATGCTGGCAGTCCAAATATCATAGTTGAGTTCGTTAATGGGTGAAATCGGTCGAATAGTTTCAGAGTAAGGCCCATCTAAAATTTTGAGTTTAATTTCTCGATATCTGATGAAGTACCTACAGATTTAATCAGATAAAACTTTGTAGATAGTTTTGAAATACCAACGCACAACTTACTGCAGAATTTCGTATTGATAACAGTCGTTAGGAAATTTCAAAAAAATGTTTTCTCGTAAATTTTTGTTGAAAAATTTTTATCCGAAATTATTGATTAGATTTAAACGAAATTCAACACAAATTTTTAAGTATTTAAAAACGATGTTTCAAATTTCAATTCAGTCCAATATTTACTTTCAGAGATATAAGGAAAAAGTATGCGAAATTTCGTTGTTATTTGGAATTTTAATGTTATTTCCGTAATATCTCAAGAAGTGCAAGTGCAATCAGATTGAAGAATACCAACGCCAACTAGGTGCAAAATTTCGTGTTGATCTTTGAATCAGCGCCAGAAAGCTCCTGACCTCTTGAGGGAACTTTCATATTTATTGTTTGAACATTATCTCATCTAAAATTTTTTTTTTATAACTCATATTTCAGGTATAGGCAGGGACAACCCATGAAAAGTTTCAAGAAAGGTTCTAGAAATGCAATATCTCAATGTCTGAAGCGTTCTCGCTTTCAAATTCATTGCCGTAGCGATATTTCTTGAGTTATTGAAGAAATATTAAAGATTCTGAAAAAATGAAACCGTATATTGACATTTTTTTCCCAATATCTCCGAAAATGAATATCAGATTCATCTAAAATTTGGTATACAATTGTTAAATATTTTATATAAGGTATGTGACAAATTTCATGGAAATCTGGAGAACATGTTAAGAGATTTTTCTTCATTTTCTGAGTATATAATCCCCACGAAATTTCATATGAAGCTGCGCATCGGTATTTAACAACTTTTATATTTCTACGTATTGAGGAAATAACATCGAAATGACCATTCGAATGATTTTTCATCATAAATAGATAAACCGTCGCGTTTGATATGCGACCTAACCTAGAACTTTCAATTCGCTAGCTCGTTCGATTCAAAGAATATCGCTGGAAAAGGCGGCACGTCGAACAGAATTGAATTTTACATACAGTTGCTCATCAGTGAGTCCAACCCAGTCGTTTAAGACCATTTTCGAAAAATAAAAAAAATAACAGCCATTTGGACGCGTAAAAATGCAATATCTTTCCAAAATGAGCTTCAATTGATAGCAGACAAATTCTTGTTCATCATTGTTGGAATAATGAATGACTAATCTTCCACCCTTTTGAAGCGTGTATGAGAAAAAACTGAAAAAAAATATAAAACCTGGAATTTCGAAAGTGTGAAATACTGATTCTTTTTAAACATCTAGTACAGTATAGTTTTCCTTTTTTTATATATCATATTCTTGTCTGATGAAAACAACCCAAAATTATAATCTATTTGGTCAACATAGAAAAAATTGCCCAAAAATGAACTAGGGTGAGGAACTGTTTAAAAATCAAAGTACTAAAATATTTCAGAAACTGTTTATTTTTGTTTAACAATAAATATGGCTGAAATGACAGCAAATGAGTCATGGTAACACCTTCATTACCTGAATATGTCTGAAAAAATTATTTATATCAACTCGTTGCCCTATTCTGTTTTGACCTAAAAGGGCGGAAACTCCTAAGTGACCCTCTAAGGGTTTTGTTTTTCTACCGAAAACAAGAAATTATTCACGGAGACATCGCAAATATTCATAATTCCCAAGAAACACAACTAATAAATTCTACCTGTCCCTGACTCACCGACACCCTAAAAAAAATATTCCATCCCTCTTATCTCTAACGTCATCAATTCCAACTTCCTCCCAAGATTTATTCGAGCACTCTTTACCGTTTTAATGGAACTCCCTTGTAGGTCGCTACTATCCGCCCCTGTTCTTTTGTCTCCCCGAATTTACTGACAGTTATTTTTCTTGTTTTTAGGTTGTCTGTTGGACAGCGCGCCGGGGCATAGACCGCCCGATGTGCCGCCCCGAAACCCGACAATGAACAGACTGAACGGGCGCCTGGCATCCGCGCCGCCACTGGACAGCCAGGAATTCGAACCTTCCTGCCTGGTGAGGACGCCGTCTGGTACTGTTTACATCCCTCCTGGTACTTTAGGTGAGTTATTGGGGTCACATGGGAAAGTTAGTTTGTGGTAGATGGATCGCCAAGTCACTCGAAGTGCTTGAGATGGGTTTTATGGGCAAACCAGAGGGTACACACTGTATATATTATATTGTTAGTTGGGAATGGATTTGATGAGAAAAGCAGTCACCAAATGATGAGTCGAGTTAAATATCTAGGGGCTCTACGCGCTCGCTCAAATTCGCAGCCATTTCCTCACGGAATGGGGGTTTTTCCTGAATTTGGGTTATTACTGCAAATGCAAATTTGAAGATAATTATTATGGGTTTAATTCATCATTGTCCCGAATTACCTTCAGAAAGTATTCATATTCAGATTTCAAAATTGGGGTTTGGGATTTGCCAGGCATGCACGAAGTGACATTGGTGTTCAGAAGAAAAGCTTTTTCTGCTACAGAATAATGAAATATTTATTCCTATTCTGTGGTACACACGTGTTCTTTGTCAATATAACCAAACAATTTCCGTTTGCGATTTGTCACTAATATGACAGTATGACAGTCTGTGCTCTTCTTTTTCGATTCCTTGGTCGTTGTCTTCTACTCTGACCAGATCGAAGTATAGCTATCTTTGTTTTCCTAAGCAGAGTAACACATTTGACGTCCTTTTCTTTCCGAGAAAGCTTAATTCGAAGTTGCCATATCTTGCACTCAAGACAAATCCCTTTAAATGCAAATCCCGATTTTTATTTTTCAGTTTAAGGTGATCAAACATTCTTTTAAAAATATAGGATTGAAATTATATGTTTGAAATGTGATGTTCTAAAGGTTTTTCATGGAAATTACTGCATTTTCGTTCAAAGGAAAAACCCCCATTTCGCATGAATCTTCTTGCCGTCGTTTCATGACATCTGATGTATGCATGCATCAGATGTAGTTGAAATTTTGCACCCACCTTGTAGTCAAAATTTCACAACCCTGTGTCAAATTTCTGTTTGATCGTATATTTGATTCTCGAAGATATTGGAAAACAATGACGAACTTCGTTGTTTTCTCCGGAAAAACTAAAAAAATACTAATCTGATCATGATAAAACTCGGTTTATTGTAGGCAAATGTTCATGCAGATCTGCCTACAAAATTTCGAAATGTTATAAAAATTCTGAGAAAAAGGTCAAAAATTATTTTCCAAATATTTTTTATTTTGCGATCTGTCATTCAAGCTGTCATTTTTCAGAATTGATTTCGATGACGAATTTCGCTTCAGTATGTCCAAACCGAGGTCCAACCTGCCAGTTTGAAGCCATTTTTGGCCTTTGAATCGAAATTTGCATACATTTGGGAATTTCATTTCGAGAAGAACTTAACAATCAAAATACTGAAGAAATAGCGCGAAGTACAATAAAAAGTGCCCCATTAGAAAGTCAATGGATATCTCGCAAACCATATGTCGTTCCGGAAATTATAATATTAAGTATCATATTATAAAAACAGAAACTGTTCCCGTATTTCAATTGGGACACCCTGTATAATTCCAAATTTTTGATATCGACTATCCAGTAGTTTTTGAAGTATTATCAGGGTAAAATTAAGCGAGAAAAGGTGTGACAACAGTGCATGAGGAATCTTCAATTTAGCCGAAGGAACAAATTTCACAGATAGAATTGTACCAGAATCTTTATGGAAATAAAACTTTTGAAAGTGTTAAAAAATCAGTATTTTCAAACTATCATTTCACTCATTCTCATTGTGTAGGAAGAAAACAAAATAAATTCCTAATAGTTTTCGAGATTCTCTATGTTATTCCAGAACTGGTAATATTAGAAATTGACATATTCTTCAAGCTATTTCAAATTCAATTAAACGAGTAAAATATTCTGTTGTTCAGAAATGGTGTGTACTACAATAACAAAATACAAGATCAGTTTAGTAGTCAAAGGAATTCAGTATACACAGATGATTTGTTTAAACTTTTGTTACTGAATTTTTTCATCTTTTCTGCCATACTCTCTGAACTGCATTCTATTCACGATATACTTACTACTGAGTTGTATTGGACCTATTTATTTTCATGTCTCAAATGATTAACAAAAATAAACATAAAAAAATTCTAAGAAATCACTGACGTGAAGTCAATTCGTTGTCAAAGCGGTCATCCTTTCACGTATTCGCCCCGCCGGACGCAGCTTTACTTTCCGATGGAAAGATTTTTCGATCTTCATATCATATGGTTAGCCTGAAATTCCCGATAAATCTTGAAGCTATCATTTTTCAACCGAGTAATTCATTTCAATTCGGTCCGATTTGTATGTTTGGAAATATTGGGAAAATAAAATTTTGCATGGGTATATCTACGGAATCATTGGGCGGATTTCTCCTATTCACGAATTCGACCCTCGTAATTGAGCTCCGAACTTCCTTTACAAATATCGTTTCTTTCGCAAGTTATTGTGTCGGAAATCTTTATTCTCCACCCAACTGTCCTTTTGATATCCACCAGGGAGGGTTAACATAATTATGTAAACTACATCGGAAACCTGCCTTATTAAACCTCTCGAACCAATTTACAGATCACAAAGCCAAATCGGCCAACATATGTCGTCTAGAGCAATCGCGGATAACCCTATAAAAAACCAGTATTTGTATTAAAGTCATTATCTTAACTCCCCAAAATTAATGACCTTTTCGTCGTAAGAAAACGAAATTACAACCCCTCGAGCTACACAACTGTTACAACACGTCTCCGTTCTACATTAGGCTCCGTTCACCATATGTTCAGGTAGGAACGCATCTACCTGAGCTTTGCGCTCGGGCGTTACCCCGAAATGCATGGACGGATCTAACCTTTTTTCCCATTTTCGGAAGGTTGCATAGACTCATCGACAGGCCGGTTACTAGGGTTACCTTTCTTATGTTTAATTACAAGGCAGAAGCACGAATTAAGTCGGTGGTTAGGATCAAGCACATGCCACGACTATTGTATCCAGATTTGGGACCATCTGTTGCGAATTTTTGTGCGTCGAGGCGTGCTTAATCTGATTTATCCGAGTCAAGAGATGCATTCAATTTTTCTAGCCAGGTATGGCCGGGCTTAATCGTCTATTTGGAGAGGCTGTCGGTTTTTAATCCTGTTTAAGGGAATCTGGCCCGTTCGTTACAGTCTGAAGTATTATTGTTGTTAAGAGGAAATGAAGTGTTTATCGGTGCGGACAGGAAATCATAGAAAATGTTTCGATTCGATAAACGATGCACAGGAAAGTATGACACTAGGATCATCGGTTTGGATAATCGCTTGTCGTTTTGCAACCTTGGAATGGATAGATTCTATTTATCTCTTTAATTCAAAATACGTCCAGATTATTTCATTAATTTAGATGTGTGCTGTATTAAAAATACAAGAATACCTCTTTAAACTCAGAGAATGGAGTCGAATATTTAAATGGCAATATCAAGAAATGTAATTAAAGCTGAAAACAAACAAAAATATTTGATGAAGAAAGATCTGCAGAGAAGAATCTTGCAGCTTCAAATTGTTCCCCTCAATTTTTGTATAGGGCCATAAGTCTCTGAAATTAGTTTGACCTCTGAATTTTTCCAATAACTGTAACATTCTGTAACGATTGCCCCACTAATCTTTTCATCTCACCTATATTGATTTATTTTCAGGAATCTCAAAGAACCCCACGATAGACTACAAGTCAAACTCCTCGTGTAGCAGCCCCTGTAAAGAAATGAAGAATCCTGACAGACTTGGTACCACCAACCCCTACACAGGAGCACACGCATCCCTAAGTTTACGCAATACTCAACGACACGTCAACTCACACTACACACCACCAAGCAGATTCCACATAAGAAAAGATTTCACATCGAGATGTTCCTGGAAATGTACCGCGATCATCTTCATTATGTGCACAGTGTTGTTGTTCGCAGGATTGTCGTATTTGTTAGGTGAGTGTGAATTTTGGATAACCCCCGTACATTGATTTCAGTCGGTTCTATGATCAATCATTGTTTAATGACCATGAATCAAAGAAATTTACGATATGTCAAAAAGTTTTATGTTGTCAACGGGACGTGTTCACAAATAATCTTATGCGATAAGGGTCTATGAACTTTTACGATCGTATGGAATATAGACAATAGAAATCATCGGATTTTCGGATTGGAAATACCTTGATATTATAGACCTAGAAACTATATGCCTTTGATAGATATCTTATAATCTATCATTTGTATCATGACATATGATCAGAGAAGATTCTATGTCGAAATTGAAAATGTGAGGTGACATAGAACGGATATAATATCAATAATTTTTTCTGTGACATATTTCCATGTTGATATGATTATATAATAGGAAATATTTAATGGTTTGTTAGTTGTACCTGCATCAACTACACTAACTCCACTCTCTACTGACATCCAATTCTAAACGTGGGTTTCACAAAACTTTTGACTTCTGATCAACTTGTTGATTAAGGTTTGCATTCGATGGTTAGGTTGAAAATGAACTGAAATCGAGCACAGAATTTACTATTGAATGACAATCAAGTCCTTGATCTGGCAATCAAAGTTTTGTGAAACTGACCGTAAGTGTCATAGAAAACAGAATGAGTGTAGTTCAATTTGTTCTATTATTTTCACAGAATATGATGATTTAACGCAAATCCAAGATGACAGAATTCTATGTTTCGCTTACATTCCGAGGTAATGTGTATATGTTGATTTGTCGTGAAGTTTTTCGTCACGGAAAAAATGTTGATCGTTCAAATAAAGCAAATGAACGTAGGAATAAAGTGGATAATTGGAAGCCAATGATTGCTACTTAGATCACAGAATAGGACCAGAGACAACAACATATGTCTGTGATCATGATTTACGCATAACGCACTGCCATGAAGTAAGATTTAGATCATGCACACTATCATTCAGCATAACTATTACAGAAGAAAACCTCAATGCACTCGTTATCTGTGTCTTCAGTAAATTCCAACATTCCCGCACTGAACAGGGTGCGAGTTTACAACAAAACAAACCGAACGGTATCAGTGGAGTTAATGCAGTAAGTGTAGTTCATGCAGGTACAACGAACAAAGCTTAAACTATTCCTGGAACTTTTTCTGCTTCATTCTTGTCACAACGAATGCAGCCAAAATATTACGGCGCTTCGAAAATCGGTGGACAATATTTTGGAAATCTTGAAAAAATACATCGCATCAACATGAACTAGCCTTTAAGACTTATAGAGCCAGTTTAAGCTCCAACAAATGCGTTTTATCTTTCGCGATTTCCAGATTATCGTCCATCGGTTTTTGCTGTGCTGCAATTTTTTGCGGCATTTGCTGTAACGTGAAGTATACTATATCCTCACTATGTCTATGGTTTATCTGATAGGCATATAGGCTTTGTCTATGAGTCAAGACATTATCTCTATGCCATAGAAATAGGGCTATGTTCCATGCGTAGAACTCTATGTATCTATATCACAACCATAGATATAGAGACTCTGTGGTGAATGTCTATCTGTTGATCATCGAGAATTGTTTTCTCTTTCAAAGAATGTCAATGATGAATTTTCATGAGTAGTGTGATGCTAAACATCGTACGAATTCTAATTCCCGTGTCGCATCGATCTCTATGTATTTCATAGGGAATGAAAAAAAAGCAAATATTTGGATCACTCTAATCCGAGATAAATTAACAATTCTCTCGAAAAAGCGAGATCGTTATTGCGTTCGAATTTTTCGATCGGCACCAGAGGGAGGACGTGTTTGAAGCGGGAATTTTCCATAATATTATTGTGCGCCCCATCGCCAAACGTTTGTAAACAGTACCTGCCAAATTTAATTACAATGATCGTTCGAAAAATTCGAGTAAACCGAATAATTCGATAATTAATTTGTTGCGCAACTTTCCCCTAATTCTATAAACGAACGGTTCGAATCCAACATAAATGATATTTCCCTTTGTACTTCCGAATTGGTTGACAAATATTTGCTGGACCGGCGTAAGTTATGATGTCCTTGTCGCACGCATGAGGACATCATGCTCTATGACATACACAGGGTGAGTCTTCAAGTTGTACATTAATTCGAACTCATAGGCTGTTGAAGGTAAAAAATCAATTGTTTTATACCGTTTACATGTTCATTTCGAGTGGAATTAATTTTCTCTTATTAGTTTTACCAATTCCTACTTTTTTTCTGATCGATTCATAAATCTATAATCATTTTGAAATTATTCATTGGTCCTCGTCAGTTCTTCTGGTATGCACCGTTTATATTCAACCTTGAATGTTATAAATCCGATGAAGATTCTAGAAATGTCACTTTTGTGGATCCATCCTTGACTTTGAATAGACCGAATAATAAAAAAGCGTACTTCTTCAAATTGAAAAAAATTACTGAAAAATGTAAATAAAAAAATACCACATATTAATAATTCGAAACAGACAGTATTTTAATCTCAACATATTAAGCTTATATATTACACAGTGTGTCAATTTGAAAATATATATCATCCCTGTGAGCGTGGTATTAGCAACCCCTAAAATCTTAAAATGAACGGGGGTTGAGTGACACCTTGTTTCAAGGGTAATTCGATGGCCTTTTAAAAAATGCCATACACTTGACCCTTTTCGTAGGTACTTCTGAGAAATAAAATAAAGAGTAGAATCTTTACAGTAGCGAGAGATGCAATGAAATGAAAAAATGATGTAAAGTTTTTTGCTAATAGGTCCGTAAGTAGCTCTTCCTAAAAAACTAGCGAACCCCATTTCTGAAAAAACAGACCTTCCAGATGCCACGTTGAAACATTTTTCCACAACATCACTGCATTTGTTGTTGTATTCCAAAGAAGTTCTGACGAAAAAAGTCAAGTGTACTGCATTCATGAAAACGCCATCGAATAACCTTCAAAATAAGGTGTCACTCAAGCCCCTTCCCATTTAAGATTTTAGGGGTTGCTCTCATCACGGTTATAGGTTTGATACAAATTGATTGGATCCATTGGTATGAAACGTCCCCCTGCGAATTAAAGTTTACCTTCTTTTGCACTTATTCTCTCAAAATTGACACACTGTATGTCCAATGTCCTGGTGCGCGCTTTCATATCTCAAAATATCATTGGGATCATATTTTTCAGCTTCAAGCCTGCTCAGCTGGTCGTACCAGAGCTCGAAGCAATGCTCTGTCCTGGTGGGGGAAAGTACTCAAATAGTGACTCCATCGAAGCCGAATGCACCCGAAAGCAATACGTCAACTTCCAGTCGTCCTAAAACGACATCTAACGGAGGTAATGTCAATTCCACGCATGTAGTGATCAGAAAACGTAGGGAGGTCGAAGCACCTCCCGACTTACCTGCTTCTGTACTGTCTGACGAGCACTTTAGTAATTCTAGTAACGATACACAGCATGGAGTTGGTCCTTTTTTGCATGAAAACACTAGTATAGATATCCCTTTTGGTGATGAGATAGATTCTGTAATGGTAGATGGAAGTTTTCCCCAGAGTTCTGAGGAACCAATAGGAACTGAACCTTCTACTGTCTTTCCCGAATCGGTCCCCATAGATTTGTACATGGATAGTGATAGTACCACTTGGTCAACTTCAACAACATCTGATGATATGTACGAAATAATCACAGAAACTGAATATATTGATGCAGACACTACTCTAACTGAACTTGATAGTTCAGTAAATTCCTTGTCTGTAGAAACTACTTCATATCCATATTCTAGTGATTCCACATCCACCATACGAAATGAGGAAGTTGTAAGTGATGCAACAGATGACCCATTCTTTTCCACTGAAATTCCACAGCAAAATACTGATAATTCTCCTACAACTCAATCCAAAAAGTCCGAAGGACAATTAGCCTTACCAAACCATGATATTATTCAAGGTGATGAACCTGGATACGATTTCTCCTACGGAGAAGACGTTGATGTGATAACTTTCGACGAAAAGCCCCCTGGAGATGTTATCGATATCGTAAGCCTGGATCATAAACCAACCAATAATAAATCTATGTATAACACTTCCCCTAACGAAACAATCACCAACAAGAATCACACGTTATCTGAAGTCATGGTGGAGGATAGATCAAATTTCAACAACCCAACAACTTTGCATGACCTTAATTTGACTAATATTAACAAGGGTGGTGTTGACGAATCCAATCCTAACATAAAAATAATCAATATGGCGCCTTTAGAACAATCTAACGCTTCTAAACGTCTCCAAGTGAATATAACAGTATCTGCTGAAAACAACCCGATGAACGGCATTCAGCAGATCTATGTGTTGTCAGTGAACATCCCAACAGATGGGAAAATTCCTGCTCCTATCATGAGCGAGTACAAGGAATACCCGCAGGAAGAGAAAAAAATAGTGGTAGAAAAAGAGAACCAAGAATCTGGTGGAGCTTGTGAATGCTCCTGTCCAACCTTAGACATCAATGATTATTTTGCAGATTACAACGATTCAACTGACTTCGATACCACAGAAAAACGGTTAGAGGCGTCTTCTTTACCGACTGTTGCGGTCACAGAATCGAGTTCTATGGATTTTAGTACCACAGACAGCTTTTCTTCTACAACTGACATGGATAGCTGGACGAAATTTTGTGATAGTTCCACAAAGTTACCTCCACCACCAACTATTCTTATCTTGGAAGGTAGGGTTAACAAACTGGCCATTTGGGCGACTAACTGCTCAGCGGTTCCTTCAATAACTAACAATCTCACCTCACCAAATGCTTTATAACCCCAACTGTCAATATGTCCATATAAACCAGTTATTGAGAACATGCAGAGCCGTTGAATATTCCTGGTTTTTTCGTTCCGGAAGGATGGTATTAACCAATGCACCAGCTCTCTTATCATGCAAATGATACCCTTATTCAATTACTTCCCCAGTTTCATCTGCATAGCAATTAGTCTCAAATAACTTCATATCTCCAAGGTGTAAAAAGAAGCATTTTCCTTCTGAACACTTTTTATTGTGGCCTTCCAGATGAGTAGGCAGTTGATAGATAACAAGGTAGATAGTTTTGATAGCTGTTATTTGTATCGCATGAACTTGAAATTATCTGCTCTTGTAGTTTGCACATCTAATATTCTGTCGGCTTTGAATACCCTGAAGCTTATGATGGCGCTTGGCAATCTGACATTAATGCACCTGCCCACGAAGTGGTTTGGATCGAGGCGAAAGCCAAGAATTAACAGTAATTGATAATTTATATCTATCGGCTACGGAATTGTTTATTATCGTTTGCGTTGTGCTCTAATGGAAGATCTTATGTGGAGCGTCCATGAAGGGTATTTAGTACTACATATTGACTATGCTCCCTTGTTTCCCTGATGAATAACAATCAATATTGACACATATTCAGGTCGATTCTGTTTGCAAATAGCAATATTGCTAGGAAAAAGATATTTCTATCATTACAAGATTGGAATTATTGGTATTCTGATCAACGATTTTGAGCAATATGGTCTGTCACTTTAACAAGAATCTTGCTATCAACATTGCTATCTTAGCAACCCCAAAACAGTACTTGCTATGCTTCATAACAAGAAAGTTTAGAAAAGGAATCTCTCAGAGATCCATTTGTTTCAGTATTATTTATTCCAAGAATTCGAAAATATTGAAGATAGGGAAGAATGTGCTTATAGAAATGTGTTCAAGGTTCTCTAGAATATTTAATTTTAAGGATTCTTAGACTAAAACACCGGTATAGTAAGCAACAGCTGACCTGATTATTCTATTGATCTCAACAACAGCCATCCCTTTGAATTCCCAACAGAAAAGTTCATCGAATTTCGAATTATTATCGCCTGCATAAAATTGCTGCATTTGATTTCTGGAAACCAAGATTCTATCGGTATCCAGGAATTAGGTCAATTTGACTTTAATTGCTTTTTCTGTTTCATAACATTTTCGAATAAGTCGATGTTTACATGAATAAAAAAAAGTATATACTAATGGAAATGTGTTCAAGGTTCTCTAGAATACTATTTAATTTCAAGGAAAATTCTTAGACTAAGATACAGGCATAGGCAACAGCTGAGATGATTATTCTAATCATCTCAACAACAGCAATCCCTTTGAAGTGCCAACGAAAAAGTTTATCGAATTTCGAATTATTAACGCCTGAATAAAATTGCTGCATTCGATTTCTGGTAATCAATATTTTATTGGTATTCAGGAAATTGGTTATTGGTCAATTTGACTCGTTTCGTTTCCTAACATTTTTTATGTCGATGTTTACATGAATAAAGAAAGCCGTAGATAGAGGTTATGTATGCGAAACCCTAAAGAAAACTCACGAATTAGGGTTATTTTCATCGTCCTTGTAGTTCTAAAGTCACAAAATACAGTGTTGTCAGTTCTAAAATCACCAATTATGGAAGTCTATGATAGCAATATTGTTATGACAAAATTCATAACAAACATTGCTATAACACTCGAAACAGAATACGTAACATCATGGCCATATTGGTATTAATTAGAAAGATAGCATTATGACTAGAATAGCAAGGTTCATAGCAATACGCAAACAGAATCGACCTGATTATGTTCTTGGATATAGAAATGTTGCTATAAAGCTACAGTCAGAGTGACTTCGCGGGCGAAGTGAAGCTTCGGCACGAAAGTTGTAATTCGCAATAAAATCTCGTACAAGCATACCGTCGTTGTGTGACACACGACACTTATAGGTAAGCGTCCATTAGGCGGGCGGATCGCAGGCGGAGACATCCGCCCGCTTAGATTTCAATGCAAATTGCACTACCTCGCCATAGTGCCGAGGCTCGGCGGAATCCGCCAAAGTATCGCTCAGCGAGCTATTTCTCCCTCAATGCGACCCGATCCGTCTTCAGTGGACGCTTACCTTAACAAGTGAGCATCACGTCCTTTATTATTCAATTATACATTGTGAGTCTTTGAACTGAAGTTATGACAGACGGTGAAGACTAAAAATAAGTTGAATCAAGTGTGGACGTCTCGTTCGTATATTCGAACATTTTCAAAGATGTTTAAAGTTAAGTCCAAAATTCATCAGTAGAACACAACAAACAAACATAAAAACAGATAGCAACAATGACCGTACAATCAACGGTCCACCATCCGCGAAGTGAACTGAAGACGTCCCAACATCCAGTTTAAACGACGCCTTAAGTCTACTGCGCATGTGGTAACCTATCACTATAACTATTAACTTGAAAGTGAAACATCTGTAAAGTTTTGGCAATCCTGTGAAGCTATGATTAAAACTACCTGTTTAACCTTCCTAAATTAAAGATTATTAGTCTTTTTTGGGGTAATTTATTATTATTTACTGTAGCTGAGAAGTATCGATTGAAAACTCAAACCTCAATACTCCTTTTGGACAGTCTTTAACAAGACCACATCCACTGGATTTCATTCCGTTACTCAGATGCAAGCCATACACTTTCCAAACCATTTCAATCTTCACATCCGCCTAAACAATCCAAGGCTAATGAGGTTTTTATCTCTTAGATGCCCGAACGTTCCCAGCTCAATCATTTCCTCCAGATGGCACCACCTTCTCTCAGATTTCTCTGGGGCAGAAGCTGTCCCACGAGATACCACCTTACGGCTACTGGAACATGCAATTCTACCAGTCTGAAGCGGCTTACGTGAAATTCGATTACAGTATACCGAGAGGAGCTAGCATAGGTGTCTACGCAAGGAGAAACGCTCTACCCACGCATACACAGTACCACATCTTGGAGGTTCTCAGCGGTTTCAAGGCCAGAACAACACGAAGCTCGAACGTGAGTACTATTTCTTTAGTTTCAGCCATGGGTATCACTGATCAATCTCTTAATTTTCTAGTCTTTCGTGAAGAAGGAGGTCACTCATTACATGGAACAAGGACACTGGTTTCTGTCCTTGTACAACGATGATGGAGATGCTCAAGAAATAACTTTCATAGCCACAATAGCTGATGACATGACGCACAACTGTCCAAACGGATGCAGCGGAAAGGGAGAGTGTCTTATGGGACACTGCCAGTGCAACCCAGGCTTTGGTGGTGATGACTGTAGTGAAAGTAAGTTTAGGCTTATATCTAACGTGAATAACAAATGCAAGCTCTAAACCACACGTCGCTTGGATACTAACAGCTTGTCTTAGGTTCCTCTCGAGCGATTTTTTTATAATTCATTATCTGCTCCTGGAGTAGCCTAATAGCATATCTGCATGATGAATGTTTCTTGTACAGGTGTATGTCCAGTGCTTTGCAGTCAGAGGGGAGAGTATATCAATGGTGAATGCCAATGTAACCCTGGCTGGAAAGGCAAGGAATGTCAACTGAGGCATGACGAATGTGAAGTACCAGACTGCAACGGGCATGGTCACTGCGCTAATGGAAAATGTAACTGCATACGAGGATATAAGGGCAAATTTTGCGAGACTGGTAAGAAAAACTCAAAGATGAACCACAAATTATATCAATTCGTACGATTTAAATGCAAATTGGTCCTAATCCTCACAACATATGGATTATTAACACAATCTTCGCATGGATATGGGCTGAAATGTCTAGAACAACGTTAACAATTGATCTATAAGTCACATTTAATCCTACCTCTTCATATCAAAATACTAATCCATATCTTGAATAACAATTTGAATTATTTGTTGCTTTGATCTGACTATGTCTGTTTTTCTATAGCTGATTGTCCTCATCCAACTTGTTCTGGACATGGATACTGTGTTGATGGTTCGTGCATCTGCAAAAAAGGCTGGAAAGGTCCAGATTGCGGCCAGATGGACAAAGAAGCACTACAATGTCTTCCCGATTGTTCTGGACACGGCAACTTTGACTTGGATTCACAGACGTGTACTTGCGAACCAAGATGGTCTGGCGAAGATTGCTCTAAAGGTAAAGTATCATGTCAAATTCAACCATTTTCATATGGTTCAGTATTATATCATCATCATCCCTCAACATCGACTTCTTTCTATGTTCTTAGAATTGTGTGACCTGGACTGTGGTAATCACGGCCATTGCGTGTCTGATGCTTGCCAGTGTGATCCAGGATGGACTGGGGAATCCTGCAACATAAAACAGTGCGATTCTAGGTGTAACGATCACGGTCAGTGCAAAAACGGAACTTGTCTCTGCGTTACTGGCTGGAATGGTAAACACTGCACCCTTGAAGGCTGCCCCAACAGTTGTTCAAACCACGGTCAGTGCAAGCAATCTTCCAATAACCAATGGGCCTGTAAGTGTGACAGTGGATGGGACGGTGCTGATTGCAGCATCCTTCTGGAGCAAAGTTGCAACGATGACAGAGATAACGACAAAGGTGAGTTCAATTAGCTCGCAACATGGCGTCCAAGTTCAGTTTTTCACTTTTCGTTTCCTTCCACAGATGGCTTGAAAGATTGCGAAGATCCAGAGTGCTGCTCCAGCTCTCATTGCCGGGACAATCAGCACTGCTATGTTGCTCCCAAACCTTTGGATATACTGCTACGTAAACAACCACCAGCCATAACTGCTTCGTTCTTCGAAAGGATGAAATTCTTGATCGACGAAGACAGTCTGCAGAATTATGTTCGACAAGGAAATTTCAATGAAAGGTAGGTTGTTTGAAACTGCAGCGAATTTTTTTTTCGATTTCGATTCAGTGTCACCTTATTGGTGTTTGGTGTTTCCTGTGTGTTTTACTAGAGTTCTTCTAGAACGCATTGTTGTGCCCCATGTGCAATTCACATCCCAATTTTCTCAGTATTTGATCACCATTTTATGTTAAGGAAGCTTAAATGTTTTTGGATTTATTCCTATTCCTATTGGAATTTCAATTTTAACCTAATGAAGTTGAATAAAAACCAAATGATGAAATCAAAGTTTGATACTAAAAATTTGATTGATCAACCCCGTTTGAACTGCTAACCAATGTCGCTTTTCTGTTTTTCTCGCTGCTCAGTGTATTTTGGAGCAACTTTAACACGAGGTAAGGCCCAAGTAGCCTTTATTGAAGGTCTTGTTACGTTGAGAATATGCAACGAATAGAATGCTTTTCGTTTGTTTTTGTTTTCTCTTTTGTTTATGTTTCCTCCAAATGTGATCGTTTGAATTTTTTTAGCTTCAGATTTGTGTTGATCCTCAAGATTGTACGTCAGTTCTGCAGTATGAAATGATTTCAATATATTTTGAAGTGTTTTAGTAGATTGATCCTAGATTAGATTATTATGGGTCGCTCCAGAACAAAGCGTGCTGTTAGTTTTTATGAAGAAACAGCATTCTTTATCTGGAGTTGGCGGTGTTGAGCATTAATTAATTATGTTTTCCTTAGCCGTTCTGCTGTGGTTCGAGGTAGAGTGACGACTATTATGGGTAAAGGACTGATGGGGGTACGTGTAAGCTCAAGCATAGCTCAGGAAGGTTTCACACTGACCAGAGAAGACGGTTGGTTTGATCTCCTGGTAAACGGGGGGGGAGCAGTCACACTGCACTTCGGAAGAAACCCATTCCGGCCACACAAACACATAGTCTTCGTGCCTTGGAATGAAGTGGTCATTATAGACGATATAGTGATGACCATGGGCGACGAGAAGCAGATGGTTTCAGTTCCTCAACCTTGCGTAATCCACAACTACGACATCATGAAACCTGTAGTTTTGGCAACATGGAAACATGAGTTCCAAGGTGCTTGCCCAGATAAGAGCTCTATCTTGGCGGAATCTCAGGTTGTCCAAGAAAGTCTTCCAATACCTGGCACTGGTCTGAATCTAGTCTACCATAGTTCAAGAGCTGCTGGATATGTGTCCACCATTCAGCTTCAACTGACTCCTGAAGTTATACCGCCTTCCCTGAAGTTAATACATCTGAGAATCACTATCGAGGGTATCCTATTTGAGAGAACCTTTGAGGCTGATCCTGTCATAAAATACACATACTCTTGGAACAGGAATAATGTTTATCGTCAAAGAGTGTACGGAGTGACTACAGCCATTGTTAAAGTTGGTTATGAGTACACCGATTGCAAAGATGTTATCTGGGATGTTCAAACCACCAAACTCAGCGGTCTTGACATGAGCATATCAGATATTGGCGGTTGGAATCTGGACATACATCATCGCTACAACTTCCATGAAGGTAAGACTTGGACTTCAAACAGCCAAATTGAAGATTTTAATACAAACTTCCTTTCCAGGCATACTCCAAAAGGGGGATGGTTCAAATATATACCTGAAGCACAAACCAAGGGTCATATTGACAACAATGGGTGATGGACATCAGCGGCCTCTTCAATGTAGGGACTGTGAAGGTCAAGCCAGTAAACAGAGACTGTTAGCTCCAGTTGCACTTTGTGCCTCACCAGACGGATCTCTCTACGTTGGTGACTTTAATTTGGTCAGAAAAATCCTAACAGACGGAACAGTTAAGACAATCGTTCGACTTAAGTAAGTAAAATACAATTTTGCTGTGAGGAATCTTAATATTTGAAGTTCAAAGTATTAGATGTTAATTTATATTTTTCTTCCAGTGCGACTCGAGTCTCCTACCGATACCATATGGCGTTGAGTCCTTTAGATTCAGTCCTGTATATATCAGACCCAGAATCCCACCAAATCATAAAAGTACGCAACACATCCGATTACTCCGATCCGGATCACAATTGGGAAACTGTAGTAGGCTCTGGAGAACGTTGTCTTCCTGGTGACGAGGCTCACTGCGGCGACGGTGCCTTAGCTAGAGATGCAAAACTTGCCTATCCGAAAGGAGTAGCAGTCACAATCGACAACATCCTCTACTTCGCCGATGGAACTAATATAAGGATGGTAGATCGCGATGGAATAGTGACTACAGTCATCGGCAACCACATGCATAAGAGCCATTGGAAACCGCTGCCTTGCGAAGGAACCCTAAACATCGAGGAAGTTCACTTGAGATGGCCCACTGAACTTGCAATCAATCCCCTGGATAATTCACTTCATATCATCGATGACCACATGATTCTCCAGCTTACTTCTGATGGAAGAGTTAAAGTTATCGCTGGTCGTCCTCTTCATTGTGGATCGCCAGCTTCTGGCTACGATGTAGAGTTAGCGACGCATGCCACGTTAGTGATGCCTCAAAGTATCGCCTTCAGTTCCTCCGGAAACCTTTACGTCGCTGAAAGTGATTCCCAAAGGATTAACAGGATACGAGTCATTGGTACTGATGGAAAAATAAAATTATACGCTGGTGCCGAGTCAAAATGCAACTGCCTAGAAAGAGGCTGCGACTGTTTCGAAGCTGATCATTATCTAGCTTCCAATTCCAAATTCAACACAATATCAGCCGTTACTGTCACTCCTGATGAACAAGTACACATCGGCGATCAAGCCAACTACAGGATCCGAAGCGTTATGCCAAGTATTCCCGATTCTACGACGAGCAGAGAGTACGAAATCTACTCCCCAGATACTCAAGAAATCTACATCTTCAATAAGTTCGGCCAACATGTCGCCACCAGAAATATAATCACAGGAGAAACTATCTACACCTTCACTTACAACGTCAACACTAGCAACGGCAAACTGAGCACTGTAACAGACGCGGCAGGCAATAAAGTCTTCCTGCTACGAGACTACGCAAGTCAAGTGAACTCTATAGAGAACACGAAGGGACAGAAATGCAGACTGAAAATGTCGTCGCCTTCCCAGATGAAGATGTTGAAGACTCTCAGCACCCCAGACAACTACAACTTCACTTTTGAGTACCACGGATCATCTGGACTGTTAAAGACTAAGATTGATAGTAGTGGAAGGAGTTACATCTACAACTACGATGAGTTTGGAAGATTGACATCAGCAGTCACCCCAACTGGAAAGGTCTTGAGCCTTTCATTCGACCTGAGCTTGAAGGGAGCAACTGTCAAGGTCAGCCAGAACAACGTCGAACCTATTTCCATGCTGATCAGGGAGTCTAGTGTGAGCACGAAGATTGGTGAAGCTGAGAGCAAGATCCTCATGCAACCAGATGGAGGCGTAACGACCATCATGCCATGGTTCCACTCGGTTACTATCGATACTGTGCCATATAATGTCTTAGCTGACAAAGAAGCACTTCTAGGTAAGCTACAATATAAATTCGATTTTGCCCAGATCTAACAAGTTTGTTTTTGCAGGAGAAAGCTATCCAGTACCTGCCAAGCAGAGGACTGAGATTGGTGGAGACTTGGCTAACAGATTCGAATGGAAATACTTCATCCGTCCAAATCAACCGAACAAAGGCAAATCCTCGATGCCAAGAGTCATCACGAAAGTGGGAAGAAGACTTAGGGTCAACGGAGAGAACATCTTATCGCTAGAATACGACAGGGAATCTTCTTCAGCTGCTGTCTTCATCGACGACAAGATCGAACTCGTCAACATCTCTTACGATAAGTCGGCAAGACCGGTGAAATGGACTCCGAGAAACGGAATATTCGCACCGGTTGAGCTCGAGTACGATAGATTCAGCAGGTTGAGCAGCTGGAAGTGGGGAGATCTCACAGAAACCTATGGTTTCGACAGAGCCGGGCGATTGTACGAGATCAAATACGGAGATGGTACCTCGATGCAGTACGCTTTCAAGGACATGTTCAGTAGTTTGGTAAGTGGAAATTGTCTGATACATTAACGAATTACTTTGTCTTTTCATCTTCTCACATGATCAAGCAATAATGTCCATTTATTTTTCAGCCACTCAAAGTCACCACCCCAAGAGGATCAGACTACTTACTTCAATACGATGACGCAGGAGCCCTGCAATCACTAACCACTCCAAGAGGACACATCCACACCTTCTCTTTGCAAACCTCCCTCGGTTTCTTCAAGTATCAATACTTCAGTCCAATGAACAGGCATCCATATGAGATCATGTACAATGACGAAGGTCAAATATTGTCCATCGTATATCCTCATCAATCTGGAAGAGTTTCCTACATCTACGATGCTGCAGGTAAACTCGAAACCTCGCTAGCTGGAATGAGCTCCATCCAATACACATACCACGAAACTTCTAACTTGGTGAAGAACGTCGAGATAGTGGAGCCCTACTTCGAATTGAGACAAGACTTCAAGTACCACGCTGGTGTCTTAAAAGATGAGAAGTTGAAGTTCAACGGCAAGAGTGGTTTGGACAACGCTCACTACAGATATCAATACGATGGTAACGCTAGACTTTCCAGTATAGATATCGATATCAACGGAAAAGAATTGCCACAGCTAAGACTCAAGTACAACCAGAACATTGGTATCTTAGAAGGAATATCAGACTTGAGAGTATACAGGAATACCTTCAACAGATCGGTGATGCAAGACACCAGCAAGCAATACTTCACCATCACAGACACCGACGATAGAGGACGTCTGAAGACTCAACTCATCAACATCAAATCGTTCGACGTTTTCAGACTAGAAGTCGAATACGACACGAGAAACAGAATAAAGACCCAGAAAATAATGATTGGAAGATCGCAGTTCTTGGACAGGATATCCTACAACTCGGACGGACACGTCCTCGAAGTTTTCGGCAGTAACAACTGGAAATATGTCTATGACGAGAATGGCAACGTCATATCAATCATACGAGACAAAGAAAAGATCTCTTTGGGATACGATAGTGGCGATAGGGTAGTGCAGTATGGAGATGTCGAGTTCTCCAGCTACGACAACAGAGGCTTCGTGGTACGAAGAGGCGAACAGAAATACAGGTACAATCCAAGAGGTCAATTGATCCACGCTTTCGAAAGAGATAAGTTCCAAACGTGGTACTTCTACGACGACAAAGGCAGGCTGATCTCTTGGAACGACGACAAAGGCAACGTCACACAGTACTTCTATTCCAATCCCATCACTCCTAATTTGGTTACGCACGTTCACTTCCCCAAGACTGGAAAGACTTTCAGATGCCTCTACGACTCGAGAAATGTGATCATCTCCGTGGAAACGCCAGAACAAAGATTCTACATTGGTACAGATCAAAATGGATCACCGTTGGCGTTGTTTGACATTAATGGAAACGTCATCAAGGAAGTGAGGAGGACGCCGTTTGGCAACACTGTGTTGGACACCAATCCCAACTTCTACCTTCCTGTAGATTTCCACGGGGGTATCTTGGATCCAAATACGAAGTTGCTGTATATCAACAATAGGTTGTACGATCCTGTGGTTGGACAGTGGATGACTCCGGCCTGGGAGAGGTTGTCTACCAAATTGAATTCACCCACTGATGTTTTTATATACAGGTAATGATACTTCTTCAGTCTCTTGTTGAAAATATTAATTGGTTTTATTTCTTTTTCAGATTCATGAACAATGACCCCATCAATAAGAATAGTCTGATTGACTACATGACCGATATGGAGAGTTGGCTTAAGATTTACGGATTCAGCATCGAAAACATCATGGGTTCGGAATATATCGAGAAGATGATCTATCAACCAAAAGCCACCATCCAAAGCAGACAACTGGCCCCAGAATTCGGAGTTATATCTGGACTTGAATGCATTGCGAGCAAGGTGAGGTTTCACTTTTGAGTTTTCGGTAATTGTCTAGGAAATCGCATAACGCTCTAAATTTTATGAAAAAATCAGTACTTACTAATTTTGGTATGAAAATCACAAATCCGAAGTCAAAAAATGTCGCTCGCCTCTAGATTTTCCAAAAAAAATTCACAAAATTCTTCGGGGTCACTGAACTTTTCTCGCTGAATTTCGCTATTACACTCTATCACGAACCATTCCCTTGATAGATATTGATTTTAAAAGCATCATTATAAAGATTTCAAGCAATTTTCGCCACAAAAATTGCCAGGAATTTTTGAAATAAATTGATATCCTCATTGTTTACAATTTCCTTTTTGACGTACGCGGGTACGCGTACAGCACTATATCATGCAGGGTTGCCAGTGCCAGTCAATTTCCTGAATCTATTATGCCGGGGAAATTTTGAAGGATATGGAAAGAACGAATTTGTCCGAACAGTAAAAGAATCGCGATATTTTTCCTAAATTTTGTCTCTCTTGAGAATATCGTCTTTCTTCTTGAATTATTCCATCTCTGTGCCTCTTGATAAACGTAGATAGGTAATAAGGTACTGCCATTTTGTGCAACGGTTTAAATAGAATAGCCGTTATTATTGCTAAAGTTTCGTTAAGATATTTGGGCGGTTGAATTAAAGTGATATTTTTATTATCAAGTGAGAAAGTAACGAATATTGGAGTGTGAAGGTTGTAAATATTCATTGTTCGAATTTTTTGGGATAATTGCGAATGAAAGTAGAATGTATGATTTTTTGAGACAGCATAGTGTGATAGATTTTTCCGAGGAAATGAACCCCCCACTGATAATTTGCAGGTAGAGGATGAGTGAATTGTTTTAGAAATTATTGAATCTATTCATTTTCAAAATTGGGTTTTAGTCAATATAAGTTGTTAAAGTATAGTTTTCTTTAAGTATTATATTCCAAATTTCCGAGTTCAGGTTATTCTTGCTTGGTTCGAAATACTAAATTCTAGCGGTCGTCCTGCCATGGGTGAACACATTCGCGTTAGTCACAGGTGGTTTAATAACTAATAAAAATGTTTAGTTAAGAAGATATTAAGTACTTGGTTAGGTTAGGTTAGTTTAGTTTAGGACAGTTTGAATCTGAAGAGTAAATTAATTAACTCTTCTGATTCGAACTGGCACTGTTCTAAACTAAACTAACCTAACCTAACCAAGTACCTTAACCTTATTTTTCCATTCTGTGCTTTCACCCATGGTGGGGCGACCGCTAGAATCTTGTGTTCCAAATTTCCCAACTTCACTCCATAACCCAAACTTTCCCCTTTTCCATTCTCCTTTCCTGGCAGAGATGGTCCACACCTCCCTGTTATCTTTGCTGGATAACTTTTCTAACCATCTCATAAATTGTACATAATATAATAAAACAATTGCATGATGGAATGTGTTGGAACAAGTTCACTATTCACTAAGTTGGGCCTAGGGAATTTTTGCAATAAAACTCCTATTCAGTCTAATCCGGAATGTTTTCGATCCGGCAACACTGTAAAGTAGTAGACTGAAGTTGCTGTCAGATGTCGTTCTTCCGAACTTCAAAACCATCATGGCCGAAAATAAACAATAAGCAAATGAATGTATTTTCACAATTCTTGGCAATTTTTGAAGCGAAAATTGCTTCAAATCTTTATATTAATGCATTTACAACCAATATCCATCAAGGGAATAGTTCAGCGAGAAAAAATCAATGACCTCCAAGAATTTTGGGAATTTTTTTTGAAAAACCAGAAGCGAGCGACATTTTTTGACTTCGGATTCGTGATTTCTATACCAAAATTAGTGAGTACTGATTTTTTCATAAAATTTAGAGCGTTATGCGATTTCCTGGATAATACCGAGTTTTCTTCATTTTCCATCATATTCTTTAATCTTGTTTTATAATTTTACTGATGAAACCTTTTTTTACAGACAAAGGAGAAATTCTCTTCGCTGGACTTCGTACCAAAGCCCCTCCTCAAGGTAGAACCCAAGACAAGAAATCTCCTTCCTAGGGTATCCTACAGGAGATCAGTCTTTGGAGAAGGTGTCTTGATATCAAGAATCGATGATCGTGCCCTCATCAGCGTCGTTGAAGGCGTCAATGGTGTAATGCAAGACGTGGTTACATCAGTCTTCAACAATTCCTTCTTCCTCAACGTCCACTTCAGTATACACGACCAGGACGTATTCTATTTCGTCAAGGACAACGTGTTGAAGATCAGGGATGACTTGGAGGAGTTGAGAAGGTTAGGTGGACTCTTCAACGTCTCAACACACGAAATTACGGATCACGGCAACAGTGCACCTATTAAGGAGCTGAGGTTACACAACCCTGATGCAGTGGTCATCATCAAGTATGGCGCGGACCCTCAGCAGGAAACGCATAAAATCCTGCGGCATGCGCACAAGAGAGCAGTAGAGAGAGCCTGGGAGATCGAGAAGCAGCTGGTAGCTGCAGGTTTCCAAGGCAGAGGCGAATGGACTGAAGAAGAGAAAGAAGAGCTCATATCTCACGGGGACGTGGACGGATACGAAGGTATCGACCTACACAGCATACACAAATATCCGCAATTAGCCGACGACCCCGGTAACGTAGCCTTCCAACGAGACTCTAAGCGTAAACGAAGAAAAAGTGGCATGCGCAAACGACGGAACCATCGGCAAGTGTCGTGATTTTCCGAGTTTAAAACTTTGAATGTGCCATACGACATCAAATGAATCAAATACTAGTCGATCTAATTTATAATTTTAAGGACAAAGTAACTATTTTCTAGATAGTGACTATACAATGTCACCAAACTATTTTGATATTGAATGATTTGCGAATTTAAAGAAATTCCAAAAAGTCCGATAGCTATCCTATGCTACTCCAGTGCATGAAGAGAAATCAAAGAGGCAATAATATGGAATGGAAGAAAATTTCACTTCTAGTTCTTCAATTTAATCTCCATAGATGGGAAAATTTTGATTTCACCAAAGTAGGCCTAAAGACTTTTCACCACGGGATTTTTCTTGACAAGTGAAATTCTTCTTCACCTTCCAAGCGTGGGGTTATTTCAGTGATCCCCCAAAGTGTGTATAGTCAGAAAAGTAAGGCCCATCGAAGGACGAGCAACAATGCACATATTAGATTTAGTGGTAGTGTGCTGAGGCCCAAAAAACTGACGAAATGTATATAATCAGAAGCTTTTTATATGGAAATGTAGATGAGAGTCGGATAGATAAATGATAATGGACCTTTTCGTGCCGCATTCTTGTGATTATTATCATGATAAACCAGTGGCGTTGACTGATAATAAATTTCAGTTATACTGATGTAGATGGACCTTATCGATAATAACGTAGCAGTTCACTCAAATACTCCAAACGTAATTCTCCAATAACACATATTTATTTAGAAAGTTCTGTCTTTACCTACTCAAAGAAGCGCTCTATAAGCATCACAGCCAACCTGATAAAATTTCTCAAGGTCAGATCTTCTGTCTAGGGTCATTCTTACCATCTGTCATTATAGATTGAAATTTTTTGGTAATAAGTGCAGACCTTGCTGTAATTTTATCAGGTTTATTGAAAACTAGTTCACCATGACTATTTAATTTGATATTGAAGTTAATTTCAAGAATTTATCGAAATATACTACCCAAATTATAGCATTATCTGAAAACACAGGGTTGTCATTCAAAACAGACACATCATGACATTTAAAACGCTGGTTTGATATAATACTCTGTTTTATATGTGATATTTTAGTTAATCTCATTAGGTAACACAATTTAATCCAATCAGTCCATGTAAATAGTACTGTAATAGTCAGTTTTCATTAAGTTTTACAATTCTATTTACGATGCTTCTACCACTCGCTATGGAAATACCTGCTTGGAAAATCAACTCGTTTCGACTTGTAATAATTTTCGAAGATCTTCCATCTTGTACTAAGGTCGTTTAAACTACAAGAATCACCGTCAGGGGCTTCATCCACCAGGTAGGGTTAATATACTATTAATAATATTTCTGTTTTAATTCATGGACATTTAAAAAATAGTAGATTGCACGTTTCCTTCAATTCTGTGGAAATATTGGTGTCAGTTAGGTAGAGACGGCACTAGCTCCCTCATAGATATAGAGACATCGACTATGCCTTTCCTTTAAAACTTTGAACGAAAGTTGGTGACGATGTGAGAGAGACGAAATATACTACTCCTCAAGTAGCTAACAAAATATTTTGATTTCTTGCAAATCGCTTAATGAAACATTCTACTACAAATAGAATAATCGGGCAAATAATTTCGCGTAATTCCTTAGCAGAAACTAAATTCGGTAAACCCGCAAAATTTCCCGTCGCCGAGATATTGAATAAATATTAACATCATTGTACGCAGTGTGTTTTTCTGAATCGAAAATGTGAAATCGGACATAGGCGGTCTCCCTTAATTTGGAAGATATGGGACCCCAAAGTTACAAAATGAGTCGTTTTCAGGTCCCTTTTTCCACCATAAAAACAATCTCTCACTTCATCTGTGTAGTTCACAAACCACCTTTGAACCTTCAACCAACGATAAGCAACACTTTTTTTCAAGAATAATCAATATTAAATGAAAGAACAATGAAATTACTGGACAACCACTTAACCTCTATTCCTTCTGATTTCGACTCAGTCTAAAAGTGAAGTTTGGCAATGGCGCGAATTTCATCGGTCGGAATCGTGCGTATTCGTGAATGAGCTTATTGCTGGCGAGAAAAATGAAATATGTTCTTAGTTCTCACTGTTTACTGCGATACTCTAAATTTTCCAATAGGATAATTCGTTTCTAATGAAATCTACAAGGTTGAAACACATAGTAATGGAATGAGAATACACCCTGATATATATTTCAACGTACATCTTTTTCATATGTGATAGGTCGCGCCCTTCACAGATTTCCAATGAAATCGAGCTCAAAACGGCAATTGCGCATACTCGAACCGTCCCGAATCGGTTCTGAAGTCGGAACCAAAACAAAGCTTATATGACCCATTTTATTGGAATCTCCTGAAAGTCATTCTAAACTGGGACCATCTCGAAGACACAACAAAAAACGAAGTAGATAACAACCTCCCTATTTTGAAGCGGATAGAAAGAAAGTTCAAACGAAAATATTGAGAGTGAAACCTTAAACAAATATTCTCAATGATTTTGTTTTGATGTTAGAATAACCATCTCTTCTTCAGAGACAGAAGCATTTTCCTTACAATCATATCCTTCAACTGTCCATCATTTCATATTTCCCGCCAGCAACTACTATTCGGTCATAATACGTTGGCCAGCGATGAAAAGACGCTGTTGCCAAGCTCCGCTTTAACATTGAGAAGTATTTCGTAGAAATATAGGTTAAGTGGTTGTCTAATATTTTCACTTTTCTTCCTTTATATAATGAATATTCTTGACGGAAAGTGTCGCTTTTCGTTGGTTGAAGGTTCGAAGATGATTTATGAACGAGATTTGAGAAGTGAGAGATCATTTTTATGGCGGAAAAAGGGATCCGAAAATGCAACAATTCGGAACTTTGGGGGCCCATACCTTCCAAACAAAGAGCCTATGTTGGTCTTCATATTTTATGTTCAGGAACTCTCATTGCTTACAATGATGTGAATATCTTACTTTTAGCTTCGCGGCGGGAAATCTTGCGGGTTTACCCTAAATTCTTATGTTTTATTTTCTCAAAACCGACTTTTCTTTTCATTAGGATCATTATTTTTCTAGCATAAAACACAGAATATATGAGATTCCCTCACACCTCGGTGATTATAATAGAATTTTCGGTGTGTAAGGCTCCCCTAGAAATGAAATCTAATTTACCAATTTCCATTCAAACAAGGCCTGGTATTTTATTTCTTAAACTGATTTTTCATTTGGCCTTGTTTAGCAGGTATTTCTTAACGGGTTTTTTCCAGTTGTTAGTCTAGAACGTACAGGATGGTACTCAGTTCTCAAATCATCCCAATCATAGGGTAGTCAGTAAATACGACTTTATATGTGTCCTTACCTCCCCTCCACATCCGTAGCTGCAATAGTCTTCTTGTAAAGTACTTATGGTACCGCTGCTGTATGATGATAATACTCGTTCCAAAAGTAACCAAAGATCATTCCTCATTGGTTTTTTGGATGTTTTAGAACCCATGGATGTGTCATATTGTTCAAGATAGAAATTCAACGAATTTTAGGTGTTTCGAATTTAGTTTTTTGGAACGAGTACAAAGTAGTTATACCAGTGTATCAATACACATATTTTAGCTGATGTACTTACGTTTTGTTGGTCAGAACTGTACTGGGAAGTTGAGAGACGATAGAAACAAGGGCATTGTAGATGCCAATGGAAGTATGACTGATATTTTTTCTAATGTGACTAAAGTAAAAGCAATATACTTTATATCTTGAATAATCTAGTTATTTTTTATAATTCTGTGCAATTGTTGTGTGGTTGTCAATTATTCGGTATTGGCAACTTGCACGTGATGCATTTGACCATAAGATTGAATTGTAAACTGTAATACTAAATTTTATGTATGATGTACATATATATAAATCTATTGTGTATATTGTTTTGATATGTAAATATATTATGTTTTATTCATTTAATATACTCGTTTATTAAATGCAAAGTATTTATGACAAACAGCTATTTCTTACTTTTATCCTTTTAAGAACTGTCTTCAAAATATTTTTTTTCAAACTAGCATAATCAAACCTAGATTTATACATAGTACGGTAAATGTCTGTAATTTTCAAATTGTTTCCCGAAAATGGGTTGAACCACCTAACTGTCGGACCGTAAACACAATAACTTCTGGAAGAAACTACTTAGAAACTCGATATTTGTAGAGAAGGTTTGGACCTTAATTAAGAAGGCCGAATTCGTGAATGGGTAAAATCCACCCAATGATTCCGCAGATTTACCCATTCAAAATTTTATTTTCCCAATATTTCCAAAAATACAGATTAGAAAGAATTGAAATCCAGTACTTTATCGGAAAATAACAGTTCGAAGGTTCATACAGAATGTAATGGTGATAGTATGATAGGAGGATCACAGAATATTAAATATGTATTTGAAAGAAAAAATTTGATTTTTTTTTTAAATGGTTGTAATGACACGATCATCACGAAATTCTGTACACAGTCGTGTTTCAACATCTTCAAACTAGGTGTGAAGTTTCATCACGATGGAATCAGTATTTCCTGAGTTATACCGGAAAAAACAACGATATCGGGAAGAAAACCACGAAATTTCATATATTTTTTCCCAATATCTCCAAAACTAATAACCGTATCGAATTCAAATTAGGTATACTGCTGTGGAATATGGAGCTTAGAGTACACGCTGAATTTTTTTTCAAATGAGATCAACAATTCGCGAAAAAAAATTTTTTTTCAAAATTTACTGATAGTATGATCCCAACAAAATTTCGCGAGAAGTTGCGCATTGCTGTACTCCAACTAACTGCCAAGTTTCGATCCAATCGTTGCACTAGCTCTTGAATTATCGCCAAAATAACGTCAAAACTTCAGAAGGCTCTAACTCCGAAACCGTTTGACTGATTTTGCCCATTAACGAACTCAACCGCCGCATTTTGAAATGCAACCGACCCTAAAAGTTTCAGGTCGATAGGATTCTCCGTACGAACGTTATCGTGTCTACCGGCGGCCGGCCGGATAGAATCGATTTTGACAGCGGATTCGTCATCAGTGAGTCCAACCTAGTCGTTTGAAACCATTTTCGGCTCAATCATCGAAAATTACAGACATTTGGACAAAACGATAGCACGCTTTTCCCCAGAAAATATCAAATCATGATGAAAAATGGCAAATAATAAATGAAAATGCTGATGCACGTTAGAACAATTTGAAAAAAAGGTGTCAAATTCTCACGAAATTCTGTATGAAACTTCAAATTGTCATTTTTAGTACTGGATTTCAATTCGATCTAATCTGTATTTTTGGAAATATTGGGAAAATAAAATTTTGAATTGGTGTATCTGTGGAATCATTGAGTGGATTTTACCCATTCACGAATTCGCTTTTCAAGCAAGCGTACTGGTCAAACTCATAGTTCTCAAAATATCCAGGAAATCTTCTTAATCTCGCTGTTTCCACTTATAAAACATCGCATCTATCAGCAATCGTCCTGTGTAATATTTCCAAACTGTTATAGGAAGTCCAATTACTCAACAAAGTCGTTTAAATAGAATTTTCTCAATTTTTTTCCTGACTACTTTTGGTACATTACGAAATAAAAATTCGTTCTTAATTTCATCGTAATTGTCGGTAAAGCACATATCAAATGTAATTATTCATATCATTTTTTCTTAATCACTCATGGACGAGGTGCCATTAACTTCATCAATATTCATCAGAAAGATGTACGTGTGCCAGACGGTATTTCATTCAGAATTGGTAAAAAAGTGAAAGTGAACTAGAAGTTACTCAATAGAGTCGACACCAACAGTCTTGAGTTCTTGTACGACCTAGTGTGTATCGGTAATGTGAATGTGACATAAGTTCTCTCCAAGAATTCATCTAGTCATTTCGAAGTGAGTTTTTCTGCTTTCGTTGATTCGCAAATTTTACGTTGTTTTTACTGTGAATTATTTATTATCCATTCCTAGATTCATTGTTCTTTTTCGGAGCTTGTTCTGGGGAACAGTGCTCTATAATTTTGCCCAAATGTCTGTACCTTTCGAATTTTTATACTAAAAAATCTGTTCTGTTCTTCCTGTATGTGCTGTAACTTTCGAAGGAAAAGACCAAACAACTTGAAGTTCACAGCTAAGGTTTGTGACCTGAATACATTCATTTAGCAAAATCGGCCGAGTGGTTTCAGAGTTATGCCCATTTGCAATTTGACGGTTAGTTTCTTAATATCTCAAGAGGTACTGATGCGATCGATCAGTTTTGAGCTTCGCAATTAGGTGAAGAATTCCAACGCGCACCTTTATGCATAATTTTGTGAGGATCTAGTCGTTAGGATATTAAACAAAAAAATTTATCGAAAATTTTTCGGAATTTTGTTGAAAAAAACTGTTTTTTTCGTAGAGTATCAATCATATTACTATGAAATCTGGCGAATATATTACAGTAAATATTTGACAATAGCAATTCGAATTTCAATGCGATCCGATGTTAATTTTTGGATATACAGGGTGTTTCACCATAAACTGGTCAAACATATATAAAGCCGGATAGATAGCATTGGCAAAAAGTCATTTTTGCCTTATGACATATACCCTGTTTTCGAAGCATAAACGAGATACAGGGTGTTTAATGTCAACTTTGAGCAATATTCTCATAACTGTGGTGAGTTATGTGTGACCTTCGAAATAACGGTTTCTGGTCAAATCTTGGTATTTTTTGGTGGTCAATTCAATTGTGTAGAATTCAGGAAAAAATATTTCAGAATGACGGAAAACCTACAAAGTTAGAATTTTTTGTTTTCGATTGCCAAATATTAGAAAGCTAATTCAATGTCCTCAATTTTCTGAGATTTTCTGTGAAAAAATTTTTCCAAAATTCAAACTCAACTTTTTTTTTAAAAGTGAAACAAAAATTCCTCCCAAAATTGTTGAAATCTTTCAAGGTTGAACTAACCTTTATTCTGGACACTGCTGGGAAAACAGAATGAAAAAATATCCATTGGTTTTGATTTTATAGCCTTCCAAAGATTTCGCTCGGAGTACTTAAATAATTTGTATTTAAGAAACTGGTGGCCCTACGGAGGCCGAAATTGTGCTGATAGGCCCCCAGAATGACCTGGATAGAAATATGAATTTATCAAAAAAAAAAATTTTTTCAAAAAACTTTGATGGGATTCGAACCTGATCCCTTCGGAGAATAGGGACGCGTATAAGTTGGATTTCGTGAGGATCGTATCGGAAGCAAATTTAAAAGAATACGTTTTCAAAAAATTTTTCGGATTCCGTAGAAAAAAAATTATTTCCTCGAAAACTATTCATCATCTTGCAATGAAGTTTGGACAAATCTTGAGATCACTATGAAACAACTTTAGTGGCTCAGATTTCAGTTTGATCAGATATTTATCTTCGTAGTTATTGGGAAAAAATACGCGATCATTTCCTGGGTATCATTGATATTTCCGGAATAACTCAAAAAATACAGATCTAATCATGATCACACTATGGTTTCTATTCAGTAAAGGTCGATGCGCATCAATTTTTGATAATAGTTTTCAAATATTTTACATTAACTTACTCTGCCAATACCCAGTTTTTAAGATGTTTTATAGTGTTCCAGCCCCAGCTGAAAAAATAATAGCTCCCGAAATAATGCTAGATATTTTCTTTCAAAAGTTGTTGAAGAACGTACGGACAGATTCTTCATCAAATGGTCCAACGTGATTCAAAAACTACAGACATTTGGGAGAAAGGATAACGCCCTCCTTATTCTCAAGAACGATATAAGTGCGTAGAATGTCCAATAATATTTTAAACCCCAAATTTTTCAGCATGAAGCATCTGTTGATAATATTTGCCTGTGCCTTATGTGCCAAAAGCTTGCCTTTAGGAAGTTTATCAGGTGATGTGGACACTAGCCTCAATGAAGTGTCCAAAAATATTCAGTTGCCATCAATAAACTTTAAGGTGAGGAATAAGAAAAAAATTTGATTCATTCCTGAATGATTCATTTAATATCCAACCTCATTTCCAAACATCAATAGAAGACTCATAGACTCATAGACATATTAAACCCTCTTTATAGTTTTATAGGTCTATGAGACGACTTCGGCCCAATAAGTTGCCAACCCACAATTTTCTTCACAAATTTACTATCACTGGGGAACGGGAATTTCAGGACAAATTCGACATAATAAGGTTCGCGTTATTTATAAATGTGCGTAAAAGATGCCTCGGCTCTTCAAACAAGATAATTCTTTCCAAATATACGGTTTTGTTAAGATCATCTCTGATTGGCTGAAATTTAAGTTGGGATTCCTGATTTCATGTTAATAGTGTCTAATTTATATAGGATTTGTTCGGCAAATCAACTCGGTTATTTCGTTTGCCGGTTTTCCATTCCGTAAATATGAAATATTCGGTTGGTCCCTCAAAAAATGGTTAATTGCGGAATTTAATTGATGAAAAAACGTTCTTTCTTCCACCAGAACGATAGTCAATATTCTGTGATAACATATCCATAGCATAGAACAATCTTTATTCACTTTATGATCCATAGAACATAGAAGAGACAACAATCAACAATGAAATAATTACTATAGGTATGGTCTATGGATCATAAGGTAAATAAAGATTGTTCTATGCTATGGATATGTTACCATAAAATATTGATTGTCGTTCAGGTGCATAGATTTAATATGTCTATGTTCTGGTGACGGAAAGATTGCTTTTTCATCAATCAAATTCCGTAGTTAATTATTTTTTCAGGAACTAACCGAATATTTCATATTTACTGAATGGAAAACCGACAATCGAAATAACCAAGTTGATTTGCGGGACATATCCTATATAAATTTGACACTATTAACATGAAATCAGGAATCCCAACTTAAATTTCAGCCAATCAGAGATGATCTTAACAAAACCCTATATTTTGGAAGGAATTATCTCGTTTGAAGAGCCGAGGCATCTTTTACGGATATATATAAATAACGCGAACCTTATCATGTCGAATTTGTCCTGAAATTCCCGTTCACCAGTGAAAGTAAATTTGTGGAGAAAATTGTGGGTTGGCAACTTGGGCCGAATCTCCTATATACATCAAGTATCGATTAAAGCTTATTTTGGGATATTTCACATCATTTTTTAGGTTTTTTTATGGGATTTCACGCCCAATATCTGAAACAGAACTATTAAAAATCAATTAAAAATTTTTTTTTCATGAAAAACGCCCTTGCGGATTGCAGTATCAAACTATTTGTCAAGGGCAGTTTCTTGCGAAACAGATTGCCTCATGAACTATACAGGAACAATACAAACGATAAAGAAAGCGAACTGTGACGTTTCAGAGTACAAATCTGACTCTCATCAGTCAAAGCAGAAAATTTCAAGAATTATTTTTTTCGATTTTCTGAGACTTGTTGAATTGACAGTTTTGAGAAAACACAGCAACACAGATTTGAAAGTTTTTTAATTCTACCTCTTTTTTGAGTAAATTCAGCCAAATAGGGTCTATTTCTATCGAACAATGAGCAAAATTACTTTCTCCATTCAACAAAATACAAGAGGACTCTTTGATTTTTCTCTTCAAATTATCTGATTCCAACATCAGTATTTTTATATTGTCCCAATTTGACATGTGATTCCCAATGGTCGTACATAGATGGTACGCTATTTGGGATTTTTGTATGTCTCTATTCCTTAAGTTGTTTTTGTGCTCTCGTTTTCTGATATCTAATAATCTTGACGTTTCCCCTGCATATATTTTTCCACAAATACAGAGAATACTATAAACACAATTTTTTGGTTTTTGTTCGATATACTCCGTTCCAAAAACCCTATCTTCCTGTTTTTCCTAGTATAATTTTGTTCTGGAACCAAAATAGCTTTATATTTTTTAACCAGGCAGTCACAGTTTTACCTGGTTTTCCTGATTCTGGAAGAAAAACAGCAGTTCTGGAACAAGAAACCCTACTGAGTCAAATAGACTCAAAATATGGCAACCTTCAGCAAGCTGTTGCCAACATCTACAACCCTAAACCTATCGTAGATACTATCAGAGAAGAGGAAAAATATGGAAATGATGGTGAAAAATTCAAATCAGTGGGTAGGGTACTGATAAACGGCTATGAGGGATTTTCCAATTTTCTGAACGCCCTCTTTGAGGTGAGAAAATGTACATTTCATTATCATCAGATTATCTGGACATTTTTTTAAGTTTAATTTTCTATTCTTCATGTTTTTGTTTCAGTATCCAATGGAGAAAGCTAAACAAATTGGTAAACAGATCACAGCTAATCTGAACGCCATTGGAGGAAAATTGGTTGGCCTTTGAGAGAACTTTTGAATAGATCATTAAATTATTTTGCTCGACGTATACTCCATTCACTTTTATTAAGTCTCTAATATAGAGTATATCTTGTCTATGGTCTCCCGGTTGGCCATGATTTAGGTCTATCAAGTTTTTGTTCTCAACACTGACTGAAAGGTTGGCACTATTGAAATATCGTTTATGTCACAATAATTCTGAGACGTTTCCATCTCTACTATGTTTCAGTAACAATTCAGCTTTAGCAAAATCTTCCATAATCAATATTATCTTTGTATCACAATATTTTATTAAGGTTTAACAATTACACGAGTAAGGGCCATTTGCACCGTATTACAAAACCATAGATTAAGACCATAACCAAGGTTTAGTTAAAAAATTATCTTGCACTGTCACGTAATCCACGTTTAATGGCCTTAGCTGACTATTAAATTTAAACCTTAATACATTTTCAAATTGGTGTATTTTAAGTTGTGCAACAAGGTAGTCAAATGTTTTCTGTAGGCTAGATTTCTTGAGAATTTCGAAAAGTGGGCAATTCCATAAGTCCGTCTATTCGTTTACTAGAAGTTTTACTGCCTAGTCATTCGGGTACTTTTATTCTTTTTCCAAATGAACTATCGCAAAGTATCGGACTACTCTATCCCTTTTTTCTTCATTAAAATTTCAGCACTCGATTCTTGATTTCCTTACAAGATAGAAGCATAACTGAATCTTCCAACCAGTTCATATACGTGAAAAATTTTCCATAACAACAGAGAAAAAAGTTTCTTCAACAGTCGCCAGGTGCTTGGAAATAGTGAATTCACATAATATCTTGTCAAATTAATAGTTTTCTTGAAGTAAATTCACATTCTAAAAAAATACGTAATTACTAAACGACCTCTATGTAGAGAGGACAACGTTGCGTAGTTATCTGAGATCTGACAGGAAAATGACTATAACCTAACATTTTCAAAATATACTCGGTGAAATTTGTCAGAATTTCGTTGCCAACCGGGAGACTTCAAAAAAGTGAATGGAGTATGTATAAGCGATCCTAGAGTGTAACGAACAGAAACATTTGCCAAAATTCCAGTGACCAAGTTAAAAATTTAGTGGTAGGTTGAAAAAAATCACATATATTTAAATAAATGCATATTTTTTGTTGATGCTTAATTCATTCACAATTCAAAAAAACGTTAACATGATGTATTTTCCAAATACGAGTACCTTAGTTCATATAAATATATAATTCCTTGAACTCAATGCAGGTATAAGAAAAATTCGAAAGACAAATTTTGTCAGATGTTCTACTTCATCAGTGGAGCTGGAAATTGAATATGTTAAATTATATTCAGCAGAATACTTAGGATATTCACCTAATATTAGTTTCTCAAGAATTATCACTGGCGACTCGAAAGCAAGTACCCAAAAATATGAAATAAGGCAGGTGAAACATAGGTTGCCCCAAAAGTAATATCCCTAAAAAAGTTTCAATTAAATATTTTCTCCATCATCAAACAACTTATAATTTCACTGAAAATTCCACACATCTGATTTCCAACCAATCAGGACGTGTATTTTTGACAGATCACCATCGCAACGGATGAATTTTAGTGGAAATTTTTTCCTCGTGGGTACCAAACAGCGAATTATATTGGAAATTTGTTTTGACGTTTATAATGTCAGAGAATGGATTAAATTTGCGTTTATACCTTTCGAAAAAAATTCCTGCAACTGCTTAGCTGTAGAGTTTCACAGAACTTTGATAACACTCTCCTTGTAGTCTTCGGAGTTCTTTTTTCGCTTGTTGAACGCATAGTCTTCAAGAATAAGCACCAGTTCTTCCACAGGTATATCCGCTCTAAAGTGCTTGAAAAGACATTGAATAAACAAATTGTTAGCTATTTCGAAACGAATAATTTATTTACATCTTTGCAATTCGGTTTTCGTAAAAACGGAAATACCATATAGATGCAGTAGTCAATTTCGTTCAATTCGTGGTACAGTGCCTTGAGGAGGGTAAGTGTTCGCTGTCCTTGTTTTTAGATTTGACTAAGGCCTTTGACTGCGTGTCTCATGGGATTCTTTTGCAGATGTTGAAATATTATGGATTTAATAAAAACACTATAGAACTTATTCGGTCTTTTCTATCAAATAGATATCAGGTGATTTCAGTGAACAACTGTAGGTCAGCGAAGGTACCGGTCACAGTGGGAGTGCCGCAAGGTTCTATATTAGGCCCGTTGTTTTTCCTTATTTTTATTAACGATTTCCCTGACTACATTTGGAAGTATTCGAGTCTGTTGTTTGCTGATGACTGTACAATATCTACATGTTGTGGCAGCCTATCGGATGCGGAGGATCTTTTGAGGACTATGGAGTCGGAGGCCTGCAAGTGGTTTGCTGGTAATGCCCTGTGTGTTGATAACAGGAAGACGGAGAGGATGGTGTTCTCGAATCGCGGGGCTGAGACAAGAGATGTGAAGTTCTTGGGTATTCGAGTGGATTCGAAACTCACCTGGGCGGCTCACATCGACTCCTTGTGTAAAAAATTGGATAAGAATACATTTCTCATTCGAAACTTGTCAGCCGCCGTTTCATTGCCCGTGTTAAGGACGGCTTACTTTGCTCTTTTTGAGTCACATGCGAGGTATGGTATCGTTTTCTGGGGATCGTGTAGTGGTTTTAAGCGTATATTTCGAAATCAAAGGAAAATTACCAGAGTTATGGACAATTTGGGATATAGGGAATGTTGTAAATTATCTTTCAGGAAATTAAAAATATTAACTTCGCCCTCTCTATTTTTATATGAGATCCTATCGTATGCTCACAAAAATTATGCTCAATGGAAACAGAACAAAGATGGTCACTCATATGATACTCGCGGAAAGTGTGATCTACATGTACCTTATGCTAGACTCAGCGGGTCACAGAGGACTCCATTCTACTTGGCACCTGTATAATAAATTACCGAATAATGTAGGAAGATTGTCAATGAAGATTTTCCAGCATAGATTGAAGTGTTTTCTCATTGAAAATGTGTTTTATTCAGTAGATGATTTTGCAAGATTGAAAGTGATTCTTATCTGATGAGGGATGATATTGTCTGTGATATTAGTGTATGTACATGTACACGTGGATATTTTTTTTCTTTTTGTTGTTGAATTTTAATTGTATACATTGCTTTTGTGATGAGTGTGAACCTATTTGGTATAAACATGAATAAATCTACTCTACTGTCGAAATCATACGTTTTTTCTGCGCAGAAGTTAAACTGCTTCCATACACTTGCCTTCGATTTCCTAGTATTCGCGGGTGTCAACTGCTTAATATTCTGGCGAATATTTTCTTTACTTTCCTGACCGAAGCGAGGTATTTTTCTACGTCGTGCTGTTTTTGACAAATTAAAAAAACAAATAATTTCTAGCTTAGAGTTTCACTGAGTTGCCATGGTAACTAAATAATCAAGTCGACAAAACCTTCAATGTTTTACAAGTACTTGATGAAGACGAAAATTGATGTTGTTGGAAATAAACACATTTGGTGTGGAATTTTCTGTCCGAATACCACACGAGTTCAAATTAAATCCGGAAATTTGTCTGACCTCTTGTGGTATTACTAGTGAATATCTTCCATCTTATCAAAAAAACTTACCATCATTAAGTCACTAAAAAATACCGGACTCTTAGTGGATGCGGTCCATAAGGAAATAAGCATGTAATGTACTATATAAATACTATATGCAAATTTATTGAACACTTGGTAAACTGGCAATGAGAGGAACCAGTTTATAGGGCCTGAAAATAAAAATATACACAGGGTGAGTCTTTGACCTTGCAGAATATTTTAACAGAAGATTCCTGAAGCTGAAAGAAACACATTTGTCCTCTACCATTTTTTCCGATTCGGCCTAGATAAAAAGATATAGGCATTATAAATTTTCATAATAGGCTAGCCGCCCCCGGAAACCTGAACACTGAAGTTTTTCCAAGCCTAAGATATACCATTCAAATCTTCGAAATAAGCAAGTCTGTTATGAAAACAAGCGTCAACTTACTTTTTACATTCCAGTTGGTGAAAAAAGTTGTATTTATAGTGCAATAAACAAGTTAGGTATTGCAAATTTCGTGGGCGATAAAAGTTGAATATTCTTCTCTTGGTTTCATTTTCGATAATGGGGAATTCATCTAGCTATCACTCATATTAGCTTTGAGATTCATCTTCAATTTGTAATTATTAATTTTCTTTGTTTATTTCATTTTCTCCAAGAATTACCAGATTCAGACATAACCCATTCAAACTTTCATTTTCATAAATAAATAAAACAGATGTACCTAATTTATCTATGAACGCACAAACGTTGCCAAATTGACGAACAGAATGAAAGAACTCTTCGAAATCAAACAACACACAATATGCTAATTCTATGTATACACTTGTAAAGTCTATGATTCTGAACTGAACTATAAATCTGTGGCTCCGTGGTTTTAAGGTTATGTCATGGTGGTTTTCTTCCACCATGGGTTGTTATAAAGGGTCTTTCAATAAGGACGGGTCGATTTTGACATGAAATAAATCAAATGTCTGTAATTTTGGATGATTGAGCCGAAAATGGTCTCAATCGACTAGGTTGGACTCACTGATGACGAATCCGGTGTCAAAATCGCCGGCCGGTTGGCCGGCCGTAGACACGGTAACTGTCGAACGAAGTGAGCTAGCAACTTGAAACTTTCAGGGTAGGTCGCGCATTGGAATGCCGCGGTCAAGTTCGTTAATGGGCCAAATCGATCAAATAGTTTCGGAGTTATAGGCATTTGAAGTTTTGAAGTTATTTATTTTTTATTTCAGAAACTACCTGAGCGATTGGATTCAAACTTGGCGGTTAGGTGATTGCCATGGTGATTTGGCATTACTAACTGAATAAAAAAATATAGGTTAGAAAGACGACGTTAAAACAACATGGCCGCCACAGGCTGCCAACATCGACCCGTCCCTATTGAAAGACCCTTTAATCAATTTCAAGCGATGGATCAAAAGCTCTGGTTATAGCTACGTTTATCCAAACTGACATATAGGCAAATGATAATCTGTCAGTTTGGATAACCGTAACTATAGGGTCTTTCAATAGGGACGGGTCGATGTTGGCAGCCTGTGGCGGCCATGTTGTTTTAACGTCGTCTTTCTAACCTATATTTTTTTATTCAGTTAGTAATGCCAAATCACCATGGCAATCACCTAACCGCCAAGTTTGAATCCAATCGCTCAGGTAGTTTCTGAAATAAAAAATAAATAACTTCAAAACTTCAAATGCCTATAACTCCGAAACTATTCGATCGATTTGGCCCATTAACGAACTTAACCGCGGCATTCCAATGCGCGACCTACCCTGAAAGTTTAAAGTTGCTAGCTCACTTCGTTCGACAGTTATCTTGTCTACGGCCGGCCAACCGGACAGCCGGCCGGCCGGCCGGCCGGCCGGACAGAATCGATTTTGACACCGGATTCGTCATCAGTGAGTCCAACCTAGTCGATTGAGACCATTTTCGGCTCAATCATCCAAAATTACAGACATTTGATTTATTTCATGTCAAAATCGACCCGTCCTTATTGAAAGACCCTATATAACCGGGGCTTTTGGTCCATCGCTTGAAATTGATTTATGTTATGAAAGCGCATTTGAAAAATACCTCAAAATAAATACTATCAAAGTTCTGTACATAATTTCAAGAAATATGGGTCAGCAGGAAGATTGCATTCAAATCAGTAAGAATCCCCATTATCATGGAAAAGTGAGAAGTTAATCAATTACACTACACAAATTAGCTCGAAATTGAAAAGGAAGCTTCTTGAATGGATAGTGGTGCGGAAATTTGCTTGAACAGTATTTAAATTGTAGAAGTTGAGGTGAGCTTATTCATATTACTCCACTTTCGAACTAACAGCCAATTTACAATGGACATAACTTAACCGTAAATTTACTTATACATAAAATGTAAGAATTAAACAACAGAAATCATAAGGAATAAGAATAGAACTGCATTCGACTTATGGTCAAAGTCAAAAGCAAAGTTGACCTTATTGTGAAGATTTTGGTTTATGAATTTTGTAGTTTCCTCTTTGATTTTTACGCACGAGTTGCGGGATCCTTACGGTTACGTATATTGTGAATTGGCCAAAGTCGGCTACTCCGCTTACAAATCATTCCAAATAAAAAATGCTAGGATTCCATTCTCAACTTTTAGACGTGGCAACGCGGAAAAATTGAATTCTGTGAATTTTTTGAACAGAGTTGCATTCAGCCAAAGTACCCAATTCTCGGAATTTCACAGATATTTTTTATTTTTGAATTTCAGATTACTCGAAAACGGCGCATCAAACGAAAAAAAATAAAGAATACTTTTACTTTCCAAAATGGTCAAAAATACGATAAATATTTTTCGAGATATTGAGATAAAATATGTCCAATTTCGTGTTTTTTTCTAGATATCGTTGTCTATTTCGGTATAGCCCAATAAATACTGATTCAATCATGATGAAACTTGGTAGATAGTTTTAAAATGCTCATGAACAACTTAGTGCAAGATTTCGTGAGATTCGAAAGAAAAATTTTTTTTTTCTCAAATATTCAATATTCTGCAATCTTCTAATCATACTATCCTCATGAAATTCTGTATGTACCTTCGAACTGTCATATTTCTATGAAGTTCCGGGTTTCAATTCGATCTAATATGTATTCTTGGAGATATTGCGGAAATAAAATTTTGAATGGGTATATCTGCGGAATCAATGGGTGGATTTTGCCCTTTCTCGAATTCGGCCTTCGTAATCAAGGTCAAAACCTACTCTACAAATATCGAGTTTTAAGTAGTTTCTTTTGGAAGTCATTGTGTTTACGGTCGGCCTAAACTCGATATTTGTAGAGTAGGTTTGAGGCTTAATTACGAGAGTCGAATTCGTGAATGGGTAAAATCTGCCCAATGATTCCGTAGATATACCCATTCAAAATGTTATTTTCCCAATATTTTCAAAAATATAGATTAGATCGAATTGAAATGTAGTACTCTAATTGAAAAACTTTGAAAAAAAAAATTGCCGTGAAGGCAGCAGCTTTTGAGATGCATTGTTCAAATTCGTTCCAGAGCGGTCATCTCCATTCAACAAGCGCGCAAAAGCTGCTACCTTCACGGCAGTGCTTTTTAAGGTTTTTTTTTCGAGTTTGGTACTTTATTGTGAAATATATCGTTCAAGGTCTGTGTGAATCTGGTGAATATTTCTCGAAAAAAAATTTTTCGATTTTTCTTCGAATTTACTTACGATATGATCTCAACAAAACTTCGCAAAATGTTGCAGTTCTTTATGCTTCAACTAACTGCCAAGTTTAAATCCAATCCCACAAGTATTTCCTGAAATGTTAGGGAAATAACCTCAAAATTTCAAGTGACTATTACACCGAAACCGTTCTTCTGATTTGGGTATATCCTGACCGCAACATTCTGATGCGCGACCCACCCTGTAAGTTTCAAGTCGCTCGTTTTGATATTTCGACATTTATCGTGTCCTCGGCCGGCCTTATATAACCGTTCGAGATCATTTTCCAAAATTTCAGAAAAAACGATAGCACGCCGTTCCCCAGAACATGCGCTCAAAAACTGTTAAGATTTTTTTTTCGTTACCTCCATTTCCAGAAATGCAGGCAACCATTACCCAACATACTCCTATAGCCCAGCATTGCCTCCAGAGGGCTATATGAAGACTATTCCCCCATTGTTGATAATCAGGTGTTCTCAAAGAATCATGTCCAACAAATATGCAGGTATACAAAGATACAAAATAACAGATCCATAGTCCCAAAATGATGAGCTGGAAAAAATTCATTGAGAATAACTATCGTAGTTATTATTTTTGGTTCGCTACGCATTTCAGATGATTTAACGAAAAGAAATACAATTAAAAAATACAAATATCTCCTAAATGAAACTGCTTTTTGACAAACGAATCTTCCACTCAAGACATATTACTTGAGCCATAAACAAAAAAAAATTTAAGGAATATATATTTTCTATATATAATAAATATATGAGATGAATTTCAATATTCTTCTTTTTCGGCTGTCAAATTCTATTTTTCATGGTTGCCAACTTTATTACTCAAAAAATTAAGATCTGAAAATGAAAATTCATTAAGAATAACTATCGTAGTTATTATTTTTTGGTTCGCTACGCATTTCAGATAATTTAACGAATAGAAATACAGATAAACATACAAATATCTCGTAAATGAAACTGCTTTTTGATGAATGAATCTTTCACTCAAGACATATTACTTGAGTCATAAACAAAAAAATGTAAGGAATATAGATTTTGTACATATAATAAATATATGAGGTGAATTTCAATATTCTTCTTTTTCGGCTGTCAAATTCTATTTTTCCTGGTTGCCAACTTTATTAATCAAAAAATTGAGATCTGAAAATGAAAATTCATTAGGAATAACTTTCGTAGTTATTATTTTTTGGTTCGCTACTCATTTCAGATAATTTAACGAATAGAAATACAGATAAACATACAAATATTTCCTAAATGAAACAGCTTTTTGACAAACGAATTTTCCACTCAAGACATGACTTGAGTCATAAACAAAAAAAAATTTAAGGAATATAGATTTTGTACATATAATAAATATATGAGGTGAATTTCAATATTCTTCTTTTTCGGCTGTCAAATTCTATTTTTCATGGTTGCCAACTTTATTACTCAAAAATTAAGATCTGAAAATAAAAATTCATTAAGAATAACTATCGTAGTTATTATTTTTTGGTTCGCTACTCATTTCAGATAATTTAACGAATAGAAATACAGATAAACATACAAATATTTCCTAAATGAAACTGCTTTTTGACAAACGAATCTTCAACTCAAGACATATTACTTGAGTCATAAACAAAAAAATTCAAGGAATATAGATTTTGTACATATAATAAATATATGAGGTGAATTTCAATATTCTTCTTTTTCGGCTGTCAAATTCTATTTTTCATGGTTGCCAACTTTATTACTCAAAAAATTAAGATCTGAAAATGAAAATCCATTAAGAATAACTATCGTAGTTATTATTTTTTGGTTCGCTACGCATTTCAGATGATTTAACGAAAAGAAATACAGATAAAAATACAAATATCTCCTAAATGAAGCTGCTTTTTGATAAACGAATCTTCAACTCATGACATATTACTTAAGTCATAAACAAAAAAATTCAAGGAAGGAAGGAAGGATTTTGTACATATAATAAATATATGAGGTGAATTTCAATATTCTTCTTTTTCGGCTGTCAAATTCTATTTTTCATGGTTGCCAACTTTATTACTCAAAAAATTAAGATCTGAAAATGAAAATCCATTAAGAATAACTATCGGAGTTATTATTTTTTGGTTCGCTACGCATTTCAGATGATTTAACGAAAAGAAATACAGATAAAAATACAAATATCTCCTAAATGAAGCTGCTTTTTGATAAACGAATCTTCAACTCATGACATATTACTTAAGTCATAAACAAAAAAATTCAAGGAAGGAAGGAAGGATTTTGTATATATAATAAATATATGGGGTGAATTTCAATATTCTTCTTTTTCGGCTGTCAAATTCTATTTTTCATGGTTGCCAACTTTATTACTCAAAAAATTAAGATCTGAAAATGAAAATCCATTAGGAATAACTATCGTAGTTATTATTTTTTGGTTCGCTACGCATTTCAGATGATTCAACGAAAAGAAATACAGATAAAAATACAAATATCTCCTAAATGAAGCTGCTTTTTGATAAACGAATCTTCAACTCATGACGTATTACTTAAGTCATAAACAAAAAAAAATTTAAGGAATATAGATTTTGTACATATAATAAATATACGAGGTGAATTTCAAAAAATTAAAGAATATATATTTAGTACATATAATATATAAGGTGAATTTTCAATATTTTAGTTTTTCTGCTTTCAAATTCTATTTTTCATATTTTTGTCTACGTTACTACTTCAATTTAGGCGATTTTGAAGAATTAGAGTAAATGAAGTTTCATTCGCATGCCCAGAGTCTCTGAGGTATTTTATTCACACGTACCTTATTCAGTCGTAGGTTGAGTTTCTTCTGCTTCATTTGGTGTATGACATATCCAATTATAATTCCTGTCAGCCACACATTAGCTCTCGTATGAGTCTTGATGTAGAATTTGGGCATAAATTCTGAATTGTCTCTGCGAATATATTTACACTAACATAACCACAAGAACGAATATCTGTCGATAAATCAAAAAATATTTCACCATGATCAGAGCTAATCATCGAAACAATCAAAACATCTACACCGAAAAAGTGGTGTCCAAGGAGTACGGTTGCTGCAGTTTCTCGGTTATTACCGATCTTCAGACCACCTTACCTTAGTTAACCGCAGAATAAGACTCTAGATACTTATCACCTGTTATATATGTAGAGTTTTACGATTACCAGATATGCGTTACCCATTCTCTTTCATAAAGTCAGTAGGTTGACCTTGAAATAGTTTGCAACTAGAACTGAGTCAGGTTGGAACTCGTAAAATTTCGTCAACGGCGGAATAAGTCGGCGAGTTTTCGAACATTATCAAAGACTATTTGGTTTTATTTAGGTTCATATACCTACGGAACTACTCCTTACTTTATGTAGAAAGTCCAACATCGCGTAGTTATCTGACCGGAAAATTAACATAACCTAACATTTTTCAATTATACAGAGTGAAATGTGTCAAGCTTCCATGGACAACCGACTGACATTATAAAAGTGAATAGAGTATATATATGTATTTATTATATTCATTTCATAGTTAAATCTCACAAAGAAATTACTCACCCATTTATATTGCTTAAGATAGCAAGATAACGATTGCTCCAAGCTAAGCCAAAGTTCATACCACAAATTCCTAATATAACTGCTATCAATCCTGAGATGGTATATTTTGGGAATTTCCTCAACAAATACAAAATGGCAGGTGACAAAATATACAGCTGCATATCGACTGCTAGATACCAACTATGCCCAGCACACTAATCAAGTTGAATTATTAGTTAAAGAAAAAACCCAAAAAAGCACTGACGTGAAGTCAGCAGCTTTTGCACACATGTTCAAATTCGTTGCCAAAGCTGTCATCTTTTCACGTAATGACCATACCAAACGCATTTTTAGTGATCTCCATTGAACATGCACGACAAAGCTGCTGACTTTACGTCAGTGCCTGTCTAGGGGTTTTTCAATCGAGTATTGAATTTAATTTCGATCTTATCTGTATTTTGGAAAAAATTGTAAAGATAAAATTTTTAATGGGTGGATTTAAGGAATCATTGGGAGGATTTTACCCATTCACGAATTCGAGCTCAGTGATTCAGCCCAAAATCTACCCTACAAATATCGCGTATTTAAGTCTCGATATTTGTAAAGTAGGTTTGGACCTCAATTACGAAGGCCGAACCTAGCAGAGCACCGACGTGAAGTCAGCAGCTTTTGCGTGCATGTTCACTTATGGTCATATCCTCTGAACATGCTGCTAGCTTCACGTCAGTGAAGGTTTTTTCTAGGTTTTTTTTTAGATGAATTACTGGATTTCAATTCGATCTAATCTGTATTTTTTGGAAAAAAAATTTACTGGGTATATCTACGGAATCATTGGGCAGATTCTACACATTCACGAGTTCCACCTTCGTAATTAAGCCCCAAACCTACTCTTCAAATATCGAGTTTCCAAGTCGTTTCCTACAGAAGTTATTGTGTTTACGTTCGGCCCATTAAAAATTTTATTTTCCCAATATTTCCAAAAATACAGATTAGATCAAATTGGAATCCAAAACTTTATCGAAAAATGAAAGTTCGAAGGTTTTATACAGGATTTCACAAAGATAAGGATAAGGATTTTTCAAAACGTTCTAATGACATGATCAACACGAAATTTTGCACGGAGTTGTCAATCAGCATTTTCAAGCTAGCTGACAAGTTTCAACATGATGAGATCAGTAATTTTTGGTTATTTCATAAAAAACAACGATATCCAGGAAAAAACACGAAATTTGATATATATTTCCGAAATATCCCCAAAACTTATTTTCGGATTGAACTGGAATTTGGTACACTACTGCGAAATATAAAGCTCAAGGCCTGAGCAAAAGTTTCATCCGAATATAATGCACAGTTTTTGAAAAAAACGGAAATAACTACCAAATTTCACAGGGCTCTAACTCCGAAACCTTTTGGCCGATTATGCCGATTAACGAACTCAACTCGGATTTTGAAATGCAACCAACCCTGGAATTTTCAAGTCGATAGAATTCTCCGTACGCCCGTAGTCGTGTGTACGGACAGAATCAATTTTGACACGTAATCCATCATCGGTGAGTCCAACCAAGTCGTTTGAGACCATTTTCGGCTCAAAATTCTAAAATTATAGACATCTGGACAAAACGATAGCACGCTGTTTCCCTAGAACATGTGCGCAAAAATGACTGCTTGAAGGTGCATACAGAATTTCGTGGGTATAATATAAGATCCCAGAATATTGAATATTCGAAAAAAAAAATTTTTTTTAAATGTTGTTTGTCAAATTGTCCTAATGACGCAATCATCACGAAATTCTGCACAAAGTTGTTCGCCGACATTTGCAAACTAGTAACCAAGTTTCATCATGATTGAATCAGTTATTCATTGAGTTATTCCGGAAAAAATCAACGATACCGGGAGAAAACCACGAAATTTGACATATTCTTATCCAATATCTACAAGAATTATTAACCCATTTAAACCTACCGTCCTTTTAAAAGGACATCAGAAATAGCCCCCTGTAATTCTAATACGGGTACCGCAGCATAGATGGAACTTGTAGTATACGATGACAGATACACTAATCAAGATGAAGTTTCGTTAGTTTCAGTGCCGATTGAGAATTCGTAGGTGAATCTTGAATATTTGTGAATCCGTATTTCAGAAATTTGAGCGATGAGTGATTGGAGGTGAGTTTTGGTGATTTTAAATGTATTTTGAACAATTTTCTCATGATATTGCTGATCTTAAAATATGTTTGATGGTATTTTCTTCATCACATCTGGGCTGTCTCTAAAATTCATAACAATATTCATGAGAAAAAATGGCCTTCCTTTTAAAAGGACGGTAGGATTATACACTACTTTTCATACTGATTTATGTTTTGTTCATCAGGAGTACTTATTATTGGCGAAAGCCGTTAACTTTGGCTGAATTGATGGAAGAATTGGAAAATGACGATGATATTGAAGTTCCTGACAGTATTTCAATTTTTCCTCCTGAAAATGCTAACGATGACTGCGACACAGAAGAAGATTCTGGAGACGAAATTGGAATCGAACTGAATAACTTACCAGGTTCTCAATTGAGAAGTGAAGTGAATGTTTTTTTTCAAGCTGATGAATGGGATACTGAGGACGAAAGACCGCTATCAGAATTCGTGGAACGAAAACCAAAAATGGTGAAGCAGTTCACTTACAGCCAAAATGATCTGAATTGTAACTTCTGTAGTTGGGAGAACATTTCATTTGTCCCAAATAATTTATCTCCTTTAGCATGCTTCAGATTATTTTTTGATAAAGACGTTATTGACAGCATAATTTGCTTCACCAACAAATATGCAGAACAGAAAAATCGACCAGGTAATGTTACAGAAGATGAGCTGCTCTGTTTTATAGCAGTATTGTTGTTGAGTGGTTACGTGACGGTTCCCAGAAAAAAAATGTATTGGCAAAATCGTGATGATGTATGTAACAACTTGGTCAGTAATGCGATTTCGCGTGATCGATTTCAGTACATTATGAGTCATATCCATTGCAATGACAATACAAAACTTGACAAGAAGGATAAATATTCCAAACTCAGACCACTGTTCGATTTATAATAAATAAAATATCACACTAAATATTTGTAATTGTTCGTTTCAAAAAATTGAATAAATAATGCAGAATATTCCGTATTTTTTCATATGATATAATAAAGTTCCTAGAGTAGTGTTTAACCCTACCGTCCTTTTAAAAGGACAGACGTTTTTGAGAAAAATAAACATTCCAGAATTTTTTTTAATATTTTTTCCTGTTGAGTAATCCTCGAATAATAAGTTATTCTCAGAAAGAAATATTATTTTGCGATAAAAATAGTTTCAGGGTTGAATGGGTTAATAACTGTATCAAACTGAAAGTTGTACAAGGGTGTGAAATTAGAAGTTCAAGGTGTATGCAGCTACGTGGTCGAACAAAAATTCAATGAATTTTTTCGTTATTATTTCTGGGTGTAACACTTCAAATGTCACTGAATTCAAATTAACTAATAAAATTCCTCACTAATCCATGCTGCTCCTCATAATTCTGGATATACAATAGTGTTGCCCACCACACGTCCTGACACATTTTTTGGTCTACTCTAATGTTTGTCCAGTCTGGACCACTTCCCAAATACGGATAAACAGTCGCAACCACAAGAACCATTGCTGCCAAAGCAGGAGTCAGCCTAGAAGTACAAAGAAATAGATGCAAGCCACCAGTGTATTTCAAATTCTTTTTATGCAATCCTTTCCACAATCTCGTCAGAAACTCACCGTATATATCTATGCAAGTAGTAGATGATGATATTGAATTTCTTTCCGTTCTCCATTGATTGCATATAGACGTAAGCGACCAAAGCCCCACCAACAACGAAGAATGTATCCACCGACAAAGTACCACTAATGACAAGCATACTATGTAGTTGGTTCGCCCACTGAAAGAATTATTTGAAATTCAGCACTCTTTCAGGAATACCCCATGGGTCATTTATTGGCTATTTTATCTTCTTTAAATCTCCTAACCCCACAATTCAAGGGCGGATTTAAGGGGGATAAGGGAGGTATGAGTTTACCAATATCCCTTGTATCATTCTCGAAATCATACAGGGTTGATAATAAAAGCGTTATTTCAAAATGAAAGGCTTGTACGTCGTGAGATGTGTCGAAAGAAAATTTTGCCTTTCAAAATATTAAAAATGTTCTATGAATAAATAGTAGGGATATCGAATAGACGACTTCGGCCCAAGTTGCCAACCCACAATTTACTTAGCAAGTTTACTTTTACTGGGGAACGGGAATTTCAGGACAAATTCGACATGATAAGGTTCGCATTATTTATAAATAACCGTAAAACATGCCTCGGCTCTTCAAACCAGATAATTCCTTCCAAATATAGGTTTTTGTTAAGATCGTCCCCGATTGGCTGAAATTTAAGTTGGGATTCCTGATTTCATGCAAACAGTGTCAAATTTCATAGGATACGTTCCGAAAATCAACTCTGTTGTTTCGGTTGCCGATTTTCCGCTCCGTAAATATGAAATATTCGGATGGTTCCTGGAACAAGCGCGTGAAAAAGGTTATTTACGGAATCTGGTTGATAAAAATGCGGTCGATTTACAGTCACCAGAACGATTTTCTATGGTAAATATCCATAGCATAGAACAATCTATGTTTACTTTAGGTTTGTTTTGGTTCCGAGTTCAGATCTGTTCGGGACGGTTCTAGCATAGACCATAGATCTGTGCTAGAACCGTCCCGTACAGTTCTGAACTCGAAACCTAAAGTAAGTATAGATTGTTCTATGCTATGGATATTTACCATAGAAAATCGTTCTGGTGACAGTAAATCGACCGCATTTTCATCAACCAGATTCCGTAAATAACCTTTTTCACGCGCTTGTTCCAGGAACCATCCGAATATTTCATATTTACGGAGCAGAAAATCGGCAAATGAAACAACAGAGTTGGTTTTCGGAACGTATCATATGAAAATTGACACTGTTTACATGAAATCAGGAATCCCAACTTAAATTTCAGCCAATCGGAGATGATCTTAACAAAAACCTTTATTTGGAAGGAATTATCTGGTTTGAAGAGCCGAGGCATGTTTTGCGGTTATTTATAAATAAGGCGAACCTTATCATGTCGAATTTGTCCTGAAATTCTCGTTCCCCAGTAAAAGTAAACTTGCTAAGTAAATTGTGGGTTGGCAACTTGGGCCGAAGTCGTCTATTGAAAGCAAGTTTTCAAACCTACACGAATATTGGGCTACATTTTAAACTAAGTATCCATGAAAAACAGTAAATCAATGAATTACTTCAAAACTTCTAGGGGTAGGAACGAAGGAGTTGAAACATGGATATTCAGGACGCCACGATGCATCGAAAAGGCAAAACATGGCAGAGCTGAAAATATACCAGATCGATAAAGGAGTGGATCCTGCCCAAGTCCAATTTTTTATAAGAGCGTACATCCTGTGTTCTTGAAGATCTATGGTACAATCGACCATGGCCCAATCTGTATGTAAATGAGCGGGTATACAGGGTGAGTCTTTAATTTGTACATTTATTTTAACCATAGATTCCTCTCATCAAATGAAACACTTTTTCATTTATCATTTTTCCAGATTCGGCTACAGCAAAAAGGTACAGGCTCTTTAAATTTCTAAAAAAAAATCAGTTCTTCTTTTGTAGCTTTGATATGGTAACTCCGAATGAGATGAAGTTTGGTTTGAAGTTTTCTATAACTATGACACATATTCCTCAGTAATCACTTTCATCCAACTTCAAACAGTTTCCGAGTTATAGACTCGCCGAATCATAAGACTATACGAAATTAGTATGAAGAATGCAGATAAAGTTTATCTAATGTCATCATGAAAATCTTCAATCATTTTAAAATTTTGATTATTCGTTATAGTTTCTCCTTAAACGCAACGTTTTGCAGATATTCATCGTTGAATATTATAAAATCGGATAAAAATTCGAAAAATGTCCTTATATTTATGGATCCGCCCCTGATCTAGTAAAGGAAGTAACCTGGGTTCACCTTTATCCGGACCATAGAATACACAGAAAAATTCATCTATTCCGCGTAGAACTAATATTAAGTATATGCATATACTCCATTCACTTTCATAAAGTAGCCCAGTTGGCCATGACATCCTGACAGATTTCACCGTGTATAGTTTGAAAATGTTAGGTTATAGTCATTTTCCTGTCAGATAACTACACAACGTTGTCCTCTCTACGAAGAGGTCGTAGTAATTACTTATTTTTCAAAATGTGAATCTGCATTGGGAAAGTAATGAATTTGAGAAAATATTATGTGAATTCAATCATTCCAAAGACCTGGCGAATGTTGAAGAAACATTTTTCTCTGTTAATACTTCACGTATATAAACACGGTTGGAAGATTCAGTTATGATTTTTTCTTGTACTCGAATAACCCGGCAGTAAAACTTCTAAACGAATGGACGGACCTATGGAATTCCCTACTTTTCTAAATTCTCAAGAAATAAGCCTACAGAAGTCATTTAAATACCTTGTTGCACAACTTGAAATATTCCAGTAAGAAAATGTAGTAGTACTACGAAATCTGTCACAATTAACCTGAAAAGAACTAACAGTTCTTGGGAATCTAGGTGAATGATACATACACTGGATTGGATCAACATATTTCCAAACTGGGATACATACAGCTTAGCTTCAGTCTATTATCATTGGTTGTAATGACAAGATATCTGGATAAATTCTCCATGTAAACTATCATTCAGTATTCGAGTCAAAAGCAAGATATGGAATTATGTTTTATGGACGTACTTTGAAGTCAACTCAAATATTCAATTTCCAGAAAAGAGCAATTCCTAAAATATTAGAAAAAATAGAACTGAATGAGATATTGTATAATTCATGTTATTTTCATACGTAAAATTTCAATGTTCTGTCAAGATAGGATATACCAAGTTCATTTTCAGTGTACTACTTCCTATCGAAACAATTCCACGAAATATATAACTCTTGAAATTATTCGTTAAGGAATTTGTTCAATTCAAACATGACTACCTACTTAAGGCTAAATACAATACAATCAAAGCGAAATGTTAATTTATTAGTTTATTATGGCTGAGGCTGAATTGTTATTTGTTATTGAAAGAGAGTAGAAATTGGCAACCTCGCGTCGAATTATTTTGACATTGTCGATATTTCAGGAGCGCCAACCTGCCCTTGTTTTAGTTACAAAAACATGATAGACCTAAATCATGGCCAACTGGGCTACTTCATAAAAGTGAATGGAGTATAGATATTGAGTTATAATTTCCATGGGTATATGCCATGATCTTGTATCTTGATCTTGCTGGCGTCACGTTTTTTTCAGATGAGCACACCCTGTTTTTACATCATGGTATATGCTATTTCGTGACCACACCACATACATATTCCCAGTCTATGGACTAGACTTTCCATAACCATAACATTCTAGATTTAGGTTAGTTGGATGATTTTATATAATTCATTTATGAGAATCGAAATTTGTATAATCTTATACTGGAATGAAATTGGATATTGCATGAACATCAAGTTGAAGATCAGCGTTTCAAGTCCAATGTAGTGAAATATTTTCCTTGCGATAATATCTCAACAAGCACCAAATCATAAGAATTAAGTGAGTAAATGAGTTTTCTCAATCTTTTTTCTTTGAACTTCAAACCTTGGATTTGTTATTCTCCAAAAGAGATCACCGTAAGGGATATCTGTGGTGAACTTCCAAACAAAGCGCAGGAGTGTATTAGCACATTCAGAAATATTTAAATGCTCATAACTTTTTACCTGAGCCGAATTTGGAAAAATGGCAAATGAAAAAACTGTTTTATTTGGTGAAAAGAATCTATGGTTAAAATTAATGTACAACTTAAAGACTCCCCCTGTATTGTTCCAAATATGAATAAGAATTGTAGTTGAAAAATTATTCTACCTAAAATCCTATCCAGATTGTAATACTCACTGTTAATAAATCCGTATAATTATAGATAGGTTCCTTCAAAGCAAGCGAAAATGTATGTCCTAGTACAACCCATAGCATACTGTAGAACTTTAAACCATTGAGACATTCTAGCTGATTGTTATTTTTGGACATTTTGAAAAGCTTTTTGGAGTTTGAATACATTGAGAACGCCAGAACATATTCATTTGGAGCTAGAAAAACAGAAGTTGCCTGGTATAATGAAGTAACATAAGGAAATATTTCATTACCTTTCGAGTAATTTCGGTAATAAATGTCGTAGCATGTTGCTAGAAGCAATATGAGTAACATAAGAGAGAAAAATACACTGAAAAAGAATTCAGGGAATAAATAATATACAGTGTGTCAACTTGGAGAGGTAAATTGACAAACTGAGGAATTTAATTTTAACTTTGGAAAAAGTACAGATTCAGGAGATTTACGAGTTTATGCAAATTCTTAGCCAGGGCGTTCCATTATTCAGACATCAACCCCCATCTTGAGCAGCTTGACTTTTAAAAAGTCGTTCCTTCGAAAATTCATTTCTCAACCAATCGCTAGATTTCATTTTGATAGGATTTGCTTTCCTGGAAATATCAGGTAAATCCAATTTTGAATGTGGTATATCTACGAAATCTTTTGTTGGATTTTGGCTATTCCTGAACACGAACTTCGTAATTAAGATCAAAAAATACCACGACTATAACGGAGTGACTTTTGGAGGCCAGAGTTGCGAATAATTGAAAAATTGTAAAAATGCGCATTGTTGCCACTTTATTATGTTCAAGTATTTTCGGGAAAATCAATAGGTACTGAAATGGAGTGAAAAATGGAAAAATAAATAACATTGCGCATTCTCACAAAAGAATTGAGTACATCTCAAAAAAAAACTTTCAAGAAATAATCATGAATGAAGCCTACAGAACGACACCCCGTTTTCTCCTATTAACGATCAAATTTTTTCGAATTCTGATATTTCTCGCGGCTATTGGCAACGTTGAAGCATGTGAACCGCGTCAGGTGCCTCAGCTTGAGATATTAATGAAGTTTAATGAAACTTAAATGTGGCCGTGTTGCCGTGTTGCTGTGTTGGTAGTGTTTGCTCTCAAGCCCAATACCGTTCTCTAAATATCGAGTCTTAGTGATTTCTTACGGAAGTTATTGTATATAATGGAGTTAACCTAAAACCTAGTCGTTAGCATGTCAACTTCCGAAAGGAACGATTTAAAGACTCGTTATTTTCGTTTATAGTTTACGAGGGTCTATTTCATGAATGGGTAAAATACACCCGATGATTCCGCAGAAATACCCACTCGAAATTCAATTTCCCTATTAAATATTTCCGAAAACACAGATCGGATCGAATAGACGACTTCGACCCAAGTTGCCAACCCACAATTTTCTTCACAAATTTACTATTACTGGGGAACTGGAATTTCAGGACAAATTCGACATGATAAGGTTCGCGTTATTCATAAATATCCCTAAACGGTGCCTCGACTCCTCAAACAATATAATTCCTTCCAAACATAGGGTTTTGGTAAGATCATCTCTGATTGGCTGAAATTTATGTTGGAATTCCTGATTTAATGTATATAGTGTCAAATTTATATAGGTTACGTTACGCAAATCAACTTGGTTATTTCGGTTGCCGGTTTTCCATTCCGTAAATATGTTCCTTAAAAAAAGGTTAATTGCGGAATTTGATTGATGAAAAAGCGTTCTTTCTTTCACCAGAACGACAGTCAATGTTCTATGGTAACATATCCATAGCATAGAACAATCTTTATTCACTTTATGATCCACAGAACATAGAAGAGAAAACAATCAACAATGAAAAAATTACTAGGTATGGTCTATGGATCTTAAGGTGAATATGGATTGTTCTATGCTATGGATATATTATCATAAAACATTGATTGTCGTTCTGGTACATATACTTAATATTTCTATGTTCTGGTGAGAAATAGATTGCTTTTTCATCAATAAAATTCCGTAATTGACCTTTTTTTTCAGGAAACAACCTAATAATTCATATTTACAGAACGGAAATCCGGCAACCGAAATAACCGAGTTGATTTTCGGAACATATCTTATATAAATCTGACATTATTAACATGAAATCAGGAATCCCAACTTAAATTTCAGCCAATCAGAGATTTGGAAGGAATTATCTTGTTTGAGGAGCCGAGGCATCTTTTACGGATATTTATAAATAACGCGAACCTTATCATGTCGAATTTGTCCTAAAATTCCCGTTCCCCAGTAATAATAAATTTGTGAAGAAAATTGTGGGTTGGCAACTTGGGCCGAAGTCGTCTATTGAAATCTTTTATTTGGTCGAAGAATGACGACTAGAAGATTGATTAATTTCAAATTTGCCCTTGCGACTCGCTTCTTGCGAAATTTTTCATGAATCTATACCAATTCTTATAAGTGAGATTCTCACGTATGTTTACTGGAACTCACATCGTTATTACTGCCCCAGTAGTCAATACAGAGTCGTCGTTTATTGTAGAACATTTTGATTCATCAAAGGAGATCTTTAATTGGAGTTTACTCTTCTCAAAAATGCTATTAAATATTGTTTCAAAATTCCCTGAAGAACAAGAGCTTGGAAGACAAGCAGCCCATGTTATGGGGTGGCCAGAAGATGAACTTCCTGCTAGTGCTGCTGCGTTTCTTTTCAAAGTTCGCTGCAAGTAAAAATTTGTCGTTAAAGATTTTGAATATATATTGTTTGGATCGGAATAGATGGAATAACAGTCAGAATTGCAGTAGCTGTTCAAAAATGTCAATACTTTTCCAAAGATATCTGAGGAATCTGTTTGCCACCGAAGGGATAACATTCCAAAACTGGCGATCTAGAAATGTTTGATCACGGAAATAAGCTCGTATACCATTGCAGAAATCAGCATATAGTTTTGCAAAATCTAGAAAAGCAGCAGGTTTTTCCCGCATGTAGAAATTCATAGTAAAAAAAAATTTTTTCAATTGTTCTAATGACAGGATCTTCACGAAATTCAGCACAAAATGTTGCATCATCATTTTCCAACTAGACACCAGGTTTCATCATGATCGTATCAGTGTTTTTTGAGTTATTCCAGAAATATCAACGATCCCGGGGAAAAAGCAACTAAATTTGGCATTCTCTTTTCAACATTTCCAGAATTTGAAATTGGACTGAACTGAAATTGTGCACACTGATCTTGAATGTAAACTTAAAGGTAAGTGAGAAATCCTTAAATCTGATGAATAGCACCTGAATAAAAAATTTCCAAAAATTTTGAAACTTCAATTTTGTTTCAATTCGATCCCAACAAGATTTTGCATTGCAGATCTGTGGTCCACATCCAATTTCCAAATTTCAATTCAATTCGAGGTTTTTTCGATAGAGTAGTGGATTTCAATTGGGTCTAATCTGTATTTTTGGAAATAGGTATTGGGAAAATGAAATTTTGAATGGATTTTTACGAATGAATGAATATCTATTTTCCGAATATTTCAAAAATACAGATTAAATCGAATCAAAATCCAGTACTTTATCGAAAAATGATAGTTCGAAGGTTCATTAAGAATATTGAATTTTCGAAAATGAAAGTTTAGGCATTTTCGAAATAGCTGCCAGGTTTCATCATGATTGAATCACTATTTTTTGAGTTTTATCGAAAAAAATAATGATTATGGGAAGAAAACACGATACTTTACATATTTTCCCAATATCTCCGGAAATAATATCCGTATCGAATTGAAATTTGATCGATAATCCCCAAAAAAAAATTTTTCGAAAAAAATTTTGGAGAATTTTTTTTTCCAGATTAGGTGAGTATACGATCCCAACCAAATTTCGCTGAAAGTTGCCCGTTGTTACGCTCCAACTAAGTGCCCAATTTCAAATGGCTATAACTCAGAAAGCATTCGGTCGATTTGGCCCATTAACGAACTTAACCGCGGCATTGATGGTTATTTAGAAAGTGTTTTTATTTTGCTTCAATAAACATTATTATTTTTATTATTATTATTCCGATGCGGGAACTACTCTGAAAGTTTCAAGTCGCTAGCTTGCTCTGTTCGACAGTTATCGTGACAACGGCCGGCCGGACGGAAAGAATCGATTTTGACACCGGAATCTTCATCAGCGAGCCTAACCTAGTGGTTTGAGGCTCAAAATTCGAAAATTACAGACATTTGGACATAAAGATAGCACGTCCTTCCCTAGAACATGCGCACAAAAAGTACGGCTTATTTGGCCCATCAACGAACTTAACCTGCGGATTCTTATAAGCAACCTAACCTAAAAGTCAACTTTTTCCGTTCTTTAGTTGACATGGTACCAGGCCAAAAAGAGTCGATTTTGAATGAGAGCAATGCGAAAATAACAGAGCATGCGCGCAAAATGAGGAGTAGCAATACAGGACATCTTTAACTGATCTTGACAAGCATGTTTGCTTCAATTACTGAAAAATATATCTACCTTCATTTCATGCAAACGATGTATCTCCTGGTCTTGTGACCTTATTCCAATGGATCCCAGACAATATTTTCCAATTATTGCTCCGTCATCACTAGCAGCTCCAATACACTCATAGAACTGCCCAATATCGTCACTAAGTAGAGCAAATCCAGATCTTATTTTCGATGTAGCATCCAACACTGAAATAAATTCAACGTGAAGAAAATATTCTACTTGTTAGAATACTTACCAACTTTTCAGAGCCCAAAAAGATTTAGTATTGCCCAATTCTAAGGCCATTCTAGTCAAGTCTTTACCACATTGCCCCAAATCACTAATCAAACTATTCAATGCTAAAATTTCACTTGTGAAATCATTTTCAAAATTTGCTCTCACTGTTGAAAAGATCATAAAAAGGATTAGAGCTAGTGGAGAAGCCATAAGGAACTTTGAAAAATATACTACAATCTTTCCGGAATATGTCCTACGTTGTTCTTATAATTCATCGCAGAATTGAGATCAGGTATCGACTTCCAATCTTAGATTATGAGATTAGGAAAAAAAAGATTTCGCTATCCAAAATGGGTATCAGACGTTGACTTTCTAATGAGTATCTATTTTATTACATCGTTGAAATCAATATCGAAAATCACAGATTATGTAGATGCAAATTGCAATTCAATGCTTTTCTATTGAATCCATATCTTAGCTGTTCATATCTATAAATGTATTGAGTTCGATTTCATTGATCACTCATGTAGTAAGTTCTGTGTTTTTGTGCGCATGTTCTAGGGGAACAGCGTGCTATCGTTTTGTCCAAATGTCTGTAATTTTCGATGATTGAGCCGAAAATGGTCTCGAACGACTAGATTGGACTCATTGATGACGAATCCGGTGTCAAAATCGGTTCTGTCCGGCCGTGGACACGATAAATGTCGAACGGAGTGAGCTAGCAACTTGAAACTTTCAAGATAGGTCGCGCATTGGAATGCCGCGGTTAAGTTCGTTAATAGGCCAAATCGGTCAAATAGTTTCGGAAATAGCCACTTGAAATTTTGAAGTTATTTATTTTTTATTTCAGAAACTACTTGAGCGATTGGATTCAAACTTGGCAATTGGGAGGAGTATAACAACGCGAAACTTTGAGCCAAATTTTGTCAGGATCATACTGTCAGTAAATTAATTTTTTTAACATTTTTTTCCAAAAAATTTTTTTTTCGGAAACCGTTCATCATATCCAGAAAAAATTTCCACTTGGACTTTGAGCTTCATATTTCACAGCAGTGTACCAAACTTCAGTTTGATACGATTATAAGTTTTGGATTTATCGGGAAAAAATATGTCAAATTTCGAGGTATTTTTCTCCATATCGTTGCTTTTTCCGGTATAACTCAAAAAAACTGATTCAATCCTGATAAAACTTCGCAGTTAGTTTGAAGATGCTGAAGGCCAACTTTATGCAAAATTTCGTGATAATCGTGTCATTAGAACATTCGAAAAAAAATTTCTGTCATTTTCTTATCATATCATCCTCATTGAATTCTGTATGAACCTTCGAACTGTAATTTTCCGATGAAGTACCGGATTTAAATTCGATCTGATCTGTATTTTTGGATATCCACCCAATGGTTCCGCAGATATACCCATTCAAAATTTTATTTTCCAAATATTTCCAAAAATACAGATTACATCGAATTGAAATTCAGTAATTTATCGAAAAAAAATCTAGAAAAGCACTGCCGTGAAGGCAGCAGCTTTCGAGCGAAACTTCAAATTCGTTTCCGAAGCGGTCATCTACATTGAACATGCGCGCAAAAGCTGCTGCCTTCAAGGCAGTGCTTTTCTAACTTTTTCCGTATATTCTTTCAACGAGAAACTATTATAGTATAGTGACTTCTTTGAATATTATCTCATTTTTTTTGGGAAAATAGAGTTGGGAGTCAACAATACTTCGACTATAAAAGGATATGAGTTCGTTTCTTTCAAAAAAATTTTTGGTTGCAAAATGTTGAGAAAAGCCTAGGAAAGCACTGATGACGTGAACTCAGCAGCTTTTGCGCGCATGTTCAAAGGAGACTACCATTTTGGTAACGAGAAATGCACTGACGTGAAGTTAGCAGACTTTGCGTGCATTTTCAAAGGAGATGACAGCTTTGGCAACGATTTTGAACATGCGCGCAAAAGCTGCTAAAATCACGTCAGTGCTTTTCTAAGTTTTTTTGAGTTGTTCTGGGAATAAACAACAATATCGAGGAATATCTCTAATATTTCCAGAAATTATATCCGTATCGAACTGAAATTTGGTACACTACTGTGAAATATAGAGCTCCAGGTATCAGCAGAATTTTTTTCGAATATAATGGACATTTCCCGATAAAAAATTTTTTTCGAAAAAATTTTTTTCTGAATCGGGTGGCTACTATAGGATCTCAAATTTAGCTAGGAGTTGCGTGACTGACTGCCTTCAACTGACTGCCAACTTTCAATTCAATCGATCCAGTAGTTTCTGAAACATTAGGGAAACAATCTCAAATTTTCAAATTTCTATATCTCCGAAACCATTTGGCAGATTTGGCCCATTAAAGAGCTCAACTGCAGCATTCCGATACGCGAGCTTCTGTGAAAGTTTCAAATGACTGGCTCGCTCCGTCAACAGTTAGCGAGTCTACGGATGGCAAGCTGGGCGGACGGAATCTATTTGGACACTGGATACGTCATCAGTGAGTCCAACCTAGTCGTTTGAGTCTATTTGTGGGAAATAATTCGAGATACACAGACATTTTGACGAAACGATAGCATTCTTGTCCACAGAACATGCGTCATATTCAAGAATTTTCGGGAAAATGAAACTGATATAGAGTGAAAAAAAAGAAAATAAATAGCATTGCGCAACCTCACGAAAGAGTTCAGTCCATCCCATAAACAATTTTCAAAAAATTATCACTGGAGCCTACTGAACGACATCCCGTTTTCTCCTATTAACGTCGAAATTCCGCGTATTCCAATATTTCTCGCTGCTATTGCCAACGTTAAAGCATGCAAACCGTGTGCAGGTGCCTGACGTTTAATAATGTTTATTTGTCACCCAAGACATCATACATAACAGAAAGTATTTTATATTAAACAAATAAACATTTAGTTTCCCACAAAAGTTCGAAACTTGTACGTGGGCAGTACACATAAAAAAAAATAATACAAATTTAAAAAAAAAATTATAATGCTTAATCAAATCAATTTTTCATACACAGCTAGTTTTAAACGAAATTATTTCTATTTGTGAACGTATACCAGAACGATGTTGGCTTGCTTCGAATCCATTTTTTTATTTTCGTATTGAACGTTGGTTTGGCCTTAGTTTCGTTGATGTTCATTGGAAGTATATGTATTGTAAAGTGAAGGTGCCAGGTAAGTATGCGATTTTAAACCAATAGTCTTCTTAGGTTTAGGTAAAGGGATGTTGGGAGATCTCATATCTTTTCTATTTTTTGTAGGTAACTAGTCTGTGCAAATACCGATGCACATTTTTGTACGGATTTTTTCATGAATATAAACTCATTAGACCAATTAAAAAAAATTTTCAAAAAGCACTGTCGTGAAGGCAGCAACTCTTGCGCGCATGTTCAATGGAGATGACGGCTTCAGCAACGAATTTGAACATGCACGCAAAAGCTGCTGCCTTCACGGCAGTGCTTTTAGAAATTTTCTACTGATGAATTACTGGATTTCAATTCGATCAAATCTGTTTTATTGGAAATATTGGAAAAATAAAATTTTGGATGGGTATATCTACGGAATCATTGGGCGGATTTTTTTTTAGATTTACTGACGATATGATCCTGACCAAATTCGGCTCAAAGTTGCGCGTCGTTATACTCCACCCAACTGCCAAGTTTGAATCCAATCGCTCGAGTAGTTTTCGAAATAAAAAATAAATAACTTCAAAACTTCAAGTGCCTATAACTCCGAAACTATTCGACCGATTTGTCCCATTAACGAACTTAACCGCGGCATTCTGATGCGCAACCTATCCTGAAAGTTTCAAGTTGCTAGCTCGCTTCTGTTCGTGTCTACGTCCTGACGGACGGCCGGCCGGATAGAATTGATTTTGACACCGGATTCGTCATCAGTGAGTCCAACCTAGTCGTTTGAGACCATTTTCGGCTCAATCATCCAAAATTACAGACATTTGGACAAAACGATAGCACGCTGTTCCCCTAGAACATGCGCGCAAAAAGATTGAAGCCAGTCAAATCAGCTATAAGTATGAAAAATATATCCAAATAATTGCTCAAAATATGTATTTCCTTAATATCTTAAATCTGTGATTATCACACAATGTGTTCAAAACAACACTCTGAAAATATACATCCGAAAATACATAATAACTGCATACCAATAAACCCAACAATAATTGAGAAAAATTCATGAAAAATATCACTGGATGAATATTTTTTCAAATTCGAAAGAGAGGAATTTCAACGAGTTATAAACTCATATCACCATGCAAAATCCCAAGAATCATGGGCGTAGCTAGTACCGTATCAGCCGTATCAATGATAACATTGTTGAACAATGATAATACGAATTTTTGAAAGCAAAAAAACTCCACCCAACGTTTGAGACCCCCCCCCTCCAACAAATTTTGATAAAGAATCCCTGGAAGGCCAGCTACGCCACTGCTCTCAAGTTTTTGGCCTTTTCACTAAATTATCTTTCAAATATCATGAATCGAAAAATATCATTAGCATATTATTTACATATCTAAGAATATACACAAATTCAAATTAAGTGCGCGAAACTCTACGCTGAACACATGCAAATCTTGTTGAAATTTCGTAGATTAGAAACGTGCAGCATTTCAGTTTGTATACTGAAAGAGCATTGCAGATGGTGCTCTTGCAGGAATGAGTTTCGGTCCTGTCCGTCTTTCATCCGTGACCCAATATTCCCTTCCATTGATTATTTTTCTCTTTCCACCATTTTGCATACTGAATAAAGTGTGATAGGGTGGGGGAGGTGTTTTGTTGAAGTTGAGAACGTTTGATTCCAAATGCCCCTTGTAGATTGGTGTTATACCTCCTGCAAATGAATTAAAAGAAGTGACATAGGTAAATATGAAACTATCCTCACCAAGTAACTACTTCGCGTAATCAAAATTTAACAAAGTTTATGGTTTATCTTACGAAAACAAACCTATAAGGTTTGTTCCAACACCCAGTTCTGTTACTGTCTTGAACTCGTTCAGAACTGAATCAATTCACACGTCTTCGCTCATTCTAGTTCGGGACTAATTCTGAATAGATAGTTCGAAAGTGTTGGAAACGCATCATTCTTAGAAATTCCCTTGTCATAGCCTAAGGGCTGTTTGTCACCCGAAAAATGCAGCCCGTCTCTGCCAGATGTGGTTTTATTGCCCCTTGCTGCATTCGAATGGCACGAAACAGATGACCGATTCAATTCCTCCTTCTCAGTTCTTGCCAAAACCCAAGAACTGAATTAACCGTTCTAGAACTGGTCTGACACAAATTCTTTTCACGTTGGAACACTTGGTTTGCAATTCTTAACCAGTTCGAAATTTGTTGGAACGCTAATATCGATATGCGCAAACTCCGCCCGATTCAGAACTAGTCCCAGAGTGTGTAGGAACAGACTTTATGTATGACGTCTCTCAGCCGTTCTGGTTATCGATTTTCTCACATGTAGACTAAAAACGGAATACTCAATGCGGGCAGACAGCAGACAACCGTTCACTTTCTTTATATGTCACAACAGAGACTCTGGTCACAACATAAAGTACATATTGAGAATAGACGACTCCGGCCCAAGTTGCCAACCCACAATTTTCTTCACAAATTTACTATCAATGGAGAACGGGAATTTCAGGACAAATTCGACATGATAAGGTTCGCGTTATTTATAAATATCCGTAAAAAATGCCTCGGCTCCTCCAACAAGATAATTACTGATTGGCTGAAATTTAAGTTGGGATTCCTGATTTCATGTTAATAATGTCGAATTTATATAAATTGTTCCGCAAATCAACTTGGTTATTTCGGTTGCCAGTTTTCCGTTCTGTAAATATGAAATATTCGGTTTGATCCTGAAAAAAAAGGTTAATTACGGAATTTGATTGATGAAAAAACGTTCTTTCTGTCACCAGAACGACAGTACTATGGTAACATGTCCATAGCATAGAACAATCTTTATTTATTTTTTTTTTTTTTTTTTTTTTCTATCTTTTACTGTGCTTGGCCATTTCGAACCATCGACACATCGAACATATCATTGGTTAAGATTCTGTACAAATCACCACCACCTAGACACTTCACAACATCCATGACCTCGCCGGGATTCGAACCCGGTACCTTCGGCATCCTAGAACATGTCTCCACCCTCTAGTCTACCGAGGTAGTCTCTTTATTTCTTTTATGATCCATAGAACATAGAAGAGACAACAATCAACAATGGAAAAATACTAGGTATGGTCTATGGATCATAACGTAAATAAAGATTGTTCTATGCTGTGGATATGTATCCATAAAACATTGATTGTCGTTCTGGTCCATAGACTTAATATGTCTATGTTCTGGTGACAGAAAGATTGCTTTTTCGACCATCAAATTCCGTAATTAACCTTTTTTTTCAGGAACCAACCGAATATTTCATATTTACGGAATGGAAAACCGGCAACCGAAATAACCAAGTTCATTTGCGGAACATATCATTTATAAACTTGACACTATTTACATGAAATCAGGAATCCCAACTTGAATTTCAGCCTAACAAAAACCTATATTTGGAAGGAATTATCTTGTTTGAGGAGCCGAGGCATCTTTTACGGATATTTATAAATAAAGCGAACCTTCTCATGTCGAATTTGTCCTGAAATTCCAGTTCCCCAGTGATAGTAAATTTGTGAAGAAACTTGTGAGTTGGCAACTTGGGCCTGAGTCATCTATTAGAGCATCACAAATTGATGACTTCAATGTATGATCAATGTCACATCGCGACGTGAATATCTAATAATCTTAAATGGGAAGAGGGTTGAGCATACACATATTAATCTCTAATATATAAGTCATTGGGGTTGAGTGATACCATAGACTTATGAAACTATATGGACATGGCTTAGAGAGAGAGGAAGCAGGCTGACAATGATGGAACTAGGGCGGGCAAAACCATAGAACACGGCAAAAATAAGACCGATCAGTTGGAAGCCATAGACTATAATTATAAGTCTATGTTTGACATACATTTTTTTTTCGAGAGTTTTGCAAGTCAAATTTGTGTTTCTGAAGTATTTCAAAGCAGATTTTGTGTTACTCCATTCTGAATAAGAATATGAAGACTGTACAGAAGATATAATTTTCGTTTTTTTGTGTTTTCCTGAGTTTTTTGAATATAATTTGATTTCCTTCATTTCAAACCGGGTTCACTGGTGAAGAATAATGGTAAATTCGTGTTGTGCCATCAATTGTACGAGGAGATATAGAATGAGAGAAAAATACAGTAATTTGGAGAGAGCGTTAAAAAATTAAATGAATGTATAATTGCTATGATTCCGAGCGCAGAAATGAATTTCGCACAGGTCTCTTCACTATTTAGTGCATTCTAATCGTTTAAGACCATTTAATGCACAAAATTCAAAAGCTGCGTACAGACACGTGAGCTGAGCGACTTTCGAGGCAAATTAATTCGACTTCCTCGCAAGTTTGGACGGTGTTGAAAGGCTCGCGAATTGCTCAAAAAAAAATCATTTGGAGCTCTTTATCCCCATTCGTAGCCTACGTAATCTATAAGGCCAGAAAGTTGCCCGAAAATGCGATGTTGAAGTTCTACAATGGAGGGTTATCATAGACAACAGAGTGCTATGCGATCGCCCATACACGCTTTTGTTTACATCATCATTTCGCCGGGAAACGAGATAAAACGTTCGCATTATCCAATTTTTCGCTCTTATCGGTTGTTTTATTAGTGTTTTAGGTGAAAATTAGTGTTTAAATCTTTCGTAATGTTTGTGAAGTGTTGTTAGAGTGCGTTTCGTTCTGGAATACTACAGGTTATATATTTCAACAATTGAAAATCTTCGATACGAGTTTTATCATGGCTCGTACTCGTGCAGTACCCGATTATTAGACCTATTATAAATCCTTAAAAAGTTTACGTTTTTCAATTTCCCAGAGATCCTGTAAAAAAAGATGACAATAATGACCGAATGCAATATTTACATAGAGAAAGACAATTTCGAAATTCACGAGGATACTGAAGTAAACAATGGTAGTAGGTATGCATAAAACATTTTGTAGATGCTCATACTGTAGAAGGTTGAATAATTAGTAAACCGAGAAAAATTCCCAAATTAACTGATGATGCATTTTCCTTCAATTTTTCCAAATCAACCTAGTTACATGTCTTATACCATTGTTTAGTTAAACAATGCTTCTACAAATACCTCCAAAAGAACTGATTCTGAACATCGAAGACAAAAATTAGTTATTCACCATGACAAAATTCATATCTATTGACACAATCAGGCTCAGATTAAAACGATTTCACACTTTTATGCCAATTTCAAAGAAACGGTTTTTCCAACTTCTCCTTCAAAGTTCAAGAAAATGATTTATTATAGTTTATAAAATAAATTTTTCCAGGGAAAAGTATCAAAAATATCGTCGGGGCTCAATAATTTCACCAATTTGAGCATGAAAGATTTTGAAGAAGTCAATAAACCCATTTCCAAATTCGATTTATAGATGTTCGAAATTCCGAAACTCGATATAGTGAATAGGATCAATTTAACTCCAGATTCGTCTGCTGCTACCAGCAGTTCCCTCAAAAGTTGTATTAAGTAATCACTGAAAAAAAACTAATACGGGTGACATTGGCACCTATCTAATGATTAAAGAAAACTACAATTTTTTGTTCAACAAATGAAATAAGCAGTTTCCCCGAACCCCATTTATTCTACAGACATTTTGTGGCCATCTTCAATTCACTTCCATTTTCCAGGTGCATAACAGTGAAAGTATGCATTATCGGTTCCAGGGCTTATATCTTTTCTATTTTTCTCTTTCGATAGCCGTTATGTTTTATTGATATTAAACGCTTCAGAATCTCGAATAATACCTATCTGATGGTAATCTTTTGGAACTCAGTAATACAGCTCCTCCTCGTGGTGAGTTCTGGATTATTCACGATAAAGGATTATTAAACTAATCAGAAATAAACAAAATGCTGTGTATATTTTTTTCACGAAAGGTTCGTAGTGATATCACGTTAAAAGCATTTCGAAAATCACACCGTCAACTGTCAAGTGACTATGACATCGGTGCTCAATCTCCTTTTTTCCCTGCTTCGTGACACTCCTTCGTAACAACGGCAACATCTAACCTTCCGGCCTGTTAATTCACCTAGTCCTTGCCCCATTCGACTCTTCAGAAATGGATTCTTACGCCGTGTCCAGAATGTTTAATATGTCTATGAATGATACTTTGTTTTGAAGGTTATTCTATGGCCTTTCAAACATGCCCTTTGAATAAAGAACAACAGGAAGGAGCATAACGCTTTTCTCCTTCGTATAAAAGTCGGCCATATGCAACATCCATCCCGGACCCACTTTATGAGGCATTATGCTCCTTCCTTATGTTCTTTACTCAGAGTACATGCCGTATACTTAACCTTTTTTTAGCACTTCTTCAATTTATTATTTTGAAGAAGTGAGAAAAGTAACAACGAACTCAGTAATATTGTGGAAAAAATGTTTGTTGTGGCATCTGGAAGTTCAATTTTTTTCAAATGTGGGATTCCATAGTGTTTTGAATAATATTGTTATTGGACCTATATTTTTCATCATTTTTATGTTTCATTGCAACAAGTGCTATCGTTACTACTTGATCCTTTTTTATTTTCGTGATATCGTAAAAGGTCAAGTGTATGGCATTCTCGAAAATTGAATTACCTTCGAAACGAGGAGTCAATCAGCCTCCACTCCTATTTAAGACTTTGGGGGTTGCTGTCATCACGTTCACAGCGTTGATACAAATTGGTATCGAGATATTGAGGGGGACTTCTACAGTATAACATTGGTAGTAGAAAATCCCTTAAATCTGGTAATATCACTGCTTCATGCCACAGAGTTTTTCTCGAAATAGAAAACTCGGTGACCAAGCTTTTAACACAGCGGAAGTAGAGAAGCGAAAGTTAGAACTCACTCAAGCTGAACCGAGTCTTCAATTCGTATTTGCTTACCTCTTAACGTATGTCCATAGGAAACATCTGTTCCATCCTTGTCTGTCTTGTGGTAGCGAGTCACAAGGAGTTCCCCTATGAACACGGCTATTGACACGATCAGACCAACACCAACGATGAAATAGGTAAGTAGAAGATCGTTGTTTTTCAGTTTTCTATCTTGACTTTGCAACTGAATTGGACAAAGCTTAGTACCTGGTAGCTCTTCGTTCAACTTGAACTTGATAACTCCTGCTTCAACCAAATGCTGCAACCTACACAATTTATCTCATGTAATGGAAACTCTTGCTTTTGCTGCTTTCGACAATTTCGTGGGGAACAAAATCTAGAAAAGTAATGCCGTGAAGTCGACAGCTTTTGGGCGGATATTCCAATTTTTTTTTTTTGGTATTGTTCGAATAAGACGATCATCACGGAATTGAACAGAATCCTGTGCATTAGCATTTGCCAACTTGTTACCAAGTTCCATCATGATCAGAGCAGTATTGGTGTCAATGGCTTTGCATGATTTCATTGTAATCTGATGAACAGTTTCCGAAAAGCCAGCAACCGAATTAACCTAGTTGATTTGCGGAACATATCCTATATAAAATTGACAATATTTAAGATTGTTTTGATTCCGAGTTCAGAACTGTTCTGGAACGGTTCCGCATGCGCGACTGCGATTTTGTGTTTTGCTTCATTTCAGAACCGGTTCAGGATTCGAGTAATCCTGTTTTGGTTATTTTCAGAATTGATTCTGATCTGTTCCAGAACTGTGAAAGGAGTTCGGACGTGAGAGTTCGAACTGTTTCAGAATTGGGAAGTTTGCACAAGCGTATAGTGGCTGTCAACGATTTAAATGGTTAACCTGACTTTTTCGACGTCTTGTTGATTTGGTTTTCGATTGTTTTATTTGTTGAGGAAACGGTTAATTGTGAAATTTTAACTTTTGTTATTGAGGATAATTCCTTCGCCACGACCTACCAGGATAATCTAATGGATTTTATTTCCATTGTACACACCTGGGATGTATGCTCCTTAAATAAATCTATGAATACAAGAGTCATCTTCCTCCTTTGAATAATAATGTTTCGAATTGATTTTTCTCTGAAAAGCACATATCTGAAATACGTTCGCCATTAGATTCATTATTATATAAACCAATACTTTGTTGATTCATTTCGGAATATAATTGAAGTAACGAAGAAAATTCGGAAAAAAAATTAAGTGGAAACAAGTATTCCCAAAAAGATTTTTATATTACATGGTGCGACAAGGACTTTCGCATATTTTCAATAGACGACTTCGGCCCAAATTGCCAACCCACAATTTTCTTCACAAATTTACTATCACTGAGGAACGAGAATTTCAGGACAAATTCGACAGATAAGGTTCGCGTTATTTATAAATATCAGTAAAAGATGCCTCGGTTCCTCAAACAAGATAATTCCTTCCAAATAGAGGGTTTTGTTAAGATCATCTCTGATTGGCTGAAATTTAAGTTGGGATTCCTGATTTCAAATTTATATAGGATATGTTCCGCAAATCAACTTGGTTATTTCGGTTGCCGGTTTTCCATTCCGTAAATATGATATATTCGGTTGGTTTCTGAAAAAAAGATCAATTACGGAATTTGATTGATGAAAAAACGTTCTTTCTGTCACCAGAACGATAGTCAATGTTCTAGGGTAATATATCCATAGCACAGAACAATCTTTATCTTCTTTATGATTCATAGAACATAGAAGAGACAACATTCAACAATGGAAAAATTACTAGGTATGGTCTATGGATCATAAGGTGAATTAAGATTGTTCTATGCTATGGTTATGTTACCATAAAACATTGATTGTCGTTCTGGTGCATAGACTTGATATGTCTATGTTCTGGTGACAGAAAGATCGCTTTTTCATCAATCAAATTCCGTAATTAACCTTTTTTTTCAGGAACCAACTGAATGTTTCATATTTACAGAACAAGGAACCAACTGAATATTTCATATTTACAGAACAGAAAACGGCAACCGAAGTAACCAAGTTGATTTGCGGAACATATCCTATATAAACTTGACACTATTAACATGAAATCAGGAATCCCAACTTAAATTTCAGCCTAACAAAAACCTATATTTGGAAGGAATTATCTTGTTCGAAGAGCCGAGGCATCTTTAACGGATATTTATAAATCACGCGAACCTTATCATGTCGAATTTGTCCTGAAATTCCCGTGCCCTAGTGATAGTGAATTTGTGAATAAAATTGTGGGTTGGCAACTTGGCCCGAAGTCGTCTATTAAACCTCACACAATATATAAGACATGATTAACATTCCCCTTTTCTGCCAACTCAAATGGAAGTTTTTTTCCTCTACAATCCGGATGAGAGCCCGAACTTAATTCGTGTTTTGGTTTCATCGCTTTTAGAACTGTTCTAGGATAGAACTGTGGAAGGAGTTCGAACGTAAGAGTCCGAACTGCTTCAGAATTGGGTAGTTGGCACAAGCGTAGAGTAGATTTAAATGGTTAACCTGACTTTTTCGACGTCGTGTTGATTTGGTTTTTGATTTGATAGTTGTATTTGTTGAGGAAATGGGTAACCGTAAAATTGAAACTTTTGTGATTGACCATAATTACTTCGCTAACACCTCCCACGATAATCTAATGGATTTTTTTCCATTGTTCACACCTGGGATATATACTTCTTAAATGAATCTATGAATGCAAGAGCCCTCTTCCTCTATTGAATAATGTTTCGAATGCATTTTTCTCTGAAAAGCACATATCTGAAATACGTTCATCATTGAATTTATTATTATATCAATCAATAATTTGTTGGTTCATTTCGAGATATGACTGAAATACTGGAGAAAATTTTAAAAGCGTTTTCTACAGAATAAAAATTAAGAAGACCCAAGTATACCCAAAAAAATATATGAGATACGTTCGTCATTAAATTCATCATTATATCAATCAATAATTTGTTGGTTCATTTTGGAACATAAGAAAAATTCAGAAAAACAATTTTTACAACAACAAAAAATTAAGTGGACGCAAGTATACCCAAAAATATTTAAATATTACATCGTGCGACAAGGACTTCCGCATATTTTTTAAATTAAACCACAGACAATATTTAAGACATGATAAACATTCCCCTTTTTTGCCAACTCAAATTACTCAAACGGAAGTTTTTCTTCCTCTACGATCCCGATGAGAACCCGAACTTAATTCTTGTTTTGGTTTCATCGCTTCAAGAACTGTTCTAGGGTAGTTCAGGATCTGGCTTCAACAGCGCATCGATTCTACGTAGTTCTAGAACTGTCCTGAGATAGATTTGAATTTGGAAACCAAAACAAACAGATTGACGTGAAATCAGGGACCCCAACTTTTAGGCCTATCAGAGATGATTTCAACCAATACCTTCATTTTTGGACAACTTCCTTCTTCGAGCAGCCGATGCGCAGTTCATGGATATTGATAAATATCGCGAACCTCATCATGTCGAATTTGTTTTGAAATTCCCTTTCCAGTGCTAATAAATTTGACGAAATTTTTAGGTTGGCAACCTGGACCGAAGTCGCTTATTGAAAAACTGTGATAATATAATACTCACGCATCGTTGAACAGTTCGTAATATTTAAAGTGGCGACTGTAGGCGAAAGCTCTTGCTGCCGTAAACACATTAAATTTCGTCAATACGTATGTACATCTCTTTGCTTCAACCACGCGATCCTTAACTTTCTGTTTATAATCGTCGTAAATATCATATTCCACTATGGGCCGTTCCCTTATGAACATCATATCATCCCTGGTAACATAAGATTTCATAATGTCGGAATCCGTTTCGTTAAAATAGCTAGATTTGTGTCCCAGATTCGTTTTGACCTCCTCATATTCCTCGTAGATTTTTTTTTCAGACTGCATGGATGTCAATTTTATAACTTCTTCTACTACGTTGCCTGAAATGCAGCAGAATAAAGTTCTGGATTTTAATTATTCTATGAAGAAATGGACAAACCTTTATTCGTCACCCATTTCAGGTTCATTTTACCAATACTATCAGGCTGTGTTATCGGTAGGGTGAAATCAGATAACGTCAAAAACGCTGTCAAGTTGGCTGTGTAGAAAGCTGTCAAAACGGTTATGAATATCCACCAGGTAGCAAAAAGTAATCTTGTTGAATCTGCAAGCAGAGACAATGTTTACGAGAAATTAAAATTGGAATATATTAATAATAATAATAATGAATATGCAGGGTGAGACTTGAAGTTATACTGTAACGTTTTCTGGTTTTATCAAAACGTTATCAGAATGTTTTTCCATGGTCCTGTTCATTCGTTCTACCATGCCATCTGATTGGGGATGTAGAGGTGTTGTCCTTGTCTTATTAATCCTCAATTACCTACAAACTCCTTGGAATGATGTCGACTCGAAATTTCGGCCTTGATCACAATGTAGCTCTAGAGGTATTCCAAATCTGCCGAAGAATTCTTTGACCAATTTATCAGCAACCGTGCTTGCCTCTTGATTAGGAATACCGTACGCTTCTACCCATTCGGTAAAATAGTCCATCGCTACCAAAATGTACTTGTTTCCATGATCTGTTTCGGGAAAGGGGCCCGCGATGTCGATAGCTACTCCATGGGAGATCCGACGTTATATTGCTTCATTGGAGCCTTTCCTTTGCCATAAGGACCGTTAGCTGCAGCACAAGCTTTTCATGTTCTACACCAGTCTTCAACGTCTTTCTTAATGTTAATCCAATAAAACCGCTGCCTGACTTTCTGCAGCGTCTTAGTAATCCCGAAATGTCCACCTGAAGTTCCATTATGTAGTCTGGAGCCTCTGTTCAGATCCCTCGTCATTCTCCCAGCAACGTTTCAGAAGACCTCTATCGATCTTCAATGTTTCCCATTGTGCCCAGTACGACTTAACATTCTGGATACTTCTTCCCAAGTAAGTCGTCAACCACTCTTCTTCCAACTCAGGATTACTTTCAAGTCTGGATCTTCTTCTTGTGCTCGTTGTATCTCTTGGGGTAGCCAGTCATCTTCAGTTACTGTGGTTCGTCTCACATCGGCCTTGTCTTCCACACGTGAGCAATGGCTGTTATTCTCGAGGCATGGTCTTCTTGATAAAACATATGCATCTTCCTTGATCTTGTTCGAGGCAACTGTGCTCATCACTTCAGGGGCGTTTTCAGCTTGAGTCGGTTTATGCCCCTTATCACCGCCCCTCTTCAGTTTCCCTGCTGTGGCTCTTTTTCTGCTTTTAATATGCCCACTTTCATGACAGTAGCAGCACACAGCATCCTCTTTCTGCGTACACAATAATCTGTTGATTTCTTCTCTAATGATTTCCTCAACAGATTTGTCCATTTCTTGGTGTTGCCTCAGACGAAATTGTCCTCTACGCGACGCCAGCTTCGCTGCCTCGATTCTAAAGCCTGAGCTAAAGCATCATCTATGGTTTTAGGGCGTGCAAGTCTCAGAACTCGTTGTGTCTCACCGTCCTTGATTCCGTCTACATAGGTTTTGATTGATAGTAGTTCAATGAAGCTGTCTGGAGCAGTTGGGTAAGCCAGCCTAACTAACCTAGCCACATCGGCTTCAAACTTCTGAAGATTTTCGCCAGTTTTCTGCACCCGGTTCTTGATTTGGGCATGATAAAATTGTTGTGAATGAGCATCACCATATTTCATCTGGAGTTTCGATGTTAGAACTTCATAACAGGCTTGTTGGCTCTTCGGAATCGTTTGCAGAATGTTGAGTGCCTATCCTCATAGAGCTATCATCAATGCTGTGGCTATTTCGTTATCGCTCCAACTGTTTGCCAGCGCAGCAGCTTCAAATTGTTTTTGATATGTCGACCATGAGACTTTTCCATCAAACGTCGGAGGCTTGATCTTCATTTTTCCACTTTTGCCGTTATTTTCCATTTTTATGTTGCTATAGGGTGATGAAGCCGGATAATTTTTTCCAATTGACATTATTTTCAGGGACTCTATTATTTTAGGATGCTGTTCAATTAATCCTGTTATTTCTTAAAATTTTTCGTCAACTTCGTCAAATTTTCCATCAACTTTTTCATAAACTTCATCAAATTTCGTATTTACTCTCATATAGAATACACAGAAATATTCATCAATATCGCATAGACCAAATATTAGGTCTATGCTATTTCGTGGCCAGACCACAGACATAGTCCATGTCTATGGACCAGACTTTCCATAGAATTCTCGAGTGCAATTGGTGTTTTCAGCTTCAGGTTAGTTGAGTCGTTGAGTGGTTTCTTATAATGCATTTATGTACAAATTTGATGAAAATTAGAATAATTATGGAATTTTCAATATAAGGATGTCCAGATTGAAATTTTGTAGAATTTCATGATGGAAACAACTTGATATCGTACGAATGTCAAGTAAAAGATTAGTGTTTGAGTAATCAAGTGTAGTGTAATATTATTTCCAACATTAACCTCGCAAAAAGGACAAAATCATAAGAATTAAGTGAGTAAATGAGTTTTCCCAATCATATTTCTTTGAATTTCAAGCAATGGATTGATTGTTCTGCAATACAAATCACCGTAAATGATATCTGCGTTGAACTTGCAAACAAAGTGCAGGAGTGTATTAGCACATTGAGAAATATTTAAATGCTTATAACTTCTTACCAGTGCCGAATCTGGAGAAATTGGAAATGAAAAAAGTGTTTTATTTGAGGGGAAGAATCTATAGTTGAAATCAATGTACAACTTAAAGACTCACCCTGTATATAATTAAATTACATTGTGAGTCGAAATACCCAATATATCAAAGAATATTATAAAAGACGATATGATTGGATGATTCGACAAATTATTATTGCGACTACTTGTTGTGACTTGCTGTGACTTGAATGTGACTCACACTAGCATCGAAAACTCTTACCTGCTACAGGACTGAGAGTAGAGCCCTGCTTCAGAAGAGCGCCATAGACAAACCAAAAACAAATAGGAAATGAATACGACTCATCTTCGTCAGAGCAGAAATACACCCTTATCTTGACTATGATGTAGATAATAGGTCCAACCACAAATAAGGATATCATAATTAGAATCCAGACAGGAAATGTAAAAGGAGCAAGAAGCCCTGTCCCAGTAGCGGATTCTGCGGGCCGTTTCATCAGCACCAACCATTCACCAACATCGAGACTTGGAGAGTAGTGGACTTTTTCGCGAAAATGACTGATGACGGGCATGAACGCAACCGAAACGTTGACTTCCTGTAAAGCAGCAATTCCTAATATTTAAATATTTTTCATACTAGATACGGATTCTTGTTGTTTTGAGGGGGTATTTCAATACTTCTGGAATACCATACGGGGTGTTTCCAAAAATGTTATTTAGCAGAGGATGAATTTCATGACACTGAAACCACCCTTCGGGACAGATTCCAACATTTGAACGATGTTCTTTTAGGGAATGTTTCAATTAAAAAAATATGGTAAATATGGTATCTTTAAGTTCGTGGAAAAAACTTCTTGTAAAGTCAGGAGCTTTTGCTGAAATTCACAGGACGCGGCGTCCACCTATCCAGAGGTACTGACCTCTCATGATCGATTTTGAAAACAACAACTTCCGAAAGATAATACTCAGGACTCTTTATGTGTAGATTAGGATTGGAGCTCAGTTTTGAAAGTCGAATTTATGAATGATACATTTCCACCCAAGGATTCCATAAATATACAAATTTGATTTGTATTTCTTCAATGTTCGCGAAAAAATACACCGGATTATATCTGGGATATAAAATTTTAATTTTTTTTAGGTGACGATCTTAACGAAATTTTGCATAACACTTCCCGACAGCCCCCACTTTACACCAAACAACACATTCCAATTATATCATATCAGAATGTTACGAAATCATCAAGCGAGATTACCCATTCTCCAGCGACTTCACAGACCAATTTAACAAATGGATCAACAAAGATCAACTCCAATTCAAATTGGAAATGTAATTCTTACCCCGTCCATAAGCATCTTAATTACCCCCTCGTTCTCGTCTCCATACTTATTTTGACGGGGCCAAACAACTGTGTAGTTGAATTCGAACTTTTTCCGTAGTATCTCAAGCAGGTCGAATGCTATTCCAGTACCCCCTGTAGCGTTTATTCCGCTGAGTCTGTCGTTCTGAAAAACAATTAATTAGCTGCTAAGCTGAGCATCTTAATTTCGAGGATTTCAAAGAATATGTGGCTGTGTAGTTCGAGAACAGTTAAGTAGTTACATTTTATTTATATGGTCAGTTAGCTTTAGAATAGGTTTGTCAAGGTTTGATACTACAAATTAGCAAGATAGCCATTCGTTAAATATCAAGTTTAAAATTATTCGGTAAAACCTTAGGTCCTTTCGTTTGCAAAGAAAGTGTAGCACTTTCTATGCAAACGAAAGGATCTGTTGTCAATTCTCACACATTTTTATAGGGTACTCTATGGTTCGTTTAAGTGACATACTACATTCACTTTCATAAAGTCTGTGGGTAGGGCATGAAAGGTTGAGACCTCTGAATAAAGAACATGAGGAAGAAGCGTAATGCCTCATAAAGTGGGTCCGGGATGGATGCTGCATATGGCCGACTTTCCTTTCACTTTGAAGAGAGAACGACTTGTTCCGAGACTTCTTTGTCTGAAGAAACGAACTAAGATGAGTCATACTTGGAGGTTCAATATGGGCGCCTATGTCCCACTTTTATACGAAGTAGAAAAGCGTTATGCTCCTTCCTGTTGATCTTTATTCAAAGGTTGAGACATTCTACACTGAAACAATGTAAGGTTATAGTAATTTTCCTGTCAGAGGAATACGCGGCGTTGTCCATTCTACACGAACATCGTAGAAATAACGTAGGTAACTAAGCCAAACCATAGAGGCCGACCTTGACGAAATTTAAGTGCCAACCTGGCTCAGATCTAGACACAAGAACTTGATAGACCTATTATTCCAAGGCGGCAGTCCTCATTGACTGCATTTTGACATTTTTTTATTATTCAGGGTAAGAAGTGTCAAACTTCCATAACTTTCCGACTGACATTATAGAAGTGAATGTAATCAAGCTATATTTTTCTATGTTGACACTTAAGCTTGAACGGTTTCTGTGTTTCTGTCAATTTTGTTCAAATGTCACCAACAAAGATTTATTCATCTGTATCGGAAAATTTTGCGGCCCAAGTTGCCAACCCAAAATTTTCTTCACAAATTTACTATCACTGGGGAACGGGAATTTCAGAACAAATTCGATATGATAAGGTTCGCGTTATTTATAAATATCCGTGAAAGATGCCTCGGCTCCGCAAACAAGATAATTCCTTCCAAATATAAGATTTTGTTAAGATCATCTCTGATTGGCTGAAATTTAAGTTGGAATTCCTGATTTTATGTTAATATTGTCGAATTTATATGAGATATGTTCCGCAAATCAACTTGGTTTTTTCGGTTGCCGGTTTTCTATTCCGTAAATATGAAATATTCGGTTGGTTCCTGAAAAAAAGGTTAGTTACAGAATTTGATCGATGAAAAAACGTTCTTTCTGTCACCTGAACGACAGTCAATGTTCTAAGGTAACATAGAACAATCTTTATTTACTTTATGATCCATAGAACATAGAAGAGACAACAATCAACAATGGAAAAATTACTATGCATGTCTATAGGTAAATAAAGATTGGTCTATGGATATGTTACTATAAAACATTGATTGTCATTCTGGTGCATATACTTGATATCTTTATGTTGTGGTGACAGAAAGATTGCTTTTTCATCAATCAAATTCCATAATTGACCTGTTTTTCAGGAACCAACCGAATATTTCATATTTACAGAACGGAAAAACGGCAACCGGAATAACCAATTTGATTTGCGGAACATATCCTATATAAATTTGACACTATTAACATGAAATCAGGAATCCCAACTCAAATTTCAGCCAATCAGAGATGATCTCAACAAAACCCTATATTTGTAAGGAATTATCTTGTTTGAGGAGCCGAGGCATCTTTTACGGATATTTATAAATAACGCGAACCTTATCATGTCGAATTTGTCCTGAAATTTCCATTTCCCAGTGATAGTAAATTTGTGAAGAAAATTGTGGGTTGGCAACTTGGGCCTAAGTCGTCTATTCTCGATTATTTCCGATTTTACATTGTTTTTCGAATATTTATTGGAGTGCTGACACACTTACCGTAACTGTTGTTACATAAAGATGCTTTCCTTTTATTTCAGCCGCCAGTTTCGCCATTCTCGTTTTCCGAACAGAAACTGAATCTGAAAAAAATATAATTTAATTCGCACAATGCTTTCATTGATCTACCCATAGGATAACATAATTTTGCTTGAATAAATATTAGAAAAGGCTATATATGGAACTGAGAACAAAATTCAAAAATATAAACCTTCTTCTGAGAAACTATAAGTCGAATTTTGCTACATGGCATGAAGCCAATATGATAAAATTATAGATTTCAACCAAGTTTTTTTCAAAATATAAATTTAAGTTGATGAAAACTTGATTGCAACCCGATAAGATTGAATTGAACTACTGAACCTCAATTCCCACATATATGTAGTTTAATTCAATATAATAATTCTTGCACCACGATGTGACTTCGTCAGGTTAATATTTTTGAATGTTAAAAATGAAATAACTCAATGATGGAAATATTCCGAAAAAATAAATCGGAAGTTTAAAAAGAACCGACCTGAGGTCGGGAGGTTTCACGATCATACAGTTCTGATTGTTGCCCATAAAAAATTTTTTTCAAGAAATATTGGAAGGTTCTCTCACGATGGTATACCCACTCATTTTTGCGTAATGTTGCACGTCGTTTTTATGAAACCAATTACAAAGTTTCAATCCGAAAGCATCAGTACTTCATGAGATATTGCAAATAAAACCTCAAAACTTCAAACTACTATCACACCGAAAAAATTTGGCCGATTCAGTCCCTCGAATTTCGATAACCTAACCTACCCTGAAAGTTTCAAGTCGTTAGCTCGTAATGTTCGAAAGTTATCCGACATGATTTAATTAGATATCGAATTCTTCATCACTAATAATTCCGACATAGTCCATGACCATTTTCGGAAAAAGTTTGAAAGTTACAGACATTTGGGCGGAATGATAACTTTCTGTTCTCCAGAACAAACGCTTAAAAGGTTTCAAATATGAGCAACCTCATTTATTACTTGATGAACTCTTCAAATTTGCCATATGTTAGTTTCAAATCTGTGGAACAGAACACACCATCAGGTGTCCCAATTTCCATAAGCTATGAGTTTTTAGGAGTTACAATGAAATCTAAGTGTCTAGGGGCACACAATAACAAAATCTTGTTATTTGTTTCCTGAATTTATCACTTTTGATAGGAAAAATCCAGAATTGGACACCTCCGCACAATTTGCGTTATCCAAAACCATCTCACCTGCAATTTGTTCATCCAAGCATGTTGCATTCAGGCAAAGCCCCGATAGAAACAATTCGATCAACATATTCACCTCTTTACCTCCGATACAAGAACTTCATGCTCATATGCATAACGTGAAAATGAAAATTGTCCTCTGAAAAAACCTCGCGCATGCGCACCGGACGGTTGTTAACGTGGGAAACTTTCTGAGTGCGGGAAGTTTCGCCTCATAAATTACATTCTTCAGGTCTATTATGATGTGGCAGGGCGCATTCCGATGCTTTGTCCATTTATATAATATGGATTGGCCGGTTTGAACTGGAATCATTTATGGGCAATTTTTCTACGTTACTTAAAGGATTGAGTGGATGTCATTTTCTCGATAAAAATTGATTGTTATGCGTGGGAAAACAACACCTTTATAAATTAGCCCATTAGGAGACAGTAGTTTTCCCTAATGAGAAAGTAATGAATTAGTAAAAAAATCATTCATGGACAAAATATCTTCCAAAAAAAAAACTCTTGAAGACTAGATATCTGTAGAGCAGGTTTGGGGATTAAAAATAAATTAGATAATCATTCTTACTGCTCCATTTTCAAAAGTTATACTCAATATATATACCTGATGCAGTTTTTTCAGGCTTCAAAAGACAAGATTCAATGTTACTTCATTATTACCTTTATATCATTTTTGCGCGCATGTTCTAGGGGAACAGCGTGCTATCGTTTTGTCCAAATGTCTGTAATTTTGGATGATTGAGCCGAAAATGGTCTAATCGACTAGGTTGGACTCACGAATGACGAATCCGGTGTCAAAATCGATTCTGTCCGGCCGGCCGGCCGTCCGTCCGTCCGAGGACACGATAACTGTCGACAGAAGCAAGCTAGCAACTTGAAACTTTCCTGATAGGTCGCGCATCAGAATGCCGCAGTTAAGTTCGTTAATGGGCGAAATCGGTCGGATAGTTTCGGAGTTATAGGCACTTGAAATTTTGAGCCAAATTTCGTCAGGATCATATTGTCAGTAAATCCAAAAAAAAAATTTTTTTGAAATTTTTTTCCAACAAATTTTTTTTTCGGAAACCATTCATCATATACAAAAAAAAATTCCACTCACACTTTGAGCTTTATATTTCACAGCAGTGTACCAAATTTCAGTTCGATACGATCATAAGTTTTGGAGATATCGGGAAAAAATATGTCAAATTTCGAAGTTTTCTTCTCGATATCGTTGTTTTTTTCGGTATAACTCGAGAAATACTGACTCAGTCTTGATAAAACTTTGCAGCTAGTTTGAAGATGCTGAAAGACAACTTTACGCAAAATTTCGTGATAATCGTGTCATTAGAACAATTTGAAAAAAAAAGTCTGTGATTTTCTTATCATATCATCCTCATTAAATTCTGTATGAACCTTCGAACTGTAATTTTTTGTTAAAGTACTGGATATCAATTCGATCCGATCTGACCGTAAACACAATAACTTCCGGAAGAAACGACTTAGAAACTCGATATTTGTAGAGTAGGTTTGGGGCTTAATTACGAAGGTCGAGTTCGTGAATGGGTAAAATACGCCCAATGATTCCGTAGATATACCCATTCAAAATTTTATTTTTCCAATATTTCCAAAAATACAGATTAGATCGAATTTAAATCCAGTAATTTATCAATAAAAAATTTCAAAAAGCACTGTCGTGAAGGCAGCAGCTTTTGCGTGCATGTTCAAATTCGTTGCTGAAGTGGTCATCTACATTGAACATGCGCGCAAAAGTTGCTGCCTTCACGGCAGTGCTTTTTGAAATTTTAATGCGTATGATCTGAGATTGAATGTTATAAGATCCATTATCACCAAATTTCATTCGCAAAATTAATAAAACACTAAAAACTCCAAATAAATATCTTCTTCAACAAATTTACCAAGATGATGTTTCAGTCATAACTCCAAACTCAAATGTCAGAAATTTGTAAATTTCCAACCTCAAACATCAAACATTTCTGCTTAGACCACATCCGTCTTTAGAGAGTGCTGAACTTACACCTCAGTTACGTGAGGCGGAACGCACTAGATGACGCCACCGATTGATGCTCTCTAAATTTGAGATATTTCATTTTCTAATAATTCAAAAAATACAAATCCGATCGGGCTGAAATTAATTCCCCGGTTATGAAATGGCGATTTAATGAAATTTCAACGAAATAGGTTTCTGGAATAATCTTTTTTTACTTGATTGTCTCAGTCTTTACTTGTCGGAAATTCATCTTGATGATTAAAAAGTAAAATAACTTATTTCCGCTTTATATATTTATTTTCACAACAATTGTTTCGTCATGATAACATGACTTCATCAGGTGAGTATGGTAACTGACTACATTTTTGGGATACAGTTCTTTAAATAGTTGAAAAAAAATGAAAAAATATGGTGCGAAATACAAGAAATTATGGGAATTCCCTTACTCAACCTTTTTTGAAACCCAGGAATTCCCATAATTTCTTGTATTTCGCACCATATTTTTTCATTTTTTTTCAACTATTTAAAGAACTGTATCCCAAAAATGTAGTCAGTTACCATACTCACCTGATGAAGTCATGTTATCATGACGAAACAATTGTTGTGAAAATAAATATATAAAGCGGAAATAAGTTATTTTACTTTTTAATCATCAATCTTTTTTTAGTTTTTCCTGCATAAATCTTTTCATTGATAATATACATACATTTACTAATCAAGGTTCAATTCGATCAGATACACTCTTTCGAGTTTTTGAAGTATTAAAGAAGGCTATAACACAAAAACCATTAGGCGGATTCCGCTCATTGAAGAACTTGACCGAGATACTCAGGTTCCAATCCTGAAAAGAAAATTTCAAGATTTAAGATTATTTCTTCCGAAAGTTTGAGCGCATACTAACAGACAGGATCTAATTTAACCACGGATTCTTCATCATTGAGTCCAACCTTGTCGTTTGAGACAAATTTCGGCTCATTGCGACGAAACGATAAAAGCGATGTTCCCCAGAACAAGAGCATAAAAATTGTAAAAAGCGATTAATATACTACAAAAGACAATAGAAGACTGAAAAATTATAAAAGGAATCCAGCTATTGCAAAGTAAACACTAATAACGTCACAAGAACATAAGTGTGAACCAAAATCGTAATCGATCGATTTCTTCATTGACCAAGTTCCAAATTGAAGCAGTTTATGCATAATTTATTGAAATATATGCAGCCAAATATCGTCCTCATGCTGCTTACAACCTAGCATAGTTTGGAAGACAAATATTTGAGGTATAAACAGTGGAATTCAGCATTCTATGTAATTTAAGGCTTCGTGGACACAGAGTTCTGTCGTACAAACATAGATACGGGAAAACCCCATTATCATTTATTTATTTTATCCTAATATCATCCCCAATATTGAAAATTGATATTTTTCTGTTGTCTCCAAAAGCATAGATGAGTCTGATTAATTTTGATTATGAACAGCATAAGAGCGGATCCATTTTAAAACGGCAAACAATCTGGAAAAGCATTCAGGTGAAGTAAGCAGCATTCGCGCCCATGTTCAAATCCGTTGACGTTTTGACCCCGCCAAACGGACTTTTACTTCCTGATGGAAATATCTGCTATCGTTTTGTCCAAATGTCTGTAATTTTCGAATTTTTTCCCGAAAATGATCTCAAACGACTAGGTTGGACTCACTGATGACAAATCCGGTGTCAAAATCGATTCTGTGCGACCGGCCTACAATACGATAACTGTCTAAAAAAGTGAGCTAGCGACTTGAAACTTATAGTAATTGTAAATTTTGATAACAAAACAGTGTGTAACTACTCTCTAATCCACTTAAACTTTCTGCGTCTAACGCACGTTTCGGAAACCAAGTTTCCTCTGTCAAAGAGTAACGATATGTCTTTGACAAAGGAAACTTGGTTTCCGAAACGTGCGATAGACGCAGACAGGTTAAGTGGATTAGAGAGTAGTTACACACTATTTTGTTATCAGTATTCTATCCACAGTGAATTCAAATAGTTATATTTGTAAATTTTGACATTAATTTCCTGATATTTCAGGAACTACCCATGCGATTGAATTGAAACTTAACAGTTACTTGGAGTATAAGTAGGCACAACTCCTCACAGAGTTTCGTTGAGATCACACTGTCAGTAAATTTCGAGAAAATTTTTTTTTGGAAACTGTTCATTGAATCCAGAACAAACTTCTGCTCATACTTTGAACATCAAATTTTACAGTAGTGTACCGAATTTCATTTTGATACGATCATAATTTCTGGAGATATTGGAAAAAAATATGTAAAATTCCGTGTTTTTTTTCGATATCGTTGTTTTTTCCGGAATATCTCGAAAAATACTGATTCAATCGAAATGAAACTTGGCAGATAAGTTTGGAAATGCTGATGGTTAACTTTGTGCGAAATTTCGTGGTGATCGTGTCATTATAACAATTTGAAAAAAAAGTTTGAATTTTTTTCTGTTTCAAATATTCAATATTCTGTGATCTTCTGGTCATATTATCCCCATGATATTTTGTATGAGTCTTCGAACTGTCATTTTTACGCGCTTGTTCTGGGGAACAGCGCATTATCACTTCGTCACGATGTCTGTAATTCTCGAATTTTGAGCCGAAATTGATCTCAAACGACTAGGTTGGACTCACTGGTGAAGAATCCGTGGTCAAAATTGATTTTGTCCGTCCGGCCGGACGTGTGCGCTGTAACTTCGAAAGGAAGGACCTAGAGTCTTGAAATTTTCAGGTTAGTTTAAGATCCTGAATATCTCGGATAAGTTCGTTAATGGGCCAAATCTGCCGAATGGTTTTTGTGCTACAGCAATTTGAAATTTTGATTTTTGAATAACTCGAAAAATATTTATCTGATCAAAATGAAACTTGTTTGAGAGATGAACAGTGTCAATGAGAAAATTTATCCATGGAACAATTCGATAAAAAAATTTTTTTTTTTGAAAATTTTATATTTTATTAAAATTTCACTGAAATTTCCAAGTCACCATTTCGCAATGTGTTCAAGCGCGTAAAAGCTGCTGACTTCACGTCAGTGCTTTTCTAGATTTCCCGATAAAGTACTGGATTTCAATTCGACAAAATCTGTAGTTTTGGAAATATTGGAAAAAAAAAATTTTGAATGGGTAAGGTGAACGCACCAGTTATTGACACTTTTAGGAAATAAATTGCATTAAAACAATTCCATGGGTCACAATTATGACCTCAGATTTAGTTTATATTTTTTTTTCTGTAGTTTGTACTTCTACAATCACTATACCAGAATAGATGGTGCACAACTTCGTGCAGAATTTCGTAATGATCGGGTCATTAGAACAACTTAAGAAAAAATTCAGAATTTTTTTTAACTTTTCGATGTTCTGCAATCATATTATCCTCAAGAAATTCTCATTATACTTTGAATTTCAATTCTTTTTTCGCGTTAGAGCCCCTCCGTAAAATTCTTTATGGCATTATACCACTATTCACTGAATTGTCATATCCACTCGATTCAGGGTAATTTATGGCATATATGGGATATGGATTTTTAATTCTCATAGAAGAGACAGTTAGTGGTTTGTTTTCAAGGTCAGCCATATCGATCCCTTCCACACAATTTGTGACATTTTATTTCAGTAGTTACTAACCCCATTTAACGATTACAAGGGCTGATTCTCACTTGTCTGTGGCATGATATTAAAATGGATGTAGGTCATCGATATAATCCTTGCTGTTAAAATTCATGAGTAAGCTGAAAATTTAAGAGATTTTATGTGGGGAAATATCAGAAACAAATTGGAAAAGCTTTATTTAGACATAGTACAGTTGAAGTGATATTCTGTATTGACATTTTTTTATATTGTTTTCTCAATGTTTCGAGAGGTGGGTTGGATGAATTGTTCTAATATTCGCGTAGAAAACTGATACTGATTGGTTAGAGATTATTCACGAGGTTTATTCCTTACGTAGCCTAAGAGGTCATCCATCCAATTATTGAGATCACCCTGAGTTATTTTATTTTCTGATGTAAATAATGTTGCCATATTCTAAGGGTATGATATTCACGAAATTTTGCAATGACATTTGAGCAGTCATTTTTTAATCAGATGTCAATGCGACCTGATCTGTATTTTCGGAAACATTGAGAAAAATTTCGATTTTTTATATCTACAGAGTCTAAAGGCAGTTTTAACCCAATAACGAATTCGACCTTAATTATTGAGCCTCAAACCTATTCTAACATTCGAAACAAATCACAAGGGCGATATTCCTTTAGAATTCAATATTCACAAAGGTATATATTTCATGAATGCCAAGTTTCAATGTAAATTCGATGGAATTATTTCTGAACTTAGCTTCACTTCTAACCCCCTTCGACTAATTCATCTTAACAAAGTCAACTGGCGCATATAGATGGACCCTTCATCTATGCTGAACATTTTGAGTCTCTAAGTGTTTTCCTCTGTAAGTTAAAGAAGAAAGAATTGGATTGCTAATTCTTCAACCCAATACTTTGAGACCACTTCATACAATTAGTTGTTCGTACAAATATCCATTGTTCTGAATATTTTGCTTGAACTTTCGGATTCAATTCCAATTTGTGCTGATTTTCAACAATCAGGAAAATTCATTATATTATTATTAATTTACGTGAGTGCCTCTGACGCAACTCAAGCTCTTTCATATTTTCTTATACATCATCGAAGCATAAATGAAAGGATTATTTAACTCACTGATCGATAAGTGCATTAAGATTAAATACTTGATGTTATTCAATTTGTTATCAACCAACGAACTCAACATAATGAATCATTATCTCATTGTTATTGTAACTATGAACTCAATAAGAGCTCACTGTTCTTGTAGTTTTCAAGTGGAGAAGATGTCGAAGTCGCCTACTGCAATTCTGTTACTTTTGGCGTGTTTTATTTTATCCGCGGAATGCAATTCGCCGAAAACAGTGAATTTTGTTGATGTTAAATATAAGCCAGATTGGAAAAGCTTGGACTCCAGACCTCTCCCAAAATGGTATGATGAAGCCAAAATTGGAATTTTCCTGCATTGGGGCGTGTTTTCCGTGCCTAGCTTTGGATCTGAATGGTTTTGGGCTGACTGGAAAAAGGGTGAGTATATACACTGTGATTCAAAATGAAAAGGAAATCCAGAAACTGAAGAGAGTATATTCACTTTTATGAACTATCCCGGTTGGGATTTGGGTCTATCAAGTTTTTTCAGGTTGGCACTCGTGAAATATCGACAATGTCGAAATAATTCTCAGAGACGTTGCCAAATGCCATGTAAAAGTGGAATCTGCTTTTTCTGATAGTAACCCTGATATTTTGGGAACAATAATTTATCACAAGCTATTGGGGAATGAAGATAAGCGCTACTCCCTCTCGCGATTTTAGAGTAGCTACACTCAATAAGATTGAAGAATGATACATGCCTACTTTATAAGAATGGAATATTTACTCCCAGTAATACTCTCGTCAACTATAAAAGTCTAAAAAGTCTTTGAATAAATCGTGAAATCAAAAATTATCAAACCAAACACTAACAAACAGTACAAAATCGACTATCAAAACAAAATCTATGTCTGTACCTAAGGTTCTAAGCCTGGGCCACCGTAGCGCTGCAATCTTAAATTCAGACGCCAATCCAACATTTTCGATGTATGTGACTGAAAACCAAGGAATTATATTTTAAATGAATAGATGTATGTTTATTTTTTAGCTGCACATCACCAAAATAAGAAAGATTTTAATTGAAAGGGACGACAAAGAATTTTCTTCTATTGGTGCACCCAAAGAGACACTGACTGAAAACTTTATTTTAATAAAAGATCTGCAACGACTAATTATAATTTGAAAAATGAACACTTTTCGATTGATACACCACTCACATTTGCAAAGGAACATTTGGAATATAATTTTTTTGAATTATAAAACTAATGGGTTACAAATGCTCAAATACAGAAGGATAAATGAACGCGAAATTTTATGTGAACAAAAACATGTTGTTGCAGCCAAAATTACTTTCCTGCGAAAATTTCACAGTATAAATTGTTGGATAAAAATCTCAGATTTGTGCAAATAAACATTTTGATGAATACGGAATTACTACTACCTCTATGTAGAGAGGACAACGTTGTGAAGTTACCTGACAGGAAAATAACTATAACCTAACATTTTCAAAATATACACAGTGAAAGGTGTCAGAATGACATGGCCCACCGGGATAGTTTATAAAAGTGAATGGAGTGTATACTTATTAATTGTTGGCATTTGAGCTAATATAAATATTTCCAGTGTACAGGGTGTGATACTATAACAGTGTATCTAGTTTTTGTCAATTTTTCAATCAGATTACTCTCTTCGAATATGATTTTGTGTCGTAGGTAGCTGTAGAAGAGCTCGGTAGTTTCTCTGAAGAAACAGCATTCTTCATCAACATTTTTTTTTATTTTCATTCACACCTAAGAACATATGGACATTATGTACTTCTGGAATAAATTCATTGTATTTCAAATTTAAGAAAATAATCATCTTTAGAGGAATGCAGTAAACATACTTCCAGGTATTTCGTGACCTGTTTTTTCCAATGTTCAATTCCAAAATCCGGGCCTTTCTTCTACCAAGGAGTTCCATGGCAAATGCTGTTTCCGAGGCAACTTTACTTTCATTTAGCTTTGGAAAAGATGAAAACTTAAGACAGAAGATGATCCTTTTTTTTTCTACCATGAACTACATTGAGTTTAGGCACACAACAATAGTTATTTCAGGAGGATGCCATTCTGAATTAATACACTCGAAAATTTTTACCGAAAAGAAACGAACCGACTTACAAACACTTTCGGTAAACCTGAATCTCGACTCTGAGAACAACACAAAAGCTAGAAAATGAACTCTTAAGTAAACAAACACGTTATATGATAAAAAAATTTGTAACGTAATTACTCCTTACTATCATTGACCTCTAGTGACATCCGGAAAATCTTTTAATTTCAGCTAATTCTTCACCATACGTGGAATACATAGAAAACAACTACCCCAAAGGTTTTTCCTACCAGGAGTTCGCCAAAGATTTCAAGGCTGAATTTTTTCAACCACTACAGTGGGCCGAACTGTTTAGGAAAGCTGGTGCAAAGCAAGTATTCAAGTCTTCTTTAAATTATCTGTTATTTGTCACCTTCTACTGATGCCTTTCATTTTCAGATATGTGGTTCTGACGAGTAAACATCATGAAGGATATACACTGTGGCCATCAAAATACTCTTTCAGCTGGAATGCTATGGATATTGGACCTCATAGGGATTTAGTTGGTGAGTTTAAAAACACACAAGCCTATAAAGGTTCATAACAGTTTATGCCCCAAAGAGCTTGGTTTCCCGTTTCTTTTTCTGAGTCAGAATTTATTCAAAGCTATTCAGAATTTTTTTTTGCCACTGACAGATAATGTAGAGACAATTCTTTGTTGTTTGATTCAACTTCTTCATGTTCAAAAACCAAGCTGCTTGGGACATATGTTCAATGTTTTTATGAACTTCTCTGAAATAGTTCGAAGACTCACCTCCCGAGGTTTGTCAACACCCTATACAGCCTATAATGCCAATGCATTAGATATTAGCTTCGCGCGACAGCTATGAATTATGAAATGATCATGCGACTGAAGTTGTCCACGCACAGAAGGGATGTACAGGGTGGGCAAAATTCGTTGTCTACTGAAGGGATCTGGAGAACTATAGCAGCTAGAAGAAAACTGATAACACATTCTCGAGCTCTTTTTTCCTGACTAATCCGAATCTGAAAACAGATCCAGCTTATCGTATATAGAACTTGAGTTATGAGCGAAAATTGAGATATTGTCATTTTCAATAATGCTGAATAACTCGCTTGTTTGAACTCGTATTCGAAATCTGTTGATACATTCTACAGGCACTTTTTTAGGAGTAATTCAAATATAATATGACTGAATTTTTCAATCCAGCGATCTTCGAGAAATGAGAAAGATTTTGGATTTTTCAAATGTAAACTATAGTCGAAAGATCTCTTATCTTGCTACAACATTTTTGCTGATTTCAAAAATGTATCATATGTCACTATTTATATGAATATTACATGAGAAAATGGTCAATACTTTTTTCCTGGTCTTCTTTTCACTGTTGAATTATGAGTAGGCTGACGTTGCCATAGCGACGATTGAATATGCATTATCTTTGTGTGAACTTGCGCCTCTATGATTGGAATCAGCGATTGCTGAATAAATATTTCTATGGTTAATTTGTCATAGTTCTTAAGCTTAGCAATAGAAAATCTGTTTATTATCCTCAATGACCCAAAATATTGCTGATCTTAAGAACTATGACAAATTAACCATAGAAATATTTATTTAGCAATCGCTGATTCCAATCATAGAGGCACAAGTTCACACAAAGTTAATGCATATTGAATCGTCGCTATGGTAACGTCAGCCTTCTCAAAATTCAACAGTGAATAGAAAAGCAGGAAAAAAGTAATGAATATTTTCTCATGTAATATTCATGTGAATAGCGACATATGATACATTTTTGAAATCAGCAAAAATTTTTTAGCAAGATAAGAGATCTTTTGACCATAGTTTACATTTAAAAAATCCAAAATCCTTCTCATTTCTCGAAAATGGCTGGATTGAAAAATTCAGTCATATTATATTTGAATTACTCCTAAAGTGCCTGTAGAATGTATCAACAGATTTCCAATACGAGTTCAAACAAGCAAGTTATTCAGCATTATTGAAAATGACAATTTTTCAATTTCGCTCATAACTCGAGTTCTAGGAACGATAAGCTGGATCTGTTTTCAGATTCAGATTAGTCAGGAAAAAAGAGCTCGAGAATGTGTTATCAGTTTTCTTCTAGCTGCTATAGTTCTCGACACCCCTTCAGTAGACAACGAATTTTGCCCACCCTGTACAGGCGATTTTGAAACCATTTCCAAAATATCGAATATTTACTGTTTCATAGAAAAAAATTAATGAATGAACTATTTTAGGAATAAATTGATTTTTCTCCACAGGAGATCTCTCAAAAGCTGTACGAGAAGTGGGTCTTACCTTCGGCCTCTACCATTCCCTTTACGAATGGTTCAACCCCATGTACCTGTCTGATTCGACCAACAAATTCAAAACCAGCGAGTTCGTCGACAGAAAAATCATACCAGAGATGAAGGAAATCGTGGAAAAGTACAAGCCTGATGTTCTCTGGTCCGATGGCGATTGGGAAGCTTCCGACTCCTATTGGAAATCCAGAGAATTTCTAGCATGGTTGTACAATGACAGTCCTGTCAAGAATACTATAGTTGTGAATGATAGATGGGGTATCGATATACCTTGCAAACATGGTGACTTTTATACCTGTGCTGACAGGTTTAATCCAGGTAAATCCACAAACCAAAGGTTTGTTCGTTTTTGATCGTGTAGCACTGATGAAGTTCGGTGATTTTTGTAGTAAACCGGCAGTCTGTTCGTTGCTGAAACTTTTTATGAAGTGTAATCACAGATTAAGAAGTTCTGACTTTCTACTCTGTGAGGTTACATAGAATCATGATGTAAAAAACATGGTGTGCTCATCTGAAAAATTAGCGAAGTCAGCTAGCATAAAATACAAAGAGTTGTATAGTCTGTGCATTGAATTAGCATGTTGATTCAAAGCACAGAATATACAACTCTTCGTATTATCTGCTAGCTGACGTCACTCATTTTTTAGATGAGCACACCATGTTTTTCACATCGTGCACAGAATCTGCAATATTGTGCATGAATATTCATATGAATATAAACATAAATGTCTCTCAGCCGATAATGATTGTTTTTCTAGCAACAATAATCAATCACAGTGATATGCATCACCCAGATATCGTAGTATAACAGTTATTCACGAAAACGAAAGGAGCATAGAATAATCATTTCACATGATGTAAAAAACATAGAATGCTCATCTGAAAAATGAGTGACGTCAGCTAGGAGAAAATACAAGGAGTTATATATTCTGTGCTTGAAATTAACGTGCAAATTCAAAGCACAGAAAATATAACTTCTTGTATTTTCTGCTAGCTGACGTCACTCACTTTTCAGATGAGCACACCAGGTTTTTTACATCATGAGTGAACAGATTGAAGTAAAATGCACTGTCTAATTCATCAATATGCACAGTCGATTGTAAGGCAGTGTACTCTACAGTTTCTGCATGTACAACGAAGAAACCATAAATCATAACGAAAGATGCGAGTTGAAAACGAATATTCTCCCTGATTGGCAATAGACGACTTCGGCCCAAGTTGCCAACCCACAATATTCTTCCCAAATTTACTATCACTGGGGAACGGGAATTTCAGTACAAATTCGACATGATAAGGTTCGCGTTATTAATAAATATCCGTAAAAAATGCCTCGGCTCCTCAAATAAGACAATTCCTTTCAAATATAGGTTTTTGTTGGGCTGAATTCTAGGTTGGGATTCCTGATTTCGTGTTAATAGTGTCAAGTTTATAAAGGATATGTTCCGCTAATCAACTTGGTTATTTCGGTTGCCAGTTTTCCTTTCCGTAAATATGAAATATTCGGTTGGTTCCTGAAAAAAAGGTTAATTACGGAATTTGATTGATGAAAAAGCAATCTTTCTGTCACCAGAACATAGACATATTAAGTCTATGCACCAGAACGACATTCAATGTTTTATGGTAACATATCCATAGCATAGAATAATCTTGATTCACCTTATAATCCATAGACCATACCTAGTAATTTTTCCGATTGTTCTCTCTTCTATGTTCTATGGATCATAAAGTAAATAAAGATTGTTCAATGCTATGGATATGTTACCATACCGTTCTGGTGACAGAAAGAACGTAATTTCATTGCTTTTTCATCAATCAAATCCCGTAATTAACCCTTTTTTCAGGAACCAACCGAATATTTCATATTTACGGAATGGAAACCCGGCAACCGAAATGGCCAAGTTGATTTGCGGAATATTTCCTATATAAATTTGACACTATTAACATGAAATCAGGAATCCCAACTTGAATTTCAGCCAATCAGAGATGATCCCAACAAAACCCTATATTTGGAAGGAATTATCTTCTTTGACGAGCCGAGGCATCTTTTACGGATATTTATAAATAACGCGAACCTTATCATGTCGAATTTGTCCTGAAATTCCCGTTCCCCAGTGAAAGTAATCTGTAAAGAAAATTGTGGGTTGGCAACTTGGGCCGAAGTCGTCTATTAGATTACTGCAGTTTTCCAGATTATCAACGTAACATATCCCATTGAACTGTGCGATAACGAAAGAGGTACTGGCTCCTTGTTGATATTTAGCTTTTGTGCATAAAATTTTCAACTAGCGCCATCTCAGGGGAACCTCAAGAACTCTATCTCTCTGAGAGGCAGAAACTTTGAGTGACGCGTAGGACGTTCATCAATATGTCGTTTCAAGAATCTGTCTGTACGATTTCACATCACAACTTGACAACACTAATATCGATTTCAAGCGATGGACCAAAAGCTCCGGTTATAGTTACGTTTATCCGAAGTGACATGTAGGCAAAGGAAAATCTGTCAATCTGGATAACCGTAACTAAAACAGGATCTTTTGGTCCATCGCTTGAAATCGATGTAAGTTTATTAGTTACGTTTGCCCTTTTGTGTTCAATTCTCATTAGGAGAGCATTTCTGGGTCGTAATTGGGCTGTGCAACTTCAAACTGATGAACGTCAGCTTACAGTTTTCTTCATTTCAGAAAGTTAGACTTAGTGAGGTTCTCCTGAGATGGCGCTAGTGAAATTTTGTTCTAAAAGGGTACCTTTCAGTGTTGCATTAGTATCTGGAGCTCTTTCAGTATCGTAATGGCCTTCAGGATGAATTGCGCTGAGGATCTCTGAATACCGTGAAACTGCAGTCATCAGTATGCAAACTCCTTAGAAGTTCTACGTTCTCTCTGTAGACTCTCTAGGTAGGGGTGGGGCCAGTTTAGATCAACGTAGAATATTTGTTGATCTATGGATGAGTAATTTGTTCTTGTGTTTGTATTGACCAATTCAATCTTTCGCTTCTATATTTTTTTCGAATTCAGGAATACTTCAGAGCCACAAGTGGGAAAACGCAATGACCTTAGACCAGCTTTCCTGGGGATTCAGAAGGAACGCACCTCTAGCTGACTATCTAACCACTCATGAACTATTGGTAACTCTTGCCGAAACCATAAGCTGTGGAGGTAGCTATGTTTAGTCTTACAATGTTTCTCTTTCGAAATAAATCGTTGTGTTCAAGGTAACCTACTCATCAATGTAGGACCAACAAAAGAAGGAGTCATATCTCCAATTTTCGAAGAGAGATTAACAGATCTTGGAAGCTGGCTGGAAGTAAATGGAGATGCCATCTATGGAAGCAGCCCTTGGAAATATCAGAATGACACCTTGACAACTGGCGTTTGGTATACACAAAAAGCTGGATCTGTTTTTGCCATTATTCTGAATTGGCCTGAATATAATACATTGAAATTGTACTCTGTGAAAGATCTGTTCGAAGATTCCGCACATACTAAAGTTGTTATGCTGGGAAATACTGACGAGTTGAAGGTAATGATAAGATCATGAACAATGGGGGTTGTTCCTGAATTTGGGTTATTACTAGAAATGCAAATTTGAACATAATTATTATGGGTTTGATTCATCATTTTCCCAAATAACCTTCAGAAAGTATTCAAAATCAGGTTTCAAAATTGGGGTTTGGGATTTGTCAGGCATGCACGAAGTGACAACGGTGTTTAGTAGAATAGCTTTTTCTGCTATAGAATAATGAAATATTTATTCCTAATCTGTGGTACACACGTGTTCTTTGTCAATATAACCAAACAATTTCCGTTTGCGATTTGTCAGTAATATGACAGTATGACAGTCTGTGCTCTTCTTTTTATATTCATTGGCCGTTGTCTTCTACTCTAACCAGATCGAAGTATAGCTATCTCTGTTTTCCTAAACAAAGTAACACATTTGACGTCCTTTTCTTTCCGAGAAAGCTGAATTCGACGTTGCCATATCATGCACTCATGACAAATCCCCTTAAATGCAAATCCCCATTTTTATTTTTCAGTTTTAGGTGCTCAAACATTTTTTTAAAAATATTATATTGAAATTATATGTTTGAAATGTGATGTTCTGAAGGTTTTTCATGAAAATTACTGCATTTTCGTTGGAAGGAAAAACCCCCATTTTCAGGTTCTGATTCACTATATTGATGGAAATTTATTTTCAGTGGTCTGCATCAAACGCTAGTGTTTCCATCCTGTTCCCAGATAAAGCAACTATGAAAAGTGATCATGCTTGGGTTTTGAAAATAAATTCTTCAAAATAATCTGTGATTTTTTTCTATATCTTCTGTGTTTCCTTATGAGGCATCAACATCTTTCTCTACGAGGAAGAAAAAGTGATTAATAATAAAATGGTACCTCAGGACCCAGAACTACTACCAATAGTCAAAAAATAGAATGACGTCGAAATGTCACATAGACAAGACGTCATAGGGACGATCCCTCCCCAATGTTGAACTGAGTTTTGGCAAATTTTCGAAGCAGTTGGCAAATTTTCAAAGCATTCGAAAAACTTTCAAGGCTGTTGGAAAAATTTCAAAGCAGTCTGCAAAATTTCAAAGCAGTTGGAAAAATTTTGAGGGATGGGGTTTGAAATACATATTTCCAAGAGAATTGTGCTTTATGAAGGAATTTGAATCTTTCAAAAATAAAGTTTGCAATCAGTGCTTAACAAACCCACAAACCGGATAAAAGCATGCAGACAAGAGAGAGAGCGGGATAACATGAAATGACTCCAACTGTAGTACAAAGTCGTGATTTGTGTTGACTTAGATTCAGGGTTTTTCGTCCGATATGTATAGCCGGCAATAAATAGTATTCATCCCAGTACCAAGTGTTCGAAAAGATGAAACCTTTTTCTTCTTTTGCGTTAACCCGCAGCAGGTACATAGTTGTAGTTTTTTCAGTAACGTCGCATGGACTGTGTCATCAAAATCCATCTGGTATCATCAATTTCAGCTGTTTTTATCATTCGGGCAGAATTCATCATTACGCTCTACTTACATTGTGTTATAGTTTTGCGATATAACAGTGTGAAAATAAATGAAAAATGAACCGAAAAGGATTCACTTCGGCTCAAAGATGTAAATTGGGAGCAGGTATTTCCTCCTCGAATGAGAGTTTTGCGCGCATGTTCTGGAGAACAGCGTGCTATCGTTTAGTCCAAATGTCTGTAACTTTCGAATATTTTCCCGAAAACGTTCTCAAACAACTGGGTTGAACTCACTGATGACGAATCCGTTGTCAAAATCGATTCTACCCGGACGCCGTCCGTCTGGCTGGTGGCACGGTAACTGTCGAACAGAGCAAGCTAGCGACTTGAAACTTTCAGGGCAGGTCGCGCATCGGAATGCGGCAGTTAGATTCGATAATGGGTTGAAACGGCCAAATTTTTCCGGAGTTGTAGTCGCTTGAAATTTCGAGATTATTTTCCTAAATTTTCAGGAACACAGCGATTGAATTGAAACTTGAGAGTTAGTTGGTGCATAACGAAGCGCAACTTTTGAGGAACTTTTGTTGAGATGGTACTGTCTGTGGATTTTTAAAATTTTTTTCGAAAACATGTTTTTTTTCGGAAACGATATCATAGGTATTCAAAAAAAACTTTTCTCATCCCTTGAGCTCCATATTTCACAGCAGTGTACTAAATTTCAGTTTGACGCGATCATAATTTTTGGAGATACTGGCAAAAAATTATGTCCTTTTCGTGGTTTCTTTCTCGATTATATTTTTTCCGGAATATCTCGAAAAATACTGATTCAATCATAAAAAAACTTGGCAGCTTATTCGTAAATGCTGATATTCAACTTTGTGCAGAATTTCGTGATTATCGTGTCATTAGAAAATTTTCAAAACAATTTTTTTTTATCCACAAGCTCAAAACGTCCCAACTCATTTCCGAGTATTGTACCTTATATATAGTAATAAACGTCATTGGATAACCTTCGGTTGTATATTCCTTCAACGTACAGTTGGAAAATTTTCGATTCTTCCCCCCCCAAAAAATTGGCTTCGGCCCGTCCCTGTACAAACACGCATATTTGAAATCTAGTTGAATTGTGACCTCAAGGTCTTTGCCAAATTTAAGTGAAAGCTGATGCATAGTTTTCGAAAAAATAATATTTTTTTAAAAAATCTGTAGAATTCTGGGAAAACTATTTTCTCTTAATTTTTTTCCTGTACGATTCGCACGAAATTCTGCATAGAGTTATGCGTCGATATTATACAACTAATGATGAAGTTTAATTGTTTTTCCGTCAGTTCTTTTCGAGATATCGATTTAATGATCTCGCAACTCCAAAAAGCCACGAAATTTGAAATATTTTTCCCGAATCCCCGAGAATAAATATTTTATCTAACCCGAATTATCATGGACAAAAATCCAACTCAGCAAATACTGCAGGTACATGACCAACTGGATCTGATGTTTGTCTTCGAAACTATGAAACAGACACATGATTTCCTGTGATTTACGCATTAATAATGGCCGAAACTGGTATAAAACCGACAGAAAATCAAAAAATTCATTTAAAAGTGTTGAATTGCAAGAATGAACATAACCGTTTCGAATATCCTCCGAAATATATCGTTAATAAATTGCATCAATTCGATTATTCAGAATTACACATCACATAGTGAACTTATCAGCGTATACAGTGAACATGGTTTCGATTTTGCCTACAAACGAATGGATTATTCGAAAAAGATACTTTCCAACTTTAATCCTAAGAAGCCAGAACTATACCTGTTCGACAATCTTCAAGATGATAAACTGAGGAATTTTTTAAAAGGTTTAAGGAACCGTAATATGAGCTTCAGCGCAAGAGCTAAGTACATATTCGTCCAAGAAAATTTCGATGAAACATTCTTGGAATTGACAATGGAAGCTCACCTTTTAAGAGCAATATTCTTGAATTCTCACTCAGGAGATATAGGAACGTATTTTCCTTTCAGAGGCAACAGCATTAACAATGTTAACACGGAATTGATTCAGGTCGGAATTTGTCAAGATGGCAAAGTACATTTCGTTAACAATTTCACCGATCTTTTTCCAAAGAAAATTCCTGATATATGGAAGAACTCCACCCTCCGTGTCATGTATCACCACCATCAAGTTTACAGCATGTGTGGCAGTTGCCTGCACCAAGGGATTGAAATTGAAATCTTCGATACTATCTCGAAAAGAATTGGAGTTAACGCTGTGTTTTACAGAGTGGACGGTATACCAGTAGCTTGGAGGTTGTTTCAAGAAGACGTTTTCGATCTGTTTCTCATAAATTACATCCCTATTCCTTCCACAGACTTCACAATGTCCTACATAAGGGAACTTTACTTTTGGTTTGTTCCCTTTCCTGGCATCACTCCAAGATGGGAGAATATTCTGACAGTGTTCTCTTTCGATGTATGGTTATCTTGGATACCATCAGCAATCTTGATTTCTACCATCTGGACAATAACTGCTGCCTTAACTGGAGGAAGAGTGCTACCAAACCTTCTGAGAATTCTTGGTTTCATAGCCAGTCTTTTCTTAGAACAGAGCAGAAAAGTCAAGGCACCCAAATGGATCTATGAAGTCTTGTTATTTTTAGCACTGTATTTAGCGTTTTTCATGAATACTTTCTTCAAGAGTAGACTTACATATCTATTGAACGGTTTGAACTACCAAAAATCCATCACGTCTTTGGAGCAAGCTATGAAACGTGGCATGTTAATTGGAAGTATCAAGGAATACGTATCTATGTTTAATACTTCAACAGAAATTGCTAGTTATTTGAAAGATCATCTGGTTTTTTGCGATTTCGATACTTTGGAATGCGCCAATAGGACTGCTTTCGACAGGAACATGATAACAATGCAATCAGCCACAAAAATTATTGATGCTAAGTCAACTTTATTCGATGAAAAAGAGGGTCATTGGTTGCTCAAACCTTTAAGTCCTCCATTGCACATCAAACCAATAGTGGCTTGTTTTCAGTTGGGTTTTCCTATGTTCGAAAGGTACAACATATTGCTTTACCGTTTAGTTGAATCTGGTATTGTTAGTAAAATATCTAGGCGTTATTATAATGAGAAATATCTGAAAAATATTGCACCTTCTTTGGCTGCTACAAACAGGCTGCAGCTAGACAATGTGGTGGCACCAGGAGTTATATGGATCATTGGTGTATTTCTCAGCATCAGTTTGTTTTTCCTTGAAAGATATGAAAAGCTTGATGCATTTCATCGCAAAAGAAACAGGATATCCCAACATCAAAATGTCAATGTATCAAATACTCTTTTTTCAAAGCGTTAATTCACTTTTAATATAGTTAACAACACCAGACATTTCAATACACAACGATTTTAGAATAGAATTATTTATAAGTATGACATGGAATTCACGATTAAATTTAATAGAGCAAAGAAGAGATAACGATAATCAAAGCATTGAATTGAAATTGACATCTACAGGGGGGACAATCGAATCCACCAGTTGCCTGGAGATTTTTTCACGAAGGCGTATTCGATATCCCTCTTCCCTACATAAACTTCATAATGTCTTTAATAAAGGAACTTTATTTTTGGTTTGTTACCTTTCCTGGAATCACACAAAGATAGGAGAAACGTTTGACAGTGCTCCGTTTTGTTGTATGGTGATTTTGAATACCGTCAGCATATCTTTATCCGCCATTGCCTGGTCCTAAGTCCAGGATGAGAAAGGAGGAAGGTTGTCAGGCAAGGTTAGCTGCCTACCCGACGTAAAAAGCATCCATAGCTCAAAGCTCCAACTATATGCAACGGAACCGGACGGATAACATGGTAACGACCCAAGCGAGTAACAGGACAACAAAAACAAATACAGAAACATCACGAAGAAAACAACGATGGAGGAAAAAGGTGATAAGAGCAGCCACTTGGAATGTAATGTCTTGGAACACAAAAAACGCCGAAATTCTACTTGAGATGGAACAGCATAAAATAGACATTTGTGCTTTGTCTGAGACCAAACGCAAAGGTAAAGGCAGCATCAAAGTTCCTGGATACATCTTCGTGTACAGCGGCGTCTCACAAAGATCACGAGCAGCTGCTGGAGTAGGAATATTGATATCTGAAAAACTCGAGCAGTCTATAGAGAATATACACTACATCAGCGAAAGATTCCTTAAAGTAACTCTGAATACCGAAACTGGTAAACTGCACCTCTTCAGCATGTACGCACCGGATATTAGTAAGTCCAGAGAAGAAACAGCCCGATTCTATGAAATCCTAGAGGGAGAAATATCCAAGATACCACAAAATGAGCGTATGTTGATGATGGGGGACCTGAACGCTAGAATTGGAAACAATATTATACAAGGAGTCAAGCATCACTTTAACGAGGAACATCTCAACGGGAATGGAGAAGCTCTGGTAGACCTTTGTGCTCGCCATAATATCAGAATAAACAATACATTCTTCGGGCATAAGTCACAACATAAAATCACGTGGCAGAACTCACGAGGACAGAACTCAATAATTGATTATATTCTAACGAACAGAGCCATACATCCGACACAGATATTAGATTTCCGAAGTTTAACATCAGCTAACATAGGCTCTGATCATTTCCTGGTCCTATGTAAACTGCGCATTCACATACAGAAGAAGAAACTCCCCCCTAGGCCTGAACGGGAAAAATGGAACATTGAATCTCTTCACAACCCAACAACAATGGAACTCTATCAAAATCGATTACATCAAAAAATCCAAAACAACTCCATACTAGAGGAGGATGATGTTGAAAACTCGTGGGAGAGAATACAGTCGAACGTCCTAGCTGCAGCCAAAGAAGCCATCGGGAAAAAAAAGGTCAGTGCAAAAAACAGAAAAGCTCCTGAATTCGATGGTATTCCGAATGAACTCATAAAATATGGCGGAGCCTGCCTGATGGAAGAACTCACAAAACTGTATGATAAAATCCTAACAACTGGAAAGATACCAAGGAGCTGGAAGAAAAGTATTATCATTCCTGTTTTCAAAAAGGGTGACAAAAGAGCTCCAGAAAATTATAGAGGAATATCATTGCTCAGTTCGGTCATGAAACTCTTCACAAAAATTTTGGAATCCATAATCTACAAATATATAAACATCTCAGAGGAACAGCAGGGTTTCAGGAGGAACAGATCAACATTAGATCCCATTTTCATATTGAGGCAGATCACCAAAAAATCGATAGAATACGGAAAACCAGCCTTCCTCTGCTTCATAGATCTCACCAAGGCATTCGATAAAGTGAGACTCAAAGATGTCATCAAAGTACTTAAAGATAAAGATCTACCAACACCTTTAATAGAAATTGTGAGACAACTGAATACCGACACCTCTACACATATATCTGTAAACCAACAGCTCACCGAAGAAATTCCAACTCCAACGGGTATACGACAAGGAGACTCATTAAGTCCCCTACTCTTCAACATAATAATGGACCAAATAATACAGAATTCTGGAATGGGATACAGACTCAGCACAGGAGCGATAAAAATTATCTGCTACGCCAATGACGCAGTGATTGTGGCTGAAGACGAAGATGACCTGCAGAGACTGCTATATTCATTCTTTTTAGAAGCATGCAAATACAACATGCAAATATCAACAACAAAAACAAAGTCATTAGTCATAAGCAAAGAACCCAAAAGATGCAAACTTGTCGTCGCAGACCAACCAATAGAACAGGTGATGACATTCAGCTATCTCGGCGTACAGATATCTTCGAACCAAGATAGAACATACGAAGTTCGTGAGTAGGCAAATAAAGCATGTAGAGTGGCAGGTGCACTTCGCGACGTCATATTCAACAACAAATATATGAGTAAACAGTCAAAAACCAGGATCTACAAAACTTGTGTCCGCCCTATCATGACATACGCCATAGAAACCAGAGCGGACAACAAAAGAACTAAGTCCATCCCCAGAACAACTGAAATGAAAATACTAAGAACCATATCTGGATATACACTGAGGGACAGGAAGAGGAAGACAGCCATTTTGAAAGAATGCCAAATCCAGGACATTGTCAGATGCGGAAGAGCGCGACGACGATACTGGAACAACCACGTCAGCAGAATGAACACGGGAAGAATAGCTAAGATTGCCCGAGACGGAATCCCAAATACCAGAAGACCCATCGGCAGACCTTCCAAACGCTGGAAAGACTCCTGGGTGTCTACATCCATAGAGGATTAGAGTGGAATTTACAAGCCTCAGGCTTAACATAAGATGAAGAAGAAGAAGATTTCTTCATTGTTAGTCTGGATTCTGGACCGCTGCCTAACCTCCTGGAATTCATTTCGTCTACAAGCTCTCGCGGCGATGCGACAGTTTGGCAACATGGTATTCACGGAGTGCTTGGGCAAGATTTATTCACGAAAACACCTTTTTTATTATAATTTTGAATGTTTCAATTATTATTCTGAACTCTAAAATAACTTTTGTATGTAAAAAAGCCAAATGACTACAAAAAAGGGGCGAAATGATAAAATGTCTTATTGTTTAGGTGTGCTGATCACTTTGCACGGTACAAAAATGACTCATATGCACTTGCGCACCAGTAAATAAACTTTCGCATAGCTTCATTTTCGACTGAAATACATCGGATGGGTCGAGACAGGCGGATTCAAATCCGCATGCGGATTCACTAATATGTAATATGTAGCAATTTTTTTCTCTATTATCTTATAGCCACAGTTAGGTGGTATTTGAGCTTTGTCGATCAGATTTAGAACTACACTGCCTCCCAAACCAAAATAATCTGATTGATTGGATTCATTTGTACTATTCTTCCCAGTGTATATGTCAAAACTTAGCATATATCCATTACTTGTGCATAAAGCCCAGTTTTTGAACCCAAATCGGATTGGCTTTCCTTTGATATACTGTTTCGCAAAGTGTTTCCCATAATAGGGTATCATGCTTTCGTCGATACTTATATTCTCATCCAAGCCGCCATATATTCTGAAATTGTTATTGAGCTTTTCAATAAGGGGCTCCAGTTTATACAACCTATTTCGATTGTCAATTGGGTTATTATCATTCAAATGGATATGTCTCAAATTAGTCTCGAACCTATTTAGTCTTATACTCTCTGATAATATTTTTGGAACATCATTCTCGTTAGACCAATACATTCTTTTATTGGGGTATATACCATATCCCGAAAGCAGGAGTCCACCAAATACCACAAGTAGTTCATTTCTAGTAAGGTTCAAATTGTAGTTCTTTTGCTGGGCATACAAATTACTTTGTTCTTGTATGTTGGTCATAACTTCTTCATCAAAAAATAGTTGAAAAAATTCCAATGGAATTTTTTTTCCATAGACTTCATCAGGTGGATTTCGCTTGATACAGTTTTTTTGTATAGCAAAAGAAGGTTCGGTATTAGTCCAGGTGTCCATTTTTTGTTTTTTCGACGATGAAGGTTGACTACCTTCTGACGATAAGTGGGCAGCTGCATTTGGAAATAAAGTTGCAAGAGCTATATTATCATCTGCAGAACCCAGGCAACACAGAGAGGTTTTAAAGATATCCCGGCGATATCTTCTCAGAACATTGAAAGAACTTTTTCTACTTCTCTAAGAAGTCACAGGGAGTGCTATATTTCCTCCAAATGTCCGCCACAGCGATATTCTCGAAGAGATCCTGAAGATATCGCATGCGGAAATTCTCAAACTTCCCACAATGGGAGGTCTATGGGAAATTCGCTCACACAGTCTCATGGCGAAGAGTTTAAGAAATTCTCAAATACTTCCCATCGCGAGATTTCTGGGATTACGACATGCGATATTTTCAGGAAATTTTCCTAGCGAAAATATCCGGAAGAACAGATATCAGTTATTTTTATTGATATGTAAATTATATTTCTGGAAAGATTCCTGATGTGAATTATAATAATTTTGGGCTGACTTGCTATGTGATGATAGCAGAATAAACAGACAGCACTTGGCCTACACAGATCATAAATCCTTACGGACAGTCTCAGGGAATATACCCAAATCAAGGATTTACAGATGTACTTTACAAAAGATCCGCTAGATGGCGAGTACCATGATCCAAATATACAGGCGATATCGTATGAATGAAGCGCTTGGATTGTCGGTTCTTACGTCTGGTGGTTAGATGACTTCGAGTATTGTTTAGGGCGGTCGGAATTTATATTCATTCTTCATTCGTATATCAGATATGAATGAGATCAGGGAGATGGCGAGATCCGTGAATAAGATATACCAGACGAAATCGTAATATGAGCGCTTAGATTGTCGGTTCTTACGTCTGGAGGTTAGATGGCTTTGATGAATATTGATTTGTATTTCGGAAATGAATGGAGATTAATTATCGGTTCTTGGAAAAATATATCCATATTACTCTGATGGGTATATGGAAACAAAATATTGATTTGGGATCCCTGTCAGTATTTGAATGAGAAATGTGTTAATGATTTCTTGAGGAAAAACTACGTATCTCAGATTGGTCGATATTCTGACGAATCTGAGAAAAAAAAGAAGCAGTTTCGATTAAATTTTGGATATTCCGTTTTCTTCCGAGAATTCTCGAAATTCTTCAGATTTGAGAACGTAATTTCCACTCGCATAATGTTGTACAAGTTTGCCGTTGTCTAACCGATACTGGTAGTGAGTTTCAATCCAGAAATATGGTAATGTGAAAAGGGGAGCTTTCTTTGCGATGAAGTCATAAATGCTACTTAATTAGGTTCGTTTCGTTATCAACTAGTAAACTAGTCGATAACTATAGTTTTAGTATAAAACCATTGTATAAGGAAGGTCTTCATTCAATAACAGAACTATGAATTTTCTAGACACCTCTTGCTTGTTAATACAGGTTTCAACCTGAAATGCATTTACTCCTTCGCCGAATGTATAATAAAAACGCCGTGATTTTGTACCACAAAATTTTTCATCATAACCTTCCAGAAAATCCGGCACCATAAAAGCCAGTAACAAAATATGGTAGAGTCAATGTGAATTATGTTTTAGCTGATTTGTTTTTGATATGTTTGCCTATTATCCTATGGTTTCTAGGAAGCCTCCCCGAAGTTGTTTATTTCGTTCTTATGGGTCAAACAAATATTTTGCCTTTTTATAAATAGTGGACAACGAAATGAAATTATCTGCAATTTCTCTTTGTTCGAACTACGCACGAGGGGTATCGTAAAAAAATTCTGCCTCATGTTCGGGATAACTTCAGGAACGTTGAGACAATTTCCCATTGTTGTTACACACGGGATGATATTTGGAGCTCGCATTGCGAATTTCCTATTCTGGTTATGTCTGTGATAACTTTAGGAACTCGCATTGCGAATTTCTTATTCTGCTTACGTCTGGGAAAACTTAAGGAACTCGCATTGCGAATTTCCTATTCTGGTTATGTCTGTGATAACTTTAGGAACTCGCATTGCGAATTTCTTATTCTGCTTACGTCTGGGAAGACTTAAGGAACTCGCATTGCGAATTTCCCTTTCTTGTTCTGTCTGTGATGAGTTGAGGAACTCGCATTGCGAATTTCCTATTCTGGTTACATCTGAGATTACTTCAGCAACTCGCATTGTGAATATCTAATTCAGATTACGTATGCGATAGCTTTAGGAGCTCGCAGTGCGAATTCCCAAATCATGTAGTGTTTGTGATTACTTTAGGAAATCACTTAAAGGGGTGCGCGTGAAAGCCGGATTAGGACTTCTCAGATATCTCGCCGGGAAGTTTGTGTTGCTTGGGAATCATATTCTTGAACTGGTATTTCCGAGTCTTCATGCTGTACTGGAACATATTCGCTCTCTGCTCTCAACATAGCAGGACCTAAGTGACAAATATTTCCAACATGATCATCATCAGATAGGTCATTATCAATGTCGGTATCCACACCATCTCCAGGCGGAGTAATGTAAATATGTATTTCCACTTTGAACATCATCTTCTTCCAACGCGTCGATAAGTTCAGAAAGTGACAGTCTAAAACGAAACAAAATATCCTGAGCATAAGAGAATACTATGGGCCATGGTGCATAACGATCGATAAAACGAACATGATATAAAAATGAACCTTTTTTCATGAAAAACATAAATCAATATATTGACGGTATCGGAGATCGATAACATGATTGTTAGAGTAATCCCCACTATAATTCCATGAAGAAATGTTGAAAAGAAACAGAATAATACTCGATTTACTTACCCACCGCGCCTTGTACTGTATAATGCGGGATCATTATTCACAAATAATTATATAGGTATCTGACAGACTCAAGCACACATTTAACTCAAGTGGGTTGTTTACCTAAACTCAAATGCTATGTAACTGTCACAAACATCTGATTTCGGCAGTTCAATTCCAACACAAATATGAACGTTCGATAAAACGAACGTTATGCACTAATGGGTTAATTGTTATTCCGTCAGTTCTTTTCGAGATATCGATTTAATGATCTCGCAACTCCAAAAAGCCACGAAATTTGAAATATTTTTCCCGAATCCCCGAGAATAAATATTTTATCCAACCCGAATTATCATGGACAAAACATCCATCTCAGCAAATACTGCGGGTACATGACCAACTGGATCTGATGTTTGTCTTCGAAACTATAAAACAGACACATAATTTTCTGTGATTTACGCATTAATAATGGCCGAAACAGGTATAAAACTGATAGAAAATCAAAAAATTCATTTCAAATAGTTGAATTGCAAGAATGAACATAACCGTTTCGAATATCCTCAGAAATATATCGTTAATAAATTGCATCAATTCGATTATTCAGAATTACACATCACATAGTGAACTTATCAGCGTATACAGTGAACATGGTTTCGATTTTGCCTACAAACGAATGGATTATTCGAAAAAGATACTTTCCAACTTTAATCCTAAGAAGCCAGAACTATACCTGTTCGAGAACCTTCAAGATGATAAACTAAGGAATTTTTTAAAAGGTTTAAGGAACCGTAATATGAGCTTCAGCGCAAGAGCTAAGTACATATTCGTCCAAGAAAATTTCGATGAAACATCCTTGAAACTGACAATGAAAGCTTACCTTTTAAGAGCAATATTCTTGAATTCTCACTCAGGAGATATAGGAACGTATTTTCCTTTCAGAGACAACAGCATTAACAATGTCAACACGGAATTGATTCAGGTTGGCATTTGTCAAGATGGCAAAGTACATTTCGTTAACAATTTCATCGATCTTTTTCCAAAGAAAATTCCTGATATATGGAAGAACTCTACCCTCCGTGTCATGCATCACCACCATAAAGTTTACAGCATGTGTGGCAGTTGCCTGCACCAAGGGATTGAAATTGAAATCTTCGATACTATCTCGAAAAGAATTGGAGTTAACGCTGTGTTTTACAGAGTGGACGGTATAGCAGTAGCTTGGAGGCTGTTTCTAGAAGGCGTTTTCGATCTGTTTCTCATAAATTACATCCCTAATTCTTCCACAGACTTCACAATGTCGTACATAAGGGAACTTTACTTTTGGTTTGTTCCCTTTCCCGGCATCACTCCAAGATGGGAGAATATTCTGACAGTGTTCTCTTTCGATGTATGGTTATCTTGGATACCATCGGCAATCTTGATTTCTACCATCTGGACAATAACTGCTGCCTTAACTGGAGGAAGAGTGCTACCAAACCTCCTGAAAATTCTTGGTTTCATAGCCAGTGTTTTCTTAGAACAGAGCAGAAAAGTCCAGGCACCCAGATGGATCTATGAAGTCTTGTTAATTTTAGCACTATATTTAGCGTTTTTCATGAATACTTTCTTCAAGAGTAGACTTACGTATCTATTGAACGGTTTGAACTACGAAAAACCCATCACATCATTGGAGCAAGCCATGAAACGTCGCATGTTAATTGGAAGTATCAAGGAATACGTATCTATGTTTAATACTTCAACAGAAATTGCTAGTTATTTGAAAGATCATCTGTTTTTTTGCGATTTCGATAGTTTGGAATGCGCCAATAGGACTGCTTTCGAAAGGAACATGATAACAATGCAATCAGCCACAAAAATTATTGATGCTAAGTCAACTTTATTCGATGAAAAAGCTGGTCATTGGTTGCTCAAACCTTTGAGTCCTCCATTGCACGTCAAACCAATAGTGGCTTGTTTTCAGTTGGGTTTTCCTATGTTCGAAAGGTACAATATATTGCTTTACCGCTTAGTTGAATCTGGTATTGTAAGTAAAATATCTAGGCGTTATTATAATGAGAAATATCTGACAAATATTGCACCTTCTTTGGCTGCTACAAACAGGCTGCAGCTAGACAATGTGGTGGCACCTGGCGTTATATGGATCATTGGTGTATTTCTCAGCATCAGTTTGTTTTTCCTTGAAAGATATAAAAAGCTTGATGCTTTACATCGCAAGAGAAACAAGAGATCCCAACATCAAAATGTCAATGTATCGAATACTCTTTTTTCAAAGCGTTAATTCACTTTTAATATAGTTCACATCACCAAATTTATAAAACCAGACATTTCAATACACAACGATTTAAGAATAGAGTAATTTATAAGTATGACATAGAATTCAGGACTAAATTTAATAGAGCAAAGAAGAGATACCGATAATCAAAACATTGAATTGAAATTGACATCTACAGGGGGGACAATCGAATCCACCAGTTGCCTGGAGGTTGTTTCGTGGAGGCGTCTTCGGCATCCCCCTTCCCTTCGTAGACTTCACAATGTCTTTAATAGAGGAACTTTATTTTTGGTTTGCTACTTTTCCTGGAATCACACAAAGATAGGAGAATCGTTTGACAGTGCTCTATTTTGTTGTATGGTTATTTTGAATACCGTTAGCAATATTTATTGTTGGTCTGGACCGCTGCCTTACCTCCTGAGAATTCTTGGTTTTATGGCCGGTCTCCTCTCAATGCTATCGGCTACCAAAATTATTAAAGGTAAGTCGATATTTTTCTTTGAAAAGGCTGATCATTGGAATACGTTCCGTAAATCAACTCGGTAGTTTCGGTTACTACTTGGTTACTACTTATCCGTTCCGTGAATGTTAGGTGTTCGTTTGGTTGCTGGAAACCAGACTATTGACGGAACGTGGTTACGGTGAGTATTCCGTGACCAGAACAACCGATGAGTTTTTACAATAGATAGAGGATAATTATCGCTTTCCGAATGTGTAATGTTCGGTTGGTTGCTGAAAAAAAGGGTACTTACGGAACGTCGTGACTGATGAATCGTTAAGTAGTCTGTCACCAGAACAACCGTCGATTTTCTACGGCATGTTCGATTAGTGCCATAGACAATATTATTCAAAATTCAAATTAGTCACTTGGAAGAAAATTTTCCGGATTAATTTTTTTGAGTATTTTATAAATATTGACTGTTGGATGGCGTCGCAAGTGAGGAGAAAATAAAAAAAACTCTAAGCAATCCTTCACTGCTGCCGGAATTGAAGAAAATATTTGCGAATAACTTTGTGCCGATGCTATCATAATAAAAATTAATTTCATATATATTTTATTTTCAAAATATATATTATTATGACTTTTCCAAAATGTTATATCAGTATGGAAATACGCCTATTTGGGCGACCTTGACATGTTGGTTCTCTTAAATTTGTAATCGAAGGGAGCATATTGTTTTTCAACCGATATGACCCTTTGGATCATGCAGTTAATAGTGCCTGGCCGCCCTCTAAGTGCAGATAAATTTATTTTACATGTTCAAGAATGACTGCTCATATAATAAACCATCTACTCAAGTGATATATCTACAACATAGATTGAGTTTGAATGTGAAAATGCAGGTTGCATAAATTATTTCAATAAACTTCCAACTTTCATAAGAACAGAATTTAACCTCAGGTGCTACAAAAGACAGATATTAAAGTTGTTAGCTAGTCCAAGCTAGTAGTTTGATGTAAACAAACCTTGGAAATGTGGTGGAGAACGAATATTTATTGAGCATAGCTTGAATATTTGAAGAAATAATTATAATTTTGTGTAAGATTTCTTGAGAAGGAACTTCTCGTTTGGATCACGATATAGAATCGTACTTTGAATCGTTCCTGGAGGATAATTTCGTTGTTATTTTAGTGTATGTTGCTTGGTGGATCAAAATGAACCAATATGTAAGTTTACTTGAATTTCTGGAAAAATAGGCACCTCAATAAGTAATTTGAGGACTCTTATAATGTGAAGAAGTGCTGAATGCAGGCTATATTATGTGGTAAATCTGGAATCAGTCCAAATGATATGACTTATTCTCCTTGTTTACAAACAAGTAAATCAATAAAATGAAAACAGATTTTCTGCTTTAGTTCTTCATTTGCCTCGTATTTCTAAAGTTAAGGAAACAGATAGATATATAATTGAATTTATTTTCATATAACAGCAGCTCAAGATAGACATACAAAATGAAAAATATCACATTCTAGTTCAACCTACCTATAACGAAATGAAAAATATTAATGTATTTATATGAATAACTTCAACTTCTATAAACTATAACAATATATCTAGTTTTTATCAGGTTTTCAACCATATCACTCTTTTTAAATATGATTTTGTGTAGTGTGTGAATTAGGTAGCTGCAGAAGTGCTCGGTAGTTTCTCTGCAGCATTTTTCATCAAAATTCTCTTATTTTCACTTACACCTGAAAACATCATGACATGAAGTTGTTTCGAAATAAATACATTGTAATTTACTTTTATGAAAATGAACAACTTCAGAGAAATGCAGTGAATATACTTTCATGTGTTTCGTGAACTGTTTTCCAATCTTCAATTTCTAAATCTAGGCCTTTCTTCTATCAATGAGTTCCCTGCCAAATGATGTTTCCAAATTAACTTTACTTTCATTTGGCTTTGGAAAAAATGAAAACTTGAGGCAGTAGATGATCCTTTTTTCTTTGACCATGAATAACTTTGAGTTGAGGCAGACAACAATAGTCATTTCGGGAGGATGCCATTTCAGATTAATACAATCGAAAATTTTAATCGGAAAGAAAGGAATCGATTAATGAATATCACACAAATTTCGGTATACCAACATTTCAACTCTGAGAACAACACAAAAGCTCGAAAATGAACTCCAAAAGTAAGCAAAATACGCTAGAATAACAGGCACGTCGAAAAACTACTAGCTTGGAAGTGTTCGAATTTCTATCGCCAGAGGGCGTATCGCTTAGCAGTAGTTGCGAATCAATAATATATGTTTTCTTGAAAATATAATACAATCCACTGTGTATTGCTAAAAGCATATAGTGCTCTATTGCACCGTTTTCGTCTTAAGCTTCAGTTAGTTAAGCGACGATAAACTTATTAAACTCTGATTTAAATATTTGGCTTGCACCGAGGCTGAATGTAACTAGATTAAAGTTAATCTACAAATCTGGTTACTTTCTTATGAATTGGTACTTGTGACTAGCTTCATGTTGTTTATTTTAACCCTAATTGATGAAATATTTTAACTCGGAAGGTTCTACCATATTTCCATAAGATGAAGAATCAAGATGCATCTATCGAAAAACCCACCGAAAAAATATATCTGACAGACTTCATAGCTTCCATAAAAATATTGCATGTAATGTTCCCGACTTGTTTATTATCATTAAGGGCCAATTGCACCGTTTTCGTCTTAAGCTACAGTTAGTTAAGCAACGATAAACTTATTAAACTCTGCTCTAAATATTCGGCTTGCACCGAGGCTGAATGTAACTAGATTAAAATTAATCTACAAATCTGGTTACTTTCTCATGACTTGGTACTTGTGACTAGCTTCATGTTGTTTATTTTAACCCTAATTGAAGAAATTAGTTAATTCAAAAGATGAAACCCATTATTATGGGTTACTACTACCATATTTCCATAAGTTATGAAAAATCAAGATGCATTATTGAAAAATCCAACGAAAAAATATATATGACAGACTTTATAGCTTCCATAAAAATATTGCATGTAATGTACCTGACTTTTTTATTATCATTAAGACTATAGGGATCTCTTACCACAGACCTGTGCTCTTACCTCTGCATCAGGCTGTGAACCTTATTCAAATTTATAGTCATATACTCAAGTAAACTCATATTTTGTAATATCTCAAGATTTAAGTTTCTGCATGGAATTACAATCCTGGCGTTTGTAAGATGAATAAATGAATAGTATTGATTTATCCGAAACAACTTTCCGATAAGGAACGGCTCACCTAAGAGTAGACTTTCTATTAAATTATTTTGTTTGTAATAAGTATATTATGAATTGAGTTAATTTTTGGTCGAAGATAATGAAAACTCTGATGTGGATCCGCAGACTAAAATGTATTCTATATAAATATTGAAGTATCATGGATGGATTGACAAAGGTGTACGTTTGAAGATTGTCTAACACGAGGATGCAATTTCTTTCACATTAATTCGTTTGTAGTTATATTTTGAGTCCAATTAATATATAATAGAGGATAATGATAGCACAGAGGCAGCACCTGCACAATAATGAAGTAGTACATGATAGCTTTCCATGTAATATATCATGAAGAATCTTCATGAAACTATGTTTTCTCATTCCAAATATGTCTTCGATTTCATTCTGCTATTCGCTCTTGGAAATAAATGAGCATATCATTGTAACTTTTTCATTTCGAATAGTTGAAGGCTTATAGAAATACCATTAAGTTTACGAACTCAATGGAAATACTGGTGTTAATTCTTCATGCTTTAAAACATACGAATCAATGCCTACTGATGCCAGTTTCTCCCTATATCATTTTTCATAAATATCATCTGAAAATCAACCACTTTTGATCTAAATTTGATTATCAACTCGTTGGAGTTCTCCATCAATGTCCAATGTAAACAAAAAAAAAGTAAACAAACTGGAGGTTACGTCCAGAAAAATGTCAAACTTGTACGAAATCGCTCGAAAGTAGGGTTAGATTCCGAAGATTACCATTAATACTTCTTTTAAACCCCCAAATTCGTAGGCTTAAATTTAACAGTCTGTTGAGGCCATTTAACGAGGATTACGTGACGGTGCAAGACAATTTTGTACCAAAACCTTGCTTATGGACCTAATCTATGGTTTTGTAATACGGTGCAATTGGCCCTAAGACTAGGGATCTCTTCCTACAGACCTGTGCTCCTATTTCTGCATTAGGCTTTAAACATTATTCAAATTTACAGTTATATACTCAAGTAAACTTATATTTTGTAATATCATAAGATTTGAGCTTCTGCATCGAATTACAATCCTGGCGTTTGTAAAATGAATGAATAAATAGTATTGATTTATCCGAAACAACTTTCGGATAAGGAAAGGCTTACCCAAGGATAGACTTTCTATTGAATTATTTTGATTGTAATAAGTATATTATGAATTGAGTTAATTTTTGGTCGAATATAATGAAAACTTTGATGTGAGATCCGCATATAAATATATGCCATATAAATATTGAAGTATCATGTATGGATGGATTGACGAAGGTGTACGTTTGAAGATCGACTAACACGAGGATGCAATTTCTTTCACATTAATTCGTTTGTAGTTTTATTTTGAGTCCAGTTAATATATAATCGAGGATAATGATAGCACAGAGACAGCACCTGCATCATCATTTCAAATAGTTGAAGGCTTATAAGAAATACTATTGAGTTTTCAAACTCAATAGAAATACTGATGTTAATTCTTCATGCTTTAACAGATACGAATCAATGCCTACAGATATCATTATCTCTCTATATAATTTTTCATGAATATCATCTGAAATTCAATAACTTTTAATCAAAATTTGATTATCAAATCCATTAACTCGTACGAGTTTTTCATGAATGTCCAATGTAAACAAAAAAATGTAAACAAACTGGAAGTAACGTCCAGAAAAATGTCAAACTTGTACGAAATCGCTCGAAAGTAGGGTTAGATTTCGAAGCTTACCATTAATCCTTCTTTTAAGCCCCCAAATTCCAGGGTTTCAATTTAATAGTCAGTTAAGGCCATTAAACGTGGCTTACGTGACGGTGCAAGATAATTTTTTACTTAAGCCTTGGTTATGGTCTTAATCTATGGTTTTGTAATACGGTGCAAGTGGCCCTAAGAGAATGTTGCAGCAACATTTTATCATGATGATACTAGTGGCACAGTGGCAGCCTGTATAATAATAAATAAAAAATATTTCTCTGTGTTATAATGATCAAACTCTGTGAATAATCATATGTTTCTGTGAACACTTCTCTATGGTTTATGGCATAACCTAACATTAAGATATTTTTCTCATAGTAAAAATACCCCTGAAACTGTAGATAAACAATGCCAAACAGATTCACAAGAATATGAAAAAGTCGTTTTGGAAACTAGCAAGTTCAACTGGACTTGTCCTTCAATATGGTTGTGTTGTTCATTGCCTTTTCCAATATGTAGGAGAAATGGTCCTTGTTAGTACCTATTACAGCTTTATCTTATTCCAATATAAGAGTAACATTTTCAGTGCTCAGGACCTTCAATGGAGCCTACAATTTTCACAGATGACATAATTATTACAGAACATATAACTCCAAGACTTCGACGAGTTCAAAAAGGCGATATTGTTATCGCAAAGTCTCCTCACAATCCTCACCAAAATATTTGTAAGAGAGTAAAGGGACTTCCTGGTGATAAAGTCCATACGATGTATGGTACAGATATTGTTCCAATAGGTCATATTTGGCTGGAGGGTGACAACTCTTCAAATTCTACAGATTCTAGAAATTATGGTGCAGTTCCCCAAGGGTTGATAAAGAGTAGGGTTCTACTTAGGGTTTACCCTTTTTCACATGTTAGATCATTTTGAAATACTGTAACAATCCAGGAGAAGAAAAGCAGGATATTTTTAAGGACATATTTATTAATTAAATAACACTATTTACAATAATTAAAATAATTTTTTCTGCACGAAATAAAATATTGTTGGTAGTTACTATGTACAAATTAATTGATTTATCCATTTTACACGTTTGTAATCATCATTTTTCTCTTAACTTTTTCATTCTCTCTACTGGCCTCTTCATAATACGAGTCTTTTCTCTCAATAGGCAGATTTTTCCACATACTGCTAAGCCTAAGCGAAATTTGCTTAACACTTTCTTCTGAAATAATACAGATATGAAGTTTACCCAAAATCATTTATTCATGAATGTATCACATAAGAACAACATAGAAAGAGGCAATCTTGAGATAGGTAAAGTTGGTAAAAATAATTTGTCATAAGTTCATGCAGGTATTTCAGATTGAATTGATCTGGACATCTCATACACATGGAGTACTGAATCTTACCTGGGTATTCTGAGGATATAATAGGCCTATATTGTTCAGTGAACAGCATGAAAGCACTTATTTGCTTCACTGCAACAGATTTGTTTCTAATGCCATCCTGCGACTTTGGACTCTCAGCCCTTGTATCATATTGTATTGTGTCCAATTCTATTTTCATGGTAGTTTCCAATTCCTATTGTAAACGATCCCAATTAACAAACATGTTATCATAAAATATTCTAGCTTTTGTGTGCATGTTCAAATTCAAAATATCTCCAAGATGTTAGATATTTGCGAAACACCAGATACGATCGAGTTAACATTCACAGATTGATGTGAAATAAATTTTCCTTAGAACATGAAATGAAAATTTTAGACTAAAACTTCAAAAAAATTTAAAATTCTCAGCCTAAAGGGAATCTTCAACAATTTGTATATAATATAAAAGGTGTTGTTTACATCATTTAAATATAGCGCACCCACCAATGACGTCGCAACAAGCAGGACAAAATTGACATTTCGCAACCTCTTTACTCATGAACCCTGGATATCATCTGAATTGTGATTTATCTTATAGTTGAAGCATTAACTTGGATAGTTTATCGACAAGCTGGTAAGAATACAAACTTTTCGAAGGTTCAACCACAGACCAACAAGACAAATCACTTCATCGTTTGCGGGAATCGCGTCTCTCCGACCTTGAGAAATATAACAGACATAACCACACTTTCTCCTTCCTCGAAACAGCTGTCAAATTGAATACTTGATTTTGGAATATCTAAATGTAAAAACGGATTTGTCGGGATTCAGGAATATCAAAATCGGACTAAGATTTTTCGATTAAACCATTTGAAAAGCAAATTTCCAACACCAAAGCGAGTGTTTTGTCACACCTTAAACTCCTGTAGAAGAACTCTGTTGGAGCAAATGAAAATTTTGGAAAAGTTATGGAAAACCCGTTTACCTTAATCAGAGAATCTTTGTAGTTTCACATCAAATGAGATTCATTTCGATGTAAAATCAAATTATGAATAGACCAACTTTGTTCGATTCCAATCCTAGTGTTTGTGCAATCATAAACAATTTTATTAGACATCCCATCGTTTTAATTGAATAATGGAGGTTGTAATGGTTTTACTTCAGTTGCAATTCCTTTATATTATATAAAATGAACATTATTAATGAGTCCACCTAAGTTCGATTCCATTTCTTGTTGTATAATTAAAACATTTAATGAGGACTGTCATCATAAAATAGAACCTCAAAGAAGACTAAACAATTGATTTGGTTGTAAAAAACTGTTTGGATTATATTCTTAAATGGAACAGATAAGAAATTATTCATCAATTAATAGGATGAAAAATTCATTTCAGTTTGTTTACATGCTTATAACCTCTTCAAGCGAGTCCGAAAACGGCGAGAGTGACGTAATCCTATTCCTGCAATCTGATTGGCACCCCAAACGCCTGCTAAAATTCTGATTAGCTCGATCCAGGGTCATATCTGCGTTGACATAGATTTCCTAAGTAAATGACGCGAGTGGTTTATCTGGTTGATCTGTGGTTCAACTATTTTCATGGGTATAAATGTACACTCACCTGATGTTCGCCAAATGAAGAATAAATCGGACTAGCAACTCTCTATGAGTGAAAAATTATTTACCTTTTACTAACCATAATAAATTTGATTCGATTTACTCACCTTTGGAGAAACTTTCAATGATTCACTCAGATTTATTGCACACTGCAAATAAAGAAACCTTTAATAAGAGAAAAATCAATATAAATAGCTCAACTTACATCAGTAGAAATATTCCGTTTACTTTCTTGAGATAATAATTCTAGAGGTTCCTGCGGATCTGGGTTAATCTAGAAATGAATTGATCACAAATCAAAGTTTTGACCTTACTTAAAATAATCATGTCATGAAAGTCCACATTTATTAGCTATGATTTTCATAGGAATTGGTCTTAAACAAAGAATCCTGTGAATATAACTTCTGTTCGAGCTGCCGTCCATTGCTACTTTAACTTGAGAACAGAAAGGCCTAGCGACTTGAGACTTGCAAGGTAAGTTGCACACCGAAATGCGGGGGTTGAGCTTGTTAATGGGCTGAGAGTGCCAAAGAGTTTCCGAGTTATACTGATTTGAATTTTTGAGATTGTTTCCTCAATATAACAGGAACTGCGTATGCGATCGGATTGGAACTTGGTACTTAGTTGTAGAATACAATTCGTCAGAATATTTAAAAAAAAAAATTGAAAATTCCCCCAATCAATGAGCAAACAAAGGAAGATCTTGAGTTTGGAAGCACTACAAGAGATTCCTATTGACCAAATCATAATTATAAAAATTTCAAAAAGCACTTCCGTGAAGGCAGCAACTTTTGATAAATTACTGGATTTCAATTCGATCATATCTGTATTTTTGGACATATTGTAAAAATAAAATTTTGAATGGGTATATCTACGGAATCATTGGGCGGATTTTACCCATTCACGAATTCGACCTTCGTAATTAAGCCCCAAACCTACTCTACAAATATCGAGTTTCTAAGTCGTTTCTTCCGGAAGTTATTGTGTTTACGGGCAGCCTGACGGCGGACTGCGTAAACACAATAACTTCCGAAAGAAACAACTTAGAAACTCGATATTTGTAGAGAAGGTTTGGACCTTAATTACGAAGGCCGAATTCGTGAATGGGTAAAATCCACCCAATGATTCCGTAGATATACCCAATCAAAATTTTATTTTTCCAATATTTCCAAAAATACAGATCAGATCGAATTGAAATCCAGTACTTCATCGAAAATAACAGTTCGAAGTTTCATACAGAATTTAATGAGGATGATATGATGAGGAAATCATAGAAATTTTTTTTTTCAAATTGTTCTAATAACACGATTATCACGAAATTTTGCATAAAGTTGTCTTTCAGCATCTTAAAACTAGCTGTGAAGTTTAATCAGGACTGAATCAGTATTTCTCGAGTAATACCGAAAAAATCAACGATATCGAGAAGAAAACCTCGAAATTTGACATATTTTTTCCCGATATCTCCAAAACTTATGATCGTATCGAACTGAAATTTAGTACACTGCTGTGAAATTAGAAGGTCAAAGTGTGAGTATAATCCGGACAGAATCAATTTTGACAACGGATTCGTCATCAGTGAGTCCAACCTAGTCGATTGAGACCATTTTCGGCTCAATCATCCAAAATTACAGACATTTGGACAAAACGATAGCACGCTGTTCCCCTAGAACATGCGCGCAAAAATGTTCATTGAATAGAAACTATATTCTGAGATCTTCGTGTAATCAAATGTTTTCCAAAAATAAAAAATATGGTTGAAGCTTTCGAAAAAAGGTAACGGGAGCCAGCATTGAAATAGTTTTTTTTCAACTCACCAAAGGAGCAACAATATGATGGAAAGCAGGAGTTGTCTCCTGAAAAACAAAAATCAAATTGGATTTTTTGATACTAAGCAGCTCAGTTTTTGGTTTGATGAATAGACTAAGCAACTCACCTGCAGTGGACTCTCCTGAAGATCGTGTGCATGCATCGAAGCCTATAAAAGTGTGAAATACAATATGAATATATATATATATATATATATATATATATTCTTTTGAGATGAGCATTACATTTTTTTTATATCAAATAAATTTTGCTTACTGGGAAATTCTTTTGTTTACTCACATTTTGGGCCTCTATCTTCATACTATTTTCCTGCAAATGAAATGTATCTGTTGAAATACTACATAGAAAAAGATTTCTACAACAGAACATTCATGCCACTAGTTAGTTCAATGTGAAATACAGGGTGTTCCTAAATTGGTCACGAGCAATTCTCACAGTTCTGAGTGACTGGAGGAACGACATTAACCATGGTAAAGAGCAATTCGTCTTAAGTTTTCTCAACTTATTTGGATGTTTTTTTTTTTGTTGTATTTACTTCATTACAACTATGGAAGTATACTTGAAATGTTGAATACGTAACTACAGTCACTACTTCCTTAAACAGGTTGAAAATTGAGATTCAATGCTTCAGTTCAGCCGGTTGTCTTTCTGCATTGTAGTTCCTAAAGAATCTTGTGACAGGTATAATATTGCAAACAAGTTTATATATTAACCTGAGGAAAGCTAGAGAGTCAAAGCAGGAAATGATCATAGTGAGGGAGAAACTGTTAAGTTTGGAGTACCTCAGGGATCAGTTCCGAGCCCAATCCTATTGTTACTATACATGAATGAACTGGTAGGCTCTTGATGAGGAGGCAGGAATCATAAACTCTGCCAATGATACAGCAATCCTTTTCAAAGCAAAGACATGGATTTGAGACCAGTCTTTCAAATTAATTCAGATGACATTCTTGAATTTGCATACATTGAATCAAGTTAATTGCATTCAAAAACACCCCCAATTTGAAAGGCTGTCAATAACGAATGATGAACATCAGTTTCATATCGAAATTCACTGAAAATTGGACTGTCACTTAAGGGTGGAACTAACGAGTGCTCCTTATATCAACTAAAATACAGTTTCACTCATCAGGAAGATGTATTATCGTACAGATAATTTTTAGAACACCCTGATTTCGTCTTCTGATCGAACTGCTTTTTAGGTTTTACACGGATGATTCATTCTAGTGATACTTCATTTTAAAGTATATACAGATCTAGTGAATTGTTCAATAATTATTTAACTGTAACTAAAATTATTCAAAGTCATTTACTCACCAACGAAATGCTGGAATTGGGTGAAATTGGCCTGAAGGCTCCAGAAAGGTCTATTTCCTGAAAGATTAAAAAAAGGAGTTGAAGAAGTCTATTGGTATGAAGGGAATACAGTGATTTGCCCTGTTTTTCATAGTTCTATACGAGTTAAAAAATGAATGAATTTACCAGATATTTAAATTTTAAAAGGCTGACAAGACGAAACTAGTCTAAAGTAAAATATCTGATTACAGACTTTTATGTCAAATGAACAACATACATGTTCTACTGGGATTGTTTTCCTTTTTTTCTTTATACTCTGTTTCATTCTTTCACCTCCTCGTTTCTTCTCAGCCTTGGAGTCATCATTCTTAATCCTATTTTGGGCATCATTATGAGCAGTTATATTGATATTTGAGATAGCTGCACCATGTTTTTTACTCTCAGCATTTGCTTTATCATCAGATTCTGCATTTTTATTATTTTTCGATGGAATATTCGAATCATGTTTGACATCAGTTAGGTGTTGAAAACTTTTGTTCAAAATACCATATAATCCTCTAATTTGCAACTCATTAGCTAAACTCAGGATGCTTGGTATTTCAGATGACAGTAGTTTTATTTCACCTTTATATATATAATCAATGATGTATTTAAGACAGTCGAATCTAATATTAGTCATGATAATAATTGGGTTTTCTCCTTTGTGTCGTTGAAAGAGTTCCTGAAAAATAATTCACGTTAGGCAATGCCATTATCTTTTTCTTCCTAGTACCTTGAAATACTGACTGGATGCCGACAATATCAACTTATGAGCCTTGATGAACTTCCCTTCACAGGATAATGTAACATCTACCAGTTCTTCCCCAGATAAATGGTCGAAAATGTTAGATGCGATGATGTCGTGATGTTTATTCCATTTTAAATTATATTTCTCTCCACTGGCAACTTCAGGTAACTCCATTTCAGATCAATTTTCACCTATTTCAGGATACAGTAATTATGTTTCTTGTTAATGGTAGTAATTCATAGACAAGATATACTAGCAAATTCAATCAATCCTAAATTCTGTTCAATTCCTCAATTAACTATCATGACAAATTGACAAAAACAAACATTTCGTATCGTACCACAGAATTCATTTAAATTATTTTTTGTGACGCAGGTTAATTCGCAGAATATTCAACCTTAGGAAGATATTGTTATTCTATGTTAGGAATGTTGTTCTATGGTTAAATCACAGAACATAAAATATTAACCTTAAATCGTTAAGGGCGGGTAAGCGGGTATTATAAAATAATTTTCATATTTCACTAAAATATTCTTTAAAATAATGAATAATAGTCCCGGATAATCTTTGGGTTTCGACAAGTGAAAATCAAAACAAGCTCTGCGCATGCTTCAACAGTGTCATTTAGAGAGCAACGTTGCCAGACTGTAAAATAAATCCGATGCCACTGGATGTCATGTTATTTAAAATTCGGTTTCCTCTATATTGTATAGAATATGCGTTGAGTACTCGGAATATAGGAAATTCTATATTCTATGATTGATACTGTCCTAAATTCAACTAACCTCACCTAGGACCTAAACAAATCAGAAAACGAAATTAAAGTTCACCATCCCAAAATTAAATTTCTTCTGATTTGGACTGGCAATGTCATAAACTAAACTAACCTAACCCATGGCAGAATCCATGACATTACTCGATCATTATTTTATGTACTTCATTTTCAAGTCAGAATTAACCATCTCAAATGAATCAAGATACTATCACTCAAATCTAGTACTAGGCTTCCGCACAATCTCGCAACGATGGTCCCTAAGTAACACCATTGTATAAAGACTTTATACAATGTACAATGGTAACACTCTTTTGATTTCCACTATTCCACTTGTCGAAACCATAAACGTATCAGGATAATACGTATTACGCATAGATATAACAAACAATTGTAAGTTATAATTTCTATGGTATTACGATAATACGTCTATGGTCGAAACCCAAAGATTACCTAGTCCCGTTTTCGACGCGAAAGATAGGTTTTCATTTCATTCTTAAAGATGGAATAGGGGATACAATTCAGATTTGAGCATAGTTTCTCGTGATAACGATTCAAAACCTCTTTCTGTTAATCGTAAGGTTCTCAATGATTTTCCAAGTAGTCAGCATCGTCCAATTTTAATTCGTGAAGGAAATGTCCTTCATTTAAATGCATGTTTACCAAAGCTCAGATGGAATTTCGAAAAAGCTCGGTGGAATCAATTCAGAGAAAAAATTGAAAGTGATATTATGCTTCGAAAAGTATCCTGTATTTGTGAAGTGGGCATGATTTTGTAAAAAATATGCAATCATAGATATGTCTATTGAATCCATGATGTAAAAAAACATGTTTTTACATCATGTAGCCTACGTAAACTAACGATTACGAAGGCTACGGTTGGTTTGGTTTAGATATATCAAGGACCTAACATATGTTTTAGGTCTATGAGATATATAAAATATTCTATACATCTTGATTTCAAGAATAATTAACTACAAAATAGTTACACTAATATCTCAAAAATTGGTTTTAACAAGTAATTCTTCACAAAATCTGAAGTGGTGATCCAAAGAATTCTACTTCACGATAGATTGGTGGTGTAAGGATCAAGGATGCAGGAAACGATACTCTGTCAGTTCGCCGACGACCACTTTTTCTGTGATATTTTTCTAGTCAATAACTTATAGTATTGCTCGTTTTTCCTTTACTATTGTGAACAACTTCATCAATGTTACAAATCATGTTTTCCGTAAATTTTGTAGAGCCCTGAGGATGGAAATAAATTTTTCCGAAACGTCGGCGAACTGACAGAGTATCGTTTCCTGCATCCTTGATCCTTACACCACCAATCTATCGTGAAGTAATTCTTCATATTGGGATACCCAGAAATAGTATCGGGAATTAATGTGAATTAAACAATATGAGACATGTGAATTTATTGTGTTTTTGGAATGAATAAATAAATACATTAAAGCATACAGCGCAGAACATGAACAGTATTTACATACATTTGTATTTCATTCAAAGTTAAGAAACGTATATGTTTTCATTATTGCCAATATTCGATGCGGTCAACGGCATAACACGGATAAAAAAATAAACATCACCAATGCTTTCTTCCAAAATCAGGCAGTTTCTTCAAACGCCAATTAAAGATGATAAATATTAACATTCAAAATATCATGTTTAGGAGCAGAATCCACATACACAATTAAAAAAGCGAGTAATCATAATCAAAAACATTTAAAGTGAGTTTATAAGAAAATAATTCTTAAATTAATTTTAACTTATTCAACAAAAAACATTCTTCAAAAATATATTTGATTTGGCATTTTGATCATAAGAAGTCGTAACAAATTTTCATTTAGATCTGGATATTCCATCAAAGAAAAAACAAAGAAAATATCGATTTAAATTGTGAAAATAAGTATCATTCTAGAGTTTATATGATAGATTCAGTAAGTGAGAGTAAAACAAATTGAGGTATTATTTGACAATCGAAGTATATTACTCAAAAATTCCCAATAGGTAATATTCATCCTATCGGGGGTATGTTCCATATTTATATGCAATAGTTTTGGTCTTTGCTCCTTAAAATTTAAGAATATCATATAAATTATTCAGAAGACGATTTGGTTCAATAATTAAGTGATATCAACATCTATTACCATATTTTTCATTGTAGTTCTGAAGAATATTAGTGAATATTATTCTGAAAAGAGTTTCTTGTTCAAAATGATACTGATATTTTAAAGAAACATGAATTTTGGGTAACTTAGTGTTTTTTTGAAAATACATGATAGTTCTTTCTTAGATATTTATGTGTTCCGAAATATAGAGTTGTACGAAGGCGTAGAAGGGCCACTCTTTGTCGACAAAAATTTTTCCACCTAATTCCGACTTTAATCTCGGAATTAAACTAATTCCGACTTTGAACTCGGAATTATAGACTAATTCCGACTTCAAACTCGGAATTATACATAATTCCGACTTTGAACTCGGAATTATACTAATTCCGAGTTTGAAGTCGGAATTATAGACTAATTCCGACTTTAAACTCGGAATTATAGACTAATTCCGACTTTGAACTCGGAATTATACTAATTCCGAGTTTGAAGTCGGAATTATAGACTAATTCCGACTTTAAACTCGGAATTATAGACTAATTCCGACTTTGAACTCGGAATTATAGACTATAATTCCGAGTTTAAAGTCGGAATTAGTCTATAATTCCGACTTCAAACTCGGAATTAGTATAATTCCGAGTTCAAAGTCGGAATTATGTATAACTCCGAGTTTGAAGTCTGAATTAGTCTATAATTCCGAGTTCAAAGTCGGAATTAGTCTAATTCCGAGATTAAAGTCGGAATTAGGTGGAAAAATTTTTGTCAACAAAGAGTTGCCCTTCTAAGCCTTCGTAGAGTTGAATCATTCAATATTCACATCAAAAGAAAGTTTGATTTATCAAGAATTATCATCCTTGGAATAGGACTGTCAATATGGCGGAATATAATCTGAGCCTTGTGATGGTATCACTTAATTTTTTCATGGAACCATCTGAATATCATCCTAGTCGAGTAACTTAAATACATATCCTCTCTCTCTCCTTGATTTCCGCATTCACAATAAATAATATACAGATAATAATTCACATCTAAAAGTTTAGAGTTTCCGGCAGATCTTCTCTATATCACTACGGCTGGCTTCAGGTTCTTATTCACTACGTAGAAGGCGTGCTTTCTACCAAATACGCCCCAGATGACGGCAATATTCTCAATGACCATGTTGAAGGGGATGACGAAGAATGCTGCAACCAAGCAGAGCATGTACCGAGCCAGACCTATTCGGTAGATGGTGAAGGACTTGATTACACCGAAGACGAACATGTACATGTTAACTGCGCCTATGAAGGCGCAGAAGAAGTCGACTAGAGGGTTGCATGGAATTGGATACCTGTGAATCAACATGATTATGAGTAACTCAATTTGTAGTATTAGTTGTTGAGGTGATGATATGTGAAATACGTCCACCATAAAATTCACTATTATATCGTTGTAATTTGAAGTACTTGGTTTCAAATTGTTGGTTCATTTCGAAATATAATTGAAGTTATGAAAAAAGATTAAGAAACATATCTTTTTACAAAGAAAACGTTGAATTGGACGCAAGTATCCCCAAAAGTATCTTCAACCATAGTTTAGCCTGGCCGTCCATTGGAAGCGATTTGGGGCTTTTATGAGCTACGCGTTTTACGAGCGCCGAGGAGCTTTTACGACCGAAGCGGTCTCAGGCTTCGGGGTCGTCCACTGGCAGATAGTTCGCGAGGTTTTGGTTCGTTCTTGTTCTTGCGTAGCAGAGGATTTTTACTTCAGATTTCCGTGTTTATTGAAGAAATTGTGATACGGAATGTTAGGTACGGTATGGGGAAAATTTTTGAGCTAAGGTAGATTCAAATTTAGAAAAAATGAAATTATCGGAAAAAAATTCACCATCTTGATAATGAATGATTATTATCGTATACTCATTTATAATGTAGCGAATTCATCTGCTTCAACAAAAACGGAAAAAAGGGCGGAGTCGAAACACGAAATTCAAATCTCTGAAAAATCGTATAAATACATTTCGCTCCGATCCCAAAAATCACACTCTCTCCAATCCATCTGCATATCACCGCTAAGAAGATATTCGATCTCGACGCCACATTCCTGACCGACATCAGCATTCCATCTTTATCCGTATCAAGACGAAGAAATTCAGCAAGATCCAGCATCTGGGTTTTACCTCCCTCGAAGACTCTCCAGTACCGACAGGCGCCTACACATCCCTAGTTCTCGACCTTACTGACCACAAGCCGGCGCCAGCTACCTGACGGCCCTCGAGAAGATTTCCGCCGAAGAATTGTTAGCCTGTTTGTTGTCCAACAAAAAGAATTTTATTGCCTTTCGCATTCACTTTTGTTATAACACTCGACAGAAAAAAAATAAACAGGCTAATCTGTTTTCTTTATTGTGTGTTTGATTCCACAGAACAGACGACCCCACAATAATACTGGAATGGAAGTTGAAGTGTGAATGTTGATGACCCGGGTACTTCGAAAACAAACGATGTGGAACGTCGAAATTATGGCTGATTTGAATTTTATCTGTGAAAGTCAGCTTCAGAAGGTAAATATGTTATTAATGTATCTAGAACGTGACTTCAAAACTTTAAAAACTGCCTACATCGAAAGAAATGATGGTGACACAGACATTCAGAAATTCTTAAAATTTTGCAGAAGTGCATGCGTATTTTAGAAAACAGGTCACTAGTAAAAATCCGTAGCGTTTTATAACGAAAAAACTAGATTTATTTTGTGATCGAAAAGATGGTTCTGCATATGAAACGTAATTGAATCATTACAGTACGTATTTGATGGACAAAAACACTTGAGCATATAGAAAAATGTTCGGAATAAAATTGGTCGGAGACTAAAAAAACGAATTGATAATAGATATTGAGATAATAAGAGCTATAAAACCCGAGATAATGGCGAAACACGCTGGATTAATTATATTTGGAATGCTATACAGCCGATTATTGCCAAAGAGTCCAACTTCAGATAGGCTACTATACACCTACAGAACTTCTGGATGTGAGTTTAATGTAAGAAAAAAGACAACATTCATTAACCTTTCAATCTGATCCATCTAAAATTCACCAACAATAAACAACGAGCTTCAACAAGAAGTATTCCGTTCACAAACCATGCATTCCACTTCCCGACGGATAGCTCCTCTTTTCGAGCGTATAGACGCGGCAGATCCAAAGTGATCGGGATACGATTGCGCCGCTCGAATTCTCTCGAAGACGCCCGTATGAACTCGCTGCCAGTCGACGAGGGTACCTAGAATTCCATTCATTTGGATCTGTCGCGCAAATTCGTTCGTTTACGCTCCTATCGCGCCTCTCGAAATCGCTTGCATTGGACGACCAGCCTTAAACTACTTTGACAATAATATAACATATAAACAGGAACTTTGGCATTTATAGACCTTAAGGTCACAATGGAATGTAACCCCCTACCAAACTATGAACTAGGTTAGTTCAACGCAGAACTAGAACTGTCCTAGGACCGTCCAAGATTCCGGAACCAAAAAAGCTAATGCCTTAACCGTACCTCCATGCCAAAACGAGATTCGAAAGAGAGAGCGGCATCGTCATCCACGAGTAACATGAGATGGCAAGTAAGATCTTGTTCTTGAACGGAATCTGCTTGGAATGTACCACCAGGAAGATGCCTTGAAGCCACCTCTTCCTCTGCTGAATGAAGTCCCACAGGGTGAAGGGGGATTTCTCCCACATCTCACCCTCGATGAAGTTGAAGCTGTAGCCTTTCTCGTAGGCCCGCATGGCGAAGAAACAGTCTTCTGCTATGGAACCGTCGATGCCGTTGTCGAAGGAAACGGCTCTTTCTGCTCCAACCTGCAAGGATTCGTTGTGTTATAAGTCAACTCAACAAAACTTAAAGTAATCAGTGCATCAATTAACCATTCATACAGTCCACTTAACAAATCAACCAGCGAAACAAGTGCAAAATCTGTAGGTACGTGAAGGAAGGCATCTTTCCACCCCGCAGACCCACACAAAGTGTTCTAGTTTGTATTAATAAGTTTTGAATGATGTGAAACTTATATTTTCACTAGTAATCAGGGCTGGGCAAAATACATGCTTGGCTTAATTGAAATACAAATTACAAAATACTTTCTCGCCAGGTATTTGAAATACAAAATACAAAATACTTTCAAGTCGGGTATTTGAAATATAAAATACAAAATACAGTATTTTGACTATTTGTATTTGAAATACAAATTACAAAATACATTCGGGTGTTACGTAAAATGTGAAAAGAGGACAACTAATTCAGCTTAGCCATTTAATCGCTAAATAAAGAATTTCCTTTCAGAAAAAGAAAAGATTTTTGAATATAGTATCAGACAAACAGCCTCTTGTTGGGAATGAATAAAACAAGCTAAAGAAAAAAAACTTCCTACAGGTCCTGATGAGCACAAACTTGTGTTATATTGTATGAACACATTTTTCATATTAGGATAATGTTCAAGGATGGTAAGCTCTTTGCTCTTATCGTTTTTGAAAATTGACCAACTCTAACTCCAGGTTGAAATGACCATTGCGCAGCACCTTTTCTCCCTTTTCATTTGCCTAAAACATGATTGCTATCAAAAGAATTAGATGAAGCAGATGAATGTTGCGCCATCCGAAGGGAGATTCAGAGACTATTTTTTGTAGAGCGCTCAGCGCTAAATGTATTTGTTCAAAAGTATTTCGAAGACAAAAGTATCGAAACACAAAATACTTCAGTGTCAGGTATTTGAAATACCAATTACAAAATACATTTTCAAGAAGTAATTGAAATACAAATACAAAATATGTATTTGTATTTCAAATACGTATTTCAATTACAAGTAATTGAAATACTGCCCAGCCCTGCTAGTAATACCACTAGAGGTCAATTTATATAAGGAAATCTATTCGAGCTCATGAATATTTTGAAAATTAGCCCGAGTCGAAGACGAGGGATAATTTTCTAAAAATATTCATGAGCGAGAAAAAATTTCCAGATTTAATTTGACCTCGTGTGGTATTCGGTAAGAAAATTCCACGCCAAATGTGTTTATTTCCAACATGAATTTTCGTCTTCATCAAATACTTGCAGTACATAGAAGGTTTTGTCGACTTGATTATTTAGTTACCATGGCAACACAGTGAAACTCTAAGCTAGAAATTATTTCTGTTTTGAATTAGTCGAAAACAGCACGACGTAGAAAAATGTCTCGCTTCGGTCAAGAAAGTAAAGAAAATATTCGCCAGAATATTAAGCAGTTGTCACCCGCGAATACTAGGAAATCGAGGGCAAGTGTATGGAAGCAGTTTATAAACTTTTGCGCAGAAAAAGCGTATGATTTCGACAGAGCGGATATACCTGTGGAAGAACTTCCGCTAATTCTTGAAGACTATGCCTTCAACATGCGAAAGAAGAACTCCGAAGACTACAAGGAGAGTGTTATCAAAGTTCTATGGAACTCTACAGCTAAGCAGTTGCAGGAATATCTTTTCGAAAAGGTATAATCGCAAATTTAATCCAATCTCTGACATATAATTTTCTGATTTGGACTGGAACTATCTAAAATTTAACCAACCCAACTTTACCTGGGAAATCAGAAGACGCAATTCAATGGTAGTAAGTATATTATCTAGTCTGAATATTACGAGGACGTAGAAGGGCCGCTTTTAGCCGACAAAATTGTCTACCAAATTCCAACTGCAAACCCGGAATTATATCCAATTCCGACTTCAAACTCGGAATTTAGGATGATTCCAACTTCAAACTCAGAATTATGCCAACTTCAAACTCAGAATTATGCCTTATTTCGAAATTAAACTCGGAATTAGGTCGAATAAAGAGAAAAATGCAAAACCCTGCAAAAATAAAATTCTAAATGATAAATTTACCATTTCACATGTAGCAAGATAGAGCAAATGTACCATTTACACATTGCTAGGTAGTTCAATTGTTGAAAGGCACTTCAAATTAACCATTCGCATGTTGCGATTCGACTACAAAATAACAATTCTGAAGAAAAATCCGTGATCATATTCAATTCTGTCCGTACTTTCGAAGTAACATACCTAGAATCTTGAATTTTTCACGTTAGGTTTGAAGTATAAATATATCGGTTGCGTTCGTTAATGGGCGAACTGCTACCAAGGGTTTCGGAGTTAAGGCCGGATGATCTCCGAAATATCTGAAATGAACTTCTTCAAAACAACACATATTCCAATTTTTTCTAGTGGTCCTTCTGTTATTTAGAGAGTCAAATCATAAAACTCATTTTATATATACCTATATATTTCAGCAGCATATGGCAAATAATATATATTCGTGATATCGAAGATTTAGAAAATGTTAAAAAAAATTCTAGTGATATGATCTTCACGAAGTTTTGCATGTTCTTCACTCTTGTACTTTACAACTATAACACTGCAAACCAATGCAATCAGGTGGGTATTTCTCGAGGAAACTAAATTTCATCTGGCTATACCTCCGAAACCGTTGGTGGTTGAATCAAAGCTCCCAACATGTGAATGGTACCACAGACCATCTGTGATGGTACATTCGAACCACCTAGCAACATACGAATGGTATATTTCAACTACCTCGCTACATGTGAAATGGTACATTTGAACTACCTTGCAACATGTGAAATGGTAGATTCAAGATTGAATAAAAATTCTCATTTATAGAAAACACCCTTGCGGATTGGGGGAGTCAAAGTAGGTACTTGTTGAGGGTTGTTTCTAGAATGTTCCTAATGAAAAATAACCTTATAATGTAAGCGATCAATGAAGTGAACTGTAACGTTCCAGAGTATACAGGGTTAGGATAAAGAATGGAAACAAGTGAATATCTTTTGAACGAAAAGGACAATATTTATGGAATTTTGCAGTTAAATGCAATGGCACAAAATGCATCTGATGTAAACAGTTTTCATTTTAAACATTCTAAATCCCAAGCTCTTTCAACATCTGCAAGGTTGAGGGTATTTCCGGTACAACCGGAAGTATATTATCAACAAATTGTACATCATTTGCATTTTGCGCCATTGCACTCGCCTGAAAAATTTCATAAATATTGTCCTTTTCGTTCAAAAGATATTTACTTGGTTCTATACTCTATCCCAACCCGGTATACCCGACTCCTTCGACAGACAAATAGATACAAGATGATAAAACTTCAATATTCACCAAACGAGGAAAAAATTAATCGCTATTTGTAATGAAGGTTCAGAGCCTCCCTTAATAATCCCGTAGAAATACTCATTCGCAACTTCATTCTTCAAATATTTCTAAAGAAAAAAATAGTATAGGAACTGAAATCCTGTACTCAGTTGAAAATATATAGCTTGAAGGTCGATGAAAAATTTCGTGGATAATGTGGATATTTATTCATATTAAAAATTGCTGCAATATTTTTCATTGAAATTCATTCGAATTACGTGAATAATTTCACGTTGATACTGGAGTTGTGACGCAAGAGGTTGACTCCGATCAAGGTATGTTAATTAAAATACGTAGGTATGCATTCAGGAAAATCCTAATCTGATATTTCTTTCTTATATCCTACAGATGCTAATTCACATAGAAACACTTATCGATAGATCACTCCATTCAATATCAAATGAAATGAAAACGGAAAACATGGTTCCCAAAAATTCCGATATTCTTGGAAAATTTTGCTGCAATTTTTCGGAAAATCCAATATTTGTCCTCGTATGCGATTTTTATTGTTACCAACGTAACTTCAAACATGTCATTTATTGTCTTTGCCTACCTACTAATCCGTCTTATCTGAGCTGATGTTGTTTTTCAACATGAATTATTACTTTTTTGGTCTTCTTTACATACGTTGCGAAACTTTGCTCAACAACATGTGATAAAAATGTTTAATAGTGGATAGGCATGCGCATGATGTGTTGCCTATATTCAAATCCGGAATACAAACTTCCATAGAGTATTTCAAATAGTTACTCGATGCTTAACAGGGAAATGTGAACGGTGTACTGTCATTTGCGATTTTATGGTCGAACCAAATTGTATATAAATCTCTGAATAAAGAACATTGTTGTTCTTTATTCAAAGATATAAATAGTTGAGGAGTTGAGAGAACGTTGAATAATTTTCAAAGATGGCCGCTCTGATTATGGTATGCTGAGGGATGGACAATGAGATTTGAAATGAAAAATGTGACCTAAAAAAGTTTGGTCAGAGACAATATACAATGCCCTCACGTCCGGACGTCCGAATATACTTCAACAAAACAGAATCATGATTTCTTCTGTTTAATTCTGGAATCTGAAAGATCAACATGAAATACCAAAATATAGCATAATGATGTATTATCTTTCTGCGGAACGCATTTCAGTCATGATCGACCATTAATAAACAGAAACTCCACAGAAATAATATTGATTTATTTTCGTGTATTTATGTTTCATTTTCAATCACTGGTAAGTACGTCACAAGGCTCGAATTTCAGCCAAGAAAATTGATACTTTCAATTTTCATGGCTGAAAACGAGAATCATAAGTAAATATATTGACTCTTTTATTATATACATAGAAATGTTCGGTGGTTACATGTTTCCTTAGTACGGTTATTTCCTCAATAACTCAAAAAACACCGCAGTGCAACGAATTGAACAAGCACGTGAAAGCTTCTGACCATCTGACCTAACATTAGTGCTTCTGTGGAACCAGTGGCGCACAGCAATTTTGTTGATTTTCATCAGGAGAAATATCAGCCCGTAGATTTTCACGGACTTTTATGAACCAAATGTTCCTGAAACATTAATTTTTCATATCTTAATTCGTACCCCCAATTAAGAAACGCCCGGTATATCATTCAGATATCAGCTGTGATATGAAAATACGGATATAGTTTCAAGTTTCACATGTGAATTCGTAGAAATATATATTATCTCACAATAAACTTTATCGCATAATATTTCTGTTCAATTTATGAGGGAATACTTGGCAGAATTATCGATTTGGTTTATTATGGCTTCAGTTCAATTTATTTTCCTTTTCTGTCACATGATACCGTCCTCAACCCGCAGTAATCGATATAAATTATTTATTGACACGCAATCCGCAGTTGACAAAACGAAGTTGAAGTTTCTGATTTGTTGAACGTTTCACGAACAATCGATACTGCTGCATCGGTAGGGTTCCTATTTATTAATTTGCTCAGAATTCTCTAGATAGAGAGCCTTTGATGTTAAGGCGAAGGCCTCTGTAGACGAAACAACTATGATTCTTTAAGATTGAAACGCCGACTAAGCGATATCGCCGATATCTGATTAAGCTTAGGTTGAGAATGGAAACATGGGGGACATATTTTCTTGACCAATAGTCAAAATATCCCTACCTCTTGAGCTTGCATCAGAATCAGTTATTGGCATGGTTGCCAAGTTGGGGTATTCTCCCCCAAATTTGGGGGATTTTTGGACACGGAAAAATTTAGGAGCAAAATTACTTGGGGTATTTTTTGGCGGTTTTAGTTTTTTCACTGGGGTTTTTTGAGGTAAAACCTTGATGTAAGTGGGTAAAACATTCAATTCAATATCTTATATCGATATTCCTTTGGCAGCTCACCTTAAGAATTTAGATTTTGTATTGCCATCTTTTGGATTTCAAGGTAGATTATAAAAGCTTCTCACATCAGACAGACAACGCTTAGAGGATTCCGTCTAATTCATCATTGGTTAAGTGTCCCATTCTTCAAATTCAATGTGAATTAACCACAAATTTTAATCGGATTCCCCTAATATTCGGGAAAACTTCTAACTCGGGGTATATTCAAACCTGGATGAACATTGTTTATTGCATCTTCGAAGTATGAGCGTTTATGATCACTTGTATTCATATAATATAATATTTTTTTTTCGATAAGTATTTGAATAATTTTCGAAAACCCGTTTTTTTTTTAAAGTGCCAACAATTGGATTCGCACGAAACTTTACAGTAAGTTACGCGTTGATATTCTTCAACTAATCACAAAGTTTCGATGTGATCGCATCTGTACTTCTTGAGATATTTAGGAAATAACCTCAAAATTTCGAACAACAACGAAATTTGACATATTTTTTCCATATGTCTGCGAAAGTGAATATCGTATCGAATTGAAATTTGAAACGTTGTTGTTGAATACGATTTTGAGGTCTGCGCCAAATTTCATTGGAATCTGATCAGAGCTTTTCGAGAAAACAAACTTTTCAACAAAAATTTGAGAAATTTTAAATAAACATTTTTTTTTTAATTTTCTAACCACTAGATCCATACGAAATTTTGCACTGAGTTGCGCGTTGGTATTCAAGAACTATTTACAAAATTTAAATTCGATCCAATCAGTACTTCATGAGATATCGAGGAATTAACCTCAAAATTTCATATAGATTTAACTCCGAAACTGTTCGGCCGATTTCGCTCACTCAGCCGAGAAATTCAGACTCCAAACCAAACCCGAAAGTTTCAAGATTCTAGGTACTTTTCTTCGAAAGTTAGAGCGCACACGGCCGGACGGACTGAATCAGATTTGACCACGGATTCTTCATCAGTGAGTCCAACCTAGTCGTTTAAGGGCCGGTTTTATAAAACTTAACTGAAAGTTATCTTTAACTTTAACTGAAAATTAACTCTTGCTCAAAAATGTCGGAATTATAAAAGTACCATTTCTATCATTGACAAGAAATACTGTGATGATTTCTATGAAAAGGAGAATGAAATAGTTTGAGATTCTGTAATAAATCTAACCACCAATTTCTGGGTTGGAAAAGCTGGACTTTGGAAAAGTACTCCCTTTCAAAATATGATAGGAATAAACAAATCCTTTGTTGACAAATATTCGCACTATGTAGCAGGGAGCTTGATGGATTGTGGTTTCCATAAAAATAGAATTACTGATTTGAGGCAGAGTTGCAATGATCAATTTTGAATTCTTATACTTTTTACAATATGGAAGGGGTGTTTGGGTATTTATTCGGTCCCCTAACTAAAAGAACTACTTCCACTAATGAATATTTTGGAAATGAAAGCTTAAAAAGAAAAACTTTGACAATGAGATACATTCAATTCAGGAATTATATAACAATTACAATAAAATTTGTCCAAATCCAATTAGGTACAGAATTTTTTACAAATACTTCCCTCTTCACCAACGGGCAAGTACTTTCAACTGACACTGGGAGTGGTAATAATCTCAACACTAAATTTGCAAAAATTGTCATTCAATTAAAAAATATGGTAATGTTTTGTGTGGCTCAGGGTTATCGAGCCCTGATATCTAGAGTTTGTACCGCTACCAGCTTGGTCATTACTATAAGAAAAGTATCCATTGCAATTGTGATGATTTCCTTTCATCTTAAAAGTTAAATAATGTGTATAAATTATTATGCTTCATTACGCATTTACAACTTTTATCTGTTATATTAGGCACCGAAAAGAATAAATGCCAATGATTTTTTTTTCATTTACATCTTATAATAGTTGAACAGAAAGAGTAACTGATATTTTCATTACAATAATAAGCCATGAGGAACTCTCGAAATTGGATTATTACTCGAGTGAGGTTTATAGCAGGCATTTTGATGTAAATAGATAATAAGTATGCAATTTTCCATGAGACATTTCTGATAATACAGCCAGTGTAGTTGATTTGTGAAAACCCCTAAAATCTCCAGCAACTATCAAGAAAGAACAAGCTGCATAAACTCTGCGTGTAATCAACACATTTGCATCACTAGCGTCACAGCACGATTTCTAAGAATATGTATTCCATTACAGGCGTGCAGAGTGTCCAGATAAGCGAAATCGGTTTTTGAATTCCGTTTCTTCCCATAAGTTCAAATGGTTCAGCCGATTTCTAAATATCCTTTCTCAACAAGGATATACAACAATTTTCATGGATCATCGTCATAGTCAGTTAAAAGTTCTTCAAAAATGAAGTGAATATCTCTCAACGAGGATGTTCAACAATATTCATGTCATCTTCGTCATCGTGAATTAAAAGTCCTTTAAAAATGAAGTGAATTATATCTTGCTAACATGTTTCCGAAAATATCATCAAACAAATCGAGGTTATATTCCCCTTATGTCAGCCGAAAAGACAGAGAATCTGTGGAAAATAACGATTTAACTTTAACTATAATTGATACCCAAACCACCCGATAAAGATAACCCTGCAAATCTAACTTTAACTGGAAATTACTGCTTAATTTTCAGTTAAAGGTAAAGTTAACTTCCCGTTAAGTTTTATAATACCGGCCCTAAGACCAATTTCGGCTCAAAATTCGAAAATTAAAGACATCGTGACGAAATGATAACGCGCTGTTCCCCAGAACAAGCGCGTGAAAAATATTGTATGCAATACGTTAAGACATGCAATTTTGTGTAACTTGTGAGTATATTATCTCACGCGTTACACAAAACTTGGCATTTTCTAACCGATCACATAAATAGCCATTCTATTCAATTCAAATAAAGTGTTAATTTTGGAAAACTCCTCAGATGGGCTAGTCATTCATTCATTCATCTCTTCAATGTGCTCGGCAGATCACACATATCATAGTAACACTTTTTTATTGCATACTTCTCATTCATACTCAACTATAGACAATTTTATTTTTGAGACACACGAACATATACCCTCACCCCAAACTTTACACGACATCCATGACCTCGCCGGGATTCGAACCCGGTATCTTCAGCATCCTAGACAATTTCTCTATCCTTTAGGCTACCGAGATAGCCAGATAGGCTAGTTGAAAAGTGAAAAGCCTTCGAAAGACTTTTCTTCTTCATAAAATGGAATGCCCCAGGTTGTTTTAGAACCCGTCTTAGTGTTATCATTATTATGAAAACGTATAGCATACAAACAATGCTCAATGTCATTATGTAATCAAGTAAGTACTATTAGTGACCTCAGACAGTCTGAATTGCCCGCATCACAAGTCGATTACCTAGCCTGTTCACATGATTTAATACAGTTTAGTAGACCTTCAGAATTTGAGTCCGTTGTTGTGAACACAGACAAGCTCAATGTCAAGGGGTATTCTCGATGGTTTAAATTTAGCCCGTAATACCCGCGAATATTTCTATTCTACTTCAAAGGTCTCCACGATGAAAAATATCGTTTTTCATTCCGGTTTTTTTGATGATAATTCCGTTCCATTATTCATGAACAACGATAACGATGAACATGAGGAATCGATTACCGATGAGAAATTTTGTAGCTGGGACATTGACACAAAACATCGATGTAGACCTTCGATGTTTACATCGGAAGCAAACATCGATGTCGCGAAAACATCGGTTGTGAAACATCGATGTTTTTTAACATCGATGTTGGAATTGAAACATTGGTAAGAACGATGAAAAACAGCAGAAATGAACGAATAAAAATTCGCTCAAACCGTTGAATAAAAATATCTAGAAAAGCACTGACGTGAGGTCAGGAGCTTTTGCGCGCTTGTTCAAATTCTAACTATTAGATCAACACGAAATTTTGCACCTAGTTGCTTGTTGGTTATCTCCACCTGATTACGAAGTTTAGATTTGATTGCATTCGTACTTCTTGAGATATTACGGAAGTAACGTTAAAATTCTAAATAACGAAATTTGGCACATTTTTTTTCTTACATCTCCGGAAGTGAATATCGGATCGAATAGACGACTTCGGCCCAAGTTGCCAACCCACAATTTACTTAGCAAGTTTACTTTCACTGGGGAACGGGAGTTTCAGGACAAACTCGACATGATAAGGTTCGCATTATTTATAAATACCCGTAAAACATGCCTCGGCTCTTCAAACCAGATAATTCCTTCCAAATATAGGTTTTTGTTAAGATCGTCCCCGATTGGCTGAAATTTAAGTTGGGATTCCTGATTTCATGCAAACAGTGTCAATTTTCATAGGATACGTTCCGAAAATCAACTCTGTTGTTTCGGTTGCCGATTTTCCGCTCCGTAAATATGAAATATTCGGATGGTTCCTGGAACAAGCGCGTGAAAAAGGTTATTTACGGAATCTGGTTGATGAAAATGCGGTCGATTTACTGTCACCAGAACGATTTTCTATGGTAAATATCCATAGCATAGAACAATCTATGTTTACTTTAGGTTTGTTTTGGTTCCGAGTTCAGAACCACAGACTATTGGTCTATGCTAGAACCGTCCCGAACAGATCTGAACTCGGAACCAAAACAAACCTAAAGTAAACATAGATTGTTCTATGCTATGGATATTTACCATAGAAAATCGTTCTGGTGACAGTAAATCGACCGCACTTTCATCAACCAGATTCCGTAAATAACCTTTTTCACGCGCTTGTTCCAGGAACCATCCGAATATTTCATATTTACGGAGCGGAAAATCGGCAACCGAAACAACAGAGTTGATTTTCGGAACGTATCCTATGAAAATTGACACTGTGTGCATGAAATCAGGAATCCCAACTTAAATTTCAGCCAATCGGGGACGATCTTAACAAAAACCTATATTTGGAAGGAATTATCTGGTTTGAAGAGCCGAGGCATGTTTTACGGGTATTTATAAATAATGCGAACCTTATCATGTCGAGTTTGTCCTGAAACTCCCGTTCCCAAGTGAAAGTAGACTTGATAAGTAAATTGTGGGTTGGCAACTTGGGCCGAAGTCGTCTATTGAAATTTGTGACATTGTTGTCAAATACTGGCTCTAAGGCTTGTGCCAAATTCCATTGAAATCTTATCAATATTTCCAGAGAAAAAAATTTTTTCATCAAAAATTTTAAAAATTTTCGAATAATTTTTTTTTTATTTTCTAACAACTGGATCCACACGAAAGTTTGCTACGAGTTACGCGTTGGTGTTCCAAAGCTGTCCACGAATTTTCAATTCGATCGTGTGAATACTTCATGAGATATCGAGAAATTAACCTCAAAGTTCCAAATGGGCCTAACTCCGAAACTATTCAACCGATTCCACCCATTAACGAACTTGATCGAGATATTTAGACTCCAAACCTAATCTGACAATTTTGAAGTCGCTAAGTTCTTTGCTTTGAAAGTAATAGCACATACGGACGGACGGCCGTACGGATGGACATAATTGAATTTAATCACGGATTCTTCTTCAGGGAGTTCAACCCAATCGTTTAAGATAATTTTTGGCTAAAATATCGAAAATTACAGACATCGTGACGAAATGATAACGCGCTGTTCCCTAGAAGCACTGACGTGAAATCAGCAGCATCAATCAGCGCATGTCCAAATTTGTTGCCAAAGCTGTCAGTACGATCTTATCTATATTTTTGGAAATATTGGAAATTTTCAATTCGGAAGTTATTGTGTCTACGATCGGCCGTTAGATGTACCCATTCAAATTTTAATTTTCCCAATATTTCCGAGAATACAGATAATATTGGATTGAAACCCAGCACTCGATTGAAAAATCACAGTTTGAGGGCTTTTACTGAGTTTCGTGAAGGTGAATATGATCAGAAGATCCCAGAATATTGAATATATGAAGAAAAAAATTTGAATTTTTCTTTTTTTAACCTGCTCTAATGACAATTTTGCAAAAAGTTGTTTATCAACATTTTCAAACTTGTTACTTAGTTTCACCCTAATTGAATTAGGATTTTTCGAATTATTCCGGAAGAAATAACGATATTGAGAAAAACCACGAAACTTGAAATATTTTTGCAGAATATCTCCGAAAATAAAATCCATATCAAAATGAAATTTGGTACACCGCCGAAGATACAAGCAGAATTTTTCTCAAATATGATGAATATTGTTTCCGAATAAGAAAAATGTTTCCAAAAAAATGTTGAAAATTTTTTTTCAATTCACTTATGGTATGATCTCAACAAAATTCCGCAAAAAGTTGAGCGTCATTATAGATTATAAAACAATGTTCATTCACAGTGATAATGCATATGGAGGTATAATATGAAACATAAACGGAGGTTAAATCGAAATATAAACATAGCTTAACTAACTATAACTATATATATATAACTATATAGGTTTTTGTTAAGATCATCTCTGATTGGCTGAAATTTAAGTTGGGATTCCTGATTTCATGTTAAAAGTGTCAATTTTATATTGGATATGTTCTGCAAATCAAATTGGTTATTTCGGTTTCCGGGTTTTCGTACCGTAAATATGAAATATTTGGCTGAAAAAAAAGTAATTTACGGAATTTGATAAAAAAGCGATCTTTCTGTCACTAGAACGACAGTCAATGTTCTATGGCAAATGAGAAACTATCCATGGCATAGAACAATCAATTCACTGTATGATCCATAGACCATAGAGGAGACAACAATCAACAGTGAAAAAGTTGAATGTTAATAGTGTCAAGTTTATAAAGGATATGTTCCGCAAATCAACTTGCCCCAAACCAACCAAAGTTTGCATTTATTTTTTGATATTTTCTGATATTAAGGGTGGTATCTTTTCAGATAAGCACACTGCGTATATCACTAGTTATATCGAGAGATGTCTTATCATGGTGAATCACACCATCAAAGGAGCCTATTCTGATAACATACAGTCATGATGTCTCATGTAGTAAATTGAATTGTTTTACGGAAAGTTGGGCCTGTGGCGCTAACTTGTTGAAACCACATATTGACCACAGCAATATCATCTAATTCTAACCGAAAGGACTGTGTTATCTCACAGCGATATCGTGCACTAGAATAGTCACTTCTTGACGATATTCGACTTTGCTTTAACCGATATTTCCGGAAATGAATATCGGATCGACCTGACATTAAGCACACTCTTGTAAGGTATAAATTAACCTGAAGATTTGTACTGAATCCCATTGAAATCTGAGGAATAGTTCTAAGAGAAAAAATGGTTTGAGAGGATTTTCGATATTTTTTTAAAGTTTCTGAAAAGTAGGTTCGATCCTGACAGAATTCGACATAAAGTTAAATGTAGGTATCCTCGAACTAACTACTAAGTTTAAATTCGATCCCATCACAAGTTTCTGCGATATTGAGAAAATAACCTCAAAAATTCGAATGTTTATAAATCCGGAAGCTTTTGGCGTATTTGGCCCACTAACGAAATTAACCGTCATATTTTGATGCGTAAACCTTCCCTAAAAGTTTCAATTCGACAGAACTGAGCACTGAGAATAGAATGTTCTAGTCCCTCTGGAACTGAGCTGTGCCTGTCAGATACTGTGAATTGGCCTTCGAGAAGTAAAAAGATAAATAAGAAGAATGAGAACAGTTTATTAATCTTTTCGGACATTTCAACAATGTGTTATATAGCGTCAAATATTGACCAGAAGGTGAAACAAAATGAAGAAACAAGCAACAACGAGACAATCACAGACAAATCAAGAATATATATGATATGCTCCATTCAATTTTATACAGTATACCCGTTGGCCATGGCATTCTGATACATATCACCGTGTGTATTTTGAAAATGTTGGGTTATAGTCATTTTCCTGTCAGATAACTACACAACGTTGTCCTCTCTACAAAGAGGTAGTAGTAATTACGTATTGATCAAAAAGTGAATTTACTTTGGGAAAATAATGTATTTGAGAAAATATTATGTGAATTCAATGATTCCAAAGACCTAGCGAATGTTGAAGGAAATTTTTTCCCTGTTAATACTGGAAATATTTCACGTATATAAACATGGTTGGAAGATTGGGTTGTGCTATTTTCTTGAACGGAAATCAAGAATCGAGTTTTTCAAAATAAAGTCTACAGTCAGTATATTTTTGGGTGCACAAATAGAAGGAAATACTTTGTGCAGCTGAATAATAAATATCTATTTATATAAAATATAATTCCTTGGTTTTCATTCACATACGTCGAAAATGTTGGATAGCTTGTGATAAATTATTGATTCCAAATTATCAGGGTCACTATCAGAAAAGGCAGATTTCAATTCTACACAGCACTCCTGATACTTTGTCTCTGCTTCTTCAAAACTACCTTCAGCATTTTTAGTTTCCAAGCGCGATGATTATGTTGAGATTGAGAGTAGAAATTGGCATTGGCATTTGGCAACGTCTCCGACAATTATTTTGACATTGCAGAGATTTCACGAGTGCCAACCTGCGTCAGATTTAAGTGAAAAAACTTGATAGACCTAATTAATGGTCAACCGGGATAGTTTATAAAAGTGAATGGAGTATAACTAAAATTTAAAACTACCATAATCAAAGTTGACTGATTAACCAATTTCAGGTCAGGCGACCATTCGATCTTAAGCTACCGATAACAAAAAGAGGAGTACTAATGATTCTGAATATCATATTCAGAAAGAACTGATTCATCCGGTAAAGTAAATTATGAATGAAAAAAATCTGCAGTGTATAATTCCTTTGTTGCTGATAACTTTCTGCGGCCATATAAATTGCCTTATCTTGGCCTTTCATTGTTCAAAAGAAGAATTGTTAAAAACAATCGTTAACAGTGATCACTGTTTCGACAATCTAAACAGAACCAGACAATCACATGGTTCATGCACAGCGATTCATTTAAGTAGACCACGTTATCGTCTTCAAATGGGTAAACATGTGTTGTTGAATCCACATTGCGTAAAATTAATTTTGTAGGTAGTCGCAGATATCAATGATAACAAACGAGTTTATCATAAAAATATTAAAACAGATGAATTATTCGTTTCTAACGTTCCAATTATTTCTTTTAGGTGATTTCGAATACGGAACTATGGAAGACTTCATGAACTAAACAATGAGTACCTTCTGTAATGAATATTCGGAACAAACAAGAATCAAATATGTGTATTTAGAGATGAAGGGTACCTTAATATACTTCGCACCATTCTGACTGAATAGACGACTCGCTTCTTCAAACCAGATAATTCCTTCCAAATATAGGTTTTTGTTAAGATCGTCCCCGATTGGCTGAAATTTAAGTTGGGATTCCTGATTTCATGCAAACAGTGTCAATTTCCATAGGATACGTTCCGAAAATCAACTCTGTTGTTTCGGTTGCCGATTTTCCGCTCCATAAATATGAAATATTCGGATGGTTCCTGGAACAAGCGCGTGAAAAAGGTTATTTACGGAATCTGGTTGATGAAATTGCTGTCGATTTACTGTCACTAGAACGATTTTCTATGGTAAATATCCATAGCATAGAACAATCTATGTTTACTTTAGGTTTGTTTTGGTTCCGAGTTCAGATCTGTTCGGGACGGTTCTAGCAAGACCATAGATCTGTGCTAGAACCGCCCCGTACAGTTCTGAACTGGGAACCAAAACAAACCAAAAGTAAACATAGATTGTTCTATGCTATGGATATTTACCATAGAAAATCGTTCTAGTGACAGTAAATCGACAGCAATTTCATCAACCAGATTCCGTAAATAACCTTTTTCACGCGCTTGTTCCAGGAACCATCCGAATATTTTATATTTACGGAGCGGAAATTCGGCAACCGAAACAACAGAGTTGATTTTCGGAACGTATCTTATGTAAATTGACACTGTTTGCATGAAATCAGGAATCCCAACTTAAATGTCAGCCAATCGGGGACGATCTTAACAAAAACCTATATTTGGAAGGAATTATCTGGTTTGAAGAGCCGAGGCATCTTTTACGGTTATTTATAAATAATGCGAACCTTATCATGTCGAATTTGTCCTGAAATTCCCGTTCCCCAGTGAAAGTAACCTTGCTAAGTAAATTGTGGGTTGGCAACTTGGGCCGAAGTCGTCTATTATATGAAATAATCATTACTGAATTAAACTTGTCAGAATTGATTCATTCTAGGAAGCTCTGATTTGACTTGTTTTCATATGACATGTGGGTTACTTTCGTAAATATTTAAGATTTTATATAGCAGATTTCCCGATGGCGGCATCTATCGGGATATATTACAGTCAAAAAGTATCACTGTATTTCAGATGCAAAATACGTCGAAGAATGTATTCTATGCATCCATACAGAGAAGCTTCGAATTTGTTCCATGATAAATGCATATATATTCTATGCATCTTTATTCCATGAAAGTTCTCCACAGACAAAGTACGCGCATTACAGATTTCTACTAAGTCATACACAGTCATAGAGTCTTCGTATAGACGTCAAAAATCAAAGTTGCATTCATTTTATTTACGCGCATGAGGGTTCTTTGTTGAATCATCTTTAAGGATGAAAAAAAATTTAAGTGATTCATCTCAAATAATGTTTAATAGTACCCTCATGACCCCTGTATTTGAACCTGGTATTATTCCTTGATAACATCATGAATTATAAAATAGCTTGAGCCTGAATCACATTCCGCTCTGAGTATCCAATTTCCAGATTAAATGAGTGACTAACATAATAATCAAATCGATATGACTTTAGAGGAAAATATCTTGATATGACTTCCTCGAAAATTTGATTAAAGGATTTTGAACTTTCCTGTTTATAAGGCTTTCTTGTTAATATACGGGGTGGATAGTTTATCGAAGCCTTAAATTTCAGAAAAATTAATATTTCATACTCGGAACCAAGATGCATAGAATATATCAGGTGTCGACACTTTACTACTGTTACCCATGATGTAAAAAACATAGTGTGCTCATCTGGAAAAAGAGTTACGTCAGCAAGATTGAAATAAAATAAAATATGTATTCTGTGCTTTGAATGATAAAAATGACGTCATCATTGGTAAATACGATCACAGATGAGATTTGTCAAGCCCATACAATTAATTCCGCTGAATAAAAATGAATCGAGCAATAATCCTTCAGATCTGATGAAATTATTTCCCAAAATATGAATTAGAAATTCAAAGAGATGGACTCTTACTAATAAGAGTTTCATGGATACAAGAAGTCATTTCGAAGCCAAAACAACTGTAGAAACGCAACAGGAAATTGATATATTACTCATGGATTTCATCGGATAGTTCGGACCTCCTTTCATAAAAATATGGTTTATAAATTTGGTATGTACCTATTAATAAATATTTGATTCAAAAGTTATGAATTCTACATACTTGTGAAAAATTCGAGGAAATGTTCATTCTCACTGAAATATGAATTATTTATGATGATTAAAAAGTAAAATAACTTATTTCCGCTTTATATATTTATTTTCACAACAATTGTTTCGTCATGATAACATGACTTCATCAGGTGAGTATGGTAACTGACTACATTTTTGGGATACAGTTCTTTAAATAGTTGAAAAAATATGGTGCGAAATACAAGAAATTATGGGAATTCCTGGGTTTCAAAAAAGGTTGAGTAAGGGAGATTTATTCAGGTCCGTGAATAAATCTCCCTTACTCAACCTTTTTTGAAACCCAGGAATTCCCATAATTTCTTGTATTTCGCACCATATTTTTTCATATTTTTCGACTATTTAAAGAACTGTATCCCAAAAATGTAGTCAGTTACCATACTCACCTGATGAAGTCATGTTATCATGACGAAACAATTGTTGTGAAAATAAATATAATTATGTATTTTGGGTTGAAGACTTGGTTTTAAAAAAAAAACACTTTTATTTACAATAGAGAATATTACAATTCTGTGTAAACTATGACTATCGACTAAAGCTCTAGATCTATTTCTTCTCTTGAATCAAGGAAGAAGATGCTTTTATAAGCTATCTTATCTATAGGATGTGACTCAGCACTGCAGGTGTTCACTGCTGACTTTGCAGGCTGCAACATAGTAATATACAAATGTTTATGGGTACTCTGTGTATGTTACGTTGAATTAATATGGGGTGCGATTACATAATTCCTCCCCCCTTTGGATAAAGGTATCACCTCTTTTGAGGTGTAGCTTTAAAATTATGAAAAACTTTACAAATAACCCAAATTACTGTTAAAATTATTATAAGAATCAAAATAATCATAAATGTTGATATCGATGAATTCCATTTCCAATCTTCAATTTCTTCTAGATGGATATCTGGAATCTTTTCATCCTCGAAGTCTGCTTTTTCTTCTTCCTTGGAGTGATTAGTAAAAATTGTAGGTTTTGGTAAAACGATGTACTTTTCTTCGTTTTTAACTTGGATGGGGTAAATTTCCTTTTGATTATTACTTATGATACATTTGGACTGGATTATAGCCATTGGCGGGGTAAAATGGTACTTGGTTTGCTGTGGGCATTTTTCTTGAATTTCCAAATTATTGATCGACAAGATATTTCCATCTTCCAATGTTTTTAAATTTGGTGTTGCGGGTGATTCTTTTCTGGGACAGCTTTCTAAATGAGTTTTCAGAACATTTTTCATGCATTCCGGAGGCTTGTCGAGGGAATCTTGATCACATAGGTAGTCTTCTTCTACTTGATGACATTGTTTCGTGGACCATCTTAGTTCCTCGTCTCGAGTGAGCATATAGGGGTTTGTGAAAGGAAGGGACAAATTCCGTTGAGGTATATAGTAAAACTTGTATAGGTTATATTTTTCTTCATAAACCGTTGGAATTGAAATTAGAAACAATAATGTTTTTTCTTTGAAAATGACTTTGGTATGACATATCTGAAAATAATCTTTCAAGTGATGCATCGGAATGATAGTATCGTTTTTGACAATTTCCGCAAATTTTGTGTAAGGGAGAATAGATTCATGCAGGATGTGCAGTCGTGCAAAACTCACTGCTGTCTGAATCTCATCTAAAATATTTTTGATATCTTTAATTTCAAAAGTCATAAGATGCATTTGTTCAATACGTTCTAATTGAGGTACAGTACGAAGCAATTTGAAGTTTTCTGTTAGTTTCTGAATTTTATTAATGTACTTATTTTTCAAGTCATTGATAATAGTAGCAATCTGTTTTTGATTCCTCATAAGTGTCTCTTCATTTTTCCTTATACTTTCAAAATAACCTTGGTAAAGCTCTTCGTCATCGGAATCTAATGTTCCAAACAATATCTTTGATATTTTGCCTCCAACATTAATTAATCCTCTTTTTTCTCGAATTCTCTGAGTTAGAAGTTCTTCTAATGTTTTTACATTTATTAAATTTGAATGTTGTAAATACTGATAATGAGCTGTCTGAGAAAACCCTAATTGTTTATTTTTGAAATGATCAATCTCTTTTTGATATTGGATTATTAGGTTTTCAATTTGGCTTAAATCAATATGATAAATCAATTGTATATGCCTTTTTGTAATATAGGCTTTTCCTAACAAGATTGGAAGGATATTATTTTCTAAGGGAATAATTGTGAGATTTGTTATCAGTTCTACTGCCTCGAGTATTATGAAAATAAATGTGACGTACTTCATCTTGATCTGAAACAAAATATTCAACTACTTTTTTCTTTGTTTTAAGATTTTCTTATGATAAATGTGTTTATTTTTCTTATCCTGAATTCTATGCGTATCGATTTCACGGGCATCTACTTTTTTGTACACGGGATCTAGTTTACGCGTTATGGGATTTTTTATAAAAGTGGGGTTTTCATTCAGTTCATAACTACTTTTTGCTAAACGTCTTTCATTTAATTTATCTAACTTTTCGGTTGTCCTCTTTTGATTATTCTCCAAGTGTTTTGTTATATCATTTAAATTCTCAATATAATTCTCAACGTAATTTTGAATTTTCTCATTGTGAGTTTGTTCGATTGGTAAAGAATAATTTAGATCTGCCTTTATTATTTGCATGGGCGTTAATTCTAGGCTAGAATGATTTGAATTATTATAACTTAACAAGGCTTGTGCCAATTTACTTTGGAATGTAGAGTTTTTAGATTCAATAGTTCTTATTTGTTCGATCAGGGTTGAATGAAATCTTTCTACTAAAGCATTTGAATTAGGATTGTAATTAGTAATGTAATGAATTTCAATTTGATGAATTCTGCAAAAATCTTGTACAACGCTATTTTTAAATTCAAGTCCATTGTCACAAGTTATTTTTTTAGGAACGCCATAATGACTGAAAAACATTATTAATTTATCTACAATTTCTGTTCCTGTTTTCTGAAGTAAAGGGTAACACTGACCCAATCTTGAAAATGAGTCTATAATGCTCAAACAATAATTTTGTCCAAATCTTATGGTATCACAATAGATGTGTGTAAAAGGTTTCGATCCTATCGGGTTTGGCTTGAACTGTAATTCAATGGGTGTTCTTTCGTACTTATGCCTTTGGCAAATTTCACATGCATTAATATAATTTTGAACATCTTTATTCATATTAGGCCAATAATACTTTTTTCTCAAACTTATTAAATTTTCTCTTAAGCCACGATGAATAGTCTTTGTTTCATGATATTGTTGAATTCTCAAAAGTTGTTCTTCTTTATCTTCTACGTCTTCTAGCAAAATATTTGAAATTTTGAAATTAAGGGTTTTATAATCGAATTTATTCTGTAAGATGGTTATAAAGGGTTTTTCCAATTCCTGAGACGCGAAATATACTGCGTATGACTTTTTAGGTTGTACGAATTCTTTAATAAACTGAAAAATATCTTTATCAATTGAATTAATGGACACTCTGAATCTGAGTTTGTCTCCGAATAATTTGATTTTTATAACATTAAAATTCGCTGCTGTTTTGAAAATAATCTGTAACGGATAGGCATTTACGCTTCTCTCAGTGTAAGGAATTTCTAAAATGGGATTTTCAATACCACTGTGTACTGTAATATCGCTATGTATAATAACATTTCCTGTTTTTAATTCACTTAAGTCAGCATTATCTAAAACTGGTAATTCCTCGTTAGGGTTAGTTAAAAGATCAACACATTCATCTAATTCATCGTCTGATATATGATTAATCAAAGAAATTTCGTCATCTTCGATTCCGTTAAAATCTTCAATATACTCATTTTTTGTTCTTGATAAATAATAAATAACCACATTAATTTTCGATTCGTTGAAAATATATTTGATCATATTGAAAATGCATGACCATTTCAGTCCATCTAACCCACTTGCTATGCGCGGTAATGCTAAATATTTCTCATTATTATATTCGCATAATTCTTTAAGCTTAATTAAACATTCAAAAACATCTTCATAATTAGGTTTATCATAATAAAATTCCTTTGTTATTAAGTAATAAATATTCTTGTCGTCTTTTCTAATAAATGCGACTTCACCTATACCCTTATTTTGTAACTTCAATTCATCTACATTTCCGTATTTATTTTTAAAAATTGTCGCGATTCCTTTACTCATTTCTAGATCTCTAGATACACAATGTGCAAATGAATACTTTTTAGGGGCTTTAAATAAGTTACCTTCTCTTTCTTTAACGTTATTTGATTCGGGAATATCATTATTTTCATTAAGTTTCAAAAAGTTTTCATACGTTTTCGCATTGTCAGTTTTCCATATAATTCTACTTAATGCATCTGCATTATTCATCGATCCTTTTCTATACTTGATTTCGTAATCGTATTCTTCTAACTTGATTCTCCAACGCATTAATCTTGAATTCGGTTCTTTTAATGAAAATAGCCAAATTAATGGTTTATGATCAGTATAGATCGTGAATTTCTTTCCGTAAAGGTATGGTCGAAAATGTTTACACGACCAAACAATTGATAATAATTCTTTTTCTATCGTGCTATATCGAAATTCTGCAGGATTTAAGGTACGACTCGCGTAGGCGATCGGAAGGTCGTCAGGTGGTTCTCCTTGGGATAAAACTGAACCTATCGCAAATCCTGACGCATCAGTTGTCAAAACAAAGGGCGCATTAAAATCGGGATATCGAAGAATTGGATGATTTAATAAATTGTTTTTGCATAATTTAAAGGATTCAATGTAATCAGGATCATCAATATTAATTTTTGCATTCTTTTTCAAACACATTGTCAATGGTTTGGTAATTTTTGCAAAATTGGGAATAAATTTTCTGTAATATCCTATAAGACCAAGGAAAGATTTAATTTCCTTTTGTGTTTTCGGAATAGGATAATTTTGAATAGCTTCTAATTTATTCGGGTTTGGTTTTATACCTTCAGGGGTTATGACATGACCAAGAAATTCAATTTCTGTTTTGAAGAAATGACATTTGTCTAACTGAATTTTCAGATTTTCTGACGCAAGTATTTCTAAAATATTATGAATGTCAGCTAAATGTTGTTCAATAGTTTCTGAAAATATTATTATATCATCCATATAAATGTAACATATTTTTCCAATAAAATTTTTCAAAACTTCGTTCATCAATCTTTGAAATGTTGCTGGCGCATTCTTAAGTCCAAAAGGCATTCTTAAAAATTCATAATGACCATTTTCCACGGTAAAAGCAGTCTTTTCAATCGAATTTTCATCTAACTCAATTTGATGGAATCCGGATGCTAAATCTAAGGTTGTGAAATATTTTTTATTACCGAGTTTGTCTAAGATAGAGTCAATTTGAGGTAATGGATACTTATCGTCAATAGTTTTTTCATTTAACTTTCTGTAATCTATGGCCATACGCCATTTAGTTTTTCCGGATAAGTCTTGTTTTTTTGGAACAATTACTACGGGAAATGACCACGGAGATATACTCGGTCTGATTATTTTCTTTTCCAATAAATCTTCAATTTGATTTTTCACTTCTTCACGATGTATCTCTGGGTAACGATAAATTTTACAGTGAACTGGATTTTCATCAATCGTTCTAATTCTGTGTTTTATTTTGCTTGAAAAATTCAATGGTTGACCCGGCAATTGAAGGACTTTATCATTGGTTTGAAAGATTTTGATAAGTTGACTTTTTATTTTGGGTTCTAAATGACTCAAATCTATAGGAATTCTTGTAGGATTTTGACAAACTTGTTGGTATTTAAAAGGTATTTGGCAAAAATCATTTTCTAAAACCATATTTTTGAAATCAATTCTCAAATCGTATTTATTGAGGAAATCTGCTCCTATTAGACCATCATAATTTTTATGAAATTTGTAAAGAACAAAGGGATGACAATCATTCATTTTTAATTCGGAAAATAAAGGTAATAACACTTTTTCATTTGACGTTTGTGATCTGAAACATGCAGTAAGGGTAGTATCTTCTCTAAAAATATTTTCTTTGAAATTATTATAAGCGAACTTCGGATCAATCAGACAAACGGAACATCCACTATCAATCAATAATTTACACTTAGGATATTCAAATTCTACATAGGGTAATTGATTATGATATTCTAGCGTTTGGTTTAAGTCAATTCGAGTTTTTCGACTGATTGACGAAAATTTTCATTAGGTCGCATCTTTGACGTAGATGGTTTTGATTGGCTATAGAAATTCTCTTTTCGCTTTTCCTGTTCAACGTGCGTTAATTCTTCAAACGTAAAATTCTGAGTATTTTCATTACGATGGTTATTATTTGGGTAATTATCATTGCGATTATTATAAAAGTTTCTTTGTGGATTAACATTGTATTGTGTGGAATAATTTGCTCGTTTTTGCGGGTAATTTCTCGTTTGTATAGACATTCTTTCAGGTGGAGTATTATTTCTATAATTTGGATTGGGCTTAAAAACATTAGTATTTTGATTTCGTTGTGGATTTGATCTCTCGAAAACTTCGCGATGTGAAGGATAATGAGTTTTCACTTGCCGCTGTTGAAACTGAATCGGCTGAGACGGAAAATGTTGCTGATTAAATCTATTATAATGTGAATAGGTTGGTTGATTATTGAACGAATAATTATTTCGGTAGGTCGATTGATAATTGAATGCTTTATTCAAAGGTTGCATATTTTTATTTCGACGACTCTTATCTAATAATTCGTATTGTGCCATGTTGCACAGATAATCTTTCACGGCGTTGACTGTTTCGTCAAAGGAAAGTTCATTGTTGGTAATTAAATAAGTTCTCAGTTCTACGGGGGCATTAGAAATTAGCACTGTTTTACAAATTTTACGAATATTTGATTTATACATTTGTTTCTCAGGATCAGGCATTATATCAGCATCAATCCTATAATTTATTCGAATTTTCATAGCAATAATTTTATCAATGAAAGCTAATAAATCTTCGTTTGGTTTTTTGGTCAAAAATTGTAAACTATGTATCAAAACATCTAAATTAATATTATCGCCAAATTTGCTATATAAAAAGTTCTTTAATAATACCCAATTATCAGGAATATCAGATGTGGAAACCTCAGCTAGGGCTCTATCAGTCAGTTTCGATTTAACGACAGCATAACAATAATTCTTAACTATTTGATTTTCATCCGCAAACATCAATAGATATTGTTCGGAACTTTTAATGAAAGAATGAAGTTCATTTTCAATGCCAGAAAATTTAGGCAAGAGCATACCAAATTTTTCAGCTAGGGATAAATCTATTCTCTCTTGAGCCATCTTATTTATTTTCTTTTTACGACCCGAAAAATGTTTAATCGACGTAATCGTGAAATATATATAAAAAAAAACTAGAAAAATATTATAAATTATGAATATTGAAATAGTAATCGGTTTTTTATTTAAGAAACCTAGAAAAAACTCTTAAAAATCGGTTTTTTAAAGAAACCTAGGAAAAACTATACAAGTTCACTAATTTTTTACCAGATTAGGGAAACTGGGGAGAAATAGGAAATGCTCACCGATAGTCTTCGAAGTCGTTGCGGGCGCTACTCCGTCAATCGAACTCTCTGGTCTTCTACCACAGGTTCTTAAGGGTGTGCTTGATGGTTGAAACCAACAGGTATCTGATATGGAGCTGGTACACTGGACACTTCTCTTCAGGCCTGGCACAATCCCATCCTCGTCGCCAATTATGTATTTTGGGTTGAAGACTTGGTTTTAAAAAAAAAACACTTTTATTTACAATAGAGAATATTACAATTCTGTGTAAACTATGACTATCGACTAAAGCTCTAGATCTATTTCTTCTCTTGAATCAAGGAAGAAGATGCTTTTATAAGCTATCTTATCTATAGGATGTGACTCAGCACTGCAGGTGTTCACTGCTGACTTTGCAGGCTGCAACATAGTAATATACAAATGTTTATGGGTACTCTGTGTATGTTACGTTGAATTAATATGGGGTGCGATTACATAATTATATATAAAGCGGAAATAAGTTATTTTACTTTTTAATCATCAAGATGAATTGCCGACAAGTAAAGACTGAGACAATCAAGTATATGAATTATTTACTTTCACGTTCATACGAATTTATTATAAGAATTTGAAACCCTTAGAAATAATCGTAGTATCTATCGTTCTAAATGTTTCCTATAAGTATTTTCGAATACCAAACTCTGGTATGACTTTTTCTGCTTTTACTCAACATTGAAATATATAAATACCTCGTGTATTGAATAGGTATTCAAAAATATTAAGTTTCTGAGTTGTAATTTAGAGACAAAGGAAACTTTTATACATATTTTCTCCATTCTGACTCAGTCAAATGAAGAGTCCCCATCTTAAATTCGTTAAAATGGATTTATTTTAGGAAATTCTTGAGTTTTGATACGACATGTCGGTAACTTCCGAAAATATTTCAGAATTCAAAGGCAGATAGCTCGATGCCGGCATCTATCGGCGAAAACTGAAGTAGGACAACAAATCCGTATTTTGACAATATTTGGACTTCATTTCGGGCCCAAAATATGTCCAAGACTATCCGCCCCATGTATTTTATGCATCTATCTCGGAACTTGAGAATGTTTCCATTGAGTTGTTCATTTTATGACAGTAAATTTCCTCATTTACGGAGTGTTCACGCTGGGTCCCATAAAAGATGATCCATTATAGACATCCGGAGCAAATTCAACTTTTTCATCCTTCCGTTTTCCGTTGACTTCTCGAAAGGAATGCGGCTTCCACACGCTTGTGGCGGCTTGTGTGACAAATTAGATATAAACAGGGAAACGGCAATCACGTGTTAAACTTGGTAACATATCCATGAATGATGAATAGGGCTGATTGACCTAACTGACAAGTGAAATCTCAAGCCTTTTTGCGCACATGCTCTTGGAAACAGCGTGCTAGGGGAACAGCGTGTTATCGTTTTGTCCAAATGTCTGTAATTTTCGATGATTGAGCCGAAAATGGTCTCAATCGACTAGGTTGGACTCACTGATGACGAATCCGGTGTCAAAATCGATTCTGTCCGGCTGAGGAGACGATGACTGTCGACGGAAGCAAGTTAGCAACTTGAAACTTTCAGGGTAGGTCGCGCATCAGAATGCCGAGGTTAAGTTCGTTTATGGGCCAAATCGGTCGAATAGTTTCGGAGTTATAGGCACTTGAAATTTCGAAGTTATTTATTTTTTATTTCAGAAACTACTTGAGCGATTTGATTCAAACTTGGCAGTTAGGTGGAATATAACGACGCGCGACTCTGAGCCAAATTTCGTCAGGATCATATCGTCAGTAAATTAAAAAAAAATTTTTTTCGGAAACCATTCATCATATCCGAAAAAAAAACCCACTCACACTTTGAGCTTCATATTTCACAGCAGTGTACCAAATTTCAGTTCGATACGATCATAAGTTTTGGAGATATCGTGAAAAAATATGTCAAATTTCGAGGTTTTCTTCTCGATATCGTTGTTTTTTTCGGTATAACTCGAGAAATACTGATTCAGTCTCGATAAAACAACGCAGCTAGTTTGAAGATGCTGAGAGACAACTTTATGCAAAATTTCGTGATAATCGTGTCATTAGAACAATTTGAAAAAAAAATTCTGTGATTTTCCTATCATATCATCCTCATCAAATTCTGTATGAACCTGTAATTTTTCGAAGAAGTACTGGATTTCAATTCGATCTGATCTGTATTTTTGGAAATATTGGAAAAATAAAATTTTGAATGGGTATATCTGCGGAATCATTGGGTGGATTTTACCCATTCACGAATTCGGCCTTCGTAATTAAGGTCCAAACCTTCTCTACAAATATCGAGTTTCTAAGTTGATTCCTTCGGAAGTTATTGTGTTTACGCAGTAGGCAGTTTCTTAGTCAGAAATTAAATAAAGTAAGCTCTGTTATTAGAGTCAAAAAAAAATACTTGAACATGAAATCAGATATTATACCATGCAAATTTCGAAGCATCACTAAGATATGGAATAATTTTCTGGGGCATCCCACAAAATTTGGATGAAATGTTCCTAATTCAGAAAAGAATATGCAGGGTTATTTTCAACTTGAAATATAGGGAATCATGAAGAAGTATATTCAGGCAAAACAATGTGTTTACAGTATGTGGTCTCTACCTATTTGAGTGTTTAATGTTCTTTCATAAAAACAAAGAGAAGTTTATGAAAAATAACACTAATTTTCATTACAACACAAGAACTTTGAATATAAATTATCCAATTCATAGATTGACTTCAAGTGAGAAACACCCAGCTTACAATTGTATTAGAGTTTTTTATCATTTACCTAATGATATTAAGATCATAGTTAATTTCAGGCAATTTAAGGCTAAGGTTAAACAGTTGTTGATAAAAATGGAACCATATAATCTGGATGAATTTTTTAGATGTAGATTGTGAATACATTGTTGACGTTATTTCATTTAATAACTGTATCGCTGCTGCTGTTACTGATATTATTGGAAGTAAAGATTATTATTATTATGTTACCCATCCACGAATTCGGACTTCGTAATAATGGTCCAAACGTATGCAATAGAGTTTGTTTTCAATTCGGCGAATAGTCCAGACGGCACTCGAGCTCAGCCTCGAATAACACATTCGAATGCATTGTTCGAGATGAAAACCGAGCCTTGACGGAGCAGAAAGAGCGCTGCCTCGAACCATAAATCACATGAAGTTTCATGGTTCGAAGTAGTGCTCTTTTTGCTCCGTCGGGACTCTGTTTTCAACTTGAACAATGCATTCGAATATAAAGGGTTTTCCAATAAGAGGTGTTATTTAGAATAGCCGGCTATTTCGGTAGATGTCACTTTTGAAGCTGTCATTTTTTGACATTTGACAAGTAGAAACTACGCCATTAATAAAAATGGAACGATACACGTTCCAACAACGCATTGAAATTATTAAAATTCCCTATAAAAATAGTGAAAATTTGGCTTAGACGGTTCGTAAGACTCGAACATTTTTGGGTCGTCGTGAAGCACCTTGTCGGACCGCAATAAAGAAATTGGTGGAAAAATTCGAGCTGTTGGGACAAGTTAGTGATGTGAAGAATAAAACCCGTGCACGTCGCTCAAGAACAGCCGAGAATATTGTTGCTGTAGCCGAAAGTGTTGAAGAAAACCCAGGTTTGTCGTTTGTCCTCGTCGTTATTTGGAATTAGGCATTCCACAAACGTCATTACACCGTATTTTGCATAAAGATTTGGGTCTTAAGGCTTATAAAGTTCAGTTAACACAAGAACTCAAGCCGGCCGATCATCAACAACGTCGTGTCTTTGCTGATTGGGTCGTTGAAATGCATGAAAATGATCCGGAATTCCATCGAAAAATCATCTTGAGTGATGAGGCCCATTTCCACCTCGGTGGCTTCGTCAACAAGCAAATTTGTCGCATCTGGGGCTCGGAAAACCCGAGAGTTTTGTTGAAGAGCCTCTCTATCCTCAACGTGTGACTGTTCGGTGCGGTTTATGGTCCGGCGGAGTCATTGGACCTTACTTTTTCGAAAATGAGGCTGAAGCAACAGTTGCTGTCAATGGATTGCGCTATCGAGAGATGATTATTGATTTTTTATGGCCGGAATTGGATGGTATTGATCTGGACAACGTTTACTTTCAACAAGACGGCGCTACATGCCACACAAGCAACGAAACCATTGATCTTTTGCGGGAAAAGTTTCCGGACCGTGTTATCTCTCGAAGAGGTGATCACAATTGGCCACCGAGATCTTGTGATTTAACACCTTGCGACTTCTTCCTTTGGGGCCACGTGAAAGAGAAGGTCTACGCCAATATAGCGGCGGTACCTCAGTGGTTAGAGCGCAAGCCCCATGATCGTAAGGTCTGGGGTTCAAGCCCTTGGCCGGGAAATAACTTTTCCGGTTTTTAGGGGACCGTCCAACCATTCGCTGATGGGTAAACAATTAACAGTGCTGTTCCTAACGTGGCGCAAGGAATTAGTAACAAAGCCTACACAGAACACACCCGGTATCCTTACTCACACAAGCTTTAATCTTCTGAGGGGTTTCGTTGAAGCCTAGGATATTCGGAAAAAATACAAAAAAATACAAATACAAATAGCCCAGCGTCGATTCAAGACCTAAAAGATGGAATGCGTGGGGCTATCGAGGACATAGGGCAGCCACTTTGCGATTTGGTTATAGAAAATTTCATTAAAAGGATATGGTCCTGTAAGCGTGATCGTGGTGGTCATTTGCCTGATGTTATTTTCCACTATTAACGGCATATCGTCTTCTTTACAATGAAATAAACTTCCGATCATTTATATTGAAAAATGGCATTTTTCTTTGAATATCAAAATAACACCTCTTATTGGAAAACCCTTTATTATTCGAGGCTCTGAGCTCGAGTGGCGTCCAAACTATTCGCCGAATCGTTTATCCAATTTTATTGCATTCGCTGTTCGGATTACACTCATTTGGAACCCGGCTTAAAATGACCCTTTCTGAAGATTTGGTGTTCACGATCAGCTTCAAGGTCTTCAGAAAACTCTCAGCTTGTTAATTTCAATGTCAAAGTTCTCCAGGATTATCAAAATTGCGAAATATATGATCCGGATAATAGAAGCATCAGAACCACACATGCTTGACATGAACATAACTAGGAACGAATCCATTATTTTGGAGGTCATTATGCCAACGATCGTTCGATGAACCCAATAAAGAAGACGAAAAAGTTGAATAATTAGTTGATTTCAATTGTCCTTTAAAAAGTGAGCGAAATATAGAATGGGAATTTGCGCTAGATACTTTATTTAATTGTTCAATTACATTCACTCGGTAGAGCTAAAATAATCTGAAATTGTATTATACACAAGACGTGTTTCAACATTAAAATTTTAGCGCCACTTTTAAGTTTTTGAAGACACTGTACCACGAAAGCTGACAAGTTAAAAAATCTAGAAAAGCACTGCCGTGAAGGCAGCAGCTTTTGCGCGCATGTTCAATGTAGATGACCGCTTCGGCAACGAATTTGAACTCGCCCGCGAAAGCTGCTGCCTTCATGGCAGTGCTTTTCTAGATTTTTTTTCGATGGATACTGGATTTCAATTCGATCTAATCTGTATTTTTGGAAATATTGGAAAAATAAAATATATCTGCTGAATCATTTGGCGGATTTTGCCCATTCACGAATTCGACCTTCGTAATTAAGCCCCAAACCTTCTCTACAAATATCGAGTTTCTAAGTCGTTTCTTCCGGAAGTTATTGTGATTACGGTCGGCCTAACGGTCGACTGCGTAAACACATTAACTTCCGAAAGAAACAACTTAGAAACTCGATATTTCTAGAGAAGTTTTGGACCTTGATAACGAAAGCCGAATTCGTGAATGGGTAAAATCCACCCAATGATTCCGCAGATATACCCATTCAAAATTTTCTTTTCTCAATATTTCCAAAATTACAGATCGGATCGAATTAAAATCCAGCACTTCATCGGAAAATTACAGTTCGAAGGTTCATACAGAATTTAATGAGGATGATATGATAGAAAATCACAGAAATTTTTTTTTCAGATTGGTCTAATGACACGATCATCACGGAATTTTGCATTAAGTTGTCTTTCAGCATCTTCAAACTAGCTGCGAAGTTTTATCAGGATTGAATCAGTATTTTCCGAGATATACCGATAAAACGATATCGAATTCGAAAAAAAAAATGTTTTGGAAAAAAAATTTGAAAAAATTTTTTTTTCTAATTTACTGAAAGTATGATCCTGACAAAATTTGGCTCAGAGTTGCGCGTTGTTATACTTCACCTAATTGCCAAGTCCGAAACTATTCGACCGATTTGGCCCATTAACGAACTTAACCGCGGCATTCCAATGCGCGACCTACCTTGAAAGTTTCAAGTTGCTAGCTCACGCCGTTCGACAGTTATCGTGTCTACGGCCAGACAGAATCGATTTTGACCACGGGTTCTTCATCAGTGAGTCCAATCTAGTCGTTTGAGACCATTTTCGGCTCAATCATCGAAAATTACAGACATTTGGACAAAACGATAGCACGCTGTTCCCCTAGAACATGCGCGCAAAAAAGTAATATTTTAGATATTAAAGTCATCGAATTGCATCACGAATTTCGGATTTGGTGATTCATCGAATATTTGTCGAGAATTAGATCGAAAACGTTATTAATTGTCGGGTATTTGACGTGGACCATCCTACGTGAAAAAACAGGAACAAATATTTCTTTACAGTTTTATTCCAGTTTCATTAGAACTTTCTGCTTTTCACCCTCTAAAAAAAACTAAAAGCGCGACAAAGTTTTTTCATTCACGACAAATATTCGATAATTACTGGGATGGTTTTCATTGATTTCCGGTCAAGTGGCTCTGCTAACTTTATGGACATGAATGACACTGGGAGACAAAAATGAGAATGAGATCTTCATAAATGATGGTAACATCACAGTTCGCTTTGCAATATTTTCAAGTCCAACGCTCACTTATCAGTATCAGTCCAGCCCACAGTACATCGGAATTTTATTCTCTCTTTCTTAAATTTGCAGGGAAACAAATTCTTGTTTTGCCGTGGTCCGGGCTGTAGTCGATGAGTGAGCTCTGGGCTTTATCTGCATACTGTCTACAAATGTGATTCCAAACCACGTAATCAGTGTTCCAAACACAGAATTTATTTTTTTTTTATTTATTATATTCACGAACCCAGCTTGTATCGTGTAAAGAGTTTCTATGGCTTTTTTTCGTGCATAACCTTACTTTCAAAAGTCTATGATGTAATTTAATCAAAGTGGGAAAGAACAATTCAAAGCCAACTGCGTTGTTACAATCATTTATAAAGACCTAGTATTTGATAAACAAACGTACATTTGTTGTGTCTGTATTCTGAATCAAAAACTTTCATCACCGTAGAAATATGTCTGTAACAAGGAGATTCTTTCACTTCTGCAATGATTGCCCGGATCGATATGACGAACCTTGCCAATTAAAAGAAATCAGAATATACACTTAATTATCCACGAGATGATATCAAGAGTTAAAGTTCAGGTTGTGATGTTCCAATACACGAAATACCTTAATGATGTAATTTTTGAGAGATAAGCTCGTAATCAAATGCTTCAGTTCAAGGGTAATCTTTCGATGATAATTGTGTCTGGAAATCTTGCAGTTGTAGGTGCAAAATAACACCCTGTTGAATTTGATAAAAAAGGAAAATGGTGAGTCTCAATGTGGAACCTATCGACGTTACACGTTGATCATATACAGATCTTAAATGTAAAGTGAAACTTTCGCTCCATCGTCAACATGTTGCAGATGTTGCGAGAAATTCACGATTCTTATTCCAATATTCAGCGAAAATTCCAATAAGAATTTGATAGATGTAAAACTGGTTGACCGTCGGATTAACTGCGCTAACACCATGTTTGTTACATACGCGTATTCTCATTGTTCAATTTGTTTATCCAGCACCATACGTGAACGATAATCCATTGTTTGGATAAGAATGTATCTTTGGATGCGATTAAGTTTTCAAGCATTTGGATAATTTTCAACCGATGAAAAAATTTTAAATAATTATTAGTTAACTTATATACAAATATTTGAATCTGTTCCATCTGAGCATCGTAAGTGTAAGGATCGAGTAAGTATTCAACAGCCCTGTCACTTGTGAAATAAGTAATGAAACCGATAGCAATATTTAGAATTTGTCCTGAAATGAAAAAAAAAATTGTGCGTTGTTTGCTTTCAAGCATATTTAGAATTTTTTAGATTTTCCTGTTTTCTATCGACATTTCACGTTTTCGGCAACCGCGCATTTGCACGATAATATTTTTTCCCAATCTTTATCGAGTAATGTGAAGCTGTTCATCAAACAAATATCAGTCATTGAAACAGTCAACAAAAATGTTCAGTTCATTTCTGGACGAAATATAATTTCATCTAAGTTAAATGAATATATTACAAAGTGATTTACTGAAAACATGAAACGATTCTATTAATCAGTATTGTAACGATGTTGTTAGATATTCACTTTGTGCATATACTCCGTTCACTTTTATAAAACTATCCCGGTTGGCCATGATTTAGTTTTTTAACTTAAAACTGACCCAGGTTGGTACTCGTGAAATATCGGCAATGCCAAAATAATTCTCAGCGACGATTACAAATGCCTATGCCAATTTTTTACTCTCAATCTCAACATAATCATCACGCTTGGAGACTCAAAATGCCGAAGGTAGTTTTGAAGAAGCAGAGACATAGTATCAGGGAGTGCTGTGTAGAATTGAAATCTGCTTTTTCTGATAGTAACCTTGATAATTTGGAATCAATAATTCATCACAAGATATTCAACATTTTCGACGTATGTGAGTGAAAACCCAGAGTATCGTTCACATAGATTCCCAAGAACTTCGTGGATTGAGTAAGTTCTTTCAAGGTGACACAGGTTTTGTAGTACTAGTAGTACATTTTCATACTGGAGTATTTCAAGTTGTGCAACAAGATATTTAATGTCTTATGTAGACTCATTTCTTGATAATTTCGGAAAGTAGGGAATTCCGTAGGTTTGTCTGTTCGTTAAGAAGTTTAACGGCAGGGTTATTCGAGTACTTATATTTTTTTTTCCAATGGACTATCACAAAGTAACGGACTACTTTATCCATTATTCTTCAGTAAAATTTCAACACTCGATTCTTAATTTCCGTACAAGAAAAAAGCATAACTGAATCTTCCAACCATGTTAATATAAGTGAAATATTTCCAGTATTAACAGAGAAAAAAGTTTCTTCAACATTCGACAGGTCCTTGGAATTATTGAATTCACATAATATTTTCTCAAATTCATTATTTTCCCAAAGTAAATTCACATTTTGAAAAATACGTAATAACTACGACCTATATGTAGAGAGGACAACGTTGTGTAGTTATCTGATAGGAAAATGACTATAACCTAACATTTTCAAACTATACACGGTGAAATGTGTCAGAATGTCATGGCCAACCGGGATAGTTTATAAAAGTGAATGGAGTATACTTCATCCCAACCCCATGTATACCAAAACATGACGTGTCATAACATTAACTCGGTTATTTAGGTGAAAAGGTCACACAAGTAATTGCTTTAATTCTTAATTACATTCTGCCCACATAAAAATGTCAATATCTTTTAATTGAATTTTTTATGTTTGCGTTTTACGCTGTTATAACTTGGGTATTGTCGGGGGTATTGTAGGATTATTACATGTTTATGTGATGGTCAATGAACACCATTAATTCCTTTTGGTTTACTTGAATAGCTCGGTGAAAAATTATCTGTTAAAACATTAATCATCTAATTATTTGGATATCGCTTCAATCTACTTGATTTTTCATTTACTAACATCAATATAAGATAAGTATTTGTGTAGAATAGAATTGAAATTGATTTTTCACGACGAGTGAATCCATATGTATGTATGTATATAAAAATATACACGAGAATTTGAGGCCCAATCTTATAATGTTAAAATGTTATACAGAAGTCGATATACTCATTTCAGCTGACATATTTTCAGGCCTCTGACACTTCTGGTTATACCTTTATACCGAAAAAAGTACACAACTTAGTCATTCAGAATTTGAAAAAATATTTCTGTGAACATAAAAAGGAAAGAGTGCGACCTATTCAGACCACAAAGATTATTGTTAATTGTATGGACTTGACAAAGCGACTTTAGCACCATCATCGTTTACAGAGCCACGAAGTAAAATTTTTGACCATTCTAGGACCGCGTTTTGGGCCCAAAATTTTAGTGGGTATTAGCATGGTGGGCTCATCTGCTCATCTGTGATCGTATTTACCAATGATGACGTCACTTTTTTCATTCAAATTCAAAGCACAGAATATAAATTTCCTTTTATTTCAATCTTGCTGGTAAAACTCTTTTTCCAGATGAGCACACCATGTTTTTTACATCATAGGCAATAGTAGGAAAGTGTCAACACCTGATATATTCTATGCATCTTGGTTCCGTGTATGAAATATAAATTTTTCTGAAATTTACGGCTTCCTTCTATAGCTTCGCTAAACTATCCACCCCGTATATTAACAAGAAAGCCTTATAAACAGGAAAAGTTCGAAATCCTTTAATCATATTTTCAAGGAAGTCATATCAAAATATTTTCCTCTAAAGTCATATCGATTTGATTATTATGTTAGTCACTCATTTAATCTGGAAATTGGATACTCACAGCGGAATGTGATTCAGGCTTAAGCTATTTTATAATTCATAATGTAATCAAGGAATAATACCATGCTCAAATACAGAGGTCATGAGGGTACTATAAAACATAATTTGAGATGAATTACTTTCCGTTTTTTCATCCTTCCACTAAAAGATAACTCAACAAAATACCCTCATGTGCGTCAACAAAACATCGATTGATTTTTGACGTTTATACGAGGACTCTATGGTCGTGTATGACTGCGTTAGTAGAAATCTGTAATGCGCGTGTTTTGTCTGTGAAGAACTGTCATAGAACAAACCCGAATATCTATGCTAATTTGTATAGATTCATAGAATACATTTTTTGAAGTATTTTGGATCTGTAATGTGGCGATACTTTTGTTACTGTAGTTTTTGCCGATAGATGCCGCCATCCGGAAATCTGCCTTATAAAATCTGAAATATTCAAGTGAGTTACCGACATGTCATATGAGAACTAGTCAAATCATAGATTTTTCCTTTTTCAAATTGGACAATACAGTATTTTCAACCATTTTCCGAGAATAAATTAATCCTGTCAAATTCAAGTTATAAAAATATATTAAGGTACCCTCCATCCCTTGATACACATATTTGTTAGTTTCGTACATGCTGTAAAAAACATGTTGTGCTCATCTGAAAAATGAGTGACGTCAGCAAGATTAAAATACAAAGAGTTGTATATTCTGTGCTTTGAATTTGTATGTTCATTCAAAGCACAGAATAAACAACTCTTTGAATTTTAATCTTGCTGACGTCACTCATTTTTCAGATGAACAAACCATGTTTTTTACATGATGCCTTGATCGGGCAAAAAAAGTTTTGTGACACCGGCCGTTATTCTCTCAATTTCCAGATTAAATCTGGCAATTGCCACAATTCATCTAGGAATTGCCAGATTAAATATCGCATTTGCCAATTTTTATTTTTACAAATGCACTTATATGCACTAATCAGTTCTTGCGATTGTTCGTTGGTCCAATCGATGCTTACAAATATTCTAAATTACTAAAGGAACATTCGTATGAAATTTTTATGTTGGCAATAAATTATTTGGCATTTTATATTGCATAAATGCTGCGCCATCTTTCACGATCTTTCTATTCGGCATGTTGGTTAGAACTGAGCGGATCACTTCTTATTCAGAGGCGGATCAGCCCGATCGCTGCACTCAAATTTATCGAGGTTGAGCTTTGAGATCGAGTGCCGTCCACACTATTCGGCGAATTGTTTATCAAATTTTATTGCATTCGCTGTTCGGACCCGGCTTAACGAAGCATTATTACATTATATGATAAGATGACGATAAGAATTTGTCTAGAACATCTATAGGAGGCCGATTCTTGAATCTCGATCAAGAATTGAAGAGTATGACAATTGCCATATGTCCGCGTCGATTTTCTAAGTTAAATATAAACAACAAGTAGACATGACCTGCGCATGGAACCGAATGTCACTCGACAAGTCGACAATCGAATTTTATATCTCCTATACCACAGACTAACCAGATGAAACACTCGCGTCATTTACTTAGGAAATCTATGTCAACGCAGATATGACCCTGAATCGAGCTAATCAGAATTTTAGCAGGCGTTTGGGGTGCTCTGGGGTGCCAATCAGATTGCAGGATTACGTCACTCTCGCCGCTTTTGTACTCGCTTGAAGAGGTTATAAACATGTAAACAAACCGAAATTAATTTTTGTCCTATTTATTTGATGAATACTTTCGTATCTGTCCCATTTTTCGAATATAATCCAAACAGCTTTTACAACAAAATCAATTGTTTAGTCATCTCGGAGGTTCTATTTTATGATGACAGTCCTCTTTTAAAGGAAGTCTTATTCTTGTTTATAAATTTTTAAAGTTTCTTCATTTCTTACACATTAATTCGATTGTATTCACAATATTAGAAAAAGGTTTGCAATGTAATAAAACACACCCAAACTCCCAGAAGATTTTGGGAGTTTTCCTAGAGACCTATGAGTGTCACTACAAAGATTCTCTGACTGAGATAAACTGGTTTTCCATAACATTTTTCCAAAATTTTTATTTACATCAACCAAGTTCTTCTATAGGAGTTTAAGATGTGAGAAAACACTCGCTTTGGTATTGAAAATTTGCTTTTCAAGTGGTTTCCTCGAAAAATCTTAGCCTGATTTTAATCTTGTGATTCCTGAATCCCGACAAATACATTTTTACATTTCGCTTCTAGATATTTCAAAGTCAAGCATTTAATTTGACAGGTGTTTTGAGGAAGAAGAAAGTTTGGATATGTCTGTTGTATTTCTCAAGGTCAGAAAGACGCGATTCCCGAAAACGATGAAGTGATTTGTCTTGTTGGTCTGTGCCTATACTCCGTACCACTCGTTGCTAAGTCGAAGGAAACAGTGATAAGGTTATGATTATATTCCGATTTGAAATTTCTCGATATCTTGCATTCAGTTTATTCCTTGAATATTTGCTTGAAAACATAGTCGAAATGGCGAATAGAACTCGCACAAATTTTACAGATGCTCGAGAAAACTAGTCAAATCGACATGAACATATTGTGACGAGTACGGCCCTGTCTGTGCTAGTATATTCCAGAAAGCTCCAGACGTCTATGAGTCACCCGCCTCTTTCTCGAATCTTCTCGCAATTGCTGGAAATTCCACACGTGATAAAAGGGTTGGCGCGGAGCAGCACAGGGACTAATTCAGCAGAGTGATTCGTAGCGAAAAAAGTTCAGTGAAAATAAATTAGTGTGGAAATAAATTGTGAACAGATTTTGATAGAAATAGTTGTTTAGTTATTGGAACAGTGGTGTGTAAATAAGTGTAAATAAATAGTTTAATTATTCTGAACGTTTTGACAAATTAAGAAAACGTTAGAATATGACAATAATCATACTCTTCAATTCTTTATCGAGATTCAAGATCGGCCCCCTGGAAGCTTGTCAGTATAATTATGTGACTGCCTGTATTTTCAAACACACTTTTGTACCAAACGACCCCTCATAGAAAACAATGCATACTGCATGAAAAAGTTTCTCGAAGGAAAATATTTATCAAATAAAATATCGATACCTTAATAAAGTTCCCAAGCTATTATTATTTCCTTTGAATGCATGATCCATCACTTCCTTTGAATTTGGCTGAATTTAAAACAATAATGGTAGGAACAAAGGTATCATTATGTTATTGTGAATACAATTACCACTAATAATTTAACGAACGATCTTCAGAATCCAGCAGTGAAACAACATTCTGAAATCGAAAAAATACTACTTCTGTTTTAATTACACTGAATCACTTTCATGAAATTAAAGTTCAGTTATAATGGCTTTCATTTATTCTCGATTCTTACCGAGTAATCATTAGATATGCTAGCTACAGCGTCAGAATTTGAGTGAAAGTATTTCAATGCATGCTTCCATTTGTTCCATGTTGTTATTTACAATTACATACATCGCAATAAGTACTTGGCATCGTGTTCTTGAGAGCTATCGTGAAGGGTTTTCCAATGAGAGGTGTTATTTTGAATATCCCACTATTTCGGTGGATGTCACTTTTGAAGCTGTCATTTTTGACATTTTACAAGTAGAAACTACGCCATTAATAAAAATGGAACGATACACGCTTCAACAACGCATTGAAATTATTAAAATTCACTATAAAAATGGTGAAAATTTGGCAGAGACGGTTCGTAAAACTCGAACATTTTCGGGTCGTCGTGAAGCACCTTGTTTTTATTTCCTCACTTGAACAACAATGATGTGCAGCAGCTGTGGTTTCAACAAGACGGCGCAACATGTCACAAAGCTCGTGTCACAATAGATTTACTGAAGGAAACGTTGGATAACCGCATAATTTCACGTTCCGGGCCCGTGAATTGGCCTCCAAGATCGTGCGATTTAACACCGCTAGACTATTTTCTGTGGTGATATGTGAAGTCGCTAGTCTACGCCGATAAGCCCGAAACGATCGACCGCTTGGAGGACAACATTCGCCGCGTTATTGCCGATATACGGCCACAAATGTTCGAAAAAGTGATTGAAAATTGGACCTCCAAATTAGATTACGTTGAATAAAGTCAATTTTCAAGAAGTCATTCTTGTTTCATTCCATTTCAAAGTTCTATACCTCTATAACAAACACCCTTTATTCGACAATATACAGAACTCCAAACGCTTATGCAGCTGTCTAGATCCTAAACGTCTACGAGTTCCTTATGTCGTAAATTATTTTGTGGGTAAGGTCAGTGACCAGCTGTTCAAGAAGCCTTGAGGTTGTGAATAAACTTGATTTGGTCGGGCGGAATCTCCAACCCTGCTTGGATGGCAACCAACAAAGGAGATGACGGCAAGAAATTTGGCAATGATTAAGGCATTCTTCGAAATGGATTTCGGAATTTCCAATGTGAATTCTTGAGCAGAATATTAGATTCTAGTAGGATATTTGAAGAGAATGATCAGAACTGAAGAACTGATCTTGGAAAATTCAACGTCGATAATATGATAAATCTTCTATTTTATTTTCACGAGAGTGCTTTGAGGAACACCGCGTTATCGTTTCGTCACAATGTCTGTTATTTTGGAATTTGGGCTGAAAATGGTGTTAAACGGTTAGGTTGGAGTCGCTGAATAAGAATCCGTGATAAAATTCAGTTCTTTCCGGCGGTGGGTGCTTCAACTTCCGAAAGAAAACTACTAGAGCCTTGAAATTTTCAGGGTAGGTTCAGATCCTGGATATCTCGGTTGAGTTCATTAATGGGGAATATCGGGCAAAAAATTTCGGAGTTATGCTCGACTGAAAGTTTGAGGTAAGTGGCTCTATATCTCGAGAACTAATGTGAGCGGATTGACATTCCGATATTCAAAAAAACAGTTTTTCGAAAATTCAACAAATTCTAGATACATTTTTTTATCGTGGAGTGTTATTCAGATTCCTATGAAATGGGGGTTTTTCCTTTAAACGAAAATGCAGTAATTTTCATGAAAAACCTTTGGAACATCAGATTTCAAACATATAATTTCAATATTATATTTTTAAAAAATGTTTGATTACCTAAAACTGAAAAATAAAAATGGGGATTTGAAATTTAAAGGGATTTGTTTCGAGTGCACGATATGGCAACGTCGAATTCAGCCTTCTCGGAAACAAAAGGACGTCAAATGTGTTACTTTGCTCAGGAAAACAGAGATAGCTATACTTCGATCTGGTTAGACAACTGCCAAGGAATAGAAAAAGAAGAGCACAGACTGTCATACTGTCATGATAAATCGCAAACGGAAACGAATAACAAATGGTTTGGTTATATTGACAAATAACACGTGTGTACCACAGAATAGGAATAAATATTTCATTATTCTATAGTAGAAGAAGCTATCCTACTAAACAACGTTGCCACTTCGTGCATGCCTGGCAAATCCCTTAAAATTTTAAAACCCCAGTTTTGAAATCTGATTTTGAATAGTTTCTGAAGGTAATTTGGGAAAATGATGAATCAAACCCATAATAATTATGTTCAAATTTGCATTTGCAGTAATAACCCAAATTCAGGAAAAACCCCAATTTGGCACAGTCCTTGAAGTCAATATTTAAAAATAGCGTTTCGAATTTCACTTCGATCCCAAGTTTATTTTCGGAGATATAATGAAAAAAATATTACAAATTCCTTCGATATTTAGAATTTTGAGGTTGTTTTCTTAAAAGCAGAATAAAAACTGAAATGGAGTGAAAAATGGGAAGAAACCAACATTGCGCATTCTCGCTAGAGAAGAGTACACCAAAAAAAAACATTTTCAAAAAAAACTCACTGACGCCCGCAGAACGACAGCCCGTTTTCACCTATAAACGTCGAAATTTCTCTGAATTCTAATATTTCACGCGCCTATAGGCAACGTTTGAGCATGTAGACCGGGGCCTGGCCTTGAGATATAAGTAAGGTTTCATTATATTTAAATGAGGCTGCGTTGCCTAGCGGTAATTTACTACCACGTGGTTATAGGTTTGTTCCAACACCCAGTTCTGTTACTGTCTTGAACTCATTCAGAACTGAATCAATTCACACGTCTTCGCTCATTCTAGTTCGGGACTAATTCTGAATAGATAGTTCGAAAGTGTTGGAAACGAATCATTCTTAGAAATTTCCTTGTCATAGCCTAAGGGCTGTTTGTCACCCGAAAAATGCAGCCCGTCTCTGCCAGATGTGGTTTTATTGCCCCTTGCTGTATTCGAATGGCATGTAACAGATGACCGATTCAATTCCTCCTTCTCAGTTCTTGCCTAAACCCAAGAACTGAATTCACCGTTCTAGAACTGGTCTGACACAAATTCTTTTTACGTTGGAACACTTGGTTTGCAATTCCTAACCAGTTCGAAATTTGTTGGAACGCTAATATCGATATGCGCAAACTCCGCCCGATTCAGAACTAGTTCCAGATTGTGTAGGAACAGACCTATTGTTTGCTATTAATATCTCAAGAAGAAAAGATGTGATCAAATTGAATCTTTGTGTCAAGTTGAAGAATAACCAACTCGGTGCAAAATTTTCTGTGTATCTAATGGGGGTTTTTCCTGAATTTGGGTTATTACTGCAAATGCAAATTTGAACATGATTATTATGGGTTTGATTCATCATTTTCCCAAATTACCTTTAGAAAGTATTCAAAATCAGATTTCAAAATTGTGGTTTGGGATGTGCCAGCCATGCACGAAGTGACAACGGTGTTTAGTAGAATAGCGTTTTCTGCTATAGAATAATGAAATATTTATTCCTTTTCTGTGGTACACACGTGTTCTTTGTCAATATAACCAAACAATTTCCGTTTGCGATTTGTCAGTAATATGACAGTATGACAGTCTGTGCTCTTCTTTTTCTATTCCTTGGTCGTTGTCTTCTACTCTAACCAGATCGAAGTATAGCTATTTCTGTTTTCCTAAGTAAAGTGACGTCCTTTTCTTTCCGAGAAAGCTGAATTCGACGTTGCCATATCGTGCACTCAAGACAAATCCCTTTGAATGCAAATCCCCATTTTTATTTTTTCAGTTTTAGTTGATCAAACATTTTTTTGAAAATATAATATTGAAATTATATTTTTGAAATGTGATGTTCTAGAGGTTTTTCATGAAAATTACTGCATTTTCGTTTAAAGGAAAAACCCCCATTGTTAGGGAATAATGTATCTGTAACTTTAGAAGGAAATGACCTAGAGTCTCGAAATCCTCAGGTTAGGTTTGAAGCCTAAATATTTCTGTGGATTTCGTTATCGGACAAATTGGCCAAACTATTTCGGAGGTATCGCTATTTGAAATTTTGAAATTGATGCCCTCAGTATTTCAAGAAGTCCTGGTGCGATTCGATTGAAACTTCTTAAAAAGTTGAAGGATATCGACGCGAACTTTATGCGAAATTTTGTGAGAATAGAATCGTGGCATCCAAAAAAATTCTCTTATTTTTTCTGAGAATAATTTATTTTCGGTGACTATCTATCAGACAATAATGAATTTGGCAAGTTGATATTGAACAATATTCTACACTATTTCAGCTCGATACGTTATCTATTTTCGGAAATATTGGGAAACAAATTAAGTCTCACATTCTCAACCAATTTGAACAAGTGCATAAAAGCTCCTAAACGTAAACACGATATCTTCCGAAAGGAACAACATAGAGACTTGATATTTATAGAGCAGGTTCGAGGCTTAATTATAAAGGTCGAATTCGTGAATGATTGAAATCCGCCCAATTCAACCCATTCAAAATATCATTTTCTCAAGAATTCCGAAAATACAGATCAGATCAGATTGAAATCTTAAACTATTTTGGAAAATGACGGTTTGAGAGGTTCATGCAGAATATCGTGGGATTCATATGAGTGGAGAAGAGTGTAAAATCGTTTTATAACGAAGTGAAGCTGCATTCGGCGAGTTTGAAACATGAATGGGTGACCGCAAAAGCTTCGAGTTGGAATAAACGCGTAAAGTCCGGACGTTAAGTCAGTGCTTTTCTTTTATAATTCAACATAGCATGGAAAAACTTAGTGAAATAGTTCTTTCCCTCAAAGATTCAGTTCTTTCAGGAATTAACGAGTATATTCTGTTTGCCAAAACTCAAATTTGAAAACTTTAGCAATGCAAAATATGCCGTCTGCTAACTACCTGCATTATTTATTAAAAGATATAGCTTCCGTAAGTCTAGATAGCGCTTAAATATCAACAACGGTCGATACCATTGGCCTTGTTTAATTGAGAGGATATTTGCGTACCAAGAATAATAAAAACTCTTTTTGATCATGCATACCTTCACGCTTTATTTCAGTGGAACTAAACAGAACAAAGCGTATTCATTTGAAGTAACAGCATTCGAGTCTATTGAACTGAATTGAACAGGAAATGATCACGTGATTTTCGAAATGGAAAAATGTTTCATTGTCCTTTTTGAAAACTTGATAGAATGACAAGTTTTTTTTTCAGATGCGTTGCATTTATCGTAAAAATATATTAATTATGCCTTCTGTTTATCATTTTTATGGGCTTTTTCATTTGAATTTTTTTTGCGCGCATGTTCTAGGGGAATATCGTGCTATTTTTTGGTCCAAATGTCATTTTTCCGGAAGATGGTCTTGAACGACTAGGTTGGACTCACTGATGTCGAATCCGTTGTCAACAACAATGGGGGTTTTTCCTTTAAACGAAAATGCAGTTATTTTCATGAAAAACCTTTAGAACATCACATTTCAAACATATAATTTCAATATTATATTTAAAAAAAAATGTTTGATCACCTAAAACTGAAAAATAAAAATAGGTATTTGCATTTAAAGGGATTTGTCATGAGTGCACGATATGGCAACGTCGAATGCAGCTCTCTCGGAAAGAAAAGGACGTCAAATGTGATACTTTGCCTAGGAAAACAGAGATAGCTATACTTCGACCTGGTTAGAGTAGAAGACAACGACCAAGGAATAGAAAAAGAAGAGCACAGACTATCATACTGTCATATTACTGACAAATCGCAAACGGAAATTGTTTGGTTATATTGACAATGAACACGTGTGTACCACAGAATAGGAATAAATATTTCGTTATTCTATAGCAGAAAAATCAATTCTACTAAACAACGTTGTCACTTCGTGCATGCATGACAAATCCCAATCCCCAATTTTGAAACCTGATTTTGAATTCTTTCTGAAGGTAATTTGGGAAAATGATGAATCAAACCCATAATAATTATGTTCAAATTTGCATTTGCAGTAACAACCCAAATTTAGGAAACACCCCCATTCTGTCTATCCAGCCGGACGTGGACACGATAACTGTGGAACGAAGGAAGATAGCGACTTGAAACTTTCGGTTAAGTTCTTTAATGGGACAAATCGATCGTACGGTTTCAGAGTTATAGCCATTTGAAGTTTTGAGGTTATTTCCCTGATATATCAGAAACTACTGAAGCGATTAGATTGAAACTTGGCAGTTAAATGAATCATATCGGATCGTATTGTTACTGAAATTTTTTTCTACAGAAACTATTCTTCATATTCGAAAAAAATTCTCCCATACCTTGAACTTCATATTTCACAGCAGTGTATCAAATTTCAATTTGATACGACAATGATTTCCCGAGATATTGGAAAAAAATCTGTTAATTTTCTTGCATTCTTTCTCAGTATCGTTGTATTTTTTTCGGAATTACTCGGAAAATACTGATTCAATCGTAATGGAACTTGGTAATTAGTTGGACAATGGTAATAGACAGCTTTGTGCAAAATTTCGTGATGATTGTGTCATTAGAACAATTCGTAAATGAAAATTTCTTGTTTTTTACGCGCTTGTTCTGGGGAACAGCGCGTTATCATGTCGTCACGATGTCTGTAAATTTCGAATTTTGAGCCGAAATTGGTCTCAAACGACTAGGTTGGACTGATGAAGAATCCGTGGTCAAAATTGATTCTGTCCGGCCGTGTGCGCTGTAACATTCGAAAGGAAGAACCTAGAGTCTTGAAATTTTCAGGTTAGGTTAAGATCTTGAATATCTCGGTTGAGTTCGTTAATGGGTCAAATCTGCCGAATGGTTTTTGTGCTACAGCTATTTGAAACTTTGATTTTTCAATAACTCGAAAAATATTTATCTGATCGAAATGAAACTTGGTTGGAAGATGAACAGTGTCAATAAGAAGAATTATTCATGGGAAAATTAAAAAAAAAAATATTTATTATTATAATTTTTTTTATTTCATTCAAATTTCACTGAAATTTCCAAGTCACCATTTGGCAATGTGAACAAGCGCGTAAAAGCTGCTGACTTCACGTCAGTGCTTTTCTAAATTTTCAATCAAGTACTGGATTTCAATTCGATCTTTTCTGTTTTTTGGGAAATATTGGAAAATAAAATTTCTAATGGGTATATCTGCGGAATCATTGGGTGGCTTTCATCCGAGATTTTGTCCATTCAAGAATTCGGCCTTTGTAATTAAAATCCAAGCCTACTCCTCAAATATCGAGTTTCAAATTTGTTTCTTTCGGAAGTTATTGTGTTTACGATCGGCCGTTATGCTGGCCGTAAACACTGGAATAAACTACTTAGTAACTCGATGTTTCTAGAGAAGGTTATTTTTTTCGGTCGATCACTAAGCTTTATTATTTGATTTTATCGAATAATAAACCAACAAGTATTCGTAAGAGGCACCTAGCTAGACAAGACTCACCTGAGTTACGACAAACGACCCTTTCCAGCTAAAAAGAGGCTTATGGAACATCCTGAACTGGAACTTGAGCTTTCCCATATCATCAGTGACCCTGAAGGTATCGGCCAACGTGGTGATCCAATTGACCACTTCTTCATTAGCGTAGGTTATCAACCCCTGACCAAATTGGTGCTTTCCGTCCATGACGAAATTCAAAATACCCCTGACCGAATTTTCAGTGAGAATCGTCTCCTCGTCTAGGTGCACCAGCCAGTCTGTATCGTTGAGAATGTTGACATCATCTTCTAGGCAATACTGAAGGGCTCTAGCTTTGAACAGAGCACCAGTCTTGGTTCTGTAAGTTGTGGGCACCACGATCTCCCTTACCCTTTTGTCGACTTCTAGCCCAATGGGCTTATCAGTCACGACCTGGATCAGGAAGTTTTCCAAGCCGGCATCTATGCATTTGTTCTTGTTCCGGTTCACGTTGGTCTTCACCAGGTGAGGAAAATCCCCTCTGGTTACCACCCTGAAACATACGAACGGGGCCAGAAGGGGCGACCCTTTCAACACTACCTTATCTGGGAAGGCGTTGTAGAAGGTGAGTCCTATAAAATTGAACAATACTTGAGGTAGCGAAAGGAAAGCTATGAACCTTAAAAAGTACAAGATCGTTGCACCCAAATACCCGTAGCGTACCCATGGATTTATCTCGTAAACCGACTTGTCGAACTTAAGACCACCACTGAGTATCTCGAATAAAAAAATGAACGAAATGAACAGACAGCAATGCAGGTAATGTTTCGTTTTGCTGTCTAGCATAATTCGAAGAGTATTTGAGTTAATCACCTGATATTTACACTAGAGACACCGGGTATTCTGGGATTTAATCGTAGCACAGGTACTATCGGATCACTGGGCACAATTCAAGATGCATCTTTCACTTCACCGGCTTGTTTTGAACATCGTAAACGCTGCACTTTACGTATATTTCACTGCACTAGGATTCCGTGTGACTTAGCATAGTGCTGTTTACGGTCGGCGGTCGAATTTCTCACAGGATGTGGATGCGTCGTCGAGGGGAACGATTTTGGGGTGGTCTTCTGGTTCGTTGTAATGTTGGAAACGTCTGCGTAGGGAATGCGGCAACTAAACTCGAACTGATAGCCAGCCACGCCGTCGGTCGATGGTACACGGCTCTCGCTCTACCCACAGAGTGTTAATACCCCTCTTTCTTCCGTAGAATTATTGGAGTCAGCGCACCAGGTCCTGGCTGGCGTCCATTGACGAGATCCGTGGCGGGAACAAATCCGATTGAATTTCGGTTTTGGTTTCTGAAAAGTGAAGACAGATGTTTGTGAAAAATTGGCGATAACTACGTGGTCCGGTATCGATTTTGGCAACGGCGATGCTCTCATGTTAAATCTTGTAACGGGTTTTAGATATGACGCGTGCAGATGTCAGCACTTGCACCTCTCTGAATGGCATACCTGAGTCGATTTTTGTAGAAGGTTATCGCGGGCTTGAGCAGGTGGCCCGAATGTGGATTTGCGTCATTATCTGTCCATAAATGAAAACGAGTCTTCTGCTTTATGTGTGCCTCAATTAATTCTTGATTTATCACTACATCGTTGAGCATTTTATGTTTTCCGGTCGATTTGTCAGGCGTCTAGTTGCCAAATTATAACACTTTTGGAGCTCCATGAAAGAAGTATAATGACGCACTATTTCGGATTTTTTGTGTACGATGGAGTTGAGAAATGTAATTTTCGTTTTGAAGTACGTAGAATTTTGAAATCGTCGACTTGGGATGTTTGAGAAGTTTCTGAGAAAGGTGAATACAATCTACTCTTGGGTGAAATCCACCCAAAGATTCCGACATTCGAAACATTATGTTCCTATAATAATATCTATTTATTTACAAAATTGATACAATAACAAAAGAAAACAAGTCAAAACTAATGTTTACAGGGGAAAACATGAAAATTACAGATCCCTGCAGTAATTTTTGAATTCAAGTAGTGTATATGATTGAAAATACTTTTTTTGAAAATTTTGAATTTATTTACATTTCTTGTCATTTCAGGTAAGTAATTAAATAATCTTATGCTCATATAGAAAGTACTCTGTTCAGTCATTGAATATTTCTGTATTTCTATTCCATAAGACATTACAGGCTGAAAGTTAGAGTAATAAACAATCATTAAAGTATTTGTATTTACGTGATTTTTCAGAGCTCCCAACATATATACAGGGTGTTCTACAAGTTCTTTGACAAACTTTGACAGATGGTAGCTGTGCTTATTCTGATTTTTTTTCCTATGAACATATATCCGATTCGTTTTTGTTAAGAAGATACAAGCCTTTGAGAAATTATACTTTCATGTTCAAATCATAATTATAAATGGAAATTTTGATACTATAAAATTGTTCAAAATGTCCACCTTCGGCTTGAATGCAAGCTCTACATCGACGAACTAAAGATGCCGTTACTCGGCGGATCAGATTTCGGTCGTTTCGTATTCGATTTGCTGCATCTTGAATTCTATCAAGTAATTGTTGATAAGATTCGATTTCAACATGATAAACAAGCTGCTTCATTTGTCCCCATAAATGAAAATCTAAGCGATTAAGATCGGGCGAATGAGGTGGCCATTGTATTGGTTCTCCTTGACCTATCCATTTATTCGGGAAATGTTCATTCAGCCAACTGACTACTCGTCTCCCTCTTTGTGGTGGTGCACCATCGTGCTGATACCAAATATTTCCTACAATATTTAGCTCTAAGTCATCAATGAAGTCAAAAAGGTTGTGCTCAAAAAAATTTTTATACAAATCTGCATTTAAACGGTCATTTATAACTTGTACTGGCATCAAATCATTGTTGAAAATCCCACCCCAAACGTTTACACTGAAATGTTGCTGAAATCGTCTTTTTCTAATGGCATATGGATTCTACAGTGCCCATACATGTTCATTGTGGTTATTGTTGATAGCGTCCTTAGTGAAACAAGCCTAGTCAGACCACATGACAAGCGAAATAAATCTATTATCTTGGGCATGTTGTTGAAGTAACCATCTACAAAATTCCAACCTCCGTAACCCATCATCAGCATGTAAAGCTTGTACATTTTGTCTATGAAATGGATGCAACATTTCTCCTTTCAAAATACGCCATACGAAATGTGGTGATAAATGAAGATTATCAGCTATATACGTCGAACACTAATCGCAGGGTTTTCACGGACAGCATCTATTACATTTTCCTCATATTTTACATTCACTTCAGTTGGCCGAATGGCTTTCTTTGGAGCAGGATTGCCTGTTTCTCGAAGTCTTCGGAATGATGCATAAATTACTGTGTGAGCAGGTTGGTGTCTATTTGGATATTTTCTTCGGTATTCTCGAGCTGCTCTTCTGGAGTTACCATTAGAATACCCATTTTCAAATACAATATCTGCATATTCCTGAGTCGTGAAAGAATGCATTGTTATTCAAAACGTACACCAAGTGTCAAATGGATAATTAAAATAACGTCAATTACCATATCAACCGATATTTTATGTCGGTCTACTTGATCAAAACATAAAATTTTTCAAATGCTTGTTACTTCGAAACGAGAACGAATCAGACCTATATTCATAGGAAAAAGAAATTTCAGAATAAGCACAGCTACCATCTGTCAAAGTTTGTCATAGAGCTTGTAGAACACCCTGTATAGTAGAATTTAGCTTGCACATTTATGAATTACAGTATACCGACCAATCCAAATACAATTTCCGGAAATATAAATCTTCAATCGTGCTGAAATTTCCTAGATATTTGAAAAGGCATTGATCAAGAGAACTTCATTGAGTAAAACCTTCCGAGATGTTTAAAAAAATTTTTTAATTGTGTATGTATCATTGTTATTTCCGAAATAACTTGGCCTGCACACAATCTTTTCGGTATTTCGTGATGATTGTGTTATCAAAACAATAAGTCAGAAACTTTTTTTACCCACGAAAATTTTGACTCCCGTCAATGCTTTTCTAGATTTTTTTCAGATTTCCGGAGATTTCAATGAGCCTTAATTCGGGTGAAAATTGTAAAATTCCAAGCATTCGGGTGAAATGATTAGGTTTCTATCTCAGGACAAGCGCTTAAAAACAGAGTGAGTGCCCATTTTTTTCGATCCAAATATTTCTTCATCAAAGTTTATAATCTTTTGATAGAAGTGAAAAAAAACTTAAGGAATTAAATTCTGCATAAGGTTACGCATAGTCAAGCAATCCTATCCTATCAATACTTATCGAGATTTTGGGGAAAAATTGTCAACAACTCTAATGTGTGTAACTCTGAGACCGTTCGGTTGATTTTGCCCATGAACGAACTTAACCTAGAACAGGCTATAACACCGAAACCTAACAAATCTTATAATTTTAATACTTTAGGCAGAGAGTTATTCCTGCTCTAGCCTCAAAATTCGAAAATAACAGACATTTACGCTAAACGATAACGCTCTTTTTCCTGGAACAAGCGATTAAAAATCTACCAACTATGATAATCGAAGTAAGAATTAAAGATAATTTGAATTTTCAAGTCAACTGGTCATCAGTCAGAGGAAAAGATAAGCAATTTTAACGTATGATTAACACAGAGGATTTATGTTGTTGAATAACAGTTTCCGTTGTTTCAAGGCTTCGCTGATATTATTTTCGTTCGAATGCAATTATTAACGATAACTAATGTTGCCTTGGCCTTGGAAGAGCATTTAATTAGGTTCATCAGTTTTACCTGGAAACAATCAAGACATGTATTATTAGGGGATTCTCGCTATTGGTGACGTCGATTCTGAAAACTGCATGAAGATGGATCGATTTGTTTCATTGTCAAACATCAATACGCGAATCATCGATGGTTACTCTATACAGTGCGCGTCAAAATTATGGAACAAATTCATTTTCTCAGAAGAAAAATATTTGGCAACATAATCCTGAAACAGGTCAATTTTCGTTTCATTTTACCAAATTTATATGCATTTTTGAAGGTTTTTTGTTGCACCCTGTGCCATCCCCATCAACCCTCTAAATTTTTTGAATAGGGAAAGTAGGTCATGTGGTACTTTTTTGGCAAGGTCTTTGTATCTTCTTTACAGGCGTGCAGAAATTTTTTTGAAAAATTACTTTGTTCAAAGAGGTTTTCAGTATGTGCACTTCGTCATGCCTCATCATTTACTTTGAGACGATGGTACCTGATGAAATTTGTCACCATTTCTCCATTGAAGGGTTCGTAAGGGTTTAGAGTTGTGCATGAACAAAACTGTAATGGTCGACTTTCATTCGGTGACAAATTTCATCAGGTACCATCGTCTCAAAGTGAATAAGCCATGACAAAGTGCAAATACTGAAGACCTAATTTTAAAAAAAAAAAATTTTCTTGAAAATTTCAGCACGCCTCTAAAGAAGAAACAAAGACCTTGCCAGAAAAGTACCACACGACCTACTTTCCCTATTCAAAAAATTTAGACATCACCATCAACACTTTCATCATCAACATCAACATTTTGAGATGGGTAAGGTCTTATGTGTTGCGGAGATCCCAGTTTGTATGCATAGGAGGACAGAAATCTAAAAGCTTTATTAGCACATCGGGTGTGCCTCAGGGTTCCCACCTGGGTCCCTTACTCTTCATCATTTATATTAATAATGTATCCTCCTCTTTTCGTACTGCTGGTTTCTTGATTTATGCGGATGATCTCAAGATATTTCTTAAGATAAAGTGTCTCAAGGACTTTGCACTAGTTCAGCAGGATTCGGATAGGTTCTCTCAGTACTGCAGAGAGAACTTCCTCTTTCTCAACCTTAATAAATGTTCCATAATCACATTTACGAGGAATAAAAATGTTTTGAAGTTCGTGTATACTATAGATCAAATTCAGTTGCGTAGAGTTGAAAGTGCTCGAGATTTGGGAGTGATTTTGGATACAAAGTTAACTTTTGTTCCTCATATCGATAATATCATTTCAAGTGCGAATAAAATGCTTGGATTCACGCTGCGACATGGGAAATTGTTCAGAACTAATAAAAGCTTACTAACCTTATACAACTCCTTCGTTCTGAATAAACTTAATTTTGCTTCTTCGACCTGGAACCCTCATTATGAGTGCCATATAAGACGATTGGAAAGCGTGCAACATAAATTTCTCAAATACCTATCATACCGTAATAACTTCTATATAAAAGATCATGATTACACCGAAGCTCTATCTAGATTCAATATGATTAGTTTGGAAAACCGCAGAAAAATCAATGACATGAGTTTCCTATTTAAAGTTCTGAACGGCATCCTTTTGGTCCCCTCAATTTTGCGGTTAATCTCCTTAAGAGTTCCCGAGAGAAGATTGAGATCAAATGAAACTTTTGCTGTACCTTTTCGTCGTTTGAATGTAACTCAAAATTCGCCAATCTGTAGATTTCTGACGACGTTCAACTCGTAGTTCAGTGACACTGATCTCTTTAGTACGTCGCTTCCACAATTTAAAAAATGTCTGAAACGAAAATTATTACAAGATGTTTTCTCATGAGTGTTTTTATTTATGTGATATAAATTGTTAAATTTGTATCATGATAAACTATTGTTTGTTTGAGTTTGTTAGTTTGTATTGTATGATTTTGTTCAATGTAAATTTGTGAATACTGTTTATGGGTTGAAACGCCCGTTTGTTATTCCATCTTTCATAAAATAAAAAAATAAAATGAAAAAAATAAAAAAATAAATTGAGATTTGGAACGTTGCTGTGAAATATATAAAGTTCAATATCTTCTGTAAATATTATGGATAGTTTCCTGAAAAACACAGGGTGCAAAGGGTGCAACAAAAATCCTTCAAAATCGCATATAAATTTGGTAAAAAAGAAACGAAAATTGACCTGTTTCAGGATTTAGTTGCCAAATATTTTTCTTCTGAGAAAATGAATTTGTTCCATAATTTTGACGCGCACTGTATAATATTTTGCCCACCGTGATTTTGACTACATGAAGGAGAGATCATTGAATACCAATGAACTCTATATTATATAGAGTTCTATGTTTAATACAAACCTACACTCTGAGCAGTTTATATTTTGTGTTGCCTAATTCTGAGTAGTCGAGATATTTTGCTATATGTTTCATATGTGGGCAATCAATCACTCGTAGTTCTTCCGCTTCTTCATTCAGGTCGATTCTGTTTGCGTATTGCTATGAACCTTGCTATTCTAGTCATATTGCTATCTTTCTAATTTATAGCAATATGGCCATGATGTTTTATATTCTGTTTCGAGTGTTATAGCAATGTTTGTTATGAATTTTGTCATAACAATATTGCTATCATAGACTTCCATAATTGGAGATTTTAAAGCTGACAACACTGTATTATGTGACTTAAGAACTACAAGGAAGAAGAAAATAGCCCTAATTCGTGAGTTTTCTTTATGGTTTCTTTATTCATGTAAAAATCGACATAAAAAATGTTAGGAAACGAAACGAGTCAAATTGACCAATTACCAATTTCCTGGATACCAATAAAATATTGGATATCAGAAATCGAATGCAGCAATTTTATTCAGGCGTTAATAATTCGAAATTCGATAAACTTTTTCGTTGGCACTTCAAAGGGATTGCTGTTGTTGATATGATTAGAATAATCATCTCAGCTGTTGCCTATGCCTCTATCTTAGTCTAAGAATTTTCCTTGAAATTAAATAATGTTCTAGAGAACCTCGAACACATTTCCATTAGCATATACTTTTTTTTGTTCATGTAAACATCGACTTATTCGAAAATGTTATGAAACAGAAAAACCAATTAAAGTCAAATTGACCTATTTCCTGGATACCGATAGAATTTTGGTTTCCAGAAATCAAATGCAATTTTATGCAGGCGATAATAATTCGATGAACTTTTCTGTTTGGAATTCAAAGGGATGGCTGTTGTTGAGATCATTAGAATAATCAGGTCAGCTGTTGCTTACTATACCGGTGTTTTAGTCTAAGAATCCTTAAAATTAAATATTCTAGAGAACCTTGAACACATTTCTATTAGCACATTCTTCCCTATCCTCAATATTTTCGAATTTTTGGAAGAAATAATACTGAAACAAATGGATCTCTGAGAGATTCCTTTTCTAAACTTTCTTGTTATGAAGTATAGCAATTACTATTTTGAGGTTGCTAAGATAGCAATGTTGATGGCAAGATATTCTAGTTAAAGTGACAGATCATATTGCTAAAAATGGTTGATCAGAATACCAATAATTCCAATCTTGTTATGATAGCCACATCTTTTTCATAGCAATATTGCTATTTGCAAACAGAATCGACCTGATTATGTTGTATTGGAATATATGTTGTTGAATGCGCGAGTTGATTTATATAATAACATAAACAATGCGCATTACGGTATAAACCCGAATAAATCGAATACTCAAAATATCTCACTGAAGAGTTAGTACTGAAAAGATCAATATGTCTTGAATTTCTTAGGTACTCACCTCACTTATAGCACTAATTATAAGGATATTCATAATGATTCGAGTTGACACACAACTTCACCATTTCAACAATAATTTTGTTCAGTTTCTTCAGACAAATTAGTTATCACTTTTCAGCAAAATGCTTTTTTGGATTTCAGGTGAATTGAATTCGTATTTTTAATTTGAATTTCTGAATGGGATTATTTTGAACTGACAAAGTCATTCAACTTTGTCAGTCGATTGAAGTATCGATCAAAATTATTTTATGAACATTCCCAATCATTTAAAGATTATTAACTTTGAAAGCGAATTATAGAATTTTCGAAATGTAGCATTAAGATTCATTAGGTCCTTTCGTTTACGAAGAAAGTGTAGCACTTTCCTGCACTCGGTGTAGATATACTATGGAATATCTACACCGAGTGCAGGAAAGTGCTACATTTTCTATGCAAACGAAAGGGCCTATAGATATTGAATAGACGACTTCGGCCCAAGTTGCCAACCCACAATTTTCTTCACAAATAAACTACCACTGAGGAACCGGAATTTCAGGATAAATTCGACGTGATAAGGTTCGCGTTATTCATAAATATCCGTAAAAGATGCATCGGCTCCCCAAACAAGATAATTCCTTCCAAATATAGGGTTTTGTTAAGATCATCTCTGATTGGCTGAGATTTGAGTTGGGATTCCTGATTTCATGTTAATAGTATCAAATTTATATAGGAAATGTTCCGAAAATCAACTTGGTAATTTCGGTTGCCGGTTTTCCATTCCGTAAACATGAAATATTCGGTTGGTTCCTGAAAAAAGGTTAATTACGGAATTTGATTGATGAAAAAACGTTCTTTATGTCACCAGAACGACAGTCAATGTTCTATGGTAATATATCCATAGCATAGAACAATCTGTATTTACTTTATGATCCATAGAATATAAAAGAGACAACAACCAACAATGGACCAATTACTAGGTATGGTCTATGGATCATAAAGTAAATAAAGAATGTTCTATGACATGGATATGTTACCATAAAACATTGATTGTCGTTCTGGTGCATAGACTTAATATGTCTATGTTCTGGTGACAGAAAGATAGCTTTTTCATCAATCAAATTCCGTGATTAACTTTTTTTTCAGGAACCAACCGAATACCTCATATTTACGGAACGGAAAACCGGCAATCGAAATAACCAAGTTCATTTGCGGAACATATCCTTTATAAACTTGACACTATCGACAAGAAAATTCAGGAATCCCAACTTAAATTTTAGCCTAACAAAATTCTATATTTGGAAGGAATTATCTTGTTTGAGGAGCCGAGGCATCTTTTATGGATATTTATAAATATCGCGAACCTTATCATGTCAAATTTGTCCTGAAATTCCCGTTCCCCAGTGATAGTTAATTTGTGAAGAAAATTGTGGGTTGGCAACTTGGGCCGAAGTCGTCTATTGGGATCATCCACATTGACAGATTATCCTTTGCCTATATGTCAGTTTGGATAACCTTTACTATAACCAGAGTTTTTGGTTCATCGCTTGAAATCGTTTATGGTGTGCTCATCTGAAAAGTGACGTCAGCTAGCAGAAAATACAAAAAGTTATATATTCTGTGCTCTGAATTAACATGCAAAATCAAAGCACAGAATATATAACTCTTTGTATTTTCTGCTAGCTGACATCACCCACTTTTCAGATGAGCACACCATGTTTTTTACATCATGATTGGGATGTTCAGCGACCATGAACACAAAAACTACCGAAAGAAACAACTATATGGATATGTTACCATAAAACATTGACTTTCGTTCTGGTGAGAGAAAGATTGCTTTTTCATCAATCAAATTCCGTAATTAACACTTTTTTCAGGTACCAACCGAAAATTTTATATTTACGGAACGGAAAACTGGCAATAACCGAAATAACCGAGTTGATTTGCGAAACATATCCTATATAGACTTGACACTATAAACGTGAAATCAAGAATCCCAATTTAAACTTCAGCCAATCCGAGATGATTTTAACCAAAACCTATATTTCGAAGGAATAATCTTGTTTGAGGAGCCGAGGCACCGTTTATGGATATTTATGAATAACGCGAACCTCATCATGTCGAATTCATTCTGAAATTCCCCTTCCCCAATGATAGTAAATTTGTAATGTGTAAATTTGTGTGTTGGCAACTTGGACCGAAGTTGTCTATTCTACTCGAATTCAAAAGACAAGAAAAGCCACTGTGAGCACAGATCATTGGTCTGTGGTTACAGTAATAAAGGCGTGAAGAAGGAGCTAACCTTGAAGTTCAACACGCACCCACCTCTTTTTCATAAATAACTCGTCAACCACCATCGTGGCGTTTTTAAAACTACTTCAGTGCACACTTGCGAGCTTATGTAGACGTTTATTGGAAATTCAAGAGTTTCCTGCAGTGAATTCTTCAGTACATATTTTCACTTTGTATTTGTATTTTATCCTACGCGTCAAAGAAACCAGGAGCTTAACGCTAGTGCGAGTTAGGATATCTGGTATGTTACAGGCTTTGTTACTGTATCCTTACGCCAGCTTGATGATTTATGACCCAACAGTGAATGGTGGTCGGTACCGTCTTACTAGAAAATTTGTTTCCGAGTCTAGAATCGAACCTGAGAACTTCCGATCAAGAGTCCGACGCTCTATCCACTGAGCTACAGACATGTAGTATACTAATTACCAATTAGTCCCACTATGCCGTCTTGCATGCCTTTTCCCTAATTAACTAAGACCAGAATTATATTCTTATTTGCAGTTTATTTTCAATATGGATTACATGAAATTTAATCACTCTTCAGTACCAAAATTGCAATTTATATCGCTTGGATCCCACGTAACTACTCGAATCAGAATATTTTTATGTCTCCGTAGTAAATCAGTTGTGACTTGAATCCTTTTCAAGCGTCCCAAATGTTTTGTTCTCATCAAATTTCGTACGTCTGGATGTTCAGAAATGTTCGTGAGTGCCTATAGGAAGAAAAATATAAAAAACAATATAATATAATATAATATTTGTTTTGATTCAAAAAGAGTTCAAAAATGGAGCTTGAATATATAAGAGGCAAAATCTTGAATTACTTAGAAATTGACTCTTAAGAGCAAACTCGTAAGTTACGGCTAAGCGCATATCGATAACACAGCCACAGTTTTATTAAACCTCGTTAATATCTCAGGCATCTGCCCGCAGTCTGCATGCTTTACCGTTGCCAATAGCCGCGAGTAATATTAGAATTCGGAGAAATTTCCACATTTATATCAGAAAAAGGAGTGTCGTTCTGCAGGCTTCAGTGAGTATTTTTTGAAAATTTTGAATATTTTCTAGAATACTCAGTGAATGTACTTAATTCTTTCTACTTCACAGAGTTTTCTAGTTGTCGTTTTTTTTACAATTTTCAAAGCGATACTGAGTATTCACTGAAGATCTTAGACATTGCGAATGATGTATAGGAACCTTTTTTGCGCGCATGTTCTAGGGGAACAGCGTGCTATCGTTTCGTCCAAATGTCTGTAATTTTTGATGATTGAGCCGAAAATGGTCTCAATCGACTAGGTTGGACTCACTGATGACGAATCCGGTGTCAAAATCGATTCTGTCCGGCCGGCCGTCCGTCCAGCCGTAGACACAATAACTGTCGACAGAAGCAAGCTAGCAACTTGAAACTTTCGGGATAGGTTGCGCATCAGAATGCCGCAGTTAAGTTCGTTAATGGGCCAAATCGGTCGAATAGGTTCGGAGTTATAGGCACTTGAAGTTTTGAAGTTATTTATTTTTTATTTCGAAAACTACTTGAGCGATTGGATTCAAGCTTGTCAGTTGGGTGGGGTATAACGACGCGCAACTTTGAGCCAAATTTTGTCAGGATCATATTGTCAGTAAATTCAAAAATTTTTTTTGTTCGGAAACCATTCATCATATACAAAAAAAATTCCACTCACACTTTGAGCTTCATATTTCACAGCAGTGTACCAAATTTCAGTTCGATAAGATCATAAGTTCTGGAGATATCGGGAAAAAATATGTCAAATTTCGAGGTTTTCTTCTCGATATCGTTGATTTTTTCGGTATAACTCGAAAAATACTGATTCAGTCCTGATAAAACTTCACAGCTAGTTTTGAGATGCTGAAAGACAACTTTATGCGAAATTTCGTGATAATCGTGTCATCAGAACATGAAATTAATGAATGTGCACATCAATATTGTACTTCGCTGAAAATTCTATTAAAATTGAATGAGCCATACCAAAGTGGTCGATTAAAGTAAAATCGGACAAACCACCCTGTATATTCTCAATAGAAACCCCCATTTACAAAGCCAACATTGTTTTTAGAATCACCCTGTATACTGACTGTTTCTTTAGAACGCCCTGTATATTTACAGTCGACCGAAAAAACAATGAACCAAAACACTTCGCTGCAAACTGAAGCAAAGCATTCCCGTTTTTTTCACCACCTTGAGACAAAACAGCTGAAGATCAGGATTTAGAAGATTCTTTGAAAGTCGCACAAGTCTTGACGGTATCATCTTCATTTTTGCCGAAGCTGCCTTCGCTTGCACCAACATTGTACAAAATATTAACACCGATGCAGCATCTACGTATAGCCTTTCATCCTGAAAGTGTGAAAGGAATTCATAAAAGTTATATAGTTCAAGAACTTTCTTTACCTCGTGAAGAATTCTTGCTAAGATCACTAAGAGATTGCATTTGGCAGCCATCTGCTTGCCTAGATCTGTAGATGTCATCAGCAATAGGGAGCGCAGTGCACCTTTGCGAACTTCCAAGTCCAAAGCATCCAATACAGTGACCTTCATGAAAATAAATTGAAAGCGTTCATTTTTACATCGATTTTTTTTAAGGGGAGGGAAAAATATGTTATCTTTCTCTTCCTGGACGCTGACGAAAAAACTGCACAATATGGAAAGAATATCAAAGAGTCTGTTACGAACTAAAGCCTCATTTGGTCCTGATAGGATTCTCAGAAAATACAGTATATTTTGTAACCGAAAGAGTGCAGCATGCAGAATAATGTTGATTATTCGTTGCCTGGCAAATATTGAATCGGTTTATTTATGTACAAATATTTTGACTAGTACGAAAGCGAACTTCCTCGATATGTTTATTCATGATAAACACCCAGAAGTGTTGGTAAACTTGATAGAATTGGTACTGGTTAGATATAGAATCATTAAAGAAACTGCAATACCCAGAGGGAGCTGTTTAAATTTTATTTTTTTTTGGTAAAACATAGAACAGCAAGAAGTTAATTTGGAGAAAAAATCGTTTTTTCATGTAAACATTTTTTGTAGTCGTTTTTTCCAATTTTTTAAAATTTTTCAAAAAACCAGCTGTTTGAGGGGATCCAAAGTCGATGTTTAGTTGTTGTTAAAATGCCTAGAGCACGTGTACTTGGAATTTATCGCCAGCTAAGTGGATTTGAAAGAGGTCGAATTATTGGTCTACGGGAGGCGAGGTTGTCATTTCGGGAAATCGCTAACCGTACGAACAGAAATCCAACTAATGTTATGGGATGTTGTCAAGCATGGTTTGATAAGGCCCAGAATCGAAGAAGGGGCACAAATGAAGTTCAAGATCGACTTCTAAGACTTATGGCAATTAGACACGGATTTGCGACAATTCGATCTTTGGCTGGTGAGTTGTTAGGAGAGCAAGGCCATCCCGTAACTGTCCGAACGATTTACCGCCATATAAGGTCTTTTGGACTGCAGCATTATCGACCTCTTACGGTTGAGCATCGCTGGCAACGATCACAGTGGTGCAGAGAACTACAACACTGGAATGTGGAGTGGCATCAGGTCCTCTTTTCTGATGAATCTCGATTCTTCTTGGGTGCATAGATGGCCGAAGAAGGGTGAGAGGACGTCGAGGAGAAAGTCGTGAAACTCATTTTGATATTAATCGTCGTGATCATCGGACAGTAGGCGTTATGATATGGGGTGTATTGCACATGCAAGTAGGTCACCTTTAGTCTTTATTCGAGGTAACATGCCAGAGCCGCGTTACCTTCAAGAAATAGTGGAGCCATATGTTAAACGGCTCGAGAATCCAATATCATTGGGATATCATGGGTAGAAGGCTTGGAAATTTAGTCCAGCCCCCACGGACTTTGAAGGCTCTGAGACATGGAGTATAGGTAGCTTGGGATAGTATCCCCCAAGAAGAAATAGGGCATCTACTTGCATCAATGCCAAGACGTGTTGGGGAGTGCATAGATAACCGCGGTGGACAAACACATTATTACATTATAAAAATTGTAAACCCCCTGATTTTTTTCTCTGAACTTTAATCATTCGCTCCTTGCTATACTATCTATGTTTTACCAAAAAAAAAATTTAAATTCAAACATCTCCTTCTGGGTGTTGGAGTTTCTTTGTCCGTTAGTATATCTTTAGATTGCCCCAACTGATAGAGATGATTTTGATACTTCATATACTACATACAGATTTCGTGGACATCAAAGATATCTACAACTTGACTCCTCATCTTGCAGAATATCATATTAAATGAAAAATAGGAAACAAAGAACATGAAAGGCAGTTCCTGAAATCCGTTCATCTCACATCTCTATCCTCTTATATGTTATCTTTGATATGAAAATATTAGTTTGTCTTTTTCTAGAGGTGTCGGACTTCGTCCATATCTCTAAGTCTCTGGATATTTCAGAAATAGCACCTGGGAACTTCCAATGCACATTCTGTAAAAACATATAGCTTCTAAGCATTAATTCAATCTAATTAAAACATGAACTCCCTATTGGCGCAATGAAATAATACAAGGGTGACATGTATGGTGCTTCTGAAGAAATATGAATCCTCAATTGAAGTACAATCTCATTAGTTTCCATTATATTCCTCGGCAGAGCTTCCTTGGTTGAAGCCCTTCCTAGTCACTCAAGTTCCTCAGAGCACGAGAGGATCAGCCAGCATACAATGGCATCCACTTGACATCGCGAAGCAAGCAATAACAGGTAAGACGAAGACAAACTTTAACTCGTTGTAGCTGAGTCACATGAGTCGCTATACTCCAAAGGGATATGGTCTCATAAAGTACCGTAACTAAGACTAGAAATGGCGGTAGTATATCAATCAGAGCTATCAAACACCCTCAAAATATTACCAAATATTTTTACCATCAGATCGAATGCACCGGCCTCCATTCCAATATATTTTCCATTCCCATACATCAGGTTTGAAAGGGTGATCAAATGTACAGCTGATACTTCAGGTTCGTCTACCCCTATCCTATCCATGAGCGGTTTGATGAAGCCAGCTTCGACAAGGCTATCAGCAGCTAGAAAAGATTTTCGAACTGACCAAACTCCATCGTTAAGAAAGATGAAGGTAAGGTACGCTTTCTTAACTATCTGGGAACTTACTCAACCAAAAACTGGAGATTCTTTCTAGACAATGCGCTGCTTTGTGACGAACCTCGATCTTCTCATCTTGGATGAGAAGTAGAAACAGTTGAACGATGTCTGGATTAGCAACCATTGCTTGCTTACCATCAGCGTAGGTAGAAATCAACTGGTAAGAAAGACAGCATCTTTCCCTAACGAACTGTTCATTTCTTGGAACCACCGAAATGAGCCTACCAGATAAAAGATAGTCTTCATTAAATTCACATTTAGCGAATAATCCTTTGATAGAAGAAACGATGGTCATAAAGAAACAAAATGTCTTAATCTCATGCCAATAAAGTATAATTACAGTGAAGTCTTGAGAGTAAGAGTTCGTTTTCAGGACCTTTAATTAACTCACCCATCTTGAACTCTGAGCCTTACTGCTTCATAAGCTTTCTCGGGATTCTTCAGCAGATCGTTCATGGTTGATAAAGTTCCTAGAACCACCTGAACGTCTGGATGTTGTAGATCTCTTTTCTGAAACATGAAATGCAGGTGTTGGCAATAGCTTCATAGGAAGCAGATTCTATATGTACGTTAACACGCTGCTATATTAGTTTATGGTCGACTAACTAGCAAAAACACATTTCTTCTTAAAAATTCCGACTCAAGTCGTCGACATTGTGCCTTTTAAGAGTGATGCATGCACTTTGACGCCATGATAAGAATGTCATAAGCTTACCAGCTGATGTTTGAAGTTTTCGTTGCCTTGGACTGATTCACGCGACTGCTGTCAACTCAGCTGACTCTCTTTGACTCAGGAGTGTAGTGATGAATTTGTGTTTGAGCCCCTGCTACATAGCGACGCAAAAATCCTGTATATATCGCTCGAAAGCTCTGAACATCGTTTGGAATCGACGATGCGTTGCTGTTTTATCACAAACTATCAAGAAAAATAGTGAATACACTGCCTTCTTTCATCTTTAACTGCAGACTGCAGAAATTTTGACACGTATCTTTTGAAGCTTGTTAGAAAAAATTTGGTATCTCACTGACGGTACCATCTGTGCGCCAGGCTTATATTGAGAGCTGGAGGTATACCTTAATCTACGGAGATGGTGAGATCTACTTACCAAGATGGGCATACCACTCTTTCCGAAGGGTAAATTTCTTTTGGTGGGATCAAATTCATGTTCGTTGGGTATTGTAGGTTGATGAGATGCTAGCCGATTGAGAGCAGGGGAGACATCTAGTGGATCTTTTGGCTTTTGTTTTCTCGCTGAAAAAACTTCCTTAATCATTGAAGGTAAGATAATTCCACCCTGTTTCTGTCAATACATAAACGTTTTTATTTTGAGGGGGAAGGAGGGGTGGAATTCTCGGGATCGAAATATGAAGATATCTTCATATCAACTAAGGCCCTGAAATGAGCCTCAAGAGTTCTAGAGCTTCTCCAAATTCATACATTCGCGGTAGCTTTGTCAAAATTTAGCGGATTCAAATGAAATTTAGGACAACGAGGTTTTTGGAGAAACAAAATGGTCTGGTTGTAAACAACTCAACTGAATTTCATCAGGGGCTTTTATGAAACTAGTTCTTATTTAAAAGTAAGTTATCTTATTGAAATATTAATCGAAGAAATAAAAGTCGTACCTTTGGTTGAAAGTGTTACAGAACTTCATTCTCGAGAAGAAAGTGATTTTATGATGATGAGCTACGAATTGATTATCTCGAAAAACATGAAAAGCGTTTGTCCCTTTGACATTATCAAGGAAACGCATTGCGTGGCTCAGTAACGTGGGGGCGACTTGAACGCTATCGCGATCACCATAGCGTTCACGATGGCGATCACTATCTGCCCGAAACATATACATTCGATCAGACCTGTTTCACCTGCGTCTGTCAAAATCTTCATAGAAACTACCATAATGTTGGCAACACTGTCGACACGCCCACTTTTCCCCCCTTTGTTCTCCTTCAAGGATATCAAGAATAGCGCTCCAGGGTCCCTATTCTTGAATCGGGGAAGGGAGTAAATAGGCGTGTCGACGCTGTTGCCAAGGAAACGCGGTGCATTTTCGTTACATATTTCTGAAAATGAAATTTGCATGTGTCTTATTATTGAAAAAAGAATTATGCCTTTTGCTAAAAAGGTTATCATACGAATTTGTTAGAAGAATTCCCTAACAGACTAATCAATCGTATCCAACGCTTCCTGTAGTTCATGAAATAAACAATGAAATAATATATACCGTTTGCAATAAATATTCAACTGTCAAGTTTCAGATTTGTATATTCAGAGAGAAAGGAAACCTTTAAATATATTTTCGCCATTCTGACTGTGTGTATCAAAATTTTTTTAATACTTCTTACCTCTGGTAACGCATCTGTTCAAGAGTCTGGGATTGATTTGTGAATGTACCGATTGCAAATATGAATTTTTCTGATGACAAAACATTATCCAAGTCTTACAGAAATAACTTCCGTGTCAATATTGACGTTTTTTTCGACATTTAGTCAAAACATTTTTGCCATAGAAATTGGACATATTTTTCTGTTCTTTGCCAAAGATGAAGTCTGGTAACTCCCTCTGATGTAGAAATAATATGTTACTCAATCTAATCTATTTTTGCGCGAATATTCTTATTGTTCTTATGAACAGCGTGGTATCGTTTGGCCAAAATATCCGTGATTTTTTAATTTTTTCCCGAAAATGGTCTTGAACTACTAGGTTGAACTCACTGATGAAAAATCCAACGTCAGAATCCATTCTACCTGGCTAGCAGCCTGTCCGTTGCCTATCAAAATGCGCCGCCTAATATTTCAATGAAATATTTTTTATTACAAGTTCCAGTTTGATATTAATTTAATTGAATTGAAGATAGGCTAGCAAAAATGTTCAAATTGCAAGTTGTTTCCGTGGTTTTCTTTGTTGTTTTCGAAACCACTCAAAAAATACTCATCCTCTCATGATGAAATTTGTTTACTGGATAGCAAATGCAGATTCACAGTTTTGTCCTCACTTTCGTGTCGATATTGTCATTAGAACAATCCAAAAAATCGAAATTTGAACAGAATAGTTCTCGATAAATGAAAAATTTTTTATGTTGAGTTTTTTCTCGTTATTTGTATGATAATGGGGATTTTTCCTGAATTTGGGTTATTACTGAAAATGCAAATTTGAACATAATTATTATGGGTTTCATTCATCATTTTCCCAAAGTACCTTCAAAAAATATTCAAAATCAAGTTTCAATATTGGGGTTTGGGATTTGTCAGGCATGCACGAACTGACAACGGTGTTTAGTAGAATAGCTTTTTCTGCTATAGAATAATAAAATATTTATTCCTTTTCTGTGGTACACACGTGTTCTTTGTCAATGTAACCAAACAATTTCTGTTTGCGATTTGTCAGTAATATGACAGTCTGCGCTCTTCTTTTTCTATTCCTTGGTCGTTGTCTTCTACTCTAAACAGATCGAAGTATAGCTATCTCTGTTTTCCTAAGCAAAGTAACACATTTGACGTCCTTTTCTTTCCGAGAAAGCTGAATTCGACGTTGCCATATCGTGCACTTATGACCTATCCGTTTAAATGCAAATCCCCATTTTTATTTTTCATTTTTTTAAAAATATATTATTGGAATTATATGTTTGAAATGTGATGTTCTGAAGGTTTTTCATGAAAATTACTGCATTTTCGTTTAAAGGGAAAACCCCCATTGGGTAACTAGGAGGGGGAAGGTAAAAAACATTTGAAAATCAATTGAATAGTTTCACTTTTTAATGTCGTTCTATACATATTTCTGAAAGACATAATTATATACAGGTCGGGAATTATATGCAGGTATAGGCTTGATAGTTTGAATTATAGTTCAAGTTATTGGCCCACAAGAAGCTACTATTTCGATCCCAATTCGAAAAAAATAAATGATGTGCTTAAAAAATCCATGCGTCAATAATTTCGATAAAAGTATGATTGTATAAATAAATTGAATTCACTTCAACGATTCGACAATAAATTTTATGATAATTCAATTATCAAGGTAGAATTACACGGATATTATGAAAGATAATTTTTCGTGTGGAACTTTACTGCTTAAAGAGTTCCGACAAGAACCAAAATACTAACTTCTCCTGGTTTATTCCAAAGTTACTACGCTTAGCAAACTTCTATTATGAAGCTACGATGGATTTTATATATCTCGAAGGAATTCTTGGAACACAACTACCCCTAACTTTAATATCAAAAATAGCTTTACAGTTAGGCTTATATTAAAATGTTTCGTACATCGTAGATTGAGTTTTCATTTATTGATATTTTTCTGCCAAAACATGTCATGATAGCTAATCAGTTATGACAAGAAATACCTTCTCCATTAATTCCAATATTCTTATTTTAATTGATTTACTTACTTCTCTTCTTATTATCTCATTTTTCATTAGTTCTTGAAAATGATAGTTCAGGTATCGAATAACTTGGGTTTCAAAAATTTCATGAAACTGTAAAATTTCCTATTGAAAAATCTATTAGGAGTTGATCATATTCTGAACTCTTAAGAAGTCACAGGATTATCTTGATATTTCTTGTCACAACTCTCGATTGAAATATAGGATGAAAAAGATTCATATGAAGAGTAACCTGAAAATTCATACGATGAGAAATATATTGAAACTCGGGAATTTTTATATGAAGGAAATCAATTTCAACGGAACAGAAACTGAAACCAAAAATTCCAAAACATAAAAAATTCGGATATCCATTGGCAAATTTGAGTTTCAGGATAATTCTCGGTCAGAAAATTCATGATGGCACTTGAAAATATAGAACAGTTTGGTGTCCTACTGATGATTACTCGAGAACTACTTATTTGTGCTTTTTTTCGACGCTTAAGATGAAAATGGTTAGGAATAGTATGAGAATGGGTTTGCTGATTTCAAATATATGAATCAGTAAGGGTGAAACTTTTCTATAGTTCCTCTCTTCTTCAGTAATATGCTCTAGTTAAAGTTTAACGATAATATTAGCACCCCACTTTATAATCTTACCGATGAACACTTTGGAAAAATAAAAGGAAACATACAGAACAACACCTGATGCCAAAATTCGATCAACAATTCACGACTCTCACTTAATCACCTCGGAAATTATGGAAATATTTATAGACAAGCTTGCAAACGAGATTTGATAAGTAACCTTGGCAGCTTAGCTAACACAAATTGATCACATTGTGATTCCTTTTAACATCTCAGCAATAGCGATTACAAAATCTTACGTTCGATATTGCGTTTTCATATAAATTCAACATGAAATGTTTTTCTATGACTATCCCAAAAGACTTCACATTTGAATTATTTACGCCTCACAAATGACCTCAATTTTATCTCAGATCCACGAATTAAAACAAAATGCTGAAATTTGGACTTATTCATCTGGAATCTTTTGATATTGAACAGTGATGTAGTTGTCTGTGAATACTGAGCAGTCTTCGCAATCTTATTGTTGCTCTTATAGCACATCCATGTTCCAAGTTTAGAGTAATGCTTAAGAGCAAACAATACCTCGGATATAACGGGGTGACTTCTGGAGGCTAGTGTTCCTTTTTATGAAAATTTTTTGGTGCATATGGTTGAAAAAAATCTTAGAAATGCGCATAGTGTTGCCACTTTTTAATTCAGGAATTTTCGGGAAAATAAAACTGAAATGGAGTGGAAGATAACTGACATTGCGCATTCTTAAAAAAGAATTTAGTACATCGAAAAAAAAATGTTCAAAAAATAATCACTGAAACCTGCAGGGCGCCTATTCTTGAAACCAGGGAAGAGAACGATTGATCGAAAGGGGGCGTGTCTACGACTTTTTCAGGGAAACGGTATTCTTGAAATGAACGAGTGCTTCACAGAGAGCGAGCGATGTATTTCTTACGATTTGTGATGGAACGATACATAGAGGACGCTAATTATGTTTCGGATATTTGACAATTTTAATCTGATTGGCAATAAGTCTTGACAATCTCAATTAACTTTCACTACAAAATTTCTGTTTTCACTCGGAAATGGACATAGCGAGTGCAATTATGTGGGAAGTACTGAATGAAGATGTGGAAGATGCAGAACAACAATACCAAATAGGTGTCCATGTGCTTTCTAAATGGAACCCGTTTGATCTATCTGATCCAAAATTTATCAAAATGTTTAGATTAACTAAAGCTCAACTCGGATCACTGTGATTTCCTTACAGTTTTTTTCATATCCTCCCTTGTATAATCTGAATTTAACCGACCTATGTACATTTCAGGTCTTCGTGTAATGTAGTCGGTGAGCAGCTCCTTCTGTTTATAGTTGATTGGAAGTGATCTTTTTTTTTCAAAATGATCCATTTTACAATTTTCCGAAATACGCTCCCAACTTTTATGACAACTCTATGATTTAAAATTTGAATTATGACAATATATCACAGAAATAGAGTCTATGTCGATGTATTATACATAAAGTTGGCTACATGAATGAAGTTAGCTTCATGTCTGTCGAAAATACTTGTTTTTGATTGGTCAGAACATTTGGCATTATTGTTCGTCTATGACCGCTCATTCGGACTGCTCCCCATCTTGACTGCGATGGTATACACGTTCTCTATCGTTCCATCATAAATGCTTGCGTTTCCTTGCCAACGGCGTCGAAACGCCCATTTTTCCACGATTGTTCTCTTCCCAGAATTCATGAAAAGCGCTTCTTGATGTTCAAGAATACGGAATTGACGTTTTGACAAATGGGAGGAAGGTCGAACGGGAGATTGTGCCATAGAGAACGTTCTATACCTTCGGATTTCAAGAATAAGGCCCCTAGAACAACACCCCGATTTCTCCTATAAACGTTGACATTTCTGCGTATTCTAATATTTCACGTGGCTATTGGCAACGTTAGAGCATGTAGACCGTAATTTACCACCAAGTGGTATTGTTTGCTTCTAAGAGGTCAATACTGTTCACACTCTATTTCTTGGCTATAGATGATTTGAAAATTGATATTTTTCCTTTCCAAAAACAACTTAAAAGAGTTTTGGTATGTATAAAGACCCAAAAATACGTGACTTTTGTTTGACATAGACGAAAGTTTGGTTGGCAACGTCATTTGTATTCTATTATGAGTTTTAGTAATTACGAATCTCATTGTTGAACTGAACCCTGGCATTCATGAAAATCTCTCAACATCTCCAATATATATTTAAAAGATAACAAACATTTTGTTGTTCGAATTGAGGTAGTGTATAGAAGAGTATGTTCTGAATAGTTCGAAATTTTAAATTGTCGATATCTACTTGAAGAAACGATATTTTCATGGAAAAATTCAACTTGACAACGATTTATTTACAATATATTTTTTAGGGAACAACAAGATCTTCAATCGAAACAGAAGAGGTCAAAGTTATATTCAATCTGATAGCAACAGCGAGAAAAGTGATAATATATCTTTAAAAAAATGATATTTATCCAGTCTTGAATTCTTGGATTGCTATCATTTTTCATATAATCTCTTGATATACACTGTCAGTTTCTTCTTTCGTGTTGGTTGTATACAGAGTGAGTCTTTGACCTTGCAGAATATTTTAACAGAAGATTCCTGAAGCCAAAAGAAACACTTTTTTCCCTTACCATTTTTTCCGATTCGGCTTGGTTCGTTAGATACAGACTGTTGAAAATCCATAAAAAAATTTAATTTTCGATTATATCTTGCGAACTATCTCATCGAATGAGATGATTTTTGGAATATAGTTTTTTATTGATACGATGAATGATCCTGGATTACGAAATTTCATCCACATCCTCCAGTTTCTTTAATATGACCATAATATTTCATAAAAATACCAGAATTTCAAAGAATCCAACTTTTAAAAATAATTTGAATGCTATTTATCGAATTTTTGACCATTTTGGAAAGTAAAAGTATTCTTTAATTTTTTTCGTATGTTGCGCCGTTTTCGAGTAATCTGAAATTCAAAAATAAAAAATATCTGTGAAATTCCGAGAATTGGGTACTTTGGCTGAATGCAACTCTGTTCAAAAAATTCACAGAATTCAATTTTTCCGCGTTGCCACGTCTAAAAGTTGAGAATGGAATCCTAGCATTTTTTATTTGGAATGATTTGTAAGCGAAGTAGCCGACTTTGGCCAATTCACAATGAACATAACCGTAAGAATCCCGCAACTCGTGCGTAAAAATCAAAGAGGAAACTACAAAATTCATAAGAATCATAAATTCAGTTCAGAATCATAGATTTCACAAGTGTATGCATAGAATTAGCATATTGTATGTTGTTTGATTTCGAAGAGTTCTTTCTTTCTTACAAATTAAAGATGAATCTCAAAGCTGATATGAGTGATAGCTAGATGAATTCCTCATTATCGAAAATGAAACCAAGATAAGAATATTCAACTTTTATCGCCCACGAAATTTGGAATACCTAACTTGTTTATTGTACTATAAATACAACTTTTTTCACCAACTGGAATGTAAAAAGTAAGTTGACGCTTGTTTTCATAACAGAGTTGCTTATTTCGAAGATTTGAATGGTATATCTTAGGCTTGGAAAAACTTCAGTGTTCAGGTTTCCAGGGTCGGCTAGCCTATTATGAAAATTTATAATGCTTATATCTTTTTATTTAGGCCGAGTCGGAAAAAATGGTAGAGGACAAATGTGTTTCTTTCAGCTTCAAGAATCTTCCGTTAAAATATTCTGCAAGGCCAAAGACTCACCCTGTATAGGTCTGTACAATAACTGAATTCAGAAAAATCGATTTTATGTGGAAATTCCGATTTCAATATTACCTCTGATAATTTCGGAAGTATGAATATTTGCTGATGTGCTTATGTTTGCAGATTTCAATGAAAAAAACTTCATTTCAACAATAGTTCTGTATGGTATCATTATTTGAAGTTCATAAAATTTCAAAAAACGCACTTTACAGTCTTAAGGCCGATTTAAATCAGACTAGCGAAGGTTCATTCTCCCCATATTCTATGAAATTCTTTATTTATTTATTTTTTCGTCGTTCTGTCTGCGTTCGCAAAAATTTTATGTAATGTGTTGATGCTGAAAATGTGATTTCGTTTACACCAAAAGATCAACAAGAATGTTCTGTTTCTATCTCTTGCTCTTTGACCGTTTGGTTAAAACCCACCTTTACACTGCATTCGTCGGCGATAAAAGCACTATTGTTGAATGATGGCGCCTTATGATTCGGAACATACAAGCCTTCTCCTTATACTGAACTCTGCAGGAACGTAAGTTTGTCATACCATAACTTCTCTATTTCATGCAGGAATGAAACTTATTCCGATGTAACACTCTTACAAAAACTCGTGAGGTTAACCTTACACACATTAGCAAATATAACTTCTTCTATCGATCAACAACATAACAAATATAAAAACAACATAACCTACGATCAGTCTTCAGAAGCTAAGAAATAAACCCGAAGAAACCGAGCTTAATTTACAAACCAAATAGTTAATTTACAAACCAAATAGTTACCCGTCAGATGGTCCAAACCTGAACCTTTTCCGCTAGTATGCACCAGCTGGAATGATCATAATAGCTTGATATTATGTGAAGATTCTCCACGTATTTCTCTATGAGTTGGTCTAGTTCCCCCTCTCTGAACACGTGGTAATACCGGTGATAGGTTATCTCCCCTCCCATGTTTTCTGAAGCCAGGGATTCTTGAGATGTGGTACCACTGAAGGTGCTATTGCTCAGGTTTTTTCCTTTGGCGTTGATTGGTGGTTTTCTTGAAGAAGATTCCAAGCTAGAGGTGGAGCCTGTGATGCATTTGTCCCGTTTGAGTTGATTCTTGAAGCTTCCAGTCCCTGGAAAGGATAAAGTTTTAATTCGGCACATGGACAAGCTGGCATCCACATAAAATGTTTGAGATAAATGGCCCCAGCAAATACTAAAACGCAGCAAGAGTACAAAAACTGTACAGCGTTGCTGCACTTGAAGTGCAGCGATGGTAGTACAGTAACTGTATCGAAACGGACCGTATATGTCCCGCGGAATTGCATCGGAACTGCGTTCGAAGTACAGCCACAATACAGCAGTTGTGCAGGAGCTATGCCACTTTGTAATGCAGTTTGCACATAGTAATAATGCACCAACTGTGCTACTTCGATATGAAGTTTCTGAGCAGCAATAATGCAGCAGAAACTCGGCTGTATAACGAGACTCACAGGAATAAGACTCACTCCCGAAAAAAGAATTATTTTTTAAGAGATTGAATTGAAAATTTGCACATTGATACTAAATTATTTACCTTCGACAGATGTGAAAAAAGAGAGTCTTACTACTTCCAGTTTATTCGGAAATTGCCGAATAAATTTTGATTTTCTTATATGATGTGATGTATATATTTTTGCGTATTCGACAACTATGCTTTACGGTAAAAAAATTCTGCAATTCTTTCTGTATCAAGATATTGATTACTCAATAGAAAAATATTTAAATTATTTAATTTTTCACATTTCACCAAAAATTCAACATGGAATTCAAATATATAAAAATATACACAACATTATCTGAAGAATCGTACGGCCATTTCTGGTTAGACCAAAAGACACGATCTGTAGTATGTAAGTCCAGAATTTCAATGGGATTACTTGAAAAATATAGGTTTTTCGGAGGTAAGCCGGATTCCTGAAAACATACTGGTTGTCTTAGGAATCGGGTTAACCTAGTTTATATTGAGCATATAACGTAAAGTGATTCATAGCAAATTCAACTTGATAAAAAAAATATTGCACTAGGAACATGACTTCAATGGAAAAAACTTGAATTTACACAAATACCGGCCATATCAAATATTATACATGATATAATATATTATTAGGTGACTCTCTCTCGTTCCTTTCTAAGTCCTCTGAAATAAGTAGATACATATTTCTCAATCATACCATGATGGTTGTTTCAATATCGGCTGGTGAATCATTTTTGCTCTCTTTGTTCTTTCGTACAGCAACTTGGAAGTGGAGAAAAATGAGTTAATACACAAAAAAAGGTTTACCTTGTGTGAACATAATACCTAAAATTCCTTTATTGATGTTTATGTACTTCGAAATTCTGTGTTATGTTGACCCTGTCCAGTTCGGGTAGAGACTCAGATGTTTTCTTCTATTGTCTATTTATTCCAGTTCCAAAAGAATCGGCATCATCTAAATATTTATCTTAGCCACTCAGATCAGTCTAATTTGCCTTATTTCGTTTTTTCGAGAATTGATCATGTCGAAAGATCAGTTTTTTACACTTGCACTCAATCAACTCGAAACAAACAGTCAGTTCAAAAAGCGCGGTTCACTCAGAACCAAAAACGAATTTACTACACAACAAACAAATTTCCGTTACAAAACAGCATGGCCGACGACGACAATCGACAACTTTTCTCTAACGTACGTGCTATCGGCACAGACAACGATGGCTGACTATTAGAACGAAATATAGCATCAAATACAGAGACAGCGTTGTCTCATACAGCATTTCGATTTTGTTGCACTAAAGCTGTACAGCAGCTGTATTTAAAAGACTGCATTTTTAGGACAGCAGTATCACCAATGCAGAGACTGTGCAGTTTTAATACAACATTGTATGTACTGCAGTCCGAGGGCACTTGTGATACAGAAACTGTACAATTGCTGTATGTTGTATTTGTTGGGGGAAAACTCAGGTGTGAATGCTGTTGATACAACTTACTTCCAGAAGTGATTGCAGACTCTGGAACAGATGCCAGTGAAGCTGTACTACCTTCGTTACTACCTCTACCTGACGATGATAGCTCATCTCCTCTCTCTAAGAAATCGGTATTGGTCCTTTCTGCTGAACTCATCGAATCGATAGATGATTCTGATAATAAATTAAACGATGTGGCGGTACTCGAAACCATGGACACCATTGATGTTGTGCTACTACCTGAAATCAACAAAAGCATTCAACACAAATGATACAAGAAGATACACTGAAGTATGGTCTAGATTAGAAATGTAGTCTTTTTATATTGTGGATTACATTTAGCATTCCAGCATTTGCTATATTCAAGATCGAGATCCAAAATTGAGCCCTCGAATTGAAGAAGTGAGTGGAGATTCTCACCTTTTTCTGAATCGCAGGAGTCTGTGGAATTTCCTAACCTTACGAAATTCCTGCAATTGAACCTCAAAACGTTATCACTGTCGGAACTCGTGGATGTCTTGTCTGGTGTGCATCTATCCTTCTCCGAAGACTCATTAGTGGTCGCAGTTTTTGAACTATCTAACTTCGCACTATCCGCAGTATTCTTATTTTTATCGTCGATCACTATATCTTTGTCCTGATTTGCACTACTGTCCGCTTTTGTCCTAGATTTCCGGTTGTATCTACATTTACAGTCGTACTTTTTACAAACCGCACAACGGTTGAAAGAGTTTTCACTGGCGCTGAACTTCGCTAGGTATTCGTTTTGCTTTTTGATTTCGGCACTGAGTTTGGATAAATCGTCGAGTTCAGTGCTCAGCCTGTGAATATAAGGATCGTTGATGTTTTCGAGAGATGTATTGTCTAAGTGTTTCTTGGTTTTCTTCTGATACTCGTCTATTTCCTTGAGAAGCTTCTCGCTCAGTTTCTCAGCGAATTCCTTGAGATGGACGTTACTCTCTTCCTTCCAAATGTTATTCGTGGAGCTTTCTTGGGGCACCAGTGGTGTTGTTTCAAAGGAGTAAGATCTTTTTATCACAGACATGACGTCGGTTGTACGCACCTGTCTCTTGCTGAACTTTGGACTTGTTTTGATCACCTGAGAAGAAAAATGCCAACTCATCAGTAGGCCCAGAAGAGAAGATGTACAGAATTGTTACAAGAGGAATAACCAAAACATAGAAGAACACATCTACAATATTACATGTAAAAACTTACTTTGGTTACAGCTTCATCAAGAGAACTTGCTACGCCAGCAGCAGCTTCTAAAAGCTTATTCTGCTTAGTGTTTTTATACGTGGGAAATTTGAACCGACTCTCTTCCTCTGCTGGCCTTCTTTGGTCCGATTTCACACTAACTATGCTATCCACGGAATCTGGTGAAGATATGGCACTTGAATCGCTATCTTTATCGTCGGTTTCTGGATTGAAAAGCTCCAAAGATATCAGTTTGGGCAGAGGTTCAGCTGAAACCTACGAAACAATATGAAATACTGCTCATTAAATCCTTTCTGAGGCGATTTTGAGTTGCTCACCTTCCCATCAGCTGCAGAAGAATGCCTGATTAGGGGAAAATGTGCTTTGTTGGCCTTTAAAGCGAAACCAGGACTCTGACTCAGCATCTCTCTGATCTTCTTAAGTCTTTCTGTTCTGTTTTCAGATATCTTTTCTTCCTCCACTGATTTTTGCTTCGGTGGACTGACTTGGCATTTTGGAGGGGGGATGACGTTCGTATTTGGGGTAGGTTTTGGACTTGGCTGCGTGATTTTTTTGAATTCTGGTATGGGAACTACCGTGTATTTATTCGCTAGAGGTTTGCATCTTTCTGGAGGTTTCTAGAAGAATGTTCGAAGTTAAAGCAATCGTAAACGACAAGTCACAAAGGCTATCATTCATGATTTACCTTTATAGCGAGTGGACCTCTATCACCGAAAAAAGGCATTTCCAAAAATTCTTGTTTGGTTGTTGGTTTCGGTGAGCTCAACTGTTTTGTGAGTGGATATACTGTCAGAGGCATCTGCTTAATTCTTGGACTAGTTGGACAAGAAGACTGCCTTAGCTTCGGAGATGTTGGCATCGGCGATGTCTTAACTCTAGGTGAAGTAGGGTCTGAAGAAAGGGGCAATGGAGACATAGGGTTAGATTTAGGAACGAAGATCACAGATGCAAACGAATCTTCAGAGTCCACACTTGTGTCACTTTGGAGACTGCTGTCCTTAGAACTATCAGAACCATCCTCCTTAGACGACCTCCTTTCTATAGGCTCCTTCTGTTGGCCGTCTGAGTTACCCGAGTTTTCTTTGGTATCCAAAATATCTGGAAAATGTATAATGAGAAGTTGTGAATTTTGAATCATCGAAATGTTTTACCATTAGGGGTGAGAGGAGTAGATGCTTCAGAACTCTTCCAATTCTGGAACATTCTGGCGAAACCATTCCTCAAAGACTGCCCTGTTACTTTCTCTATATTATTGGTAGAATTCTTGAACTTGTTGGTAAATCCAGTTTTGATCAGTTGGAATCTCTTTGAAGTTGACACTGATAAGATCGAGTCTTTGAAAGATTCAAATGTATGTCTCTGATAAATGAGTTCTTCATTCAGTGATACTTGTTTTTGTATATTCCTTCTTACTCTCTCCTTCTCTTGGACCCTGTCAGACATCAGTTCTTCATTCAGAGAACGTTGCTTTAGAACACTGCTTCTCCGGTTGGTCTTGTGGAATTGAGATGACTGAAAATCAACCAAACGGGAGATAGAATTATTGTGCCCAACAATTTTATGAATTTTACGGAACTGAACATGCAACAAACATAAAGAAAATCAGAGAATCTTACAGGTGTTCTAGAAATGTTGGTCATGTCAGTTGGCTGATCGAGTGCTTCATCAGCGTCTTCCTCACAAATAGACTTCTTTTGCTTGACAAGTTTCGGTTTTCCAAGACGGCGAGTGCTAACATCCGGTTGGGGTTCTGGTTCCACGGCCTCCTTTTCTTCCTCGTTGAGCTTTTCGATGTTTTCTTCAGGAGTTTCTTCCTCTTTAGGTGAAGGGTTGACAACGTCATTATTTTCTATTGATTTGATGTTTGTGAGGCTTCTTGATTTGAAACCAGCTTGTGGCAATTCATTCATCAGTTGTGAGGAGGGAAATGTTTTTCTTCTTTGGCCAATTGCGACAGTTTCGTCATCTATTCTTCTGAGTTCTATTGGTATATCTTGAACGTTGTCCATACAGTCACAGCAGTCACAGGTTTGTATCCCACCAGGATCAAATCTGAAACGAAATATTGTAGAATTTGGAAACTATTACCATTTCACAGGCTAAGAATGATTTGTTCGAACAGTCCTACCGTTTCGATGAAGATTCCTTGTGGCATGCAGTCCAACTTTCTAAAAACCAAGGCTTGTGCATACTGACTCTCCTTCCGCCAGCAAGTCTCTGAAGAGCTCTTCGAACGAAGCTGTAGCATGTTTCGTTTGGACTGGATAAACTAGAACTACTTGGAGATAAGTTTCTACCGTGATTCATGTTTTTCTGTCTTCTATTGCGTCTCTTCAATGTGATTTTAGACCTGTAAAACATCAAGATAGAGCATATCCTGTTTGAGCCATTGAGAGACTGACCTCAAGGACTTGTTGGATTCCGTGTCACTGGTTTGAGTATAAGCGCTGTAAGGTAGATAGCCGTCTTCCTCAGAGGTGGATGTGGCAGATGTGAGCTCTAGAGAAGGAGTGTTCAGTAGGTTTTTTGGTCTCCTCCAAGGTACCAAGACGTCTTGACTCTCAAATTTTCTATGGCTCTGTTCCATGGCCCAAACTGATATGATTATTCTTCCACCGATGCGCAGCACCCTGGCTAGTTCACGGATCGCATTTATTCTTCTTTCAGTGGTGGCTAGATGGTGGACTACAGCTATTGAAAGTACTGCATCTAAGCCTCCATCTCGAAAAGGAAGAGACAAGTTGTCCAGAAGGATTACCTTGAAAATGAAATTCCGATTAAATGTGTATCATCTAATTCCCGGAAAATGGGAAACTCTTCAACCAGATGGAGCATATTGAATAGAATTCATAAACTATGATGAATCAAACAAGAGTGACTGAAGGAGCTTCAAGATCCAATACTTTAAAGGTATAGTAGTGTAGAATTCACCACTTGTTATATTGTAAGGGGAACTTTTTTATGTACAATGGTTTCTCTTGAGTTTGTTTCTTGAATCTTTGAACTCTTCAATTTCTTTCGGCAACTAAAAATACTCACCTCATTGTCCTTTTCCCTAGCTACTGTAGTTAATCTCAATGACTTGTCGCCTCCTATGTTGAATATTGAATTGTTCAAATTTAAGTATTTGCCATTGCCGCAACCTTGAAAATGAAAGTTTCATAAGCAAACAGATATGAGCATACCTGTGGTTGTTCAAGTAAATGCTATGGGAGAAGAAGTCATCTTAATGAAAATTAGATACACTCACCAATATCACATACAACAGAGCCTGGTTCTAAACTGTCCAAGAAGGATTTAACTTTAGGCCAAGGTCTACTTTGAGGATTGTCATAAAACTGCTCGTAAACGTCGTGAACATACGCATTCTCTAAAGCTACGCTTCGTGCTACTCTTTCGTCTAGTGACATCGCTGTTTGGTTCTCTTCGATGTATTCTTGGGCACTTAACAACTGAAAAAATGTTACTTTTAAGTTATCAAAATCAATTGAGTGGGGAGAATATGAATATTTCTATTGCAATATTGTTCAACTCCCTATGTTTTATCTCTTCGATTTTTCACTCTTTTTCTTTCAGTCTTAGTATTTACGCGCATGTTCTAGGGAACAGCTTGTTATAGTGTAATTGTTGGGGATTTCCATCAGCCCAATAACGGCAATTTTGCTGATTAGTGTGGCTGTTTTCCAAGATTGAGCCTCATCGCTCATAAGCAAAATGAGGTTCTCATTTTGCTCAAGTACTTCTATCTCACGGGCGAATGCTCGTTGTGCATAATCCCCTTGCTGTAACTGTAGCACAACTGCCAATTTGTAAGGGTGAAACCGCAATTATAAACGCAAAATACGCCTTACCGAATGAGCACAGAGGCGAAGTTCAGCAGCATGCTAGCGAGCAGATCGACTCTGCTCGGACTGCAAAGAATTGCTTGTCGTACTCTTTCAACGTCCTCAGGTGTTCGAATTGTTCGTTGAGCTCTCCTGGTGGTCTTTTCCTCGTCAATTCACCTCGTGTGCGAAGTGCTTCAACCCAACGAAGAATGGTGTTTCGAGAGGGAACAGCCCGATTTCGGTAGATATAGAAATGGCGACGAAACTCACGCTGAACGGCCTTGACGGACTCGTTATGACGGACGTAACTGTCGTAAGAAAAAACACGGTGCTCTACTGTCCACAGGTCCAAGATTCAAACTGGTGAAAAATGCTAAGACCTACCGAATCCAACGGCCCCTTTCCCACATCTGTCGACCCAATAGGGGGTAGTACGAGCCGTTTCAAAAACGTCCTAGTCCTCTGCCGGACCCTTTATAATTTTTTCTTCAGGGACGTTAGAAATGTGTTTCATATATAATAATATACAGAGTGTTCTACAAGCTCTATGACAAACTTTGTCAGAAGGTAGCTGTGCTTATTGTGAACATTTTTTTCCTATGAACATAGGTCTGATTCGTTCTCGTTTCGAAATTACAAGCATTTGAAAAAACTAATTTCCATGTTTTGATCAAGTAGCCCGACATAAAATATCGGTTGATATGGTAATTGACTTTATTTTAATTATTCATTTGACACTTGGGGTACGTTTTGAATAACAATGCATTCTTTCACGACTCAGGAATATGCAGATATTGTATTTGAATATGGGTATTCTAAATGGTGACTCCAGAAGAGCAGCTCGTGAATACCGAAGAAAATATCCTAATAGACAGCAACCTGCTCACACAGTAATTTGTGCATCATTCCGAAAACTTCGATAAACAGGCAATCCTACTCCAAAGAAAGCCATTCGGCCAACTGAAGTAAATGTAGAAAATGTAATATATGCTGTCCGTGGTAACCTTTCGATTAGTGTTCGACTTATAGCTCATAATCTTCATTTATCACCAAATTTGGTATGGCGTGTTTTGAAAGGAGAAATGGTGCATCCATTTCATAGACAAAATGTACAAGCTTTACATGCTGACGATGGGTTACGAAGGTTAGAATTTTGTAGATGGTTACTTCAACAACATACCCAAGATTTCAGCAATGTTTCGGTGTAAACGATTGGGGTGGAACATGTTATAAATGACCGTTTAAATGCAGATTTGTATGAAAATTTTTTGGAGCACAACCTTTTTGACTTCATTGATGACTTAGAGCTAAACGTTGTAGGAAATATGTGGTATCAGCACGATGGTGCACCACCACATAGAGGGAGACAAGTAGTCAGTTGGCTGAATGAACATTTCCCGAATAAATGGATAGGACCAATACAATGGCCACTATCTAAATCCCTTAGATTTTATTTATGGGCCCATATGAAGCAGCTTGCTTATCATATTGAAATCGAATCTCATCAACAATTGCTTGATAGAATTCAAGATGCAGCAAACCAAATACGAAATGACCCAAATCTGATTTGCCGAGTAACGGCATCTTTAGTTCGTCGATGTGAAGCTTGCATTCAAGTCGAAGGTGGACATTTTGAACAATTTTTATAGTATCAAAATTACCATTTATAATTATGATTTGAACATGAAAATATAATTTTTCAAATGCTTGTATCTTCTAAACAAAAACGAATCGGATATATGTTCATAGGAAAAAAAATGAGCACAGCTACCATCTGTTTGTCATAGAGCTTGTAGAACACCCTGTATATGTTATCGATGAATGTCGAATAGATGATAGTCATTTCTATAGATACTGAAATACACCAACAATCGAGTCATACAATGAGTCTTCATCTTGAAGTTACTCCATTGTTCTTTTCGTATGTTCCTGACATGAAAGCCGGTTGAATAACCAGGAACGAGAGTGAATTACAAAAGACACGAAATACGAAAACATTTCAATGCAATTCCAGACTTCAACCGATGCGAATTTATTTCTATAGTTCGTGATAGTCTGGGTTGAGATGACCTACACTACATACACTATCGATTATTTTGGAAAAATGGTTTTTTTCTGCTGGGTATTCGGTGATTGTACCCGAAGGCTGCATAGCGAGTATAAGTTGAAATAAAAATCGTTTTGGGTTTTGATTTAATCGGAATGGCGAATAAACCTCATTTGAAATGTAATCAGATTATGAAGTTCTGGGGGTTGAAATTTCACGTTTCCATGACTGAATATTGCGAATGATTTGAAATCTAGTTTCGTAATTGCTTCGGCCTGAAGGATAATGTTCATGATGGGTTCAGGATATTGCAAGGATATTTGGATCAATATGGAACATGTTGGGGTATCTAAAGAGATTTTCAACTCAGGGTTCCCCTGATGAAGATTTTAAATGAGAAGTTTATGGTATAACTACCTATGAGATAAACAAGTGTCGCCCTGCAACGTAGTGAGCTACGGTGAATTTTGTTCCCTGAGGATTTCAAGTGGCAAATCTTCTAACTCATGCAAGATCCAGTTTTGGGTGAAGTAAGTCGTTGAATATATTTATTGGATTTGAATCATTCAAAAATCATTGTAAGTTCATTCAAACTTGAAGGCAAGGTACATTGACACCTAGTTACTGTTTTTTGTAATTAACAAAAGCGTTGTCATTTTGTCCCAATGTCTCCAAATCTCGTATTCCGACCCGAAAATGGTCTTGAAGGATCACCATAACTAGCGAAAGAAACGACTTAGAGAGTCGATATTTGTAGAGCATGTTTGGGGGTAAATGATAAAGGTCAAATTTGCTCAATGATACCGTGAAAATTAAAAGTTTTATTTCCCAAATATTTAAAACATATGCGACATAACTGCAAACTAGTACTTCGTTGTGAAATCTAAGCGTCGAAATTCATGCAAAATTTCATGATGATTGCAAAATAGTTTCATCGGAAAGTGAAGCTGTGTTGTACGGGATCAACACCTGGATTGGTGAACGTTTTGCAACGAATTTGAACAAGCTCTCGAAAGCTCCTGGCGTATCAATGTTTTCATTGAATTCTTTCAATTTTGCAACCCAGAAATATTCATTTCAGATTGATTCGTCCAAATCTGAATTTTATCTTATACAGAAAATATGCATTTATTGTAAATAGTAGGAACTTCTCTGAATAAAAGAAGAAAGTATACATTTTAAACATGAAGTGTCGAATCTTCTGGTTTGAAATTCACTTTATTCATTCATGGGTCTATCTAAATTTGAGCTTTTATAACTTATTACAATTGTTTAAAAAATGGGAATTTTTCTTTAAATTCTTCAATTCTGATTTTTGTCTCGTTGATATTTTTGTTCGAATATATCTGCTTGAAAATGTTTGAAGTTGCTTCATCGTTCATGTTCCTTTTTGTTTTTTTCAAAATAATCTATCTAAGGTAAAATTCAGTTTTTCAATAAATGTATATTCTGGTATTAATATTCATTTGGTACCGTTTAATTGATATTTATTGGGTATGAAACATCATATCGATTCATCCAAAACTTGCATTCTATCTATATCAAAAAAAGCACCAAATTGATACATGAAAATGAGCCAAAAAAGATTATGAAAGAAACCATGGCTTGATTCTCCCATTCATATCTATATTTGAGATGTTATAACTTTATAAAATTAATTTCTGAATAGCTAAGTACTTCTTCAATTTTTGTCCGAGTAATATTTTTTTAATTCTCCTTCGTGGCGTTTGTTTCAATTATATTTACTTTGGAATGTTTTTTCTTATTTTAACGCTTATTGTTTCCATTTGATTTATTTCCGACAATATACCATGAAAGGTGAGACTCAAGTTTTTTTCATCATCAAACATATTATCTCGTTAATATGATTTTTTTTAAGGAAATGAAATTCATTCTACATGAAAAATCATGTCGATGTATCTAGTTTTGCATTATTAATCGAGAATATGAACCGAAATATAAATGTGCTATAAAAGATTATGAATGAAATTCTTTTATGAATCTTTTTATATTCAAGCTCTTATAAGTTTATCAAATATTGTTTCATGAATTTAAATTGTTCTTCAAATTCTTTAAATTCCTTAATATTTTAGTTTGAATATATTTGCTTGAAAATTTTTGTAGTTGTTTCATCGTTTCTTGTTTTTCCTTTCAATTCTTTTTGGAAAATATACTTTGATATTAAAAATTTCAGGTTTGAATATTGTAGTGTTTGTACGGTTTTCTTTACCGTATAGTAAATATTCATTGAGTACAAAAATCGAATCGATACATCCAAACTTGCACTCCATCATAATCAGAAAAACATGCACCAGCATATAAAATGAGCTATAAAAGATTATGAATGAAACCCACGTAAGAACGGAAAAAATCCCTGAATAACTAATGAATCTTTATCTGATTCACATAATTCCATTCAGAAAATTCAGAATGGCGGTGATTCCCACTACAAAACTTATTCCCCCCTTTTTATCATTTCCCATTCCAGCATTTACCATATCTCGATATTCCAAAATTCACTCGGAAAAGATCAGTATGCTTATTGATCGCTCTCTCTTTTCCTTAACCCATATAGATATCTACGTCAATTTATAGTTCATTCACAGGCTTTTCTCCGTCCAACGAGTATCCACCTTCGGATTTCCACGATAGCGGAAAACACGAGAAAAACCCCTACTCGCATAACGACTCTAAATGAGATGATACGAAAGGTGGAAGTGCACTGAGAGATGTTGGAGGTTACCTCAGGCTCTCATGGTGCACAGGGACATTTTCAGGGCAGCTAGATGACCAGACTAGAGGGTGTTTTTTCTACACGCCCGCCACATACTGCTACAATCGCGGCACTGTCCCGTGTGTCGACTTCTGACGCGCCAAACATGTCACTAGATTCCTATTCAGGACTTCACTGAAGAGTGGAGTGTGTGGGTTCGTGATGACGTCAAAGGAAAGGACCATGCGCCGCCGCCTTCGCAATTCCACCCCTTGTTTGTCTGCACCAATTTTGAATCGTTATTAATCGCAGAGATGTTGTAGGAAAGGAAGAGGTGTAGGTTTTTTTGGCTGAATTTGTGCCAGATGATGAATTCAGGATGCGGTCTGTGGGTTTGACGGTCTTGTAACGGCAGACGATGCCCTTTTAATTTCGCGTTGGGTTTATAATGTCGTTTTAGGGGTGTTCAATGTGCAATTTCATGAATGGGTCACTGTCGATTTGGGGTTTTGTAGATTAATCGGCCTAGGGTTGTTTTACTTTGTTTTTGTGGTCATTTAGCTGGAAAAAGTATTTCTGCACTGCGTCTGATGGGATCTTTCTGGAGCAATCTCTGAGATTTCCCAAGCAGGCTTCTATGCGAACTCCCATTGGGACTTCCAGAAGTTGTCACAAATACAACATAGAAGGGAAATTCCTACCGAAAGGTATCGGAAACGTTACCAGAATGGGAATTTCTTATTTCGAGTTCCAAAAGTCATCCTGAATGTTACAAAATTAGAACATTCTCGTTACGAGTAACTCAAGTCATCTCATATGAAACTAAATTCATTAATTCAGGGATTGAGAGCGCAAATATAATGAAAAATTCTGTTGTACACAATAGCTTACGAGAGGTGAGAACAAAAAGCATTTTGGTGCATAGTATCCGACATTTACTTTTATAAACTATCCCGGTTGGCCACGATTTAGGTCTATCAAGTTTTTTTACTTTAAACTGACGCAGTTTGGCACTCGAGAAATATCGGCAATGTCGAAATAATTCTCAGCGACGTTGCCAAATGCCAGTGCCAATTTCTACCCTCGATCTCAACATAATCATCACGCTTGGCACTGAAAATGACGAAGGTAGTTTCGAAGAAGCAGAGACAAAGTATCAGGTGTGCTATGATTGCTATGTAGAATTAAAATCTGCTTTTTGATAGTAACCCTGATAATTTTGAATCAATAATTTATCACAAGCTATCCAACATTTTGAACGTATGTGAGTGAAAGCCCAGTGTATCGTTCACATAGATTCCCAAGAACTTTGTAAATTGAGTTAGTTCTTTTAAGGTGACACAGGTTTTGTAGTACTACTATATTTTCATACTGGAGTATTTCAAGCTGTGAACAAGGTATTTAAATGTCTTCTGTAGACTTATTTCTTAAGAATTACGAAATTAGGGAATTCCATAGGTTTGTCTGTTCGTTTAGAAGTTTCATACTGCAGGGTTATTCCAGTACTTTTATTTTTTTTTCGAATGAACTATGACAAAGAAACGGACTACTCTATCCATTATATTTTGGTAAAATTTCAACACCCGATTCTTGATTTCCGAACAAGAAAAAAGCATACCTGAATCTTCCAACCATGATTATATACGTGAAATATTTCCAGTGTTAAAAGAGAAAAATGTTTCTTCAACATTCGCCATTCAACATTCGTCATTGGAATTATTGAATCCACGTAATATTTCCTCAAACTCATTATTTTCCCAAAGTAAATTCACATTTTGAAAAATACGTAATTACTCGACCCCTAGGTATGTAGGAAGGACAACGTTGTGTAGTTATCTGACAGAAAAATGACTATAACCTAACATTATCAAAATATACACAGTGAAATGTGTCAGAATGTCATGGCCAACCGGGATAGTTTATAAAAGTGAATGGATTATATATATTGAGTTTGTGGACTTCGTAAAGCATTTTCCTGGAAGCTATTCATGCGAATAGCTCTCTGCTTCTATTCCATTGGTAACCTTCATGAAAGAGCACAAAGATCTCAAGAAGAAAATTTTCTGAAAGTATACTCGGCATGATAATGTTTCTGAATTTCGTATATTTCCGGATAGAGACAATGCCATAATGGCCCCATAGTGAGCTTTCAAAGATCTTGCAATCAGCAGTAAATGATAATTTCTCACACTCTATGTGGCTATATGAGAGAATTCCCCACAGACTGGTCCATTGTGATCTTTATTAGTACTTTTTTGAGAATTGATGGACATTTGGAGGTGATATAGAGATTCTTTGGACCATTTAAAGAAATCGGAAATTACTCTAAAGGTCATGAACCTATATCACCGATGAGATGACTTCAAAACTTCTCTGTACCTGGGTTCTAGTATGATTTAGACATAAATATTATTCCTTTCGCAAAATGGCGCAGTAGCCAGGATAATTCTCTTATTGATTCTGATCATTTTTTCAAAACACATAGTTTCGTCAAAAATTTAAGTTTGTACTCTATTCGCTAGTTTTATCTCTTCACTTCAACTCCGAAAAGCCTAAATATCGGCCAAACTCAAAATATTTTACAAAATGGCGAAGGTGCCAAAGTCTGGAATCATTGACATTCTGAAGAAATCAATCGCACTGTTCCACACATTCTTCTCCTTCGCCTTTACATCGCCCTCTTGCCCTTTTATAAATTTATAATTGATTAACTTTTTTCCTGTAATATACCGAAAAATATGAAGGGCCATTTTAAGAAGAGTAGAAGAATCTATGATATTTATGAAGTTTCACATTTGACGATTGACGACTTGACATTTGACATTACCTTTTCGAAAAACTCGAGCGGAGATGGCCACTACGAAAAATTTTATCGGTATTTTGAAGAAAACGCATATAAGTAAACCTCTAGGATACCAATTCAAGAAAGATTGTGTAAGATCGCTCCATATCTGTAGAACATGCAACCCATCAACTCTTGTCAAGAATTCTCCGATATGTTTCACGAGCGGCTTTTTACCTCGTAAGGACTATGTTTATTTCCTAACCTCTAAACATTGTTTTATATGATTAAACTTGTTCCAAAGGGCATAGCAGTATCTAGAACGTTTCAGCCTATTCAGATATTTCTTGTCTGATGCATTTGTTCTTGGTTTACAGACTTTGAAGTTTCCAAGTATAAGAGTTTTCATACATCGTCATTATTGAATGCTAAAGATTACTACAAGATCTTAGGAGTTAGTCAAAATGCTAGCAATGCAGAAATTAAAAAAGCATACTACAAATTAGCCAAAAAATATCATCCTGATGTGAATAAAGATGATCCCTCTGCAGCTTCAAAATTTCAAGAGGTGTCTGAAGCTTATGAAGTAAGACAATATTTAGTACATATTCAGTCAAACATTTCTTGATGATTTCTCTTCAAGATACTGGGAGATGACACAAAACGTAAGCAGTTTGATCAGTGGGGCGCCACAGCAGAACAAATGGGAGGCATGGGAGGACCTGGACCTACTGGTTCTGGTTCAGCTTATGGTCCTCAGGGCTTCAGTCAGAGTTGGGCCTATCAATCAACCATAGATCCTGAAGAACTATTCCGCAAAATATTTGGTCAGGCAGGATTTGGCAAAGAGAGTAGAGATTTCGAAGATTTTGCTGATTCAAGTTATGGTTTTGGAGAAGCACAAGAGGTGAGTTTCCCCTTTTAACCGGGTTGAAATTCAAGAATGTTGATTTTAGGTTATAGTTAAACTTACATTTTCCCAAGCTGCTAGAGGTATAAACAAGGAGATTCAAGTAAATGTTGTTGATACGTGTCCAAAATGTCAAGGTTCAAGGGCTGAACTAGGAACTAAAGCATCACGATGTACCTATTGTGATGGTACTGGTATGGAAAGTGTTACAAGGGGACCTTTTATTATGAGATCAACTTGTCGTTACTGTCAAGGAACGAGAATGTTTATCAAACACAAATGCATAGAATGTGAGGGAAAAGGATCAACTGTTCAGAGGAAAAAGGTTGTTGTACCTGTACCTGCAGGTTAGCACTTGATTTTTTCCAATAGGATTCAGAGAGCTCATGTCAATTAGGGATGGACATAATTTTCTAGATACTGAATGACTTTCTTCCAGGTATTCAAGATGGTCAAACTGTGAGAATGTCTGTTGGCAAAAAAGAACTATTCATAACATTCAGAGTTGAAAAATCCAATTACTTCAAAAGGGATGGTGCAGACGTGTACACGGATGCTGAAATATCTGTAGCACAAGCGGTTCTAGGTGGCACTATCAGAGTTCAAGGTGTCTACGAAGATCACACGATACAGGTTAGAAACTGGAATATTCAAAGTGTCTATTATTGTAATTGTATTTTGAAATTTTAGGTTATGCCAGGTACATCGTCACACACTAAAATTAGGCTGAGTGGCAAAGGATTGAAAAAAGTTAATGGTTATGGTAGCGGTGATCATTATATTACCTTTAAGGTAGATGTACCGAAAACATTGAACGAAAAACAAAAAGCTCTAATGCAGGCATATGCTGAATTAGAGAGTAACACACCTGGACAAATTTTTGGTGTTACTATGAAGAAAAGTGGTAAGTATGCATATTTCATAGGTTAGATCTCCCATCTATCATTTACTAGACTTAATTCTGGAGATTGTTCTATATTTTCCTTTATAATTAAGCATTTCAGTTAAATTTTTTTAAGCCAAGATACTCTTGTTGCAATATTCACTTCAAATGGTTTATTTTTTCTGTATTCTATGTGTTGCAAACATTTGAGAAAAGACCTGATTTAGTCAAGTTAGGGCCACTTGCACCGTATTACAAAACCATAGATTAAGACCATAACCAAGGTTTAGGTAAAAAATTATCTTGCACCGTCACGTAATCCACGTTTAATGGCCTTAACTGACTATTAAATTTAAACCCTGAAATTTGGGGGCTTAAAAGAAGGATTAATGGTAAGCTTTGAAATCTAACCCTACTTTCAAGCGATTTCGTACAAGTTTGACATTTTTCTGGACGTAACCTCCAGTTTGTTTACATGTTTTTTTGTTTACATTGGACATTCATGAAGAACTCCTACGAGTTAACGGATTCGATAATCAAATTTAGATCAAAAGTTATTGAATTCCAGATGATATTCATGAAAAATGATATAGAGAGATAATGACATCAGTAGTCATTCATTCGTATCTTTTAAAGCATGAAGAATTAACATCAATATTTCCATCGAGTTCGAAAACTCAATGGTATTTCTTATAAGCCTTTAACTACTTGAATTCATAAAGTTACAATGATATGCTTGTTTATTTCCAAGAGCGAATAGCAGAATGAAATCGAAGACATATTTAGAACGAAAAAGCATAGTTTCATGAAGATTCTTCAGTACTATTTTATTAAGTGATGAATTACGTGGAAAGCTATCATATACTACTTTATTATTGTGCAGGTGCTGTCTCTGTGCTATAATTCTCCCCGATTATATATAATTGGACTCAAAATATAACTACAAACGAATTAATGTAAAAGAAATTGCATCCTTGTGTTAGTCGATCTTCAAACGTACACCTTCGTCAATCCATCCATACATGATACTTCAATATTTATATAGAATACTTTTTATTCTGCGGATCTCACATTAGAGTTTTCATTATATTCGACCAAAAATTAACTCAATTCATAATATACTTATTACAAACAAAATAATTCAATAGAAAGTCTATCCTTGGGTAAGCCGTTCCTTATCCGAAAGCTTTTCAGATAAATCAATACTATTTATTTATTCATTTTACAAACGCCAGGATTGTAATTCCATGCAGAAGCTCAAATCTTATGATATTATAAATTAGAAATTTACTTGAGTATATAACTATAAATTTGAATAATGTTTAAAGTCTGATGCAGAAGTAAGAGCACAGGTCTGTAGTGAGAGATCCCTAGTCTTAATGATAATAAACAAGTCGGGAACGTCACATGCAATATTTTTATGGGTTTTTCAATAGATGCATCTTGATTTTTCATCTCTTATGGAAATATGGTAGAACCCATAAAATGAGTTTCATCTTTTGAATTAAAATATTTCATCAATAAGGGTTAAAATAAACAACATGAAGCTAGTCACAAGTACCAATTCATGAGAAAGTAACCAGATTTGTAGATTAACTTTAATCTAGTTACATTCAGCCTCGGTGCAAGCGGAATATTTAAACCAGAGCTTAATAAGTTTATCGTCGCTTAACTAACTGAAGCTTAGGACGAAAACGGTGCAATTGGCCCTTAGGAAGTGGCGCACAATAACAATCTTATGAGCATTCTTTCACATTTAAAGGGCAACTACTTCTTTATTTTGCTAACAGAATAGATATATCAACTGTCACATTTAATCTGTCAATTGACAGATTATTTCTTTCCATTACTAAATTTTTTCTGTCAATTGACGATTTTTTCTGTTGACACATTTATTCTGTCTATTGACAGATTAAACTGTCAATTTTTCATCAAATTCTTCCTGTATGATCCAGAATTGCATTTATACCAATGAATAAAAGAGGACTTAGTATGAAGACTTTTTCCCACTTTTGTTCTGCTGATGCTTTCTTCTGAAAGTTTGTCTTTTATTTGATTGGGATTTTCTTTGACAGGCGACAAACCAAAAGATATGCCTTACTCAGGATCCGAAGAAAATGTCGAAGCAAAACAAAAGGAGGGAACAGGTCTTCTTAATCGAATTAAAACGGCCATTTTCGGATAATCCCCAAACCATTCCCAAAGTAAGAATTAAATTTATTTGCCTATGTGAGAGTTGACACAAAATTTTTCAGGAGAGAAAATAAGTTCGACTGAGGCTTCTGAGATTCTCAATGCCATAAGACAGATTCTCGAAGGTAAGAGCGATAATAATCCTAAAAACAACATTAATGATCATGAGAATATTAGGACGGTAGAAAAAGAGGAAAAAGCATCTGAAGATGCTAAAAAGAGACAAAAGACTACGAAATCAAAGGTAAAAGAGGAAAAAGGAGAACAAAGTGATGTTGAAGAAGCTAAACAAAAAGTAGCATAAGGTAGCTAAGTAGTGGACGTTGAATTTCAGTCGAATAAATTTTCTCGAGTTAAGTGCTAATCCAAATTGTAGATTTTATCGGAGCATATGTATATTTGATGGATTATGTTGATTAATAAACTTGTTGCTCTTATAGTCTAGTATTTTTTTTTGTGTTTAAATGTTGTAGTGATGCAGGGGCGTTTCTGGGCGAATGCAACAGAACAGGACCTTTCCAGTATCTGTAAATATTGTTTTTTCAATCAGCCTTTCGTATCCACTCGTCTATAAAAAGTTCACATCTCCTAAAATGTTTATCTTATGAAAACCGCCTAGTTTTTGGCTGCAGATTTCTTGTTTGGGAGGACACCCTGCGTATATTGATGCAATAGGTCTCTTGCATGTAACACGAATTATCATATTTTTATGTTTTTCTCATTCTATATCGATATGAAATGATAATGTATGCTATCACACACTTCAACAATTCGCGAATTTTGAATAATTCGGTATCAAAAATGGTCAAATCGGGACTCAAGATCGAAGCGGGAGAAACGCGTCAGATCGCCTTCTAAGTCACTCTTTATTCTGCGATTCATCAGATACAGCTGACGCTGTCTATTGGCTTGTTAGAGAAAAAAGTACTTCAGAAGAAGGAGAGAGTGGATATATCCTGGTACGTCACGGAAGCCGCGAATTTTCGTCCGTTTAAACAGCCGACATGCGGATCCAAATTTAAAAGATAATTTTTTCTTTGTGAAAATTGAAATTTTTGACGTCGGTTAAAGTTTTTCAGTAGGAATTGGTTTCACGGAGAAGAAAGAGCTCCAGTAATAATAAATAACATAATCACAAGGACGAATATCCGTCGATAAATCAACAAATATTCCCCCTTGATCAGAGCTAATCTTCCAATCAACCAAATCACCTACACCGAAGAAGCGGATCCAAGGAGAATGACTACAGCTGTTTCACAATTGTTATTGAACGTCAGGTCAACCTAACTTGGATCCAAGTTTTCAATTCTTTATCCTATTTATTTGTCAACTTAACTTGGATCCAAGTTAGGTTGACCTGACGTTCAATAACAATTGTGAAACAGCTGTAGTCATTCTCCTTAGATCCGCTTCTTCGGTGTAGGTGTTTTGGTTGATTGGAAGATTAGCTCTGTTCAAGGGAAAATAATTGTTGATTTATCGACTGATATTCGTCAACCTAACTTGGATCCAAGTTAGGTTGACCTGACGTTCAATAACAATTGTGAAACAGCTGTAGTCATTCTCCTTGGATCCACTTCTTCGGTGTAGGTGTTTTGGTTGATTGGAAGATTAGCTCTGTTCAAGGGAAAATAATTGTTGATTTATCGACTGATATTCGTCAACCTAACTTTGATCCAAGTTAGGTTGACCTGACGATCAATAACAATTGAGAAACAGCTGTAGTCATTCTACTTGGATCCGCTTCTGATCAGTATTTTGAGTTATTGCGGAAATAAGTCCAAAATTCGGACATGGATAACTCCAAAAGAGTTTCGCTGATTATGCTCATTACCCAACTTAACCGTTAAATTTATACCATGAAAATTTAAAAGTGCCAGCACGTTTTGTTAGAAAATTGTGACAATTAAGAGGAATGTGCTGTACTTTATTCTGTTTAACTCAAATTATATACTTGTCACTTAACCACTTTGAATAATGATTTCCTTGATACATTCCTCTGCATCTCTCACAAACTTTCAAATTATGGAAATTCCTTGAAGTAATTTAATCATTTAAAGAAAATCTTTATTCGATATCAAAAGCTACAAATATAATAAATACAGTTTTGAACTTATACCTTTGGTACCTTAGCTCTATATCAAAAACCAAAAATTTACAAGCCTATCTCCATAAAATAATGCTGATAGTTAACCAATCATTAAATTACACTTTTCATTGAATACGGAATACAAAAAAAATTAAGAAAATATAAAAGAAAAGATAAAATTTGAGAGAAAATAATTTTTATAAAAAAGACAGAATACAGATCTTACTCAAATTCAAAAGATATTTTTGCTTCTAGGGAAAAAGATTATACATGTTTAAACTGGTTGCAAATATCTTATGTCTAGATACCAGTGTTTTCAATTCTTTATCCTATTTATTTATATCTTAAAATAGAGGGCGGTTGACTGTTGTGTGTTAAATTGAAAATGTCTTTTGTCTAATTTACCCAGTCTTTGATCATAAGTACAACAAAATCAGAAAGCTAACTGCTCATAGCTTACAAACTAACTATACATAAACATTTATCTATACATTTTAATGCTAAACATTAACAGAAGATGAGAGCTACCTTTTGCTTTATACTATTACAGGCATGTAGTCAAGTTATTTAACTAAAATATTAAAGTTAACAGTGAGCACAATGTTGAGTTTGCTAAACAGCAAATGCATGCGAAAACACCATACAATGTGTCTCTCTCAATATCTACGCCCCGATGCAAAATCAAAAAAATTCAAAATGAGGTAATCTTGAAATCTTAAATGTCAAGGACGCTTGAGTGTTGAAGGTAATTCGGTAAACTTGATCTTCTTGTTAGTACTCATATAAAATTAAAAAAATCAGAATTGTAACAAGTGATAGTTGCAATGAAAGATGAAAATGAAAAAAAATTTTTTTGTCCAATAACAGCATTTCCTACAATATTAGCGAACCCCTCTCGCAAAGAATATGAAATTCCTGATGCCATGATGAACATTTTTTGCATAATATTACTGAATTTGTCCTTGAATTCTTCAGTGTCCAGTGTACGCCGTTTTTGAAAATACCATCCAATAGACGACTTCGGCCCAAGTTGCCAACTCACAATTTACTTAGCAAGTTTACTTTCACTGGGGAACGGGAATTTCAGGACAAATTCGACACGATAAGGTTCGCATTATTTATAAATAACCGTAAAACATGCCTCGGCTCTTCAAACCAGATAATTCCTTCCAAATATAGGTTTTTGTTAAGATCGTCCCCGATTGGCTGAAATTTAAGTTGGGATTCCTGATTTCATGCAAACAGTGTCAATTTTCATAGGATACGTTCCGAAAATCAACTCTGTGGTTTCATTTGCCGATTTTCTGCTCCGTAAATATGAAATATTCGGATGGTTCCTGGAACAAGCGCTTGAAAAGGTTATTTACGGAATCTGGTTGATGAAAATGCGGTCGATTTACTGTCACCAGAACGATTTTCTATGGCAAATATCCATAGCATAGAACAATCTATGTTTACTTTAGGTTTGTTTTGGTTCCGAGTTCAGATCTGTTCGGGACGGTTCTAGCATAGACCATAGATCTGTGCTAGAACCGTCCCGTACAGTTCTGAACTCGGAACCTAAAGTAAACATAGATTGTTCTATGCTATGGATATTTACCATAGAAAATCGTTCTGGTGACAGTAAATCGACCGCATTTTCATCAACCAGATTCCGTAAATAACCTTTTTCAAGCGCTTGTTCCAGGAACCATCCGAATATTTCATATTTACGGAGCCGAAAATCGGCAACCGAAACAACAGAGTTGATTTTCGGAACGTATCCTATGAAAATTGAAATTGTTTGCACGAAATCAGGAATCCCAACTTAAATTTCAGCCAATCGGGGACGATCTTAACAAAAACCTATATTTGGAAGGAATTATCTGGTTTGAAGAGCCGAGGCATGTTTTACGGTTATTTATAAATAATGCGAACCTTATCATGTCGAATTTGTCCTGAAATTCCTGTTCCCCAGTGAAAGTAAACTTGCTAAGTAAATTGTGGGTTGGCAACTTGGGCCGAAGTCGTCTATTACCTTCAAAACAAAGTGTCACTCCACCTCCGTTTCCATTTAAGATTTTAGAGGTTGCTGTCACGCTCATAGGGTTGATGCAAATTGAGTGGAACCAACCGTAAACTGTTGTTTTGCTCTTTTTGCATTTTTTCGAATTTTATCTGGGGGGCCGAGATACTAAAGGATCCATTTCAAATAGACACGCTGTATGTATCAAGGTCACACAAAATTCCTGAAATGAGAAAAACGGTTCGTAGATAATTTGGCACTTTCATTCAACATTTTCTTTTATACAGGCTCTTAGATAGTCTTCAGCAGCACATTCATATCACTGGAAAACAGGAATAATACTTCTTTGGTTGGTCTAAACAGCAGAATGTTTACCGGTGATTGTGCCCGGTTTTGTGTACACTTTACCCCCTTCGTATTCGACTGACATCTGTGTCTCCCCATTGGTTTGGGTGTTGCTCTTCAAAGGTTCAGTTTCTTCCCTGTGAAAGAATCGCATTCATGAAAATGGAAAAGAAGGTGTTGGAATGCTGTCGTAGATATATTTCAGGCAAAAATCAGAAACATATTTGCATCTAATAAGTAGAAATGAGTTCAGAAACTACCACTATGCATACAATGTAAAAAAATACAAATATATTTGTTTTGTACTATACTACTGTGATCACTCTGTACATAGATGACAAAGTAATCTGTATCGATTAATGCTTGATTTGGGAGGATTTCACATCATTTTTTATTGGTTTTCACTCGCAATATCTGAAATAGAACAATTAAAAATTGTTGTACGCCCTTGCGTATTGCAGTATCAAACTATTTGTCGAGGGCAGTTTCTTGCAAAACAGATTGCCCAAATGAACAATACAAACGATTAAGAAAGAGAACTGCGACGTTTCAGAGTAAAAATCTGACTTTCATCAGACAAATTAGAAAATTTCTAGAATTATTTTCTTTCGATTTGATTTGAGACTTTTGTCAAATTGACACTTTTGAGAAAACACAGCAACATAGACTTATTTGGTTTGAAAGTTTTTTTTAATTCTACCTCTTTTTTAAGTAAATTCAGCCATTCTGTTAAATGGAGAGAGTAATTTTGCTCATTGTTCGGTAGAAATAGACCGTATTTAGCTAAATTTACTTAAAAATAGGTAGAATTAAAATTTTCAAACCAAATAGGCCAGTGTTGCTGTCTTTTCTCAAAACTGTCAATTTGACAAAAGTCTCAAATCAAATCGAAAGAAAATAATTCTTGAAATTTTCTAATTTGTCTGATGAAAGAGTCAGATTTGTACTCTGAAATGGCACAGTTCTCTTTCGTCATCGTTTGTATTGTTCCTGTATTGTTCATTAGGCAATCTGTTTTGCAAGAAACTCCCCTTGACAAATAGATTGATATTGCAATCCGCAAGGGCGTTTTTCCTGAAAAAAACAATTTTTATTTAATTTTTAATAGTTCTGCTTCAGATATTGGGAGTGAAAACCCATAAAAAACCTAAAACATGCGCGCAAAAATGATGAAGAGCTAATCTGTGACTGTTTTCTCTAAAGATCAAATCTCACAGTTATGGAACTAATTACTGTCAAGTTTGGCCTTCACAGAGAACAGAGTCACTCTGTAATTTATGAACAGAGTAGTGTACTCAATCCATCCAATGAAAGTCAGTCGGTTGGCCATACTGACTCATTTCTAGTTTGAAAAACTTTATAAAACTTGAGAAACCAGTACAGACGATTTCTTTAATGATGATTCATATCTTTCGTCTGAAGTATCTTTGTTGTAACTTAAAATTAACTGAGATGCATCATAACATGCGGATTACATATTAAGATGTAAAAAGGAAAACTAACATCAATAAGTCCAATTCTTGAAAAAAGTATCTAAATGGTCTACAAACGCACTCATATTCAAGGTCAGCCTATAAAAACTTCCAAGAAATGAGGAGCTTCTGTACGCTTTTCCGAATTCGGTGCCATATGGGTCACCCATCCAAGTATCGGTCCTGTCCAACGAAGCTTGATTTTCAGATATGAACCACTCTAACAATTAATCACGAATTCAGACTTCGTTATCAATACCCAAATATCGAGTCTCTGAGTATGTTCTTTCGGAAGTTATTTTGTCTAATAGTACATCACAATAACTTCCGAAAGAAACAGCTTGAAGTCTCGATATTTCCACAGCAGGGTTGGAACTCAATGGGGGTTTTTCCTTTAAACGAAAATGCAGTTATTCTCATGAAACCATCAGAACATCACATTTCAAACATATAATTTAAATATTATATTTTAAAAAAAATGTTTGATCACCTAAATCTGAAAAATAAAAATGGGGATTTGCATTGAAAGGGATTTGTCATGAGTGCACGATATGGCAACGTCGAATTCAGCTTTCTCGGAAAGAAAAGGACGTCAAATGTGTTACTTTACTCAGGAAAACAGAGATAGCTATACTTCGATCTTCGATGAGAGTAGAAGACAACGACCAAGGAATAGAAAGAGAAGAGCACAGACTGTCATACTGTCATATTACTGACAAATCGCAGACGGAAATTGTTTGGTTATATTGACAAAGAACACGTGTGTACCACAGAATAGGAATAAATATTTCATTATTCTGTAGCAGAAAAAGCTATTCTACCAAACGCCGTTGTCACTTCGTGCATGCATGACAAATTCCAAACCCCAATTTTGAAACCTGATTTTGAATACTTTCTGAAGATAATTTGGGAAAATGATGAATCAAACCCATAATAATTATGTTCAAATTTGCATTTGCAGTAATAACCCAAATTCAGGAAAAACCCCCATTAAGAAGGTCAAATTCATGAATGGCTAAAATCCACCCAATGATTTCGCAAATCGATCGAGACCCTTTTCGGTTCATTCGAAAATTACAAACATTCAGACAAAAGGATAGCGTGCTTTCCTCCAGAACAAGCTCGCAAAAACTCTCCGACATAACAAAAGAAACTATCTCCTTCAATTCATCTGAAATAATCATTTCTTTCATGCAAGAGACAGTTCGAGATATTTTTCATCGACAACACACAACATGCATTTGTGATATTTGAATCAACGCAACTCGGTGTATCTGAATATAAACGTGTATGAGAAATCAGCAGAGGATTTTAACAACTTAAAGGTTCAGTTAAAATAGCAATAAAAGACAAGACATCTATTTATATGTTTTCAATATTGAAATGGTTCGAACTATCATTTAACAGACTTCCCAAAACCATTTATATCTTGAATAACCTACATCTCGTTCATATTTCGGTATTATTTACTCAGATTGACGTTATGAAGAACCGAAATAGTTGATTTACGATTATATTCAGATATCTAGAGAATCCTATGGTCCGACCACATTCCATCAATTAAAATCATGCCACTCCACAGATGGATGCCCTTACGTGGGTGTTGGTATCAATTTGACCGGCATGGGCAAGTTGAGACTGTTCGGGTGTGCCGGTGCTGCTTTGTAACTGCAATAAGGCAGGGGAAAACGCCAACTGTATAAACTAAAATTCAATCTAATCAAGGGACTAAGTTGTGTAACACCCGTGCTGGTGTGAAACAAGTCCAAACATAGAAAGAAAAACAAAACGTCCACACTAAAACATTGTAATGGCTGCAATTGGAGCAGCCATGATTTCGATGTTGAAATGAGAATGAATAGAATAAGTATGGACATTTTGTTGATGAGGGTATTTTCTGGAAGATATAATTTTTGAGATCTCTAAATAGTATCACGAAGTGCAATATACAGTGCCCTTCAAAATTATGGAACAAATTCATTTTTTCAGAAGAAAAATATTTGGCCACAAAATCCTGAAACAGGTCAATTTTTGTTTCGCTTTTACCAAATTTTGATGCATTTTTGTTGCACCCTGTTCCATCCCCATCAACCCTCTAAATTTTTGGGAAAGTGGGTCATGTGGTACTTTTCTGGCAAGATCTTTGTACCTTCTTTACAGGCGTGCAGACATGTTTAAGAAAAATTATTTTCTTTGAAAAATTAGTTAGTTCAAAGAGGTTTTCAGAATGTGCACTTTGTCATGGCTCATTCACTTTGAGACGATGGTACCTGATGACCTTTCATCAGGTACCATCGTTTCAAAGTAAATGAGCCATGACAAAGTGCACATACTGAAATCCTCTTTGAACTAATTTTTCAAAAAAAAAATTTTTTTCTTGAAAATTTCTGCACGTCTGTAAAGAAGATACAAAGAACTTGCCAAAAAAGTACCACATGACCTACTTTCCCAATTCAAAAAATTTAGAGTGTTGATGGGGATGGCACAGGGTGCAACAAAAATCCTTCAAAAATGCATATAAATTTGGTAAAAGTGAAACAAAAATTGACCTGTTTCAGGATTTTGTCACCAAATATTTTTCTTCTGAGAAATTGAATTTGTTCCATAATTTTGACGCGCACTGTATTACATATGAGAAGAAAATTTTTTAAAGTCATCTGATGGAATACTTCTGAATCAAGGATAGAATAAGAAGTACTCCATCTAAAACTACACAAGGTTTGTGAGAAGAATAATGAGATTGATACGAGGGTTCATAGAAAGGGCACTTGCACAATAAGCAAGCTTTTATATCAGAGTTTGTATAACCCGCAAAATAGTCCAAAGAATCTTTCATATTTTATATAGATAGATACAATTTAAGCGCATAAAGGGGATCCAAGAATGAAAGCAGAATCTTTTTCTATGAAATTACATGATAATCTAATCTTTCATAATTTGTTCAAAACTTCGAAGAATGTTTCTAATGAGGTATTAATTTTAATGGTTGAATTGATCAAAAAATTTAGAGCGTCCACCAATGACGTCATGACATAAAGGACAAAATTGATTACATTTCGCAATCTCTATTTACAAATCCTAGTTTCTATTCGTTTCCAAACAACAAAAAAAAATATTAAAATGAAATAACCAACTTAAGAGATTCTCAAAAAATACCCTTCAATTCTTCGACTAAGTTTTCAATTACCTTCCCAATTTTGGATCATCATCATCATGCTTCGAGCTCCCCCTATAACACAATGTTGCCAAGATTCCTGTCCTATTCACGCAGAAGCAGGCTATGTCCACAACTAGTAGGACTAGAAGTATAGCAGCGAGTACTATTCCAATAATAGCTACACTTGAGATGGTTGGACTCTCTACTGGCACCACTGGATCTACTCCTAAAGAGAAAAAAAATTGTTGATTATGTGAACTCTTGCATTTCAAAGAAAAAGACTAAGTAACGAGGGTTTTAGTTTGTTAGTAGAATTGTGACTTTATTATAGTGTGTTTAACTGTTTGAAGATGATCAAAATATAGCGAAAAATTCTATGCAGTGTTGATTTACTAATTTTTTTGATTACCATATAAACCTTTGGATTCATGCATTTTATTATCACTTCTTCTCCTGTAAAGTGAAGATAATATTGCACTGATAACAATAAAACATATCCAGAAAAATTGTTGTCGAAAACTACTCCAAAAATTTGGTGGAAACAAATTGAGAAGTAAAAAGTAGCCATAACATTCTCAACAGCTTTTGTCATCAAACTTGAGCATTATGTTTTGATTTCACTGTAGAAAATTCGAGAAATAATCACAGTGTGATGTTCGTAATGTATGATGTTAATATTGTTTTGATTTCAATTCTAAAACTAATCTAATTCTATAACACAACATGCCGGTTGAAATAAAATCAGCTGCGTTTATATATAATAACAAACCCAAAAACTCCCAAAAGTGGTCCCAAAACATAAAAGGGGGATGTTGTATACAATCCGTTTTTATTGTTTCCAAGAATTCAGTGAGTCAAGTGGAATGGTGTTGTATTAGTGATATTAAAAAAAAAAAAATAACAGAAACAATAACATGCTGAGCACTGAAGAATCTAAAAAGCAGGTGTTTCTACTTAACATGTTAGCTTAATTATTTTATTTCTAAATAAAAAGATATCGAACTGTATGTTAATTTATATAATTCGTTATTATTTTGAGTAATATATCTTTTTATTTAGACATTAAATACTTCTAAATCTACGTACATTTCAGGTAGTTTCCTTTCAGTCGTATTTTCTCAAAGAAGCGTCACTCTAAGCAACACTTGACACCACTTCACAAAAGCAGTCACTTCTTAACTTGAGTGAAAAAAAATCATTTGATTGTTTTATAATTTAATTCAACTTCAGATATTGACATCTTAACTGTTCTGTAGCTTTATACAATGGTTTCTTAGCTTAAAATATCTATTAACTGAGTTCATGTTCAGGATATAACAGAGTAACCGTTTATCAAAATTTGAAAACAACCCTTACACTTACTTACACAGATATGTAGATTAAAGTTTAGAATGTTTCGTGAATTGTCCATTTGAGCAATATTGAAAGAAAAAAACCTTTATGATCCGTGGGTAATTTTGAACCTCTGGATGAGGTTTCTTGGAACTAAGTGATAGTGACTAAATCTACAACGCTTTCAACAAAGTTAAACTTTGGTAAGTATGAAAGTTGTTTGCAGCAACATTTAATATAACATGCGGCTCACTCCATGCTGACTGTACAAATACAATACATAAGTAAGGTATTAAAACAAAATTCTGCAATAATAATAATAATGCAAAAAAATAAAAATTGACTGGAGACAACTATTATATCGAAATGAAGTGAAAATCATATTTTTTAAATTTTGTTGAAATTCCCCACTACTATCACACTAAAATCACAATGGTGATTAAAAACCAAACAATGTTAGTAGATAAGTATGACAATATGAAGATGAAACAAGAACGAACAACTATCTGAAATATCTGCATGAAATTTATTAATTCCTTAATTTCGTCTACTTATGCATCTCTAATCTATACATTCTATCGATAAAATTATTTCATACCTAGGTGAAAAACTTAACTTTTTAATTTTATATCTAATATTAACACTCTCACATAAATATGTAAAAATCTCAGTCAGAGCACGATCTTGTGCATTTTTGACACAAACATTGAACAACAGTTAGATATATTCTCAAAAAAATTCATTCTCAACGAATATTAATCACTAAGTCAGCAATCACCTGCATTCTCAATTCTCAAATAGTGAATATTTCTCAATAATTCCATCCACTTCAAAAACCTCCCAACATAACGCTCTTCAGCATTTTCGATGAATTCAGTTTCTGTTCTCGATACTGAAAATCTTCTGAATTGTGGCAATATCTAGTGTAGGTATGAATTATTAAAAAAAAAAACGCGAATATGTAAGAGGAGACTCAATGAGTTCAATGTTATGTTGAAGGGCATGTAAAACTCAAGTTCTTCATAGCCGTACATTAAGATTGATTATTTCTATCCAAATTGTGCTCTAAATGATAAACATGCATCATAATAGTATGTTTGATTTGTTGAAAATCAGCGGGATTCAAAATCATTCACAGATTTATGATATAGAATATCCAGATGAAATCAGCAAGACAAGTTAAGGGTCGTTTGAAAACTCCACCTCATTCTCTCCGTCTTTTATGAAGGTCAAATTTGACAGTAAGTTCAGTTGAATTGCTGTCAAATTTGACCTTCAGAAAGAACATATACAGTGCACGTCAAAATTATGGAACAAATTCATTTCCTCCGAAGAAAAATATTTGGCATCAAAATCCTAAAACAGGTAAATTTTTGTTTCACTTTTACCAAGTTTTTATGCATTTTTGAAGGGTTTTTGTTGCATCTTGTGCCATCCCCATCAACCCTCCAAATTTTTGTAATAGGGAAAGTATGCGGTACTTTTTTGGCAAAGTATTTTTATCTTCTTTACAGGCGTGCAGGAATTTTCAAGAAAAAATTTTTTTTTTTTTTAATTAATTAGTTCAAAGAGGTTTTCAGTATGTGCATTTTGTCATGGCTCATTCACTTTGAGACGATGGTACCTGATGAAATTTGTCACCGAATGAAAGTCGACTATTACAGTTTTGTTCATGTACTATAAGTTCAACCCCTTTGACCTCCTCACGTGAAAACATTTTTTTTCTCCCTTTGAGTTTTCTTAGGGGTTGAAAGTTGTGTATGAACAAAACTGTGATGGTCGACTTTCATTCGGTGACAAATTTCATCAGGTACCATCGTCTCAAAGTAAATGAGCCATGACAAAGTGCACATACTGAAAACCTCTTTGAACTAACTAATTCTTCAAAAAAAAATTATTTTTCTTGAAAATTTCTGCACGCCTGTGAAGAAGATACAAAGACCTTGCCAACAAAGTACCACATGACCCACTTTCCCTGTTCAAAAAGTTTAGAGGGTTGATGGGGATGGCACAGGGTGCAACAAAAATCCTTCAAAAATGCATATAAATTTGGTAAAAGTGAAACAAAATTTGACCTGTTTTAGGATTTTGATGCCAAATATTTTTCTTCTGAAAAAATGAATTTGTTCCGTAATTTTGACCCGAACTGTAGTGAAAACTCCACTTTATTCACGCTGACCTCCTTTGTTTAATCTGTCTTTACCGAAGGTCAAATCTGACAGCAATTTGACTTCAGTTCCTGTCAGATTTGACCTTCAAAGAAGACGGAGTGAACAGAGTGATTATTTTCAACTTCCCCTTGAAGAAATACTAAAAAAAAATCATGAATATTGTTCAATACTCAAGCAGTAGGAGAAAGAAATAAATAAGCCAATAAAAACGGATTCTATACATAACAGCCGCCTTATCTTAAATCATGCAAAAACGCATGTTAGTGAATTGAAATGTTTCATGCAACAAGGACAAAGACACAAGTCTCAAAAATTTAAACTTGTGTTTTTGACCCAGAAATTCCAAATATGATTCATGCAAATCTGCAAATATCTAAACAGGACACGCTTTTCAAAAAAACCGATAAGATTCAAGACATTGCGAAATCGAACGAACATAATTTCAATATAAAGGCACACAATGGTATCAAAATTAAAATTTGTAAAGAAAACATATTTAATTCATTAAACGGCAAAATGAAAAGTTAGTTCAGAATAGGATGACTTCATGATAAACGTTTCGAATCATTATTATTTAAAGAAACATATTTTTGGTAGAGTAAAGAACGGAATATATGCGAAATTGTAGTAAGTTTGATTCATGCAAATCAAGAGGCAAAATTCTCAACATTATTCCTCAACTACCCCTCGAAATACCGAAACTTACATGCTCAACAGTCAACTTGCAGATCTGCATACGCCCCAACGTCTCAATAACAAACACCTAGTTATTTACATCGAACATCAATAAAAAGGTTTAGAACACATAATAAAACCCCTGTATTCGAATTTCCCACTGTCCAAATCGTTTATTTCAAGCACCATTTCAAAGAGTTTGTACGAAATAACACTAGCAACAAAGTCAATACCATCTCCAAGGGGATAGGGGAGTTACTTGTGCTTCCCGAACTGTAAGTAGAAGGCACCCCACCTAAAGTTATGAAGGGTTAAGGTTATTTCATGAATATCACCTGCAAGGGTTGCAATCTGAAGAGAACCCGGCCAAGCGGGTTGTCCTCAAAATGGAGGTTATTTAAAAGCAATATTTGGTTAGATTAGGTCTACTGATGTCTGGGATTATCATATATTTTTCAACAAACTTCACAATTCTTCAGTATGTGTTGCGAAAATATACTTTTGTTATCTTCGAAATAAAATAAGTTCGAAATATGTTTTGTTAAATAGGTTGTCTAGTTAGTAGTAACAAGAAATTCAGGGTACTTTCTCTGTTACCTCCTTCAAATGTGCACTTGACCCTCAGCTATTTATTAAATAGCTGAATAATTAGTTTGCAACATCTCATAGGCTAAACTTTGATGAGATCAAATGGCCAGATAGACAAGATATCAGAATGAACTATCAAAATAACTAATAATAATAACTGAATGAAAAACACAGAAAAAGATTTAAAATTGCATTTTTTCACTGCAATCTTCCATTTTTTTCAAAATTATACAAAAACTAGGTACCGATTGTGGGTGCTTTTTCATTGATCTATCTATTTCTTTAATTCCTCTACTAAATGATCTTTGAATTGTTACTCTGAATACAATGATTCAAAAGTTATTGTACGGAATACTGATAGACTGCGGTGTGCGGTTCTATAGATGGTTCCACGCAGGTAGTAACGTAACTTTCGAATAGTTGAATGTACAGGGACAATTTCAAGATTATTTTTTAGACAAACTCGAAAACTTGGTAGAACAATAAGAAAAACCTACCATCAGTATCTAATTCCTATGTGATCTTGAAGAAACTGAAAAATTACAGCGAAAAAATACAGTGCGCGTCAAAATTATGGAACAAATTCATTTTCTCAGAAGAAAAATATTTGGCCACAAAATCCTGAAACAGGTCAATTTTTGTTTCACTTGTACCAAATTTTATGCATTTTTGAAGGATTTTTGTTGCAACCTGTGCCATCCCCATCAACCCTCTAAATTTTTTGAAAAGGGAAAGTAGGTCATGTGGTACTTTTTTGGCAAGGTCTATGTATCTTCTTTACAGGCGTGCAGAAATTTTCAAGGAGAAATTTTTTTTTTGAAAAATTAGTTAGTTCAAAGAGATTTTCAGTATGTGCACTTTCTCATGGCTCATTTACTTCGAGACGATGGTAACTGATGAAATTTGTCACCAAATGAAAGTCGACCATTACAGTTTTGTTCATACACAACTTTTAACCCCTGCGAACCCTTTAATGGTGAAAAAAATTTTTCGTCACATTGGAAATTCATTTCGGTATTGAAGTACCACCCGAAAAATCATTGTGCATTACAAGATAAGTTGAATTAATTTAACTTAACCTTGCCAGAAAAGTACCACACAACCCACTTTCCCTATTCAAAAAATATAGAGGGTTGATGGGGATGGCACAGGATGCAACAAAAATCCTTCAAAAATGCATAAAAATTTGGTAAAAGTAAAACAAAAAGTGACCTGTTTCAGGATTTTGTTGCCAAATATTTTTCTTTTGAGAAAATGAATTTGTTCCATAATTTTGACGCGCACTGTATAATCTTTATAATTTTATTTATGTTTCTCAAATAATAGACGTTCTCGATTGGCCTTTGGTTCTGGTTCTGGTTGCTGTTAAAATGACAGAATTTTTGACAGCGGTTCAGTTTTTGGTTCAAGTTGTGACGTCAGACTGAAGAGTGAAACGAATGGATTGGTTACCAGTTACGGTTGACATCGAAGTGTCTAACCTAACCTATTTTTGGCGTCTATCGTATCTACTAATTATCAACGGTGGATCGTAACACAATAACTCTCGGAAGAAACATCTGAATGACTGAGACTCGATATTTGTTGAGTACATTTGGATCTTCATTACGAAGGGCCGAATTAGTGAACGAGTTAAATCCCACCAAGGTTTCCGCAGATATACCTACCCATTCAAAATTGAATTTTTCCAATAATATTTCCAAAAATGAAGATGAGATTGAATTTAAATAACCCAGTACTTGATTGAAGAATAATAGTTTGAATTTTCATGTACAATTTCGGGAGAACCATATGATAAGAATAAGCAAAATATAAAATATTATCAAAAAAATTATGAATTTTTTATGTCACGATTATCCGAAATTCCGCATCGCCATTTGCCAACTTGTTATCGAGTTTCATCATGATCGGATCAGTAATTCTGATTTATTTCGGAAATGAAGATACCGAGGAACTGTAGAAAATCTCCGAAAATAAGAATCGTATTAAATTTTTGTTAAATCGCAATTGATTAAATGTTGATTACAGTACAATAAACCATTGTTGTGATTAAGAAGATGTAAAAATGTATCTGTAACGAACGTTCGAACAAAGAACGACATAACTTTGAAGAGAGAAAGATAATACCGCTGAGTTGGAATAGCCTTAGGAGCTGGTTCTAAAAAATCAGAACCCGGTTCCACCCGTGACGTCATCCATTATGAATCGAGAACGGTTGGTTCAGTTGTGGTTAACTTTTAGTTGATACCAGAGTCAATCGAGAACGCCTAATGCCTTTGTAACATTGTACCTTACTTATTCATATGTTTAATAAGCTGAAGCTCATATGCAAATTGAAAATGCTGTAACTTTGGGAGGGTTAAAATGAGACCTCTATATGGGTCCTTAAGTGTAGGAATCGACCACAGAAACTATCTTTGGCTATCTTGAAATTAAAACCCAGACACCCTGTATTCTGTTGGTAGGATCAAGCTGTAAGATGTATCAGGACACTGAATTGGATACTATTGTGTTTCTTTAGAATATCCTGTCATGAGACAACTCTTTAAGCATAAGTACTACTACTGAGGGTCAATAATAAATTGACATATTTTGATTTTTGAGAAACATTCTGAAACTAAAAGAAACTTTTGTTCAAAGGTCGAAGTCTGGATGAAACACAAAATATTTCTATTTTGTGCAATGCATCTCAAATCACTCAAGTCAATATTCGTAATACTTTACTGAAGCATTGATTCGCGTAGAAAAAAATTCGCAATTTTAACAAAACGAAATGATGAAAAATCAAGTGAAAACAAACAACTTCAAAGTAAAACATGTTAACCGGCATAAGTGTAAATCAAGAAACGGATTGAACTCAAACTAAAACTACAAATACATTAAATGCGTGAACAGAACCGAAACACAAACAAAATTGATAGCGGTTCTTGAGGCACTGCCAGTTTTGAGGCTGTCCCGACTCTGAGCTACCTCATTGGAATTATATCGATAAAAATTCTCACCTCTGGCTGTCTTTATTCTGATCTGGGCCGGCGAACTGGCCCCTATGGCGTTCTGTGCCCTCAGTTCTACCTTGTACGTCGTGTCTGCGAACAGGTTTGTCAACTCGTAGTGCGTGTATTGAACAGACTGTTCGATTTCTTCGCTACAGTCGGTGTCTCGCCACTCTCCATTAACCTTTTCGCTCTGAAAAGCAGAAAAAAAAATATTTTTTCACCAAACTGATAAATTTACATTGAAAAAATTGTCATTACTGGTTCTAGATTCAACCTCGAAGAGCGTAATTCTAAAGCTAGATGGAAAAAATAAATACTGTTCCATTGAGATACTATTTTTAGAATCCAAGAAAAGTATTGGACCTGAAACATCACCTTGGGGCACACCAATTTGGATGTATAGTTATTGAGATCACAAGTATTCTTATATTCTGAATTACTTTTATAATATCAAAAGAAATCTCTACCTAGCAAAAATCGTCATCACCACTGGTTCAACACTGAACCTTGAAGAAAGAAATTCTTACGCAACAAAAACAAACAAAAAGAGTGAATCTGAAGCTATGCAGAAAAAAAATTTATACTGTTCCGTTTAAATATTATTTTTAGTATCCAAGAAAAGTATTGGACCTGAAACATCACCTTGGGGCACACCAATTTGGATGTTTAGTTATTGAGATCACAAGTATTCTTATATTCTGAATTACTTTTATAATATCAAAAGAAATCTCTACCTAGCAAAAATCGTCATCACCACTGGTTCAACACTGAACCTTGAAGAAAGAAATTCTTACGCAACAAAAACAAACAAAAAGAGTGAATCTGAAGCTATGCAGAAAAAAAATTTATACTGTTCCGTTTAAATATTATTTTTAGAATCCAAGAAAAGTATTGGACCTGAAACATCACCTTGGGGCACACCAATTTGGATGTATAGTTATTGAGATCACAAGTATTCTTATATTCTGAATTACTTTTATAATATCAAAAGAAATCTCTACCTAGCAAAAATCGTCATCACCACTGGTTCAACACTGAACCTTGAAGAAAGAAATTCTTACGCAACAAAAACAAACAAAAAGAGTGAATCTGAAGCTATGCAGAAAAAAAATTTATACTGTTCCGTTTAAATATTATTTTTAGAATCCAAGAAAAGTATTGGACCTGAAACATCACCTTGGGGCACACCAATTTGGATGTATAGTTATTGAGATCACAAGTATTCTTATATTCTGAATTACTTTTATAATATCAAAGGAAATCTCTACCTAGCAAAAATCGTCATCACCACTGGTTCAACACTGAACCTTGAAGAAAGAAATTCTTACGCAACAAAAACAAACAAGATAAGTATTGGACCTGAAACTGTACCTTGGGGCACACCAATTAGAATACCAGGAGCTATTCATATAACCAAATATTCTAATTGGAATTGGAATTTCTTTTGGTAAACCTACAATTTTTCCCATTGCGAAGATACTGGTTAGATATTTGAAACAATGAGTTCTCTCGAAGTTTGGATGATAAAAGCCCCTAAAGTTCTAAAAAAATACATATTCAGGTCCCTTTTTTCAGATTACGTAGGCTACGGACTGATAAGTATTTCCTGCCAGCTGTCATAGACGAATACACAGAATGGAGGTTTTTCCTGAATGTGGGTTATTACTGCAAATACAAATTTGAACATAATTATTATGGATTTGAATCATCATTTTCCCAAATTACCTTCAGAAAGTATTCAAAATCAGACTTCAAAATTGTGGTTTGGGATTTGCCAGGCATGCACGAAGTGACAACGGTGTTGAGTAGAAAGCTTTTTCTACTATAGAATAATGAAATATATATTCCTATTCTGTGGTACACACGTGTTCTTAGTCCATTTAACCAAACAATTTCCGTTCGCGATTTGTCAGTAATATGACAGTATGACAGTCTGTGCTCTTCTTTTTCTATTCCTTGGTCGTTGTCTTCTACTCTCATCGAAGATCGAAGTATAGCTATCTCTGTTTTCCTAAGCAAAGTAACACACTTGACGTCTTTTTCTTTCCGAGAAAGCTGAATTCGACGTTGCCATATCGTGCACTCAGGACAAATCCCTTTAAATGCAAATCCCCATTTTTATTTTTCAGTTTTAGGTGATCAAACATTTTTTTAAAAATATAATATTGAAATTACATGTTTGAAGTGTGATGTTCTAAAGGTTTTTCATGAAAATTACTGCATTTTCGTTTAAAGGAAAAACCCCCATTATGTTCAATTGAATTGAGCCAATTCTTCACTTATAGAGTAAGTGGAAATCAGAAAAAAAAAGACGTTAGATGGTTACCTGATATTTTCAATTATTTTACATGAAATATTGATCATTCTCAAAAGAAATTTCAGCTTATAGCTGAGTGAAGGTTTGAAGATTATTTGTGGTCTTTACAAACGACATGAGTGATCAATTTTATGGTGGAAAAGTGACCTGAACATGCACCAATTAGAAGGACTTTTGGGGGCCCATATCTTCTGAACTATGAGAGACCACCTAGTTCCAACTGCAGATGCGAATATTAATTCTATATCTTCGCGACGGGAAAATTTGAGGGTTTACCAAGAATGATATTCTAAAGCTACAAAAAAAACCAAGAAAAATATTGGACCCGTAACTGTGTCTTGGGGAACACCAATTCGATATCCTGGATGAGCTACATCAACATCACCAACTGTTCCAATATTCTGAATTTTTGTATATAATCTGAAAAATCTCCACCTACCTTGCAATATCTGATTATATACCGAATGATGGGATCGCCATTGCTATTAGGTACGTTCCACCTGATGTCGTAGCGGTCGGCGTACGGACTGACAGCAACCAAGTCCTGCCTGTTGCTGCTGTTTTCGTCGATGATGCTGTGAGATGGCAGTAGGATCTTTGGTTCAGCTGGTTCAGATCTCCTAGGCATGGATATGGTCGCGGCGTTACTCCACTGGGCCATTCCAACATCGTTGCGTGCGGCAAATCGGAAATGATAGGTTACTTCCGGAAGTAAGTCCTCAAGGATGTAAGGAGCCCCTAGAAAGTGCATTTGTTAATTGGAGGTACGTTGGTACATTTCAAAGTGAGATAATTTTGAGCTGAAGACATAATTTAAGAATTAGTTCGTTTTCTCAACAAATAACACACCGGGTATCTTAACACGCAGAGGGATTTCTTAGAGAAACCTAAGAGAATTGGCCTGGATGCAGATACCTTCTGATTTCTTTCAGTATATCTAAAAGATATCTAATGGATATTCCTGAAGGATATCTTATGAATTTACCTGAAGGACATCTGATGGATATTTTATGAATGTACAGGTTGGAGCACTTTGGACATACATATATATACATAATTGGATGTCCATAGTACATCCAAAACATCCATGAAGGATGTCCAATGGATATCCATCGGATGTCCGTGTGTTATCTGTTTTTTTTAACCCACAATCCGCCACTGAAAAGGGAGCAGATTAATCTCGGCAACTCACCAAAACTCCAAGTATGATTCCTAGCATAATCCCAAGTCAACTCCCTCTCCGGCTTATACTGCACAGTCAGCGTCCTCAAAGGCAAACCATCCGGCTGTGAAGGCCCCTCCACGTTGAACTTGATAGTGGTAGCAGTGATGCTGTGCGCCTTCGTCTGTTGTATCTGCTGGGGCTTGGAGGCCTCCATCAACTGCAGGGGTATCGACTGCGTTCCCAGTTTATTGGTGGCCACGCAGTCGTAGGTGGTGTAGAATCTCCTCTCATTCCGAGGGTAGACGATCAGGTTGGAGACGGGGGAAGTACCGACGATCTTGTAGTTGGGGGATTCCTGTATTTCGATGCCGCCGTGCATCCATTTGATGGTGGCGTTAGGGATGGCTTCTGGGATGCAGGAGATGTTGCCAGGGCGGTTGCCCCAGGTCCAGGTGGGTGGGCGGTTCTTGGTTCTTTCGAAGGTCGGGGGGAATTCTACTGTTACGTGGCCGTTGAGCAGTGCTTTTCCTGGATAAGGAAAGGATATTAGTATTGATTATCCATAGGAAGTATGAATTGTATCATGAATACACTGCCAATGCCATTTTCTGGACGTTTATGTGTACAAGAATCCTCGTCAAACGTCAATCATAAGTCCTCTTTGAAATCATAAAATTAATTTTGTCGACTTTGATAACAGAAATTCTAGAAAAGCACTGAATCCATAATACTTGATTGTCTCAGTCTTTACTTGTCGGAAATTCATCTTGATGATTAAGAAGTAAAATAACTTATTTCCGCTTTATATATTTATTTTCACAACAATTGTTTCGTCATGATAACATGACTTCATCAGGTGAACATGGTAACTGACTACATATTTGGGATACAGTTCTTTAAATAGTTGAAAAAAAAAATGAAAAAATATGGTGCGAAATACAACAAATTTTGGGAATTCCTGGGTTTCAAAAAAGGTTGAGTAAGGGAGATTTATTCAGGTCCGTTTGGTCGTTGAGGAGAATCTGTTTTTTATTGTACCTATTTATCTCCATTGCTTCCAGGAAGTTCAATTTTAGGGTCTTATTTTCAACGTGCAAAATTTTCGAAATTGCTGTCGAAATCATGACCAGTGTCCAACAAATGTTTTGCATATGTTGAATTATGAGCTTCGCTTACGTATGCTTTCTGATGATCTACTATCCTAGTCCCAAATGATCTTCCCGTTTGACCAACGTATTCATATGGGCAAGTACCGCAGTTCAACTTATAGAATCGAGACTTTCTATCTTTAGCGACTTTATCTTTATTGTTTTTTATTAAATTTCCTGATGTATGAACATATATTGGACATAAATCTGAAAAAATAGCAAGATATCTAAAGAAAAATAATAATTACCATATTTCATTTAAGACTAGAATGTATGTTCATACATTGGACATAAATCTGAAAAAATAGCAAGATATCTAAAGAAAAATAATAATTACCATATTTCATTTAAGACTAGAAACTCATTAGGAAATTTAATGAAAAACAATAAAGATAAAGTCGCTAAAGATAGAAAGTCTGGAGTCTATAAGTTGAACTGCGGTACTTGCCCATACGTATACGTTGGTCAAACGGGAAGATCATTTGGGACTACGATAGGAAAACATCAGAAAGCATACGTAAGCGAAGCTCATAATTCAACATATGCAAAACATTTGTTGGACACTGGTCATGATTTCGACAGCAATTTCGAAAATTTTGCATGTGGAAAATAAGACCCTAAAATTGAACTTCCTGGAAGCAATGGAGATAAATAGGTACAATAAAAAACAGATTCTCCTCAACGACCAAACGGACCTGAATAAATCTCCCTTACTCAACCTTTTTTGAAACCCAGGAATTCCCAAAATTTGTTGTAATTCGCACCATATTTTTTCATTTTTTTTTTCAACTATTTAAAGAACTGTATCCCAAATATGTAGTCAGTTACCATGCCCACCTGATGAAGTCATGTTATCATGACGAAACATTTGTTGTGAAAATAAATATATAAAGCGGAAATAAGATATTTTACTTCTTAATCATCTGAATCCATAAAGTATTATTTCTTCTTTGGTGGTTTTGACGCATAAAATTGGTGTTTCAATTTTAGGCAGTTTCAGATAAGATTTCATCGTCCCTATATTTTCAAAATAAATATTACAAATTACCGAAACAATAAACTCAATCAAGTTAAAATTTATTGATAGATGTAAAATGAATTTTTCAATTACTTCAAAACAAAAATTTTGCACAAAGTTGGGCATAATCATTTATCTAGTTACCAGGTTTTATCCTGATCGGATCAGTATTTTTTGAAGTTTGAGAAATATCAACAGTACCAAGGAAAAACACTACTAAATCCTACATATTACTTTCCACAATATTTTCGGAAACTAATGTCAGATCGAACTGAAACTCGATTTACTGCTGTAAATATCGAAATTTTTTATCGACAAGTCTGCAAATTTTCGAATTTTTTTTAATTTACGCAGTTTTGCTTGCAGCTGAAAATTTCAAGTCTCGAGGGCTTTTACTTTCAAAATCAGAGCACATGCGGCCAGCCAGATGACGGACAGAATTCATTTCTGCCATAGATCTTCAAGTAAATTTTTCGAGCCAAAATTCGAAAATTACTGACATTTGTGCAAAATAATAACGCTCTCAATTCTTGTCTCCGTGGAATTCTTACTGAAAAGTCTCTAAGGTTTGTTAGGGTTCAAACTTAGTTTAAGTCTAATCCAAACTAATAAAATCAACAAGATATTATGATTGAAGGGATCCTCAGCTTTCCAGAGCTTAAAATAATTAAATGAAATTGGAAAAACTTTTTCTGTCGAAAAGCAAATATTAACGATTTGCTGTATCGAAAAAAAATGTTTACTCCAGTTTAATGATAAATTCTAATTCACCTGCTGAATTATCGGCAATACATCTATAAAGTCCATCGTCGGTCCTGTTCAGATTCGAAATGACCAGTGTACTGATACTTTCTCCCTTTGCTGTTATTATCTGCTGTTCTAAAGTGATTCTCTTGTCAAATTGCTGTACGCCGAATGCAAAAGGAAATTTATTGCTCAACTTCTCGAATACCACATTCGGTGGTGGCCTTCCATTAGCTTTGCAGATCAATTTGGTGGTCGAGTGGATTGGTGCAGTCACGTTGAGCAGTTCGAAAATCCTCGGTTTAACAAGAACCTAAAAGAAACCCCATAGGATATAGAGTCTGAATAATCCAATTCCATGAGGAATTTTGTTGTGTAATGTTTCATTCTGATGAGAACAGAGTTCAAGTTGCACGACTCTTTTATATTTGCTCAGTGGAAATATCAGTCTCAGCAACGAAATAACATAAAGCTACTCCTTCAAAACGTCTCGACCCTTTATTATGCCTTTTTCTGCCTAAAAACAGTTAATGACATATCGAAATCTAATAAGAACGCAATAATCATTGAACATTTTGTAGAATCAATAAAAATATGACACTCAATCACACATAAAACCAATCAAAATATGAATAAGGACTATATAAAGTAACAATATTAAAGTGCGGTTCTTCAACAAGACACTGGCCTAGAATCTGTACGAAACTAGAACCAAAAAACAACATAAAAGATAAAGTTGAGGGAGAGGAAAAACTCATTTTCCAAATAATAGAAATATTAATATTTTCATATGAAGAAAATTGTCATTCAAATAATAAAATAGAGGAAACTGATATATCTATATTAGTGATGGGACGAGTCGTCTATTTCTCAACTCGATCTACTCGAGTTGAATCGATGGCCAACTCGAGTTGCAACTCGAGCTGACTCGACTCGGTGCTTATGCTTCCGCTCCAGCGATTCGCCTTCGTATCGAGTCGAGTTGGGTCCCCTCGAGTCGGGCCTCGACACTGATTCGTTCGCCGGCTCGAGTCTCTATGCCCCGATGTCGATCTACTCGGAGTGAGTAGGAATAGAAATTGGAAAGAATTGTAGAATCGGGACTCGGAAGTTGGAATTTTTATGAGTCTCGCTAACAGCTGACTCACATATCATGTATTGAATTACATTTTACTCTTATATGAGGAATAATTCAATTGAAGATTAAGGGTTCAAATGTTAGTGCCCAACTTTAATAAACAACGGATATATCGTGAAAAAAGTTTTAAAAAATCATACTTCCCAAAAATGACTGTAATATAATATTTATAACGAAAAGGGGGCCATTGTCAATAGATAAATGAATAGAGTTCAATCAATCCAACTCTAGTCTTTGATCACTCCCTTCACGATGCGAATATATTTTCGTTTATAGGCAGTCAATTTTAATTCATCTGTAATAGACCAACACCCTGTTGAGATTGATCCCGACTGAACTGAAATACAAAATGAAAAAATACATCTGAATCCAGCAGATCGAACTATTGCCTACTGCGACTGCCGATCCGCTAACCAACTCGAGCTATATCGATCGACATCGACGACGGGGGGCACCGACGATTTACGAAATCGTGATTTCTACGCATCGAGTCGGGTGCTGAACTTTAGATCTGAATTGCTTTCAAGTTGACTCGAGTTCATTCTAAAGCAACTCGAGCTGAATCGTCCATAGCGTAACTCGAGTTACTCGAGCTGGATAGCTCGAGTTGCCCATCTCTAATCTATATCAGTGAGTTCATATTTTCTTTTCACGTTCTCCTTTATGTTTATTATGGGTTTTATTTTCATGCACGATATATGTCAATGTCTTGCTAAAGCATCACTTTGAGTTTGTAACTTCATATAGTACTTATTTGTATTTTGATTGTTTTTATTTATGAGTAATTAATTGTCATTTTTATTGTCATATTTGCTAGATGATTATGTTGCAGGCGTTCCTGTTTGATCTTGTCGTGTCACTGATTGTTGTTTTTAGTCAGAAGAAACGTTGTGAAGGAGTACTCTTATATAAGGTTTTTCTCACTCATCTGTTATATTTGTTTATAACCTACCTTCAGATCTACGCTAGTCTCAGCCATACCAGCTTCGTTCTTGGCAACACACTTGTATGATGACTGATCATTGAATTCCACCCTGCTAATGTGTAAATCACCAGTGAGCTCCTTAACGTTGAATCTATCAGCTTTCCTCAAGTCCTCTGAAGTACCAACTTTGATCCAGGTATACTTCGGTGGTGGTTTTCCTGTACCTCTACATTGGACCAGTGCAGATTCTCCTTCAACTACCGATACTGTTGGAATAGGGTCGATCTTTGGGGGGATGAGTACTTCTACCTGAAAGTCAGAGGAAATGTCAATACTAAATATATGCTGTAAATTAAGAAGAATTAAGGAGAAAACGTTACAAATATCTTCTGGAAGGTAGCACTTCATTGAATATCAAGCTTTCATGCAAAATTCCGTTCTATCCAAAGATTAAAGATTTATTAATCTTCGATTTTACAGTTATTAAAATACAGTTTTAAATTTTTCATGATAGCATATATTGCCATCTATTGAATAAATGATGAACACTTCAACCCGGGCGTTAGCGTTTACAGAATTCTGTTTCAGTTGACGGCTTTTCTAAAAGAAATCTGTAGCGGCTTTGTAGATTACAGCGACCTTTTTACTTGTATAGAGTCCTGTATTGTAGATACGAAAATCTGCTAGACTGTATTCATGCTTCATCAGGGAAACGAGAGATGTCTCTACTGAAGTGTTTCCCTCTGTTTATGTATATCCACAAAAATTTATCGAACAAACCTTGATTTCTGTAGACTTGATTTGACCAGTAGAGATAACAACGGCTGTACATCTATAAACACCATCATCAGATTCTCTCACATTCTTTATTGTAAGGCCTCCATCACGGACAATGTATCTTTCTTGGGTAACAATATTTTCTTCGTTCTTGTACCAATCCACTGTAGGATAAGGGTTGCCTTTCACTTCACACTTTATGGTGAAGTCAGTGTTTATCGTTGGATATTGGTTCACTGGAGCGTTTACGAAGGTGATGTCCTCTGAAAAATTAGGATTCGATTGGAATCAAGGTCACACAGTGGTCACGAATAACCCCAGATATGATTGAAACCTTCAGGGAATAGTCTTAGAAGGATATTATAAAATCGCAAGGACAAATGTATATGATTCTATCTGAGATTTCAAGAGAATTGACACAGATCAACCAGATAAACCACTCGCGTCATTTACTTAGGAAATCTATGTCAACACAGATATGACCCTGAATCGAGCTAATCAGAATTTTAGCAGGCGTTTGGGGTGCTTTGGGGTGCCAATCAGATTGCAGGAATAGGATTACGTCAATCTCGCCGCTTTCGTACTCGCTTGAAGAGGTTATAAACATGTAAACAAACGGAAATGAATTTTTCATCCTATTTATTGATGAATAATTTCGTATCTTTTCCATTTTAGAATATAATCAAAACAGTTTTTTACAACCAAATCAATTGTTTAGTCATCTTTGAGGTTCTATTTTATGATGACAGTCCTCATTATATGTTTTAATTATACAACAAGAATTGGAATCGAACTTAGGTGGACTCATTCATAATGTTCATTTTATATAATATAAAGTAATCGCAACTGAAGTAAAAGCATTACAACCTACATTATTCAATTAAAACGATGGGATGTCTAATAAAATTGTATATGATTGCACACTAGGATTGGAATCGAACAAAGTTGGTCTATTCATAGTTTGATTTTATATTGAAATGAATCTCATTTGATGTGAAACTACAAAGAATCTCTTATTAAGGTAAACGGGTTTTCCATAACATTTTTCCAAAGTTTTCATTCACTCCAACCGAGTTCTTCTACAGGAGTTTGACAAAACACTCGCTTTGGTATTGGAAATTTGCTTTTCAAATGGTTTCATCGAAAAATCTTAGTCTGATTTTGATTTTGTGATTCCTGAATCCCGACAAATCCGTTTTTACATTTCGATTTTAGATATTTCAAAATCAAATATTCAATTTGACAGCTGTTTCGAGGAAGGAGAAAGTGTGGTTATGTCTGTTATATTCCTCAAGGTCGGAGAGACGCGATTCCCGCAAACGATGAAGTGATTTGTCTTGTTGTTCTGTGGTATTGAGTTGCGAGAAGACTTACCATAAGTTTCTACCGTTACTGTTGCCTTCAAATCGACAGAATTAGCATATTTGGCGACGCATGTGTAATTACCAGCATGCTCGGCTCTCAGAGAGGGAAAAACAACCATCAGACCAATGTCTCCAGGTAAATTCTGAAAAATAATATATTTTGTTATATTGTTATATTTGTTATATTGTTTAGTGTGAGAATATAATAAATTTCTTCAATAAAAATGTGAAATTAATTTCAGAATCAGTACTCCTTGAATGTGCTATTGAATGTTGAGATACTCTTGAATATAATATAATATATTATGTTTTTTTTTATTATGAATCCAAAATTTAAGTACTGTAAATGTTTTATACCTGTAGGTACATGTGGCTTCTGCTGTTGGAGTCAATTCTTCTGTTTTTTGAGTCCAGCCATTCGGTCTGAGTGATAAGGCGTGTGTCTGGAACTACTGGTTTACATGTGAGGGCCAACTTTTCTCCTATTGCTTTAGATACTGTTTTGAATCGAGGCATGATGTCGAGATGTGGTTCATCTTGACCGAAACCTGTAAAAGAGATCAAAAATTAGTTTTGGATATAAAAGTAAAGTTGTTATGGTTTTTCTGTATAGTGAACTCTGAAACAGATTCAGAAATATTTCAATATAGTTTGATATGATTTTATGCTTCACTACATTGTATTTTGGTAATTATCGTCTTGCAGATAGGGGTTAGATTTTTGTTTTTATTATTATGTACTCAATTTGGCGTTGACTGGAGATGAATCTACAGTCGGAACCCAAAGATCTATTAGTTTCGAAGTTCCGAAAAGTCCATTTTTAGATCAGAACGATTTCTACATTTTGTTGAATTTTTTTTTCAATTTTGTGAATCAGCGTTTGCCATCAACTAGTTACCGAGTTTCATCATGACTGGATCAGTAATATCTGGCATTTGCCACGGGTGCAAGCTGACGAAGGGCGCAGAATTATAATATATTTTTTTTGAGAATCATTATTTTCCAATTCAAAGCTCTATACATATTTCAGGGCGCTGCTGTGGCGCTTGAAGCTGTTGTACACTCTAAGACGACAAGTAGTCACTACAAAAAATCCCGGATAATAATTTTCACAATTGCTGGCAGTCCTACGATTCACTATCTGGGACCCGCTCAAAGATAATAAATAACGAAGATGTTCACGATCTGACCGAGGGGCTAGATGAACCCACCCTTGTCCGAAAAATTTTCGTTTCTCGCATCTGGGGTAATTGTATGGAGCGGAAAGTCCATCATAGTTTATATATCACATCAATATGAAGAATATGCAGGCTTGCCTGGAAATTATTCTTGCTGGAAAAGTTTTCAAATTTCAATAATGTATATTTGACCAATTGAATTAATTGGCAAAATGAAAATTTTAATGGGTATATCTACGGAATTATTGGGCGGGTTTTACCCTTCACGAATTCGACCTTCGTAATTAAGCCTCAAATCTTCTCTACAAATATCGAGTTTCTAAGTAGTTTCTTCCGGAAATTAGAAACTCGATATTTGTAGAGAAGGTTTGGATCTTGATTACGAAGGCCGAATTCGTGAATGGGTAAAATCCACCTAATGATTCCGCAGATATAATACCCATTCAAAATTTTATTTTCTCAATATTTCCAAAAATACAGATTAGATCGAATTGAAATCCAGTACTTTATCAGAAAATGAAAGTTTGAAGGTTCATACAGAATGTAATGAGGATAATATGAGGAGAAAATCACAGAATATATATTTGCAGAAAAATATTTGAAATTTTTTTTTCAAATCGTTCTAATGATACATACGATTATCACGAAATTTTGCACAATGTTGTCTTTCAGCATCTTCGAACCAGCTGCGAAGTTTCATCACGATTGAATTCGTATTTTTTGAGTTATACCGAAAACAACAACGATATCGAGAAGAAAGCCACGAAATTCTTTATATTTTTTTCCAAAATCTCCAAAACTAATTGCCGTATCGAATTGAACTTTGGTACACTGCTGTAAAATATGAAGCTCAAGGTATAACTAAAATTGGTCTCGAATATGATCAATAGTTTTAGGAAAAAAAAAAGTTTTTCGGAAAAAATTTTGAAAAGATTTTTTTTTGAACTGAGTGACCTTACAATTCCAACGAAATTCTGCCCAAAGTTGCGCGTCGTTATGCTTCAACTAACTGCTGAGTTTCAATCCAATCGCTTCAGTAGTTTCTGAAATAAGAGGGAAATAACCTCAAAACTTAAAATGGCTATAACTAACCATTTGGCAGATTTGGCCCATTGAAGAACTTAACCGAAGCATTCCAATGCGAGAACTACCCTACAAGTTTCAAGTCGCTAGCTTCCTGAGTTCGACAGTTATCGTGTCCACGGTCGGCCGGCCAGAATCGATTTTAACACTGGATTCGTCATCAGTGCGTCAAACCTAGTTGTTTGAGACCATTTTCGGTAGAAAATTAGAGAATTACAGACATTTGGACGAAACGATAGCACGCTGTTCCCTTAGAACATGCGCGCAAAATGGCTTTGTGTATCTCGAAAATGAAAAAACGTTTGCAGTCTTTTTTTCCTTGAATTTATACTCATAGTTTGTACTTGCAGTTTAGGAATACCATGTATAAAAACAAACATCACTATCGAGGCAGGAAGATTGAACTCATAAAAATAGTATTTTATTCACCAACACTGTCACACAAAATACAAACTTCATGAACAAGATAATGATGTAATTACTGAGAAGCAACTATCGCGGCATTGCCCATCAATTCTTCTGCTAACTTCTCACGATATTCTTCCCTCATTCTGTCGAAAAGTTCTCTACTAGCTGCACTCTCGTAATGTAGTTGTTTCCTGATTTCGTCGGAATCTGGCATCCAGTATTCTCTTTTCACGTAGGCATAAGCTAGAGATCCAACCAGACAGCCAAATATGGGATATTTCATTTTAACCGTGAAGTTATAAAGGCTGACATTTTTCTGCCAGTTATTCACTGCTTCTAAAATCTTCAGAGTTTTCTGTAGAACTGTGGGATCGGGCATGTTTTACAGTATATTTTAGAGCAGCCAAATCGGATATAACAATAATTTGACGTTTGACTTGTCAACAACGCTTACTATTATTTTGACTCGTAGGCGTCAGGGCCACTAGGACCTGGTGTGGAAAGTGGAAAATAGCCGAATCACTCAACATTTATTAAGATAAAAAGTATGGTACCTTATTAAACAAGTAGTCTATCGAAATATTTGAAATAAAAATTAAAATGAAAAAAGCCATGACGTGAAGTCAGCAACTTTTGCGCGCATATTCATATTCATTGCTAATACCGTCATCTTTTCATATTGACCCCACCAAACACACTTTTGGTGATCCCCTCAACATATTATCTTAACGAAATTCTGCATGAGCCTTCAAGTTGTCATTTTGTCAATCAAGTACATACTGGCTTTCAATTCGATCCAATCTTTATTTTTGCGCGCATGTTCTAGGGGAACAGCGTGCTATCGTTTTGTCCAAATGTCTGTAATTTTGGATGATTGAGCCGAAAATGGTCTCAATCGACTAGGTTGGACTCACTGATGACGAATCCGGTGTCAAAATCGATTCTGTCCGGCCGGCCGTCCGGCCGTAGACACAATAACTGTCGACAGAAGCAAGCTAGCAACTTGAAACTTTCAGGATAGGTTACGCATCAGAAAGCCGCGGTATTGGGATGAATACTATTTATTGCCGACTATACATATCGGACTAAAAACCCTGAATCTACGTAAACACAAATCACGACTTTGTACAGTAGGTCACGAGCAGTTTTGACAGTTGGCAGAGACTGGAGGACCAACAATAATCTAAAATGCATTGTTTACTATGGGAAAAAGCGATTTCTCTCGTGATTTCGTATTCATTTGGAAATTTTGGAATGATATAATCACTTTACTTTGAAAAGGATAGTATAAATTTGGTATACTTAATATGAAATTAGTCCATGATTTCATAAACAGGCGAATAAACAGACCTTTTGTTATATCAGTCAACAGTCTTTTGTGTGTTGTAGTATATTATAGAGGCACATTGTTACTTTCATATGGAGGTAAAATATTGCGAAAATATTTTGTGATATCATCGTGCTAATGAATTTTTCATTCCTAGACACTGCCAAGTATTCCTGGGTGTAGTAGATAGGAACAGTGTATTGACACAGTGGATGGTTTTTATTTCTAAAATACGACTCAAGGGTGATCAAATTAGGCTAAAATGCCGATCAGTGATGATTTAGATCTTTTCTTTGGGAAAACAAACCGGAATGTTTATCAAAAACTGACGATTTTACGAAAATTCCTTACCTGGTATCAATCGGCATACCCAAACAAAACATTGTCAGTAGTAATACCTCACCTTATTTATAAATCCTATCTTGTTTAAGTAATAAAGAAATGCTTATTAAGAACTTATGAGTTTTCAAATATTCCATACCCGAATCGTTCGGAATGCCCTACCAAAATATGATATTACTCGACTAAACATGAAAATCAGCTCAAAATTCGATGTCATTGCATACCTGAATTTCAATGGTATGAATCAATCCTATCTAATTCAAGTTTCACTGATTGAAGAACTAATCTCCATCCTATATTCTTTGCCGAGGTAACTGACAAGTTGCAAAGTAACATTTTTTCTGTGAATGTTTGTTTTTGAGCGCATTTCTTTATTAAATTAATTCAGAAAATATTATTTTCCCTTTCAGAACCGATAGAATTTTCTTATTTCTCTCTTTTATAATGGATAAACTGAGTTCCTCTTTACATCCGGTTAGTACCTACCATTCAAATGAAAATACTTCAACAACTCATTGGCAGTTTTCATCGATTTGATATTGATTATTCGAGCTTGAATACCTGAATTTACTTCAAAAACTTAGGTTTTAAATTGTATTTCTTTCCTTACTAAACCAAGCAACATGCAACAACAGCATAAACCAGCAAGAATTGTATTTAATCGAAAAATTCCATAAGTTTAGTGAAGCTGTTACTATTACAAGATATCAAGTACTTTGGATATAGTTCTTAGATAATGCAATAGTGAATATTTTACCCCAAAATGTCCAAATTAATACAAAATCACGAGACAAATCGCTTTTTCCCATAGTGAACAATGCATTTTAGGTTATTGTTGGTCCTCCAGTCTCTCCCAACTGTCAAAACTGCTTGTGACCAGTTGGAGTCATTTCATGTTATCCCGCTCTCTCTCTTCACTGCATGCTTTTATCCGGTTTATGGGTTTGTTAAGCACTGATTGCAAACTTTATTTTTGAAAGATTCAAGTTCCTTCATATTTCACAATTATCTTGGAAATATGTATTTCAACCCCATCCATCGAAATTTTTCCAACTGCTTTGAAATGTTGCCGACTGCTTTGAAATTTTTTCGACTGCTTTGAAATTTTTCCAACAGCATTGAAAGTTTCTTGAATGCTTTGAACATTTGCCAACTGATTTCAACATTGGGGGAGGGGGGGATCATAATTATTCGTAAAGCAATTATCGTCTAGCCATTTTCTTCGGGTGGCGGGAATAACCGAATGCATGGTGGAAGTAAACAGCTAGATCGCCAAGAATTTAATTCAGGTTTCACGATCCAATCCGCTCTGTTCAAACAGCTCGTAGAACGGGATTGGAAGCAAAGTGAAGCTGGAAAACGATCCTGCTATACGTAGAGAGGTTGGCAAACATGAAACTGTTAACAATCCAGACAATGATTGTGTTTATTCATCAGAGGGATGGGTTCTTAGTCAACGACTGGATAATAGAGAGCGTTCAATTACGGAAATCATAGTCGAGAATTAGGAGCATTGAAGCAGAGAAAATATTTCAATTTATTTCATTGTTGGTTTATTATTCGATAAACTCAAATAATGAACCTCAGTGATCGACCGAGAAAAATTCGTAGTGGAATTTTATTCTCGATATTTTTTAAGTTGTTCAAACGACTACCTACTTGATTATTAAAAGGAGTCTATGAAAGATGATTACCTAAGATAACTGGTAGTATACCTGAGGGTCTGAAAAATCATCGCTTGGAGGACAGACTTGGTCGAGAGACCCTCCCGGCCAGAGAGCAAATTGAAACGTTTGGAAGTAAAGTTGTCACTGAATTGATTTCGAAATAAATTAATGGTTACGCGCGATGTATGGAAAGTTGCGCTGTCTTGTTGGGGCCAAATGTCATCGATGTGTAACTGATTAATTTTGCACGAATTGCTTGATTTCTAGGCCATGTATGTCTACCTCAGATTATATATTCCTGATATGTCAGGGATATATAGTCTAAGATGTCTACAGTAAAATCGACGAAGTGCTCCATGTACTTCGCAAACAGACTCATTTTTTCAAAATAAATTTTCATAATTTGGAAGCGTCGTTCTGGCGCCTAACAATTCATGATGAATTTCCAATCCTTGCTGAACAGATATGTCAACACAGTTTGACTTTTTGAACTGTCAAACCATAAACAATAAATCCAATAAAAGGACTGCCAGTCTACACAACGGTTTGTGATCGAATTGTTCGATTCAAATCTACAAATTTTGAAGCTTAATGAACCCGTGAACCGAATTAGATTTTTTAACATCATATTAAATTCAGTAATTTCGGAACGCGACAAATTGTGATGTCATAATCATAGACATAGAATCACCATTTATAGTCATAATCAAGATAATTCTATGTGCAAATTCATCTCATTTTTAGCAACACCACAGAATATCAATGTGAAACCATTGAGTTTTAGAATAGTATTTGAAATCTCAATCGTGAAACTGATAGTTTGTGAGGTTAATCAAACACTCAACTCGAATGGAAACAATAATAACTTCTATTTCCTTTAGAATGAGGACGGAAAAACAAAATAGAATTCTTTTGCAGACTCATTTTTCCTCTGTCTGCCATTGATTAATAAGTTACAACTTTCCTAGCAAAAACAGCATTTCTCCGCGCATAATTTACTGTCAAAAACTTCTCCCTACTCTTCGGGAAAAGTTCGCAGACGGTTTTAAATAATTCCGCAGATTTCGATCCAATAATAAGAAGCTCTTTCGCTAACAGCGGTGAGAGATGGCTTCGCCGGTAAATCTCTTTGAACACGACCTGCAATATTTCGCGTGGGAGTTATTTATGAAAAGAGACCCAACATTTCTCGCTCAACTTTTATATTATTGAAAAATGTGATATATCATTTCGGAAATGGCTGAGATGTAGCAGAATTGCTTCGGCCTGAAATTGAGACTGTGTCCCCGAAGGATGATGAATTATTCATTGGTGTCTTGCGTACTTCCATAGACTTATATGTAGAGGAATCTCAGAAAATCTGCGAAAAAAATTCGATGAAAGCTCTGACGTTAAGTCAGAAACGTTTGCTCGCCAGTTCAAACTCAAAGAGAATCACTTTTATAAAGTCAGTCGATTGGCAATGGAAGTTTGACACATTTCACTCTGTATTATTGAAAAATGATCATTATCCTGTCAGATAACTACGCGACGTTGTACGTTCTATAAAAAAGTATTTGTCTTGATGACTTGAGAACGGAAAGACTCTTAAAGTAGGTTGAGTATCAAAATGCGTTCTTCAATGGGACAAATCCACTGAAAAGGTTTGAAGCTATACTCATTTGAATTTTTCAGGTTGATCCAATTATTATTTTCAGACGTATTTGTACGAAATATGTGAAATATCGTGTTTATTTCCTAAGTGAAAAACAAATTTCAATATTTTTTTTCGAATTGTTTTGAGGACACGATCATCACGAAATTCCGCAAAACGTCGTGCATCTCCAGATTCTAACTAGTTACGAGTTTCAACATGATTGAATTAGTATTTTTTGACATATCGAGGAAAAAAATCCTTAAAAGCACTGACCTGAGGTAAGGAGCTTTTACGCTCTTGTTCAAATTCTAACAATCAGATCAAAACGACATTTTGCATCTAGTTGCGTGTTGGTAATATCTAACTGATTACGAAGTTTCAATCCGATTGCGTTTGTATTTCTCGAGTTATTGCGGAAATAACGTCAAAATTCCAAATAACAACGTAATTTGGTACATTTTTCTCCTTATATCTCCGAAAGTAAATATCAGATCGAATTGAGATTTGGAACATTGTTGCTAAATACTGATTCAAAGGTTTGTGCCAAATTCCGTTGGAGTCTTATCAATAATTCCAGAGAAAACTAAATTTTAATCGAAAATTCAAGACATTTTCGAAACAATTTTTTTTAAATTTTCTAACAATTGAACCTACACGAAATTGCTCTAAGTTGTGCGTTGGTATTCCAAAACTACCCGCGAAGTTTCAAGTTGATGGAGTCAATACTTCATGAGATATCGAGGAATAAACCTCTAAATTTCAAATGGGCCTAACTCCGAAACAATCCAACCGATTCCACCCATTAACGAACTTAACCGAGATATTTGGACTCCAGATCTAATCTGACAATTTCAAGTCGCTAAGTCTTTTTCTCCGAAAGTGAGAGCACATACGGACGGACGGAGGGATGGACAGAATTGAACTTGACCACGGAGTCTTCTTCAGGGAGTTCAACTCAATCGTTTAAGACCATTTCCGGCTCAAAACTCGAAAATAACAGACATCGTAACGAAATGATAACGCACTGTTCCCAAGAACAAGCGTGTAAAAACCAGGACCTTTAAAATATTTTTTTCCAATATCTCTGAAAATTAGAATCAGATCAAACTGAAACGCGGAATACAGTTGTAGAATATAGTATTTAAGGTCTATGCGATTTTTTTTTAAATCTGATAATAATTAATATTCGAAAGAAATATTTGAAGAAAATTTTGTTTTACATTGTATAACACGATTAACACGAAATTCTTCACGAAGTTGAGCCTCAGCATTTAGCTACTAGTTACCAAGTTTCATCACGATTGGATCATTATTTCTTGAGATATTGAGTTGAAATGTTGGAAAAATAAAATTTTGAATGGGTAGGAATTGGTATATCTGTGGATTTTACCCATTAACGAATTCGGGCTTCGTAATTAAGGTCCAAACCTACTCCACAATTTCAACACAAAATTTCAAAGTTTTTTCTTTCGGAAGTTATTGTGTATACAACCACCCGTTATGCATCTTGAATAGATGCCATGGACAGCCCGGGAATACTCCCGAGGGATATCATCAGACCTTCCCTGCCAGATTCCTCAAAAAGGTGCATTGTGTGACACACGGAGTCGAACTTATGCTAAGCCCGGAATTCCCGCGACTCCATGCAAATAAATCAACAAAACCCGTCACGGAGCAGTGCCGCGAGGTTCCCTCAGGATCCTTTAGCTAACGAACTGAATTACGGAGAGCAGGAGGTCGGCGAAAGGGTTCATTCCTGGTTTTGCATTGTTTCTCCTACGAGGAAATAATGAAGCCGCTGTATGATGTTTGCCCCGAATAGACTCCTCCATTTTCTATTGTTCCGACAAGTAGATTACCGACCTAAATACTTATCCGAGAACATAATGGATATCTCATTGTCGGGGTATAACTTGTTTAATTGAAAATTTTCGGTTTTGGAAGTTATGTTACGTCTATGCCTTCTGTTCTATTGTTTTTGGGATCTGAGCCAACGATAATTACCTACTTATTACGCTCATCAAATATCTGAGTGAGTATTTCCGAAAGTTTTTGCGTTTACTGTAGGTATGACGAAAAAAAACAATGCATTGATTCGGTATGGCGTAGAGTTGTTTCGAAGTTTAATTACGAAGTAAGATATTAATTATTGAAGCTATGATTTAATTTAAGCGCTAGGCACGTTATGGACAGATTGATTGAGATGTTTGTGGTGAAAACTTGGCGAAAGGCAGAAAACGCAGCTTTTTCGGGAGACACAAAATGGCGCAGGAACCTTTACAGATCATTTGCTGAATCTATTTTGAGAATTTTTTAAAAATACTTAGGATTGTTATAGGATCAAGCTGTTTAGTTCATTTTTTTGCTCCATTTTGAAACCTTCTCCGAAAGGAGTCTGAATGTCGTCCAAATTTTCGAATTCCAAGATTAAGCTCTACAAAAATCCCGCCTTATTCAATAAATTAGTATAGAATCGGATATACTATACAGTGTGAAATTCGTCCGATGATCCGTACGTGCAGATTCTAAATTTTTCACAGAAATTTTTTTATTTACACGATAATGACGAAATTATGCACAAAATCAAGGCTCAGCTATATGATTTTTCCTTGGAATATACTCCTCCATCTTATATTGTTCCGCCAAGGAGATTTCCGACCTGAATACTTGTTTGAGAACATAATGGATATGTCATTGTACGGGTATTGCTTGTTTGATTCAACATTTTCGGTTTTGGAGTCTCCTGCCTCCTGTTCGATAATATTAGGATCTGGGCCAACGATAATAACCTACTAATCATGTTCATCAAATATCTGAGTCAGTACTTCGTAAAGTTTTTGCGTTTACCGCAGGTCTGACGAAGGGAACAATGCATTGATTCGATTTGGTGTAGAGTAGTTTTGAAGCTTAATTACAAAGCAAAATATTACTTATGAAAGCCATGAATAAATTATAGCGATAGGCACTTTATGAACCGATAAACAAGGATGTTTCTGGCGTCGCTTTCTGGCGTGCGCTGAAACAGACCCTCTGCAGTGTTTATTATGAGAATGGGGGGTTTTTCCTTTAAACGAAAATGCAGTAATTTTCATGAAAAACCTTTAGAACATCACATTTCGAACATATAATTCCAATATTATATTTTTAAAAAAATGTTTGATCACCTAAAACTGAAAAATAAAAATGGGGATTTGCATTTAAAGGGATTTGTCTTGAATGCACGATATGGCAACGTCGAATTTAGCTTTCTCGGAAAGAAAAGGACGTCAAATGTGTTACTCTGCTTAGGAAAACTGAGATAGCTTTACTTCGATCTGGTTAGAGTAGAAGACAACGACCAAGGAATAGAAAAAGAAGAGCACAGACTGTCATACTGTCATATTACTGACAAAACGCAAACGGAAATTGTTTGGATATATTGACAAAGAACACGTGTGTACCACAGAATAGGAATAAATATTTCGTTATTCTATAGCAGAAAAAGCTATTCTACTAAACACCGTTGTCACTTCGTGCATGCCTGGCAAATCCCAAACTCCAATTTTGAAATCTGATTTCGAATACTTTCTGAAGGTGATTTGGGAAAATGATGAATCAAACCCATAATAATTATGTTCAAATCTGCATTTGCAGTAATAACCCAAATTCATAAAAAACCCCATTGTCGATGAACAGCCCAGACGACTCCTTTTTGATGTCAGATCAAAGCTGTTTCTATTAACGAAGCAAAATCATTGATTACGTACAAATACAATATGTTACAAAAAACATATCACAGATATGCTCTTTGCGATGAATATGAAATAAGCTACATCTTCGGAGTTAGCTACAAGTAACTTGTCGAAAAATGGTTATTTCTGATTGGTTAGAACATTTGGAGACATTGCTCGTCGAGGATTCTGCTCTGGTAAAAAGTTATAAGCATTAAGATCGTTCTCAATTGGCTAATACAGCCCTGTAGTTTGTTTGCAAGTTCACCATAGATATATCTTACGATGATCTCTTCTGTAGAAGAACCAATTCATTGCATGGAGGTACATGATCGAGAAAACTCATATACTCAATTGATTTTTATGATTTGGTGGTTTTGTCGATATAATTGTCAAGAAAACATTCCACTATACTTGAACATTGGAACACTGATCCTCCACTTGATATACATTAAATATCCAATTGTTTCCACCATAAATTGTACACATTTCCATCCTTGCCCACTCTCATATTGACAATTCCAGTATTATCCTTAATCTTAACTAATTTATGAATGAATGAATAATATAAAATCACGTAATAACTAATCTAAACACATCAATTGATCCATAGACATATGGAGTCCTAGTCTGTTTGTCTATGCTCTGATCACAGAATGCATAAATAACCTCTGCATATTCTGTGGTCCAGATGACCGTATGCGGAGTTTATTTAAGGCCTTTACTGGCTCAGGGACGAATTTACAAAAATGAGAAAATTTCTCGAATTCTATCAGATTCTAATACATAACGTCGATTATCATCTTCAAGGAGAAATACCAAGGAATAATTGAATATTTAAAATGATTGGGAATTCTTTTGATGACTTGAGATGAACATTCTTCGAGCTAATTTCTTATTGTTTGCTGCATCGAGGAGTCAGTTACTAAGAAACCGTTTTGGGAAGGATGAAGAATATTTGTCGTAGTTATAGAAAACTTCACACCATAATGCATTTCCTTCTAAATAACCGTATAACTCTACAAAAGTAATACTTATTTTCTTCTGTATATTTCGATTGGTGAATGTAACAAGTATTTTATTTGATCAGAGGAATCTATGCTCGAAATTAATGTACAACTCAAAGACTCACCCTGTTAAGATCGTTCAATATTATCTCCGTCAATAATTGTGATTCAGGATTCACGATTCGAAATTTTAACGTGTTTCATAGAGGAGTTGAACAAAATCGTCGATTTCAACCTTTGTCTGTGTAGTTCTTTAGGCCGTCTCTTCTCAAACATTCACAGACATAAGATAATTATCAATTTTCGAAACCTGAATAAAATAACAGCAGCCGTTTAATCAACAATTTTCAATGCGAACAGAAATCCGGAAAATATCACAATAACGCCAAAAAACTCCCATTAAATCCCGGATTTTTCTTATAATCAATTCTCAGCTGCAGTCGCATTAAAAACAAACGCATCTCTATCCATAAATAATTTCTCCCGGCACAATATACAAAAACGTCTCGCCATAAAAAGATCGAGAAAGATGAATTTTATATAGAAACGTCTTGAAACTTGATATATTATAAGGTTAATGGTGTTCCGCATCATATAGCATAAAATAGGGGATGGAGAAGTCGCTTTGTTACTTCCCCCTTGCAATATCCGAGCACGCTCCGTCTAGATTTTTACTTCCGAACTTGCTGTCTATAATTTCGTTCGACTTCCTTATTGCTACAGCAGTTGATGTGAATCCTGCAGCGTGATCTAGTTATCTCTGTGGTTCTGTTGCAAGGACTCTGTGTCCTGGAGGTTGAAACATGGGTTAAGGTTGGAATGAGACCGGGATCACTTACTTCCTGTTTCTGATGGCTCGAGTGCACCATCAGGACAACTTCAATAAATTAATCTCTTTGCTAGCAACGAGATTGCCAACTGAACAGAACGAATTTCTTGTTACGCACTGATGGTTGCATGTTTGTTGACATTTAATATGAGATTTTTAGCTTCTGAGAAGTTGAAATGGTTGTTGCAAGATGCATAGAATACATCAAGTGTAAACACATTCCTACTATTATCCACTAAAATTTTGGGTCCAAAACGCAGTCCTAGAATTGTAAAATGTTGTCCTACTTGGCTCTGTAAACGATGATGCCGCTAAGGTCGCTTTGTCAAGTCAAGCTTTGTTAATTCCACTGAATAAAATGAATTGAGTTATAATCTGACTGTTCTGATGAAACAATTTCCCGAAAAATGAATCAGATATTTGAAATTCTGGATTCTTGCTAATATATAATAGGAGTTTATCGAATGTGGAACATCTACTCATTAATAATATGATATATGTATAAGGAAATAGGAGCAATATGAGGTTTATTTATTGTGAGAACACTTTCATGGATGGATACAAGAAGTTATTTCGAAGCCAAAAAAATCGAGAAAACGGAACGGGGAATGTATATTACACATGGATTTCATTGGATAGTTTGGATTTTTTTTCGGTATGATGAATGGTTTCCGGAAAAAAAATTTTTTGGAAATAAATTTCGAAAAAAATTTTTTTTTACATTTAGTGACAATATGATCCTGACGAAATTTGGCTCAAAGTTGCGCGTCGTTATACTCCACCTAACTGCCAAGTTTGAATCCAATCGCTCAAGTAGTTTCTGAAATAAAAAATAAATAACTTCAAAACTTCAAGTGCCTATAATTCCGAAACTGTTCGACCGATTTGGCCCATTAACGAACTTAACCGCGGCATTCTGATGCGCAACCTATCCTGAAAGTTTCAAGTTGCTAGCTTGCTTCTGTCGACAGTTAGCCTGTCTACGGACGGCCGGCCGGAAAGAATCGATTTTGACACCGGATTCGTCATCAGTGAGTCCAACCTAGACTATTGAGACCATTTTTGGCTCAATCATCCAAAATTACAGACATTTTGACAAAACGATAGCACGCTGTTCCCCTAGAACATGCGCGCAAAAAAGGGTTGACTTGACTAGTTTTGATATGACATGTCGGTAACTTCCCAATAAATTTCAGATTTTACCTGGCAAATTTCTGGATGCCGGCATCTATCGGCGAGAACTGAAGTATGACAAAAAAGCTGTATCTTTGGACCTCATTTCAAAACCAAAATTAGTCCAAAAATGTCCGCACTATCTATTCTATGCATCTCTGTTGTTGTCTATAATTTGTCAGTTGAGAATGTCAAACTGTGTTGACATTACTGTTCGTTCAGTATGATTAAGCAAATTCTGGAAATTTATATCGAAAACAATAAACCTGTTCGCGAAGTTCATATAGCACTTCGTCCATTTCACGGTCAACAGAAGGGGCCTAGAGAGCAAACAATTCGTGGAGTTATTGACCGTTTTTGCATTATTTCAATATGTTCGATAAAAAAAGGGCTGCAAATGGTGCAGGAGCCGGTATTGTTCGTTTACTCACTTATTTTGGAAATTTTTCAAAATTACGATCTACAGCCTGATCCATAGCCTATTCATTAGTTTCTTCTTTCTATTGCCACCCAAAGAAGATAAAATATCATTCAAACTTTTGGTTTTCGAGATTAGAAATGCCCCAATTTACATTTTGTCCTTAGTATATAAAAGAATAATGTAATTGCTCTTTGGCAACCGCTATTATGCCTATTCACACCACGAAAAATTCCAAGCTAAAACTCCCGAACACTTTCCGCAACACAAGACAAGACTTCATTTACCCTCCCTCAAAATAAACGACCTGCCAACTCGGCAATAGTCGACCTTGCCATATATCTGGCTCACCCTGAAGGGGCGCATATACGCAATGAAGTTACAGCAAGTCTGATAGCATATAATGAGTTGCCCTGTGGCCCGTGGGGCCCCGAACAACTTCAAATGTGCCCCATATGTCTAACTTGGTAATTGTAGTATATTGCGCCATTACACGTATTACTTTGCCGTCAGGTTGAGTGCACCGCCTGAGACTTGGCCCTTCACTTGGCGTTAAGGTGATGAATAAGGGCGCAACTGTTGGCCACCTTGACTTTTATAATCCTTTATGCGGCAACAACTCTTTCGTTATGGTTTACCAGTGCTGGTAAGTTGCCCCTGTAGATGGATCTAAAATAATTTAGGGTTCTAAGGGTGCCTTTGAAGTAGTTAAAATTTCGGGGGTTGATGGAAATTCTGAGAAATGGGGAGAAGGGATACAAATGCAGCCCTCCCTCGAGAAAAACGTGTTGAGAATTTCTTTATCTTAATAGAAGGATGCTTGTTTATTATTCATGAAATATTGTGGTAGAATTTTCTGTTTTCCTAAGCAAGGAATTGGAGAAGATGATGTCAATACTGGCAAAGACTATGAGAATAAGCTTCATTTATTTATATGCATGCATATAAGCCAATATAATAAATTCAGTGACAGAGTTCAGTTTTGAGAGGAGGGTTCCCCATGAAAAGATTATTACTATAAGAAAGTTTATTAGAATAAAGCAAGTATGTATATTTTTCGAATAACTTCATATGAAGAGAATGATTACAAAGTCCAAGCTGCTTCATTATTCGAGATCAAAAGAAAATCATTTCCATGCATTTGAATCCAAACATTTCATGTAGATTTTCAGTTATTTTCTCATGCAAATTACCAAGATTATAATTAATATAACTGACGATTTTGCAGTCTTGGGGCATAATCATTAGGATAGATTGAAAATAATTTTAGATCCTTGAAAATTCGATATCATCTCAGAAGGAATTGCATCCGGATCATCCGCAAATTCGCACGGGCTGATTCACATCATCAACTCAATATGTTCATGGCAACTAATTGGTTTATGCCAAAAAACCTAAAAAAATTTTTTTTTCAGAAATGGCTCTGCTAACTTTATCATTGGGTAAGCATTGCCATTCCAGAATATGCATCGAATTGGATTACAATGGTTATAAATAATATGGTTTTTTCCTTCAAACGAAAATGCAGTAATTTTCACGAAAAACCTTTAGAACATCACATTTCAAACATATAATTCCAATATTATATTTTAAAAAAAATGTTTGATCACCTAAAACTGAAAAATAAAAATGGGGATTCGCATTTAAAGGGATTTGTCCTTAGTGCACGATATGGCAACGTCGAATTCAGCTTTCTCGGAAAGAAAAGGACCTCAAATGTGTTACTTTGCTTAGGAAAACAGAGATAGCTATACTTCGATCTGGTTAGAGTAGTTGACAGCGACCAAGGAATAGAAAAAAAAGAGCACAGACTGTCATACTGTCATATTACTGACAAATCGCAAACAGAAATTGTTTGGTTGTATTGACAAATAACACGTGTGTACCATAGAATAGGAATAAATATTTCATTATTCTATAGCAGAAATAGTATTCTACTGAACACCGTTGTCACTTCGTGCATGCCTCGCAAATCCCAAACCCCAAATTTGAAATCTGATTTTGAATACTTTCTGAAGGTAGTTTGGGAAAATGATGAATCAAACCCATAATAATTATGTTCAAATGTGAATTTGCAGTAATAACCCAAATTCAGGAGAAACCCCCATTGTCGAGTATTTGTCGAAGCTTGTCTAACGTGAAAAAAACATAAAAACTCATTTTTATAGCATTTTTTCACGTTTACATAGAATTTTGAGGACATTTCGCATCTTTGACAGCAGCACTACTGTTCTTTCAGGTTCATCTTTCGTATCAATATTGACTGATATTGGATTGTTCGTAGAATTTTATGATTCTCGAAACGAAAAATTTACGTTTATATGCTGAAAAATCTAGAAAAGCACTGCCGTGAAAGCAGCAGCTTTTGCGCGCATGTTCAAGGTAGATGACCGCTTAGGCAACGAATTTGCTTTTCTAGATTTTTTTTTCGATAAATTACTCTTCAATTCGATCTAATCTGTATTTTTGGAAATATTGGAAAAATAAAATTTTGAATGGGTATGTCTACGGAATCATTGGGCGGACTTCACCCATTCACGAATTCGACCTTCGTAATTAAGCCCCAAACCTACTTTACAAATATCGCGTTTCTAAGTCGTTTCTTCCGGAAGTTATTGTGGTTACGGTCGTCGGCCTAACGACCGACTGCGTAAACACAATAATTTCCGAAAGAAATAACTTAGAAATTCGATATTTGTACAGAAGGTTTGGACCTTAATTACGAAGGCCGAATTCGTGAATGGGTAAAATCCACAAAATGATTCCACAGATATAACCATTCAAAATTTTATTTTCCCAATATTTCCAAAAATACAGATCAGATCGAATTGAAATCCAGTACTTCATCGAAAAATTACAGTTCGAAGGTTCATACAGAATTTAATGAGGATGATATGATAAGAAAATCACAGAATTTTTTTTTCAAATTGTTCTAATGACATGATCATCACGAAATTTTGCATGAAGTTGTCTCCCAGCATCTCCAAACTGGCTGCGAAGTTTTGTCAGGATTGAATTAGTATTTCTCGAGTTATACCAAAAAAAACAACGATATAGAGAAGAAAACCTCGAAATTTGACATATTTTTTCCCGATATCTTCGAAACTTGTGATCGTATCGAACTGAAATTTGTTACACCGCTGTGAAATATGAAGCTCAAAGTACGAGTGGAATTTTTTTTGAATATGATGAACGGTTTCCGAAAAAGAATTTTTCAGAAAAAAATTTCGAAAAATTTTTTTTTTAATTTTCTGATCATATGATCCCGACAAAATTTGGCTCAAAGTTGAGCGTAGTTATACTACACCCAATTGCCAAGTTTAAATCCAATCGCTCGAGTAGTTTCTGAAATAAATAACTTCAAAATTTCCAGTGACTATAACTCCCAAAATGTTCGACCGATTTGGCCCATTAACGAACTTAACCGCGACCTACCCTGAAAGTTTCAAGTCCCTAGCTCACTTCGTTCGACAGTTATCGTGTCGTCGGCCGGCCGGACAGAATCGATTTTGACACCGGATTCGTCATCAGTGAGTCCAATGTAGTCGTTTGAGTCCATTTTCGGCTCAATCTTCGAAAATAACAGACATTTGGATAAAACGATAGCACGCTGTTCTCCTAGAACATGCGCGCAAAAATGAAAGCGTGACAAATTTTCTTTTTTCACGACAAATATATTCTGGTCGTCTTTCAATCGTTAGGCTGATTTTTGGAAATCAACAAATGCGGTGTTGCTGACTCTGCGAAATATCCTCAGAAACCCGGAAATTTCATTGGAACGTGACAAAATGCTATATAAAATTGTTTTCTTGTTTTTTTTCACGTTTATGGACAAACATTTCAAAATTACTGAGATAGTTCTCATCGACTTCCGTGCGATTATCCCTGCTAACTTCATGTACATAATTCCTTCATATTCCTGAGTTTCCATCATGCTTCCCATGCCGACAGGAAAAAATCGTTTACAAGACTTTCCTCTTCAGACCCGGAACATAAAGACGGTTCAACCCGCATCGTTCCGCGCGTATGTCTCGTCCTTCCGCAAGCTCCTACCGCGCACTCCACGTGAACACGGCCCGACCGTATTTATGAGTCCGTAAATTCGAAATACGGCGCGGGGCGTCGTTAATTTCACGGTCCGTGTAACGACGCCCGCAGAGGCTGACGTCGGGGTCAGGTGCTCGCCTTTTCTCTCGATGTTTGTCCTACGGATAAGGTCACTTCCGCCGTTTCGGTGAACCGCAGAGTTATTGCTGCGAGACGGTGCGCTACTGACTGTATTCGGGTCGCCGGATGCGATGGGGTGCATTTTTGGGGAGGGGGTAGTGATAAAACAAAAAAAGAAATATAAGATTCTAGAAAAGCATTATATTGGGTGATTTTTTATATTTGACTCAATAGCGTTACTCCCTCTGGTGGCTATCATAGTAACCCGTGGTACATACGTTATCATTGACAAGTTAAAAGGAATGTCAAGAAAATGAGAAAGTTTATGCAGTTTTCTTGGCGTTTGTGTGATTTCATGAGTGTTTCTACTGAGGAAAAGCAAACTCGAATGTCCCATAGATTTCCACAGCTGGGTGAAAAATTTCGAGTTTGGGTGAAAGAAACTTCCTTGAACAAGTCAAGTCTTTAAGTGTTGAGGAATAGATGAAACCCTTGGCAACTTGTAACTCGAAATTGCTAAACCAGCAAACAAGATTTATAAGAGTCTGTCACCTTCATTTTACCGATGAAGATCATTTTTATAGAGGTAAGCACGAATTGCTCATGAAATATTACATCACATTCATGAAGACAATTGTTTTCCAGGCGCCTAATCCAAGCAGAGAACGTTACTTGAGAGGAATGCTATGCGTTCTAGAAATCTGCCTGTTGAATTGATCATTAAGAAACAACGTAAATGTTTTAGTGATAGAACTGACCGATTGAAAAAAATTTCAAAAAGCACTGCCGTGAAGGCAGCAACTTTTGCGCGCATGTTCAATATAGATGACCGCTTCAGCAACGAATTTGAACATGCACGCAAAAGCTGCTGCCTTCACGGCAGTGCTTTTTGAAATTTTTTACTGATGAATTACTGGATTTCAATTCGATCAAATCTGTATTTTTGGAAATATTAGAAAAATTAAAGTTTGAATGGGTATATCTACGGAATCATTGGGCGGATTTTACCCATTCACAAATTCGACTTTCGTAATTAAGCCCCAAACCTACTCTACAAATATCGAGTTTCTAAGTCGTTTCTTCCGGAAGTTATTGTGTTAACGGTCAGCCTAACGGCCGACTGCGTAAACACAATAACTTCCGAAAGAAACAACTTAGAAAATCGATATTTGTAGAGAAGGTTTGGACCTTAATTACGAAGGCCGAATTCGTGAATGGGTAAAATACACCCAATGATTCCTTAGATATACCCAATCAAAATTTTATTTTTCCAATATTTCCAAAAATACAGATCAGATCGAATTTCTGGTGTTTTCAGGCTAGATGGTCTACGACAAATACTCGACAATTACTCATAACATTTTTGATCGAATTCGATGCATATTTTAGAATGGCTCTGCTAACTTAATATTAAGTCAGCAGAACCACCCCATTTAAAAAAAACAAAGAGCGCGACAAATCTCAAACTAGATAATCTGTATTCTTGTGCTCACTTTTCTGTTAAATCGTTTTTTTGTATTATCCCGTTCTTTGCACTGAGTCTCTCTTTTACATTTCATGGTGCTCATAAAATTGCATACAAACACGATGGTGTTTCGCATAGAGCACTTTGATCAACCATTTGTTCAGATTTTCATTCTATTATTTGTATTACCTACTGATTTCAAATGAATAAATGGCATATTATTATTATTATTATTATTATGATTTCAAGGCCTACACTAGTAATAAATTCCTATTGGAAGAGGTTCTACGAAGATCACGAATTCTATCTTTCCATTCGCTCAATTAAATACACAAATGTCTCTCTCAATTTATTCCGACTCGTAGACAGTGACAAAGCATGAATTCCTGGACACAGTCTTCCAGACGTCTCCAAAATCTGTTATCTCCACTCCCATTAGGGCCGCATCGTTAAGGAAAAACCGCTCCGGGTGTTAAGGTAAATGAGGATGCATCAAGTATTCATACTCCAGCAGAAACAACGGAAAAACAGCCCAATTAACTGAGTGAAAGGCTCTCAGTGTTGCATCAGAATCCACAAAACGGAGGTTAATTAGTAGGAACAAGAGAAACTCATTCTTCCGGCAGAAAACGGAGCCATCTCGAATGGAAATAAGTTGTGATTCGAGAGGGCGACGAAGGAAAAAAATTGTTGAAGAGAGCTTTCATTTGAAGTTCTCCTATTTTTGCTCGGTGGATTTTTGTCTGATGTGAATAATTCAGCTGTGCCTTCTTTGATACAGAAATTTCTCCAATTGGTGTGGTTGATTTCAGGGCTGCGTATTATTTTCAGTTGGTGAACTCTTGAAATTGCGCAGGAATAACATATTTTGGCTCGAATTTGTTCGAACTTTATTATTATATCATTCAACGAGCGGTAATGTAGGTTATAACTCACAAGTTAGTTCATCAAATGAGTTATGAACGCAGGTTGATACTAAACTTTATCTACGACTATAACAATGAAAATTTTGATGACAAATCACAAAAAATTCCAGATAGTTGTCAGAATTTTTCAGAGATTTGAGAAACGATAAAACAATTCCAATTTTTTCTCTTATTTTTTGTACCTTTCGCTTCATTTTCGGCTGTTTTTTAGTGGTTACATGATGAATACATTAGGTATGGAATAAAAGTATATTATGCAACGAGAGATCATAACTCACTCAGAGAAAGTTCGCAGCACGAGCCAGAGGCGAGTGCTGTAATTCAAGTTAGTTAATAATATCACCGTAAGTTTAATGGTATATTTTTTCTACTAAAATAATAAAAACTAAGATATAAGTATCAACAGAAAAGAACTTCGTTGACTAACCACAGAATGGGAGATTCGAGAAAATCTCAAAAAATAACCAATTCACCTTTGTATTTTGTGAACCTTCTGGTTCAATTGCGGGAAATGAAATACACACTGCAATCCGTCAGTCCTTGTGGGATCTTTCTCGAGCCTCTGTCCGAGCTCTTTCTTTTCCGTCTTATTATAGTGAGTTATAGTACTGAGTTATTATAACTCACGGATACTATTAATTTCTCCAAAGCAGTTGAATAATGAATATAATAGTTGTCAGAATTTTTTAGAGATTTGAGAAACGATAAAAAAATTCCAACTTTTTCTCTTATTTTTTGTACCTTTCGCTTCATTTGCAAGAAATAATATACGCCCTACAAATCCTTCGGTCCTCTCTCCAATCTCTGTTCGAGCATAGAACTTCTTGTTTCGGCGATTTTTTCTATTTTTTTTCGATTCATCATAGTGAGTAGAAGTAGTGAGTTAATATAACTCAATTCGTTTGTTTACAGATATTATTATTTGCTTCGAAGTGGCGGAATAATGAATAAACAGTTTGATAGAAGTAGATAAATAGGTTTACATTTTTTAAAGGTTGAATAGTTCAAAGAATAAACTCTCGATAAGAGCAAATTATATTATTATTCATACCAGTCGCATAATCTTTCTTTACATATACATCATGTATTATCTGATTCTGAAACGAACATATCTAATTCTTATTCTTATCATCAGGTAACGCATCAAAATAGACAAATGCTATTTTTTTAGCATCTGACATAGGGGGATGATCAGAATCAATGCAAGATGTCAAATTGCCGTTAACTAACACTTAAGTAACTTAAGCAACCCTATCATAACAATTTGACAGTGTAGGGATAGTTAAAATGGAGCGTTAAAAACAAGAAAACTTTCATTTAGATATGAATGGAATAATTTCAACATTTTAAACTGTCCAAAAATAAAACGAAAATTCAGTTTTCCGTTCAATTAAAATCGTGAGTTTATTCCGGACCACGTTGGGCACCAATTAATTGAGGATAAATAACGGAACTCACGTTTTATAACTTTGTAAAGGGTTTTCCAGTAAGAGGTGTTATTTTGATATTCAAAGAAAAATGCAATTTTTCAATATAAATGACCGGATGTTTATTTCATTAAGAAGAAGAAGCTATGCCGTTAATAGTGGAAAATAACATCAGGCAAATGACCACGCTTACAGCACCATATCCTTTTAATGAAATTTTCCATAACGAAATCGGAAAGTCGCTGCCCTATGTCCTCGATAGCCTCACGAATTCCATCTTTGAGGTCTTGAATCGACTCTGGGCTATTGGCGTAGACCTTCTCTTTCACGTGGCTCCAAAGGAAGAACTCGCAAAGTGTTAAATCCCAATATCTCGGTGGCCAATTGTGATCACCTCTTCGAGAGATAACACGGCCCGGAAACTTTTCCCGCAAAAAATCAATGGTTTCGTTGCTTGTGTGGCACGTAGCGCCGTCTTGTTGAAAGTAAACGTTGTCCAGATCAATACCATCCAATTTCGGCCATAAAAAATCATAAATCATCTCTCGATAGCGCAATCCATTCACCGTAACTGTTGCTCCAGCCTCATTTTCGAAAAAGTAAGGTACAATGACTCCGCCGGACCATAAACCGCACCAAACAGTCACACGTTGAGGATAGAGAGGCTTTTCAACAATAACTCTCGGGTTTTCCGAGCCCCAGATGCGACAATTCTGCTTGTTGACGAAGCCACCGAGGTGGAAATGGGCCTCATCACTCAAGATGATGTTTCGATGGAATTCCGGATAATTTTATGCATTTCAACGACTCAATCAGCAAAGACACGACGTTGTTGATGATCGGTCGGCTTGAGTTCTTGTGTTAACTGAACTTCATAAGCCTTAAGACCCAAATCTTTATGCAAAATACGGTGTAACGACGTTTGTGGAATGCCTGATTCCAAAGAACGATGAGAAATGGACAAACCTGGGTTTTCTTCAACACTTTTGGCTACAGCAGCAATATTCTCGGCTGTTGTTGAGCGACGTGCACGGGTTTCATTTTTACATCACTCACTTGCCCCAACAGCTCGAATTTTCTCACTAATTTCTTTATTGCGGTCCGACAAGGTGCTTCACGACGACCCAAAAATGTTCGAGTTTTACGAACCGTCTCTGCCAAATTTTCACCATTTTTATAGTGATTTTTAATAATTGCAGTGCGTTGTTGAAGCGTGTATCGTTCCATTTTTATTAATGGCGTAGTTTCTACTTGTCAAAAAATGTCAGCTTCAAAAGTGACATCTACCGAAATAGCGGGCTATTCAAAATAACACTCTTATTGGAAAACCCTTTAGTTCTTCCTCTACACGCCAACTGCAAACTACATTTCAATCATCTCCTCGGAAACCGAACATTACTAAAAGCCTTTTCTGGTACTTATGACTCAAGCCTCGTCCATTATTTCCTGCAAGCCAATTCCTGAGGACCATTCATTAATTACGCGGAAATTCTAAAACGAAGATATCCAATATCTATAAGCACAAAAAGCATCGAATCGAAGACATTTTTCTTTTTCTTACCAACATCAAAAAGAACGAAACTCTCATATACTACGGCTGGAGCTTTTCGATTTTCCCGAGGCCATATAGACGCGATTCGAAGAGGAGTTTGAAGCCGGGGACGTCGAAGTGTTGGAGAAGTGGGTCGTTGAAGGCTACATATTGAGATGGCTGAATTATGAAAAAGGTCCGGAAAAGGACCTCGAGTGAGGGAATCTGGAAGAGAATTCGGGTCGAGAGACAGTGCCGGAATTGGATCTGATAATTTTATACATGGTTGAGCAGATAGAATGGAGACTGCAGTTGATTGGAGGTTGTCCATAAAGTTTTTTATTTATACCGCAACTTCTGGCTTATATCGGTGAATATTTTTAGTTCTTTTTGGTGGATCCTGGAGATGTGATTTGCATATGGAGAAGATGTAACTCTGTGATAATTCTGTGTTGTCCGTTACTTTGTGATAGTTCATTTGAAATAGATGAAAAGATGATGAATTACATTGTTTATTATCACTACTTGCGTTTATGTTCTGGGGGACAGCGTGCTGAAGTTTTGCCCAAATGTCAGTAATCTTCGAATTTTCAGCCAAAAATGGTCTCAAACGACTAGGTTGGACTCACAGACCTTCAGAGTTTGTTAATGGGACAAATCGGTCGAAAGGTTTCGGAGTTATGGCCATTTTAAATTTTTAGATTAATGTCCTGATATTTCAGGAACTATTCAGGCGATTGAATTGAAACTTGACAGTTAGTTGAATCTAGAAAAGCACCGACGCACGGGAGCTTTTACACGCTTGTTCAAATTCTAACTATTAAATCAACACGAAATTTTGCACCTAGTTGCGTGTTGGTAATCTCCACCTGATCACGACGTTTCAATCTGATTGTATTTGTACTTCTTGAGATATTGCGGAAATAACATTAAAATTCCATAAAACAACGGAATTTGGCACATTTATTTTCATATTTATCTCCGAAAGTAAATATTGGTTCGAATTGAAATTTGGAACATTGTTGTTTGACACTGACTCTAAAGTGTACACCAAATTCAATTGAAATCTAATCAATATTTTCAGAGAAAAAAAAATTTCATGAGAATTTGAAAAATTTTCGAATTTTTTTTTTATTTTCCAAAAACTAAATCCACACTCTGAGTCTTCTCCTTCGAAAGGTATAGCACATACGGACAGACAGAATTGAATTCGACCACGAATTCTTCCTTAGGGAGTTCAACCCAATCGTTCGAGAACATTTTCGGCTCAAAATTCGATAATTACAAACATCGAAACGAAATGATAAAGCGCTGTTCCCTAGAACAAGCACGTAAAAATGGAAACCTTACATATTGTTACACATCTTGTAATTTTTGGTAGTAAAACATAAAAAAAATTGTTTTGATTTCACAAAAAATCTAGAAAAGCACTGACGTGAAGTCAGCAGCTTTTACGCGCTTGTTCACATTGCGAAATGGTGAAATTTCAATGAAATATGAAAATTTTCAAAAAAAAATAATTTTTTCTCGAATTTTTCCATGCATAATTCGATCAGATAATCATTTTTCGAGTTATTGAAATATCAAATTTTCAAATGGCTGTAGCACAAAAACCATTCGGCAGATTTGGGCCATTAACGAACCTAACCGAGATATTCAGGATATTAACCTAACCTGAAAATTTCAAGACTCGAGGTCTTTTCTTTCGAGAGTTACAGCGCACACAGCCAGCCGGACGGCCGGACGGACAGAATCAATTATGCCCACGGATTATTCATCAGTAAGTCCAACCTAGTAGTTTGAGACCAATTTTATCATGACGAAATAATAATGTTCCCTAGAACAAGCGCATGAAAAGCTGTATTATCCAAAGATCTCATTGCCTCTGCAGCTAATTACTCCCCGATAATAGTCACCAAAATAATCCGTGGCTTCCAAAAAAGCCTTAAAGCCTTCAGGAACGAAATAAGCTCGCTATCAGCACCGGGTTATTCCTCCATTAGCAGAAGCAGACGATAAAGTAACGGGAAAACAAGGATTCCTTCGGATTAATGGCGCAGCCTATCGCGGACCCGATATTTCGGGAAACTCTCCAGCTTTCCTAGAACGAAAACTAATTACCGTTCGGCTGCAATTATCAGGACGTTTATGCGATCGCTAACTTTGTGAAAGGGCCCTTTTGCCCTCGGGTCGTCCGGTAGGACCAATTTTCAGTTCGTTTTGCTGAGCATTGGTTTCCGAGGTCCTTAATGCACGTTCATTGAGAGTTGTTCGGAAATTGCACTGTTTGGAATTACAGTGCGTCGCTACAGTTCTCTGGGGTTTTTGTGAGTTGTATTCACGGAAAAAGAGTGTTCACTACTCTTGCCCTGTACAGGGTGGGCAAAATTCGTTGTCTACTGAAGGGATCTCGAGAACTATAGCAGCTAGAAGAAAACTGATAACATATTCTCGAACTCTTTTTTCCTGACTAATCTTAATCTGAAATCAGATCCAGCTTATCATTCATAGAACTTGAGTTATGAGCGAAAATTGAGAAATTGTCATTTTCAATAATGCTGAATAACTCGCTTGTTTGAACTCGTATTGGAAATCTGTTGATACATTCTACAGGCACTTTTTTAGGAGTAATTCAAATATAATATGACTGAATTTTTCAATCCAGCCACTTTCGACAAATGAGAATGATTTTGGATTTTTTAAATGTAAACTATAGTCATATATATATATTGTTTGAACAGTGCATGTATATGGAAATATGTTTTCAAAAAAAGAAAGAATCCTATTTATACAATGTATAAAATTCACGATACTCGGAAGCATATCATTCTTTTCACATTAGTCTTTCAATCATTTTCACTAATCGAGTATCAGTTATCAACCCCCAATTAAGCATATTATTTTCACAAGGTGTTGTATTTTTCTTCGTTCTTTATTGAAAGTACATGAATTGTTCAACAATTTTCATTTACTTGAAACTTAAATTTACTAATATATGCTGCTATCAAGTTCTACGTACTAGAAAACCTCAGTTTTCAAATCTGATGAAATGAAATTAAACATTGAATAAAACACCTGTTTTCTAATTGGAAATCTTATGAATTTAAATGAAAAAGAACTCGAATTGAAATGGTTCAATAATGTGGCATATTCAATGAGTTTTATTCTCTCGTAAACTTCAACTCTTGATAGGTCTCAGTCTGACTTAAAGTAAGTAACTTCCCGCCGCTTTACCAGATTCCTTCGTATATGTGCTCGATAATATTATTAGGTATATTTGAACAAGCTGTTGAATTCTTAAAATATATCCCACTGAAAGTTATACAAAAAATAATATGGTAGAAATTCATTCATACAGATATTTTCCACCTTAGATCTTGGCTGATGAAAATTCAGTTCTGACAGGAGTCGATAGGATTCTCCGTACGCCCGTTATCGTACCTACAGTGAAACGGCCGGACAGAATCAATTTTGACATCGGATTCGACATCAGTCCAGCCTAATCATTTGAGAACATTTTCGGCTAAAAATTCGAAAATTACATTTAGACAAAATGAGAGAGAGAGCTGTTTCCCTAGAATATTTGCGCAAAAATTCATTCTGGCGAAATTTAAAATGAAAAAGATTTATTTTAAAAACACTTCTCCTGCGGAAACATTTTAGGGAGAAAGATAACCGTCAAACCAAACATGCCAATTTTCAGCAGAAAATTATGATTAGTTTTCTATAAACGACTGAAAGGGGAATCACCCTATGTGTATCCTATCCTATCTGTATCCTGGACCCAGCATTTTATGATACATTGTTTTTTCTTGATTTTTCAACGTCGGAGTCTGAATTCTTTTGGTTCCCAGGAATATGTCCGAAATTCAATATTTTTTGGTTTGAATCAATTGACACCGGCTTTAAGAGCATTTTATCTCAAGCCAACAATAAAGTTTAATTTTGCATGACAGAAAACACTCAGATAAAATTCATGCTCTTAGCATTCCAGGAATCGGAGCTTGATGGGTGGCATACTTCGGTTACTCGAAGAATCCAGACACCACATGTGACAGTTTATTGAATTCATCATCCTAGACCATTTAGGGAAATTTCCTTCACACATTTGTGCTCTCTCTTTCACACCAGCGTCGCTTAATTCAAAAAACCAATCAAAATTTATATTCTCCCTCTAAAATGTGAAGAAGGGAATTTTCTTAATTTGGGTTTAGTTAGTTTTTAGACACTATTCATTTGATCGTTGTACAGTAAACAACAATTCGCTTTCGAATTTATAAACAAGACTACGTTAATTTTTGTGTTGTAAAATCGTAACTTCTCATTTGAAAGTCGCTTCAACCTTGCTATCGTAAGATATAGAAGGAAGATTCTATTGTATAATTGTATACCATTTCGGTCTTGTTATCTAATACAGATACAAGAAAATACATTTTCGTTACGTGTTAAAAGTGCGTTTTTTATACACCCCAACACCATTTTCGGATCATTAGTGCAACGACATTGAACAACTGGTCGATAAGTTCAACACTTTTGTGTCGTAATTATAGAAGCATCAACATTTCTGATAAAGTATCAGAAATTATTCTTCGGTCGTATCTTTATCTGGATAACGACAGTATTAATCAAGTGCGATTGATTCATCCACACGAGTCTCTATTATTGAAACCCCAAAACACCTGAATAAACCAATTCAGGTCAAAACACCCTATACGATTACAGGTATCGTTATTTTTGCAAACAATCGAACTGGGAATCACAACTCAATATTTCCAGATAATATTTGTGGCTTAATTACGAAGGTCGAATTCGCGAATACACAAAAATACACAAAATCACCAATCACATCTCAAGCTTTTCCAGGTGTTTACCAATCTCCTCGAAATCTCAAGTCAATGCTCGAACGAAGTTCCAACTTTATATGTCATCTCGCAACAAAGTTATCAACTCTTCACCTCTTACCGCAAGTGTTGATAGTTAGTTAGCTTTCAGTTAATTTCCAACAGTTTCATCTTCTGATAACTTAGTTCAGAACTTTCGAAGTACAAAGAGGACAGTTTTCTGATTATGACATGACATTTTGAACGATTCAGAGGAAATAATTCTCAAATGCAAGCATTTTTCGAAGTTGAGCCACAGAGTTGAACTTACATTTCACGAAGTTTCTCAACTTCCAAGATGTCTCGTGATATGCTTGCTGTTGAAATATTGACTAACATTTATACGAGGGGTCTCTGAGTCAGATTGAAAAATTTGGAAAAAAAAACACTCACTAAAGTCAGAAGCTTTCAGGAAGCTATATAAATTTTATGACATTCCCTCATGAAATTTTGCACGGACCTTCACGCTGTCTTTTCTGCCGCACGATTTAGGAAACAGCGAATTGAAGTTTTGCCGAATAATAGTTTAGAATACCAACAAGAATATTCACGAAAATGCGGAAAGAACCTCTGCATGCTACAACGATGCCACTAGCAGCAATAAATATTCGAATGCGAGAAATTTCATGCATCTCAACGTTAGTAGGAGAAAATGTCGATTTAGAGGCTTGGTTAATTATTTTATGAATTTTTTTTGGGATGTACTTAATTCTTTTGTTTCATTTTCACCGCATTTCAGTTTTATTTCTCTGAAAATTCTTGAAAATAACAAGTGGCATTATTCTATTTTTTTCCAACCATTTGCACTCAATCAAATTCATCCAAAAAACTAACTGTTTGTTTAATATACGTGATTGGAATTTGAAAACTTTCTTTCAGAAAAATAATTTCCAGGTTACCTCGAATAATTGTATTGATAATAAGTTCCCATTACTAGATTAATGCGATATAAACTTCTAAGTACAGGGTGGGCAAAATTCGTTGTCTACTGAAGGAATCTCGAGGACTATAGCAGCTAGAAGAAAACTGATAAATCATTCTCGAGCTCTTTTTTCCTGACTAATCCGAATCTGAAAACAGATCCAGCTTATCGTTCATAGAACTTGAGTTATGTGCGAAAATTGAGAAATTGTCATTTTCAATAATGCTGAATAACTCGCTTGTTTGAACTCGTATTCGAAATCTGTTGATACATTCTACAGGCACTTTTTCAGGAGTAATTCAAATATTATATGACTGAATTTTTTAATCCAGCCATTTTCGAGAAATGAGAAAGATTTTGGATTTTTCAAATGTAAACTATAGTCGAAAGATCTCTTATCTTGCTACAAAATTTTTGATTTCAAAAATGTATCATATGTTGCTATTAACATGAATGTTACATGAGAAAATTGTCAATACTTTTTTCCTGCTGTTCTTTTCACTGTTGAATTTTGAGTAGGCTGACGTTGCCATAGCGATGATTGAATATGCATTATCTTTGTATGAACTCGCGCCTCTATCCTTGGAATCAGCGATTGCTGAATAAATATTTCTATGGTTAATTTGTCATAGTTCTTAAGTATAGCAATAGAAAATCTGTTTATTATCCCTAATTACCCGAAATATTGCTGATCTTAAGAACTATGACAAATTAACCATAGAAATATTTATTCAGCAATCGCTGATTCCAATCATAGAGGCGCAAGTTCACACAAAGTTTATGCATATTGAATCGTCGCTATGGTAACGTCAGCCTACTCATAATTCAACAGTGAATAGAAAAGCAGGAAAAAAGTAATGAATATTTTCTCATGTAATATTCATGTGAATAGCGACATATGATACACTTTTGAAATCAGCAAAAATTTTGTAGCAAGATAAGAGTTCTTTCGACTATAGTTTACATTTAAAAAATCCAAAATCCTTCTTATTTCTCGAAAATGGCTGGATTGAAAAATTCAGTCATATTATATTTGAATTACTCCTAAAAAAATGCCTGTAGAATGTATCAATAGATTTAGAATACGAGTTCAAACAAGCGAGTTATTCAGCATTATTGAAAATGACAATTTCTCAATTTTCGCTCATAACTCAAGTTCTATGAACGATAAGCTGGATCTGTTTTCAGATTCATATTAGTGAGGAAAATAGAGCTCGAGAATGTGTTTTTAGTTTTCTTCTAGCTACTATAGTTCTCGAGATCTCTTCAGTAGACAACGAATTTTGCCCACCCTGTACTACCTCAGACGCGAGAAAGAAGAATTATTTAGGGGTTTATCTAGCCTCTCGGCCCAGATAGTGGATCGAGAATCGCAGGGCTTCCTTAGTGTAAACATTATCATCAAGATAATCATCTAAAATATGTTTTAAGCCTGTGCAAATAGGTCAATATTTTCAAGAAAAATATTGAATTTTGTGGCCTCAGTTCGCTTGCGCCCGTGGCAAATGACTGCTTCGCCACGCCCTAAATCCGGTTCTGTTAATTAAATAAATTCAGACAGCCTGTTGAAATATTCCTGGTGAAAAGGTTTCTTTCCGTCAGGTGCAGACGCAGCGAGCAGCATGAAAAATACCTACCAAAAAGAGTCGAGCGTAAACAGCGCTCTCATAAATTGAGATAAAACTGTCTGCGCTGTGTAACAGATGATAACATTTGCCCCATTACTCTGCCACGAATTTACCGGTGGTAGAAACTAGAAACAACTAGCTGGACTGTTCTAGAAAAAATACTTTGTTTTCAGTATTCATGAATTCATACAAACGAAATCATGGCTGATTTGGGAGAATTCGGCTGTTTTTTAGTGGTTACATGATGTATACATTAGATATGGAATAAAAATATATTATTCAACGAGAGATCATAACTCACTCAGAGGAAGTTCGCAGCACGAGCCAGAGGCGAGTGCTGTAATTCATCAAGTTAGTTAATAATATTACCTCAAGTTGAACAGTGAATTCTTTCTACTACAACAATGAATGATAAGATGTAAGTATCAACAGAAAAGAACTTCGTTGACTAACCACAGAATAGGAGATTTGAAAAAATCTCGAAAAATAACCAATTCACCTTCGTATTTTGTGAACCTTTTGGTTTATTTGCGGGAAATAAAAATACACACTGCAATCCCTCGGTCCTTGTAGGATCTTTCCCGAGCCTCTGTCCGAGCTCTTTCTTTTCCGTCTTATTATAGTTAGCCTTCGTAATTAAGCCCCAAACCTACTCTACAAATATCGAGTTTCTGAGTCGTTTCTTTCGGAAGTTATTGTGTTTACGCAGTCGGCCGTTAGTCCTACCGTAAACACAATTACTTCCGGAAGAAACGACTCAGAAACTCGATATTTGTAGAGAAGGTTTGGGGCTTAATTACGAAGGTAGAATTCGTGAATGGGTAAAATCCGCCCAATGATTCCGTAGATATACCCATACAAAATTTTATTTTCCCAGTATTTCCAAAAATACAGATTAGATCGAATTGAAATCCAATAATTTATCAAAAAAAAATTTAAAGAACACTGCCGTGAAGGCGGCAGCTTTTGCGTGCATGTTCAAATTCGTTGCTGAAGTGGTCATCTACATTGAACATGCGCGCAAAAGCTGCTGCCTTCACGGCAGTGCTTTTCTAGATTTTTGTTCTTACAAAATGCCGCTCCTGTAGTTCATAGCTAGGATAGTGATCAGTCATCAGTGTACCTCATCGAGAATTCGTTTTAATTTGGAGATTAATTACTGAAATCAATCCGCCTAATGGCATGTCGAGACTACCATCAATCTTCTTGATTGTCTACTGGAATAGTTGAGTGCTCTAGCAGAGAGATGAGAAAACCGTGAATAATGAGATTATCAGTCAGTATAATTCAGTGATTATAGTGTAGAGTTCGATATTCTGGAGCCGGGAACAATAGATGGGTATAGAAGAAATTGAATATGTTCTGCTATGATTGAAGAATATCATTCTTGATGTATAAGAAAGGCTGCTATTTATGTTCGAGTTATACTCCATTCACTTTTATAACTTATCCCGGTTGGCCATGACATTCTGAAACATTTCACCGTGCCTAACGGCCCACTGCGTAAACACAATAACTTCCGAAATTTGTAGAGAAGGTTTGGACCTTAATAACGAAGGCCGAATTCGTGAATGGGTAAAATCCACCCAATGATTCCGTAGATATACCCAATCAAAATTTTATTTTTCGAATATTCCCAAGAATACAGATCAGATTGAATTGAAATCCAGTACTTCATCGAAAAATTACAGTTCGAAGTTTCATACAGAATTTAATGAGGATGATATGATAAGAAAATCATAGAATTTTTTTTTTCAAATTGTTCTAATGGCACGATTATCACGAAATTTCGCATAAAGTTGTCTTTCAGCATTTCAAAACTAGCTATGAAGTTTTATCAGGACTGAATCAGTATTTCTTGAGTTATACCGAAAAAATCAACGATATCGAGAAGAAAACCTCGAAATTTGACATATTTTTTCCCGATATCTCCGAAAATTATTATCGTATCGAACTAAAATTTGGTACACTGCTGTGAAATATGAAGTTCAAAGTGAGAGTTGAACTTTTTTTTGGATATGATGAATGATTTCCGGAAAAAAAAATTTTTTTCCGAAAATTTTTTTTTTTGAAATTACTGACAATATGATCCTGACGAAATTTGGCCCAAAGTTGCGCGTCATCATACTCCACCTAACTGCCAAGTTTGAATCCAATCGCTTAAGTAGTTTTTGAAATAAAAAATATATAACTTCAAAACTTCAAGTGCCTTCAACTCCGAAACTATTCGACCGATTTGGCCCATTAACGAACATTAACCGCGGCATTCTGATGCGCAACCTATCCTGAAAGTTTCAAGTTGCTAGCTTGCTTCTGTCGACAGTTATCTTGTCTACGGCCGGGCAGAATCGATTTTGACACCGGATTCGTCATCAGTGAGTCCAACCTAGTCGATTGAGACCATTTTCGGCTCAATCATCCAAAATTACAGACATTTGGACAAAACGATAACACGCTGTTCCCCTAGAACATGTGCGCCAAAAGCAGATTTCAATTCTACATAGCACTTCCTGATACTTTGTCTCTGCTTCTTCAAAACATTTTTGGTTTTCAAGAGTAATGATTATGTTGAGATTGAGAGTAGAAATTTGCATAGACATTTGGCAACCTCGCATAGAATTATTTTGACATTTCCGACATTTCACGAGTGCCAACCTGCTTCAGTTTTAAGTAAAAAAACTTTATAGAGTTAAATCATGGCCAACCAGGATAGTTTATAAAGGCGAATGGAGTATACATATTGATAACACTAGAGTTCCTACGTACGCTTCATCTAAGATGTATTCAACATTTTGGGTTCACTTTGCGAACATAAAAAAAATTGTGGGCTGAAAAAAATTTGTAATTTTTTTTTTGAACTGATCACTAAATTTTGCGTACATTTGTGCATCACAATTCGCCAACCAAGGCTCATCATAACTGAAACACTATTTTTTGAGTTATTCCGGAAATAAAAGCGAAACTGAGGAAAAATCCACGAATTTCGACAAATCTTCTTCAACGTTTAGAGTTTCACGAAAATTCGGTGGTAAGTTTTCGATTAATATTTTTTTCCTTCCTACCCCTACTTTTGAGCCCTTAGGGTACACCGATCCTGCTGAAAATCTTGAAGGATCAATCTCGAGCGACACACGATTTTTCCACCAAGATTGACTTTTTTTTTTTGACTGATTTTTTTCAATTAGTTCATTCGAATCTACATACTTGAAAATGTGATATTTTTAGGGGGGGTAATTTTTTTTTTTTTTGGTCGATCACTAAAATAATACCATCTTTCACCTCTCGATTAAGAATATCAGCAGTATCTATTCAATATTAAAGGTCAAAATCTCACAACAAACACTCGATTGCAAGCGAACTGAGGTGGTAAAGTACTTCTGGCAAGCTTGTCAAATTGGGCATGGAACAATATTGTCAACAAGTTTTACACCATCTTTTTTCATTATTAAATTGATATTTTTTTATTATTCTTTTTATTTCACTACTGGAGCCAATATAATGTTGTTTGGATACAATTGTTTCCAGATCAAGAGAAAATCATACGAGCACAGACACGTTTAAACTTTTGAGCTTACTATTCTCTCATAATATTGTTCGCTGTTTTCATTTTACTCCTTTCGTTTTCGTGAACTATTGTGCGAATAAGTATTATTTCTTAATATATATTATTTCTCAATTTTTTTTGCGGTTTCCGATGTAAATTTTTCAGTGAATTTTATCGTAAACAGATGACCTGAAGAACAGAATAGTTATTTGGGCATGGAAGGCTGTAGAACTCTTCAAAATATCCCACCATTACCACTATACTCCATTTTTCTACTTAAAGCAGACGTAGATTGGCACTCGTGAATTATCGGCAATGTCAAAATAATTCTGAGCGACGTTGCCAAATGCCAATGCCAGTTTCTTCTCTCAATCTCAACATAATCATCACGCTTGGAAACTAGAAATGCCGAAGGTAGTTTTGAAGAATTAGAGACAAAGTATCAGCAAGTGCTATGTAGAATTGAAATCTGCTTTTTCTGATAGTAACCCTCATAATTTGGAATCAATAATTTATCACCAGCTATCCAACATTTTCGACGTATGTGAGTGAAAACCGTGTGTAGCATTCACATAGATTCCCAAGAACTTTGTGAATTGAGTTAGTTCTTTCAAGGTGACACAGGTTTTGTAGTACTACTACATTATGTCATCCTGACATAATACATGTCACAAGTTTTTCACTATATTCCCGATATTTTATTAGATTTCTAGTTCGGAATGAACAATTATGGATCTATGGGAGATGATTCCCCAATAAAGGGGCCTGTAGCGTTCTTCGTTTATCTGAGGATCTGAAAATCATCGCTTGGAGGACTGAACCTGGTCGAAAGACCCTCTCGGTCATGAGCAAATGTAGGTGATATTATTTACTGCTTCCTTCTGATTTTCTGTCCCTCTTTCTGTTTCAGATATTATGTCAAGATAATTTGTCGAAATGAATTCAAGGTGATGAAAAAATTATTTTCCAATAAAAAAGATGCCATCCATCTTCTATAAACAAATTACTACACTTATACGGGGAGGTTTTTATCCGTGCTCTTGTATCATACGCAAAAATGTATGGTACCCCGTTTACATTTCCTCTGCTAACACTGTGATATATCAAAGAATGTAATGCTCGTTCTCAAAAGAATATATATATATTTGCATACTGGAGTATTTCAAGTAGTGCAACAAAGTAGTTAAATGTCTTCTGTAGATTTATTTCTTGAGAATTTCGAAAGGTAGGGAATGCCATAGGTTTGTCTGTTTGTTTAGAAGTTTTACTGCAGGGTTTTTCGAGTACTTTTATTTTTTTTTTCGAAGGAACTATGACAAAGTATGGGATTACTCTATCCATTATTTCTCAGTAGAATTTCAACACTAGATTCTTGATTTCCGTACAAGAAAATAGCATAGCTGAATCTTCGAACCATGTTAATATACGTGAAATATTCTCACTGTTAACAGGGAAAAAAATTTCTTCAACATTCACCAGGTCTTAATGGAATTATTGAATTCACATATTTTCTCAAATTCATTATTGTCCCAAAGTAAATTCACATTTTGAAGCCTACGTAATTACTACAACTCCTATGTAGAAAGGACAACGTTGTCTAGTTATCTGACAGGAAAATGACTAAAACTTAACATTTTCAAAATATACACGGTATAATGTGTCAGAACGTCATAGCCAACCGGGATAGTTTATAAAAGTAAATGGAGTATAAATAATACTAAACCACAAACAGGACCTCGAATCAACCAACCCCTTGTAATGAATTAACACGTTATCATGTTCGACATAACTTTCATAGCCAGTTTATTCGACTCTGTTACCCCACATCACATAAAGATATACAGAAATATAATTTTTACGATGTACCGCATTTCCGAGGTTCCAGGATAAATTCCTCCCGTTTCTGCGTTTTCATCTCGACATTCCCAGCCATAAAATTCTCTGAACGGCAGACCGTCCGTCATTTTTACGTCCCTACAGACCTCGCGACATCCTGCTAGTCCTGGGCGTAAATCTTGAACGCTGTAAACGCCCACTTCGATTACAACTTGTTCCGTTCGCGATTTATAAGCTGAATAAATTTCCCGATCGTCGAAGGAGGCATTTCCCACGCGTGTCGGATGTTTTTTTGGGCCTTTCTCGTTATCTGCTCCTTTCTAGAGAAGCGATGAGCCTTTTCGCCTCTCTTTTCGCGTATAAGCTGAGGTCTTTGAGACTGCCGGTGTTTCCGTTCAGTTTTTATCCCAAAAATAGGGAGATTGATCATGGCAGTGGAAAAGGATTGGCTTCCTTTGCAGGATTCGGGAGTATCTAATTTTGTTGTTGAGTTGGGTCGTTTTTTTTTGGGGCTATAGACAGCGGGCGTCTGGACGAGTTAGCATTGATGATTTTTCATGTACAGGGTGGGTCAAATTGGACAATTTTGAAAGGTAAGTCCTATTTCTGTACTAGATAGACGAAAATTGACTGAGGGCCAATTTTCATGAGAAACCCATTGGTGAAAACCGCAAATTTATAGCTATCACCGTTACAAAGTTACCAGGTGCTTTCCGAAAATGTTAATTGTAGAAATATTGCTCTAACTTTCTTGCGCGCATGTTCTAGGGGAACAGCGTGCTATCGTTTTGTCCAAATGTCTGTAATTTTGGATGATTGAGCCGAAAATGGTCTCAATCGACTAGGTTGGACTCACTGATGACGAATCCGGTGTCAAAATCGATTCTGTCCGGCCGGCCGTAGACACTATAACTGTCGACATAAGCGAGCTAGCAACTTGAAACTTTCAGGATAGGTTGCGCATTAGAATGCCGCGGTTGAGTTCGTTAATGGGCCAAATCGGTCGAATAGTTTCGGAGTTATAGGCGCTTGAAGTTTTGAAGTTATTTTTTTTTTAGTTCAGGAACTACTCGAGCGATTGGATTCAAACTTGGCAGTTAGGTGGAGTATAACGACGCGCAATTTTGAGCCAAATTTCGTCAGGATCATATTGTCAGTAAATTCAGAAAAAAAATTTTTTTCGAAATTTTTTTCCGAAAATTTTTTTTTTTCGAAACTATTTATCAAATCCGAAAAAAAATTCCACTCACACTTTGAGCTTCATATTTCACAGCAGTGTACAAAATTTCAGTTCGATACGATTTAAAGTTTCGGAGATATCGGGAAAAAATATGCCAAATTTCGAGGTTCTCTTCTCGATATCGTTGTTTTTTTTTCGGTATAACTCGGGGAATACTGATTCAAACCTGATAAAACTTCGCAGCTAGTTTGAAGATGATGAAAGACAACTTAATGCAGAATTTCGTAATAATCGAGTTATTAGAACAACTTGAAAAAAAAATTCTGTGATTTTCCTATCATTTCATCCTCATTAGATTCTGTATGAACCTTTGAACTGTAATTTCTCGATGAAGTTCTGGATTTCAATTCGATCTGATCTGTATTTTTGGAAATATGGGAAAAATAAAATTTTGAATGGGTATATCTGCGGAATCATTGGGTGGATTTTACCCATTCACGAATTCGGCCTTCGTAATTAAGGTCCAAACCTTATCTACAAATATCGAATTTCTAAGTTGTTTCTTTCGGAAGTTATTGTGTTTACGCAGTAGGCAGTTGGGCTGACGTTTGAGCGACAAACGCTTCCATCAGTTTGCGCCTTAAGTGACGGTGATAGACATTAAGTTGCGGTTTTCGCCAACGAGTTTCTCATGAAATTTTGCCCACCCTGTACGTAATGGCTATTTACTCTGCTCCTCGATAGAAGAATGGGAATGTCTAGGATTTGAAGCTTTCTATGCCTGGGTCTTGCTTCTTGACGGCAATAGAATAGAACGTTCTCTATTGAGTAATCCCCCTCTCGTTTCGCCTTCCTCTTTTCAAAACGAAAAGTGCGTATTCTTAAACATCAGATAGCCATCCAAAAGAAGACCCCACGACGAGCAATGTTGCCTAACCAATATCAAATTTGGTTGTTGATTTGGGTCGATCTTTCTGGGGCTATATGTAGATAGACGGCGTCTAGAGGAGTTGGCATTGATGATTTTTCATGTACCAAATTGTTTTCTTTTAGTTGCTACAAGCAGCTGGAGTCAAGAAGAGTCAGTATTGATGATTACTCATGTGATGGTTATTCGCTCTCTCTCTTTGTTAGAAGAAAAATCATGTCTAGGATTTAAATTTTCTATGCGTGTGCGAAAGTGAATTTGATGTTTTTCCATAAAATGATATTGAAGTTTATGTCAAGGTTGTTCAGGTCTATCTTTAGAAATGATATTTGATTATTGTTATATCTTCGCAGTAAATTGGCGCCCAACGTGGGGCTTAGAGAAGAGATATTTATTTTGTCATATTAGTCTCATAGTTAGTTCATTTTCATATGAACTACTAACGAGATAAATATGACAAAATAAATACTATGTATACCTTGCATCCTTAAACTTTCCGCCGAGAAATATTTCAATTCGATAATTTTCAAATGACCACCAATATATTGGTTATCATTCCTGTTGGCTCGTTCCATTGTATGGTCATCGATATCTCGCAATTTTTTTTATTCGAAATATTTTCGATCACTCGAAATGGTGTACCTGAAATTCTTTGGCGTTTTCCACTGCACCATCCCTTCAAAACTATCCCAAGAATTCTGCCTCATTTTTCGCCGAATTCCATTCTTTGTACGATTGTCAACCTATCCGAACTAACAGGGGATTTTCGCAGAGATAATTGACTAAATAATTGGATTCGGTTCTCCCCTTGCTTAGGGTATCCCGGAGAAATGAGAAATCGACTTAGGGGGAGTTTGCCTGGAAAGTCCCGCCACTGGAATTCGTCAAGAAGGGCGACGTCGCAGACTTGACAGATACGTCTTCGACAGTCGATACTAGCCTGATTGTGTTTGCTGAAGCTACAGAAACAGAATTCAAATGGTCATGGTTGGGTTGATTGAAGGGGTCTCTTGTTAAGAAAGCTGGCGGAAAGGCAAACATAAGTTGATTTAGGGTTGGTCCTTCCAAAGAATTCGATGAAATGGGTCAGTTTTCATCAAATAATGTAGATAGGCGTAGAACAACTTTTGAAATCAGATGAGAATCGACTGAAGGCCATCATTCGAACTTGAGGTAGCTGGACTAGATGAAAAAAACATATACTCCATTCACTTTTATAAAGTATCCCGGTTTGCCATGACATCCTGACAGATTTCACCGTGTATATTTTGAAAATGTTAGGTTATAGTCATTTTCCTGTCAGATAACTACGAAACGTTGTCCTTTCTACATAGATGTCGTAGTAATTACTTATTTTTCAAAATGTCAATCTATATTTGGAAAGTAATGAATTTGAGAAAATATTATGTGAATTCAATAATTCCAAAGACCTGGCGAATGTTGAAGAAACTTTTTTCTCTGTTAATATTTCACGTATGTAAACATGGTTGGAAGATTCAGTAATGCTTTTTTCTTGTACGGAAATCAAGAATCGAGTGTTGAAAATTCTGAGAAATAATGGATACAGTAATCCCATACTTTGTGGTAGTTCATTCGAAAACAAAATAAAAGTACTCGAATAAACTGATGGATAGAGTAGTCCGCTACTTCGAATTTCCTACTTTTCTAACTTTGAAGTCAACTCAAATATTCAATTCCCAGAAAAGAGCAATTCCTTAACTACTAAAAAAAATAGCTTGAATAATTCATGTTATTTTCGTGCATAAAAATTCATTGTTCTGCCAACATAGGATATACCAAGTTCATTTTCAATGTACTACTTCCCATCGAAACAATTCCACGAAATATATAACTTTTGAAATCATTCATAAGGAAATTTGTTCATTTCAAACATGACTACCTACTTAAGGCTCACTACAATACAATCAAAGCGAAATGTTAATTTATCAGTTTATTATGGCTGAAGCTGAATTGTTTTTTGTTATTGAAAGAGAGTAGAAACTGGCAACGTCGCTGAGAATTGTTTTGACATTGTCGATATTTCAGGAGCGCCAACCTGCCTTGGTTTTAGTTACAAAAACTTGATAGACCTAAATCATGGCCAACCGGGATACTTTATAAAAGTGAATGGAGTATATATGTGTTGATTTCTATTGATTATGAAGTATGGCGCGTTTTGCTGAATTGTAGGTTCTTTAGATATTAGAAAAATGGTTCAGGAATTGGTTCAGAATAGTAATCAACAGAATTTACCTCCCATTCATGTTATTTTAGGAGAAACGCACTGGGCTCCCAGAGAATTTAAATTGAGAAAGAAGACTCGATACTTGTTACAAAAGAAGTACAGATCAGTTCATATTACTCTGAGAGAACCATTGATCTTTTAGATGGAAAAAAACTTCGTCGAGCCTGTTTAGTGATTTTGCTTACTTGTTTTCTGTGATATATCCACAAGAAAATACGAATAATATTTTTCACATCATTTAGGATATGTTTTGAAAATATAATTATAAAGTCTAGTCTAAAGTTTTAGTCTATAGCTAGTCTATATAGCTTTGGTTGTCTCATTTTTCCCTAAAGTAATCGAAATGAATTCAGATTTCTTTTGTCAACGAAATCCTTGCCTGATTCAGCTGATTTCATTATAGTTGATGCAAATATGCGGGTGTCATTTTATACATGATATAGATTTTTCAAAAAGGTGAAGCATTTGACGTTTCGAAGTGTATCGACACTATGGCAACATCGCATCTTTTTTTTTATAATTTGAGTTGAATTACATAATAACGATAATCACACAGAGAACGAAAATTACATCCTAAAAAGGATAAAATGCTATAAGCACGTTGGTGGAACACCCTAAAAACCTCCAACGAAAACAACAAACCTGGACAATTCATGATGGTCAGACTCGTCCAGTATTATAATTGTATAAAGACTTTATACAATGGTATTATCTTGCTATATCATGCAAAATGACAGCAATGCCATTCACTGCAAGATTATTCCATTTCTGCTGATAACACACTCATATCTAATGAGAAAGTCCTTGTTTTCATGAACCAAAGTATATTTCAACAATATAATACAACGGTTCTTGTTTTTCAAACGTTTCTTCCTTGATTATATTTGAGAATAATCGATGAGGAACCTTAAAAGGATGAATTCTGAATTCAATTCACTGATATTTAACATGAATAAAAATCGAATAACACATATTAAGCCTAATCTTACTATGAACTGTAAAACTCGAAGGGATTCTCAATATCTCCTATCGATCCTTGAAATTGAATGTCCCGCATATCTCCATCGTTTTCAAAATTTCAAAAAAATCCTCCGCAATGTTCAACACAACGAATGATTGCTAGAATAGTACGAGATTCTTCAATAATCCTTTGTTGTAGATGAAAAACGTAGACCTAATATGATCTAACCTTATCAGTATGTCCAAGGAACGCTCAAGGGACCTTCCAAGCTTTCTTGCATTTAGGGAGGAAGTAAGACGACTATAAAACTGAAATCACATAAAAGGAAGCCTCAAGAGGTCGAGGGAATGCTTACGGAAGGATTATAAATACCGACCTATAATTGGTGATATGAAGACTAGTTTCAGTGGTTCATCAAATTCTTCATCCTATTGGCGAATGAAGATAAGCGCTACTCCGTCTGGTGGCTATTAAAGTAACCCGAGGTACAGACATTATTATTGACAAGTTAAAAGAAATGTTAAAAAAATCAGAAAATGCATTTTTCTTGGCTTTGTACTTTTACAAGTTTCTACTGAGAAAAAGCTAACTCAAATGTACCGTTTCCATAGATTTCCACAGCCCGGTGAAAAATTTCGAGTTTTGATGAGAGAAACTTCCTTTAACAAGTCAGGCCTGGAAGTGAAGAAGAATTGATAAAAACATTGGCAACTTGTAACTCAAAATTGGTAAAACAATAAACAAGATTTATGAGAATCTGTTACCTGTATTTCAGCGATGATGATCATTTTTATACAGGTAAGCACGAACTGCTCATGAAATATTAGATCATATTCATGAAGACAATTTTTTTCCAGGCCCATAATCCAAGCAGAGAGAGTTACTTAAGAGGAATGCTATACCTTCCAGAAATCTGCCTGTTGAACTGATCATTAAGGAACAACGTAAATGTTTTAGTGATAGAACTGACCGATTGAAACAAAAGAGTCTCAACAAGGAAATATCTGGTGATGAATACTCTTCGCTCAAAGTGCTTCGGCCGATGAAATCAAAGTGGTACAAGGCTTATTTATTACAGCTTTTTCAAGATGAATGTTGGATGAATTTATTGGTCAATCCATAATGAATGAGGCTTACAGTAAAAGTAGCATAAGTTTTATGTGAATGTATTGATTTTATTCACAATGTATTGTGTAAATTCAGTCCTTCCTTATAAAAATAGTAAAGTTATGAGTATTTGTCTATTATTCCAACAAGAATGTTTTACAATACTAACTGTTTTTCAACTTTTTGAGCAGCAGATCTGAGGTGGCATTCAATCAATAATCAAGTTGGGTAGGAAAAAGGTTGAAAGTTTATTAGTTTTGCAAATAACATGTTCTTCCTGAACACTTCTGGAAGTGTTTGTACCTTCAAGATAGCCTAAGAAATCCACCAAACTGAATCTTGCCATTTGGATCTGAAAATAAATAATATTGAAATACTGTCTAACCTCGGAGACATCCCCTCAGTTTTAGAGCAGCTACACTGAATTAGATTGAAGGATGATACATACCTACTTCATAAGATAGGATTATGTACTCCCAGTAATACTCTCGTCAACTATAAAAGTCCTTGAATAAATTGTGAAATCAAAAATTATCAAACCAAACCACCAAACACTAACAAACAGTGCATAATCGAAAATCAAAACAAAATCTATGTCTGCATCCAAGGTTTCAAAACTGGCCTCCGTGGCGCTGCAATCTTAAATTCAGACGCCAATTCTTGAGAATGAAATGAACACTCGAACCTCAGAATCCTGAAGAACCGTAGAATCAGCTATAACAAAAAACCATATTGCCAATTCAGAGTATTTCGCCTCAAAATAACCACCCTGCATATCCGCCCACTTTAATCAATGCATCTTGACAAACCCATCAACCTGTTAAGATACCGCTAACTAAATCGACAGACGTCAAAATGCCATCCTCCCTAGAACCTCCTAATTCTGCCAGATCTTATCGTGTAAACTACCCCTAATCTCGAGGATTTCGAACCACTCCGAATATTCCAGACCTGAATGATATCCTTTTACTCTGTTTGCTAAGAAGATGAGAGCAGATTAGTATCTAGGATCGGTCCAGCCAACGGATGCACGTCTGTCTGTAACGCTGAATACTTCATGAGATCTTTCCACGTTCCGATTCTGCTTGTTGGTTTCGGGCGTGTGTTTGAACTCGGATGCGGTAAGATAAAAAAGCGAATTTATGGAATTCCCGTTGGATTCTCACCGCACGCCGGTGTTTTCGCTCCTTTTATTAGAATAACAATGTTTTGCGAACGAAGGTGTGATGTTGAGGTTTTTGGTTACCGGAGTGCAGACGGAAAATTGAATGCAAAATCTCAAACTTGAGAGGAACTCGGAGCACTGTAATATTTCGTTGATTTTTTTAATAATATAGCGTACCTATCGCAGAAATTCCAAACACGCACGTTTTTTTCAGAAACGCAGAACCGCATGCGGTCGGTGAACTTCATTTTGCCGACCTCTACCTGTAACGACCATGTAATCGTTCATTCAAAATGATAATGAATAAATGATTATCCGCATTCATACTTTGGGAAACACGAAGAAACAGCTAGTGGAATTGCTCGATACATTCTTTAAGAGTAATAGTTAATAGTTAGTATTATCTCGATCCGTCGTCGAGATATTGATAATAAGGGGTTTTACTATAAGAGGTGTTATTTTGAATAGCCCGCTATTTCGGTAGATGTCACTTTTGAAGCTGTCACTTTTGGACATTTGACAAGTAGAAACTACGCTATTAATAAAAATGGCGATACACGCTTCAAGAACGCATTGAAATTACTAAAATTCACTATAAAAATGGTTAAAATTTGGCAGAGACGGTTCGTAAAACTCGAACATTTCTTGGTCGTCGTGGAGCACCTTGTCGGACCGCACTGAAGAAATTGGTGGAGAAATTTGAGCTGTTGGGACAAGTAAGTGATGTGAAGAATAAAACCCGTGCACGTCCCTCAAGAACAGCCGAGAATATTGCTGCTGTAGCCGAAAGTGTTGAAGAAAACCCAGGTTTGTCCATTCCTCGTCGTTCTTTGGAATTAGGTATTCCACCTAACCATCAACAACGAAACCATTGATCTTTTGCGGGAAAAGTTTCCGGACCGTGTTATCTCTCGAAGAGGTGATCACGATTGGCCACCGAGATCTTGTGATTTCACACCTTGCGACTTCTTCCTTTGGGGCCACGTGAAAGAGAAGGTCTACGCCAATAGCCCAGCGTCGATTCAAGACCTCAAAGATGGAATTCGTGGGGCTATCGAGGACATAGGGCAGCCACTTAGCGATTTGGTTATGGAAAATTTCATTAAAAGGATATGGTCCTGTAAGCGTTGTCGTGGTGGTCATTTGCCTGATGTTATTTGCCACTATTAACAGCATAGCTTCTTCTTTATAATGAAATAAACATCCGATCATTTATATTGAAAAATGGCATTTTTCTTTGAATATCAAAATAACACCTCTTATTGGAAAACCCTTTATCATACATTAACATCATTGTACGAAGTGTGTTCATCTGAACCCAAAATCTGGGGTTGAACATAGGTTGTTTAGTTTGGCAGATATACTCCATTCACTTCTATTGACTATCCCGGTTAACCATGATATTCTGACACATTTCATCGTGTTTATTTTGGAATGTTAGGTTAAAGTCATTTTTCTGTCAGATAACTACGCAAAGTTGTCCTCTCAACATAGAGGTCGTAGTAATTACGTTCATTTCAAAATGTGAATTTACTCAGGAAAAAGAATGAATTTGAGAAAATATGTGAATTCCAAAGATCTGGCGAATGTTGAAGAAACTTTTTTCTCTATTAACACTGGAAATATTTCAAGTATATAAACGTGATTGGAAGATTCAGTTATTCTATTTTTTTGTACGGAAATCAAGAATCGAGTGTTGAAATTTTACTGAAAAATAATGGAAAGAGTATTCCGTTACTCTGCGGTAGTTCATTCGAAAAAAAAAATTACTCAAATAAACCTGCAGTAAAACTTCTAAACGAACAGACAAACCTATGGAATTCCCTACTTTTCGAAATTCTCAAGAAATAAGTCTACAGAAGACATCTAAATACCTTATTGCACAATTTGAAATACTCCAGTATGAAAATGTAATAGTACTACAAAACCTGCCTCACCTTAAAAGAACTAACTCAATTCACAAAGTTCTTGGGGATCTATGTGAACGATACACTAAATTGGGCTTTCACTCACATACGTCGAAAATGTAGGATAGCTTGTGATAAGTTATTGATTCCGAATAATCAGGGTTACTATCAGAAAAAGCAGATTTCAATTCTACATAGCACTTCCCGATACCTTGTCTCTGCTTCTTCACAACTATCTTCGGCATTTTCAGTTTCCAAGCTTGATGATTATGTTGAAATTGAGAGTAGAAATTAACATTGGCAACGTCTCTGAGAATTATTTTGATATTGTCGATATTTCACAAGTACCAACTTGCGTCAGTTTTAAGTAAAAAAACTTGATAGACCTAAATCATGGTCAACCGGGATAGTTTATAAAAGTGAATGGAGTATATATTCACAAATCATCTTTGAACCTTCAACCATATAAAAGCGACATTTTTTTCGAGAAAAGTAATTATTTGATGATAAAAATTAAAATATTGGACAACCTCTCAACGTCGATTTCTTCTGATCTACACTCAATCTCAAAGTGAAGTTTGGCATTGGTGAAAATTTCATCTGAATGGTGCCATCGTGAGTATTCGTGAATGACAGATAATCATATTTACTCGCAGAAAATGAGAAAAAAAATGAATAGGCATTGTCGGTTGCCGCATGCGGTTCGAAGATTATCGATTATTATTGAAAGAAAAAGCACTATTGATTCCGAGATGGAAGCAAGAATTTCTTTAATCTCCGGAGTATTCATACCCGGAAAACGGGACGTTAAGCTCTATGTATACTAAATATTATACTCGAAATCACTCCTGTGATTTTCGCCAGAATTCGATTGGAATTGATCGAATCTTTCTATACATCCTCTATAAAAAAGTACCGAGAGATCAAATTAGTGAGAAGGCATTACCAAATGTCGCAGGAATGCGGTAAAAACTAAATGGAAGCGAATAATTGCTTTGATCTCTGGAATATAAAAGTATTCTGATGCGACGTTGAGCTCTCTGCTGCTGACTTAGATCACGAAAATTCGAAGTAGCTGGATAACTGACTCGAAGTCACTTTCGTGAATAGTGCCAGAATTCGATTGAAATTGATTGAATCATTCGATACATTCAATAGAAAAGTAACGATAGATTCAATAGACAAGAACGAATTTCCAAGTGTCGAAGAAATGCGATAAAAACCGCGGTTGTGTTAGCAATTTGCGGTTGCCGCATGCGGTTCACAGATCACCTTTCGCCAACCTCAGTCCTCGATCTTAGAATGAAAGAGGTATCGTTAATTCCGAAATGGAAGCCAAAAATCACTTGAATCTCCAGAATATAAAAGTATTCATACCCATTGGATGCCATATTGAGCTCTATGCATGTGATTTAGATCACGAAAGCTCGAAGCCACTCAAGTGAATTCCGCAGGATTGCGATTGGAATTGATCGTTTTTTCGATACATTCAATAAAAAAGTACGCGAACGCATTTCCAACTGTCGCAGAAACGCGATAAAACACGCGGTTGTTTTAGCAATGTGCGGTTGCCGCATGCGGTTCATAGATCACATTCCGCCTTCCTCCGCCCTCGATTATCATCGAATGAAAAAAGCATCGTTTATTCCCAAATGGAAGCAAATAATTGCTTTAATCTCCGGAATATAAAAGTATTCATACCGAGTAAACACGACGTTGAGCTCTATGTATTCGATTTCGATCACGAACAGTCGAAGTAACTCGATATTTGGCTCGGAATCACGTTCGCAAATTCCCTCAGATTCGTTTGCAATGAATCGAATTACCCGTTATATTCACTGGCAGTGTAATTGAGGATTGAGCTGGAAAAGAACGAACGTAAAATGACTATTTCAGATCGTCTGATATCAGCCCGAGAAATAATGAATGGATTAAATCGAATTTTAGAGGGGCTTTAAAGTTTATTATCCTCTTGGAAGGAAAATGACTTGAATACCTCATTTCTTTCCGAGCATCTTTCCATATTTTGACGATCCGTAATATTGTAGAATAGACGACTTCGGCCCAAGTTGCCAACCCACAATTTACTTACCAAGTTTACTATCACTGGGGAACGGGAATTTCAGGACAAATTCGACATGATAAGGTTCGCATTATTTATAGATAACCGTAAAACATGCCTCTGCTCTTCAAACCAGATAATTCCTTCGAAATATAGGTTTTTGTTAAGATCATCCCCGATTGGCTGAAATTTAAGTTGGGATTCCTGATTTCCTGCAAACAGTGTCAATTTTCATAGGATACGTTCCGAAAATCAACTCTGTTGTTTCGGTTGCCGATTTTCCGCTCCGTAAATATGAAATATTCGGATGGTTCCTGGAACAAGCTCGTGAAAAAGGTTATTTACGGAACCTGGTTGATGAAAATGCGGTCGATTTACTGTCACCAGAACGATTTTCTATGGTAAATATCCATAGCATAGAACAATCATGTTCACTTTAGGTTTGTTTTGGTTCCGAGTTCAGAACCACAGACTATTGGTCTATGCTAGATCCGTCCCGAACAGATCTGAACTCGGAACCAAAACAAACCTAAAGTAAACATGATTGTTCTATGCTATGGATATTTACCATAGAAAATCGTTCTGGTGACAGTAAATCGACCGCATTTTCATCAACCAGATTCCGTAAATAACCTTTTTCACGCGCTTGTCTCAGGAACCATCCGAATATTTCATATTTACGGAGCGGAAAATCGGCAACCGAAACAACAGAGTTGATTTTCGGAACGTATCCTATGGAAATTGACACTATTTGCATGAAATCAGGAATCCCAACTTAAATTTCAGCCAATCGGGGACGATCTTAACAAAAACCTATATTTGGAAGGAATTATCTGGTTTGAAGAGCCGAGGCATGTTTTACGGGTATTTATAAATAACGCGAATCTTATCATGCCGAATTTGTCTTGAAATTCCCGTTCCCCAGTGAAAGTAAAGTTGCTAAGTAAATTGTGGGTTGGCAACTCGGGCCGAAGTCGTCTATTGGAAATGGATATACCATCGAGTATGATTGAATCAACATAAAAATTCATAATATTTCACTTGAGTATCGATTAAAGCTTCAATTTGGAAGAGTTTTGCATAATTTTTCGAGCTTGTTTTAGGGAACAGCGCTTTATAATTTCGTCACGATGTCTGTAATTTTCTAATTTTGAGCCAATAATGGTCTTAAACGATCAGGTTGAACCTGGAGAAGAATTCGAGGTCAAATTCAATGGAGTTTTTTCCTTAATTTAGGTTATTACTGCAAATGCAAATTTGAATATAATTATTATGGGTTTGATTCATCATTTTCCCAAATTACCTTCAGAAAGTATTTAAAATCAGATTTCAAAATTGGGGTTTTCAAATTTAAAGGGATTTGCCAGGCATGCAAGAAGTAGCAACGGTGTTTAGTAGAATAGCTTTTTCTGCTATAGAATAATGAAGTATTTATTCCTATTCTATGGTACACACGTGTTATTTGTCAATATAACCAAACAATTTTTTATTAGTTTCCGTTTGCGATTTGTCAGTAATATGACAGAATGGCAGTTTGTGCTCTTCTTTTTCTATTCCTTGGTCGTTGTCTTCTACTCTAACCAGATCGAAGTTTAGCTATCTCTGTTTTCCTATGCAAAGTAACACATTTGACGTCCTATCTTTCGAAGAAAACTGAATTAGACGTTGCCATATCGTGTACTCAAGACAAAACTCTTTAAATTTCAAATCACCATTTTTATTTTTCAGTTTTAGGTAATCAAACATTTTCTTGAAAATATAATATTGAAATTATGTTTTGAATGTGATGTTCTAAAGGTTTTTCATGAAAATTACTGCATTATCGTTTAAAGGAAAAACCCCCATTCTGTCCGCCCGTCGTTCCGTATGTGCTCTTACTTTCAAAAGGAAAGACTTAGCGACTTGAAATTGTCAGATTAGGTTTGGAGTCCAAATATCTCGGTTAAGTTCGTTGATGAGTGAAATCGGTTGGATAGTTTCGGAGCTAGGCCCATTTGAAATATTGAGGTTAATTCCTCGAAATTTCATGAAGTATTGACTCGATCAAATCGAAACTTCGTGGACAGTTTTGGAATACCAACGCGCAACTTACAGCAAAATTTCGTGAGGATCCATTTTTTGGGAAATAAAAAAAAAATTTATATATAAATATATATATTATTCAATAGTCTTGGACAAACATTTTTCTGCTTACTATCCTTCAGATTGCGAAGAAATTTTACAAGCACCTGGAAGTCGATATTTAACAATGTTGTACTAAATTTCAGTCCGATACGATGAGGATTTTCGGAGATGGTGAAACATATGTCAAATTTAGAGATTCATTTCTGGGAATTGTTGTTTTCCAGGATAAATAATATACTAAATTACTAATTTAATCATGATGAAACTTGGTGACTCGTTTTTCAAATGCTCATGCCCAGTTTGTGTAGAATTTTGTGATGATCGTGTAACTAGATCAATTCTGAAAAATTCCAAATTTTTTTGCCCACTGCTGATTTTTGTCAGTTCTTTCCCAGAATTCTTCAATTCATACCTTTTTTGCGCATGTACATTTTGTGCTGAATTTTTTTGAAAATTTATTCTACGAAATCAACAGTTCAATCTCATACAGTGCGCGTCAAAATTATGGAACAAATTCATTTTCTCAGAAGAAAAATATTTGGCAATAAAATCCTGGCACAGGTCAATTTTTGTTTCACTTTTACCAAATTTTATGCATTTTTGAAGGATTTTTGTTGCACCCTGTGCCATCCCCATCAACCCTCTAAATTTTTTAAATAGGGAAAGTGGGTCATGTGGTACTTTTTTGGCAAGGTCTTTGTATCTTCTTTACAGACGTGCAGAAATTTTCAAGAAAAAATATTTTTTCTTCGAAACATTAGTTAGTTCAAAGAGGTTTTCAGTATGTGCATTTTGTCATGGCTCATTTACTTTGAGACGATGGTACCTGATGAAATTTGTCACCGAATGAAAGTCGACTATTACAATTTTGTTCATGCACAACTTTCAACCCCTCTCAACCCCCTCACGTGAAAAATTTTTTTTTCTCCAATAAAGTTTTCGTAGGGGTTGAAAGTTGTGCATGAACTGAAATTGGCCTGTGTCAGGATTTTTGTTTTTATTGACTCAGAAAAATTACTCGGGAAATATCGAATCTTCGGGTTAGAACGTTGTTATGATTGCAAAGAATCATACGAACAGAGAAACATCAAGACACATATCATTTCGATATATGCCATACCCGTAGAAGGTAGATTCAATAAAGTCTTTACATAATCGACGAAAGCATTTGGATGCATAACATATCGTTTTTTCCAATAATTGAAATATTAAACGTAACACTAATGTAAAACTGATATTATTCGAAGGGTAATATTGACCAGATGATAATGTTGAAGTAATCTATTTGAGTAACTTACATTAGAATGTCATTCGTAGGACAATAAAGTTGCCAAGCTCAATTATGTGAAGGTTTAAATAGATAATGATGGAAAAGTGGAAAATTTTTGTTGATGGAAGCTTTTGCTCGCATGTTCAAATTCGTTGACAGAGCAGTCATCTTTTCAAGTAATTCAAGTATTTCAAGTAAAGATTTGGTTATCTCCTTATCATATTATACTCACGAAATTTTACATGATTCTTCAAGCTGCCGTTTTTCAAAAGAGTACTGGATGTCAATTCGATCCAATAAGCTTTCTTGGAAATATAGGAAAAATTACATTTTTAATGGGTAATCATAAGGCGTATTTGACCCATTCACGTACTTGACCTTCGTAATTAAGCCCTAAACCTAGCCAATAGATATCGAGTTTTCAAGTCGTTTCTTCCGAGAGTCATTGTGTTATTGTGTCTAGTTTGAGCATTTCCCGGCATCTTCCTAAAGGAGTGAAATCAAAGTGAAATCCTTCACCGAAAAGGATCCGGATATTTTAATTTATTATGCGATTTTTGCTCGCATGTTCTAGGGGAACAGTGTGCAATCGTTTTGTCCATATGTCTGTTATTTTCGAATTTTGAGCCAAAATTTTTCTCAAACGACCAGGTTGGACTGATGACGAATCAGGTGTCAAAATAGATTCTGTCTGTCCTGCCATGAACACGATAACTTTCGAAAGGAGCAAGCTAGCAACTTAAAACTTTCAGAGTAGTTCGTGCATCGGAATGCCGCGGTTAAGTTCGTTAATGGGCCAAATTGGTCGAATGGTTTGGGAGTTATAGCCATTTGAAGTTTTGGGGTTATTTCCCTGATAACTACTACTACGGTTGGATTGAAATTCGGCAGTTAGTTGGAGTATAACGACGCCCAACTTTAAGGAAAATTTTGCTGAGATCGTATGGTCACTCAATTGAAAAAGCAATTTTTCAAAATTTTTTTCGAAAATATTAATTTTTCAGAAACCGTCGATCATATCTGGAAAAAGATTTGCGCATACCCTGCGCTGTATATTTAACAGCAGTGTACTAAATTTGAATTTGATTCGAATAATATTTCCTGAGTTATTGGGAAAAAATATGTAAAATTTCGTGTTTTTTTCTCGATATCGCTGTTTTTTTTCGGTATAACTCAAGAAATGCTGATTCAATCATGATGAAACTTGACAATTAGTTTGAAGAAACTGAGGGACAACTTTGTGCGAAATTTCGTGATGATCGTGTCATTAGAACAATTCGAAAAAAAAAAATTCAATTTATTATTTCAAATATTCAAAATTCTGTGATCTTCTCATCATATTATTCTCATTAAGTTCTATATGAACCGTCGACCTGTCATTTTTCGATGAACTACTGGATTCCAATCTGATCTAATTTGTATTCTAGGAAGTATTGGGAAACTGCAATTTTTATTGATCTACAGAATCTTTGAACGGATTTAAACCATTCACGAATTCGAACTTCGTGATCAAGCCGAAAAACTTAGGAACTTGGTATTTGTAGAGTGGATTTGGGGCTTTATTGCGGAGTTCGAATTCGTGAATAGGTGAAATCCGCCCTATGATCCCTTAGATATTCCAATTCAAAATTTTATTTTCTCAATATTTCCAAAAATACAGATAAGGAATTGAATTCCAGTACTTTATCATTAAAAACCTAGAAAAGCACTGACGTAAAGTTCTCAGCTTTTGCGCGAATGTTCAAAGGATACAATCAAAAGTAAACATTCGCGCAAAAGCTGCTGACTTCACGTCAGTGATTTTCTAGATTTCCTACCAATAATCCAACCATCTATTCCTCAGAAAACAGCGTTTGAAAAAGCGACGTAAAGTGAAAAACATGAATAACCTACTTTATCATCCTCTGGTCTTTCTGCCAATAAGATCAGAAATATAAACTGCCCGTTTTCGGAAATGAATGTTATTACATTTTTTGCAGGCGTGACATATTTCAAGACCGACTTTAAGAAGCTACATCATATCTACGAATTTGAGGAGAATGCATAGGGTCCTGATAATGGCGGCATAAAGCAAATATATGTTATGGACGATCTTCGATTTAGAGACGTGAAGTTATGAGAGTTCGATTTGTGGAAACAAATATGGGCGGATTTAACTCGAGGAAAAGTTTGAACCTTGCGATGAAAATGATGGAAACTATCAATTTATTCGTTGATGATTGATATTTGAGTCTGCTGCGTTCGTCATAGAAGATATATCTATTTCCTAGGGATAGATCAGAATAGGATGCACAGAAGATAAGGTGAATTCACAGATGCGCTTTGGTTTCGCCAACGTTGAGGAAATCGACAGAATTCGTTTTTCCACTGAAGGTGGCGCTATTTGGAAATTACGACCGATCGTCAATGCAACTGTCTGTCAGAACTGAATGCACATCAGACAAGATATAAGGTAAAAAATATCTGGATGAATGAATTTCTACCTTATTATGTTTTGTATAACTTTCAGTGGAATATATTCTAAGAATTCAATATGTATTGTAATTTTTGGTTAATATACACTATCATTCGATGTTTTCCTATATTATAGAAAGCGAGGAGTGAAATTATTAGTTAAGCAATGTAAAATTATTCTACAGAATCTACTGATACATCTATATCATTTCATAGCTTATTCAAATATATTAATATTTTCCAGATTGTGCACATATACAAAGGAATCTGGTAAAGCGGCGGGAAATTTATGAAAGTTGATACAGAACAAGCATCATCCTTACTTTAAGTCAGACTCAGACATATCAAGAGTTGAAGTTCCAGAGAGAATAAAACTCATTGAATAGGCCATATTATTAAACCAGTTCAATATGAGTTCTTCTCCAATTGAATTCATAAGATTTCCAATTAGAAAGCAGGTGTTTTATTCAATGGTTAGTTTTATTTCTTCAGATTTGAAAACTGAGGTTTTCTAGTACGTAGCACTTGATAGTAGCATATATTATTAAATTTCAGTTTCAAGTAAACCAAAATTGTTATACAATTCATGTCTTTTCAATAAAGAACCAAGAAAAATACAACACATTGTGAAAATTATATGCCTAATTGGGGGTTGATAACTGATCCTCGATTAGTGAGAATGATTGAATTGTGAAAAGAATGACATGCTGCTGAGTTTTATGAAGTTTATTCCTTCTATAAATATGATTCTCTCTTCATTTGAATACTTATTTCCATTTATATCTGTTCTGTCCAAACAAAATACAGAAGGGACCCCTTCAAAAGTATCTGAGGATCTACACAATTCTTCGAAGCTAACACGAAAAGATTTCACGCACTTATCACTAACTAAATAATAAACTGAGAAAACAAATAAATTCAAAATGATAATTGCCAAATTCCCATTAATAGTGTCATTCGCTCTGATTGATCGATTGGTGGCGTTTGTGTCGGTGGCGAGAGTATGAAATACATCCGGTTTCCCCAGTTTGGTCTTAAGATTTAGTAGGAAAACAAATGAAAATAAGAGCACCATTGTTTGCATCCTAGATCAGAACAAGAACTTGATCATCGAATATTTCCGCGAAAGATACACGATTTTAATCGGTTGTTCAGGGGAATAGCGAATCTGTGGATTGTTGAACACAGAGTAGAGAAGTATATACTTCTCTTAACTGTGGTAAATCCATGAAAACCCGAAAGTTCTCGAAATCATTGTTGTGAATATTACACAATAGTGCAACAAATTTCAGTTTGATATAATTTTAATGGTATTCGTAGATAATCAGAATGAAATATGTCGAAGTTCGTTGTTGATAAGAATAGGTAGGAATAAACCTGAATCGTATTCATTATTATAAAACGGTCTACGAAGTCTGAATTTGATCGTGTCAGTTCTTCTCAAAAAAATGAGCTAAATTCTCAAAAATTTTGCCCATTAACGAACTCAACCGTTGTACTTCGAAATACATTCTACTGTAAAAGTTTCAAGTTGATAGGATTTTCCGTACGCCCGTAATCGTGTTTACGGACGGCCAGCCGGATAGAATCGATTTTGACACCGGATTCGTCATCAGTGAGTCCAACCTAGTCGTTCGAGATCATTTTCGGTTCAAAATTCGGAAAGTACAGACATTTGAACAAAGAATAGCATGTTGTTTCTCAAAACGAGCGCGCAAAATTGGGAAAACGACCAAAATATTTTTTTTTACATTTTACAACATTACAATCCTCCAGACATTTTGCGTACCATTGCGAAGTGGTACGAAATTTCAATCTAATCACGTCGATAGTTCTTCTGAAACTGGGAAAATAACCTCAAAGTTAGAAATAACAACGAAATTTTACAGATTTTTTCCATATATCTAACTGATAAGCACTTTTTCTTTTCCAATTCACTGTACAATTCTTTAGAAAATTATGCATGTACCGGCTTCATCGAATGCGTTTTCCTCCGTCGACATAGAGGAAACATTTTCCTGTGAAACGGTTTCCTCAAATTCAGACACAAACCAAGAACTTCCAAATTAAATGAATTTCATCAACCTGAATGAATTTCCCTTTCCTACTCGACAACGATCCGCTTTATAAAACCAGCAAAAAAAATTGAGAGAGGAAGTACTATCATAAAGCCCGCTCCAGACAGCTCACAGGAACCATTTGATGCTAAGAACAAGTAGAGATAAATCTGGAACGTATTCATTATGCGCGATTCAATCTAAAAACCCCATTGTTTCCGGCTGATGGCCCCCGTATTTCACTGTCGCTATCTCAGCCGGCAGAGTTTCTAGGCTTCGTTCACTAATTTGCGAAAAATTTTCGAGAAAATAATGGACTTGGCACGACCATAATTCAGCGGCTCAAAGAAAAGATAGCGCTGGCGAATATTCAAGTATACGGACAACTTTTGCGGGGGATGATTATCTCCGAGTCCTAGAGATGGCGCCAGCTGGGTTGTATGCCCATTCTAGCTTTCATCCAAGGCTCCGCACGCTAAATGATTTCTATAATACGGTTTTGTATGCACTCTAGACTATGTTTTTGGAAATATCAGGAAACTGAAATTTTGAAAGGGTATATCTGCGAAATCATTCGATAGTTTTTACTAATTAGACAATTCGGCATTCGTAATTAAACTCCAAACTTACTCTACAATCATCATGCTACTGAGTAGATTCTTCCGGAAGTTATTTTGTTCACTATCAGTGATTAGGCCGGCCGTAAACACATTAACTTCAGGAAGAATCGACATAGGGAATATAAACTGCTCCAAAGAGTTAGGGATATCGTATTCAATCGTTTTTAAAAGTATGCAATCTTCGAGAAAATCGCTGTAAAATCATTTAAAATTCAATAACAACTTGAATCGATCCAATAAAAATCAGTATGAGACATTTCGTCAATCTGGTCGCCTTTTTTCTGAAGTTTGGTTCTTTGCATATGCTTCATGAATGTTCTTATTTTTAAATGAAGTTCATCAACGGCATCGATTTGAAACGAGTTTTCTGAAAATGCCAAGACGCAAATTAACAAACGCTGAGGCTAATAGGGTTATCGGAATGCTACATGGTGGCCTTACTCAGGTTGTTGTAGCGGAAAGGCTCCAAGTCAGCCAAAGTGTGATATCTCGACGTTGGAATAGGTTCAGGGAGACAGGTTCCGTGTTGGAAAGACCAAGGCTTGGTGGGCCACGGAAAACAACACCTGCTCAGGGTCGTTTCATCACCGTTTCGGCGAGAAGAAACCCTACATGTACGAGTAGAATGCTACGGAATACTCTTCAAAATGCAGATGGGGTCCAAGTTTCCATCGAAACCATCAGACGACGTATGAGAGAGGTGAATCTAGGTTCTAGACGTCAATTAAGAGGAGTTCCATTAAGACGTGGCCATAAGCGTCAAAGACTGGAATGGGCAAGGAAACATATCAATTGGAACGATCAATGGCGTAGTGTCCTTTTCACTGATGAATCCAGATATGGACGATTTTCAGATTCTCGAAGAATAAGAGTATGGACAATCCCACGCATACCCCGTAATCCTCGCTATGTCCAAGAAGTCCATCCATTCCGAGGGGGTAGTGTTATGATATGGGCCGGGATATGTTTCAACGGGCGCACAGATCTACATATTTGTCCTGGGAATTTGACCGCCTTACACTATAGGGAGCATGTCATTGACAATGTTGTGCCAAATTTTCACGCTGCTATTGGTGAGATTTTTCAATTTCTAGACGATAACGGTAGACCACAACGTTCAGCCATAATTGAGAATGCGCGCGAGGAGCTTGGTATTCCACATTTACCAATATTATAATTATTTTATTAGATTTCTAGTTCGAAATGAACAATTATGGATCTATGGGAGATGATTCCCCAATAAAGGGGCCTGTAGCGTTCTTCGTTTATCTGAGGATCTGAAAATCATCGCTTGGAGGACTGAACCTGGTCGAAAGACCCTCTCGGTCATGAGCAAATGTAGGTGATATTATTTACTGCTTCCTTCTGGTTTTGTGTCCCTCTTTCTGTTTCAGATATTATGTCAAGAAATTTTGTCGAAATGAATTTAAGATGACGAAAAAATTATTTTCTAATGAAGAAAGATGCCATCCATCTTCTATAAACAAATTACTACACTTATACGGGGAGACAGAATTTTTCCTGAGGTTTTTATCTGTGCTCTTGTATCATACGCAAAAATGTATGGTACCCCGTTTACATTTCCTCTGCTAACACTGTGATATATCAAAGAATGTAATGCTCGTTCTCAAAATAATATATATATACCAATACCTCCGCACTCACCAGATTTGAATTGCATAGAACATGCATGGGATAAGCTCCAAAGAAGATTAGATAATCATCAACCTACCCCAGAATCCTTAAATGATCTGAGAGAGCTTCTGCCCCGTTTATGGAACCAAATTCCTCAAGAAATGTTCAACAACCTCGTGTGTAGTATGCAAAGAAAATGTCAAGCTGTTATTTATACCCGTGAAGGCCATACATTGTATTGATAGTCTTAATATGCTTGAATTCTCTGGAAATAAAATTTCGTTATTTTACTCGATTTTTCTTAACCACCCTGTATACGCTGCAGACCTACAAGCTAAAATTAATTTGCAACTTGAAATCATATTAATATGAATTTTCATCACAAAAATCTTATTTTTACTATATTTTTTTGGAATTCAAGTCAATATCCCTAACTCATGTGGAGCAGTTTATTTGTAAAGTAGGTTTTCAGTTAAATTAAGAAACTCGAATGCTCAAATGACTTGAATTCGCCAATTATTCTGTAGATAGTTATACCCATTCAAAATTTTGGATCAAATTGCAATCTAGTACTTGATCGAAAATTATAGCTTGAGATTCATACAGAATTTCGTGAGGACCATATGAAAAAAACTGCGATTGGCAGGGTCGATACTTGTATAGATGACCACTTTGGCAACGGAACAAGCGCGTTAAAGCTCCTTACCCCACGTCAGTGCTTTTCTAGGTTTTTTTCAATCCATAAAGACAATTTTTGGCTCGAAACTTGAAAATCACAGACACTGGGCAAAACGATAACTTTTTTGTTCCCTAGAGCAAGCGCGAAATGAAAGAAAATAACTTCTTGCTCCATGTTTAATTGAATACATTGAATATCTGATCGAGTTGAAAAATTGTTGAATATCGACTTCAATATTTCCCAAGACGAATATCCGGTCAAGCTGAAATTTGAGACACTGTTGTTAAGCATTGACGATTTCGATAAACTGCTCATGCGCTACAGGGAAGTACCGATAAAACTTCCTGGGAATCACCTCATGAAGCATATGTAAAGTGTGAACAGACGCCGCTATCCCGTATAATGTAACTGTACGATCCAGTAAATGATTCGACTATTCACCAGTAGATGCCGTGAACGGTCGATGCGAAGGAATATTCTATACATTTTATGTTTCGGAAAATTCAAAGAATACATATCTGTTTATACTGCAACCGAGTCTTCGATTTTCGCTGTCGATTAGAGTAAAATTTCAACGGAATCGGAGATATGCTCTTTGGAATATATGAATTTCTGAAATAAATTTTCTGAATTTTTGTATTGATTTGTTCCTTAGGAGAATCAGGAACTCTGATTGGGCTAAAATATAGTACTCGGTTATGAAGTGGCGATTTGAAATATTCGAAAATAAATAATTTTTTTATTGACGATTCTTCATATTGCTACTGTACATCTACAAACCAAGTCTCATTTCAATCAGATAAAAATTTTTCGAGTAATTGAAAAATCAAAATTTCAAATGGCTGTAACAAGAAAACCATTCAGCAGATTTGGCCCATCAACGAACTTGACCGAGATATTTGGGATCAAAACCTAATCTGAGAATTTCAAGACTCTAGGTCCTTTCTTTCGAAAGTTATCGCACACACGGACGGCTGGCCGGCCAGACAGAATCAATTTCGACCACGAAAACTTCATCAGTGAGTCCAACCTAGTCGTTTGAGACCAATTGATGAATCTTTGAACTCTCTTATTTTACCAAAAAATTCGAATTTGGGAAAATAGCAAATGAAAATCGTTTTATACAAAGTAAAATTAATGTTCATCTTGTTGACTCATCCTGTATATTTGTAACATGCATACCTTCCGTTTCCGTAATGAAACATCCATTATACCAATCACACATTTTTCCATTTTGGAATCATTTATAACATTTACTACAACTATATTTCATTCCTTTAATATTACACTCATACCACCGATATTTCACATGAAAATAACATATTTCTCTCCATTTCCCGCACATTCCCCGAAAAACAAATTACCAACATGACGATCACGAAAGCTAGAGCAATTTCCTCAGCAGACTTGAACCTAGAATCGCTCAACTTCTAAATTACATACAATTCAAAAATCCATCTAATTTTTATGGAAATAGCGCATTAAAATGCAGTTAGAACAGCTGCAATTCTGAATGAATCAAAAGAGAAAATAATAACCGGTTTCTAAAATACGTTGATTCCGAATTAATGGGGGTGCCAACATTGAGATCGCAGTGGGTTGTGTTCCGCCATGACCTACATTGATCTTATGACATGTTTCAAGACTTGAAAAGAGCGGCGTTTTTTTCGAAGGGGCGGCATGTTCTTTGTTTTCTTGCATATGGTTTGAAATTTACCTGAATTATTAAGGGGCTTTTCATGCTGATTCTAGACGATACTACCATCTAAACTTAAACAATGATAGTACATACTGGCGCAGACCCTGAGGTCGCTATTTGACAACAGTGTTTCAAATTTCAGCTTGATCGGATATTTGTCTTGGGAGATATAAAAAAAAATATGTCGGATTTCGTGCTGATTTCCTGAGAGTCATTGATATTTCCGAAATAACTCAAAAAATATTGATCCGATCATGACGAAACTTGGAACTGGATGCGCAAATTCGTGCGAAATTTCTCGATTATTTCATTGAAACCATTCGAAATTTGAAGAATTGAATTATGAATATCTTATATCTTCTAATCATATGATTCTGGGCAACAGCATGATATAGTTCCATAACAATGTCTGTAATTATCTAATTTTAAATCGAAATTGGTCTTAAACAATTAGCTTGGATTTTCTGAGGAAGAAACCGTGACCAAATTCAATTCTATCCGGCCGACCGAGTGTGCTCTAACTTTCTGAGGAAAAGGCTTAGACTCTTGAAATTTTAAGTTTATGTTCGAAGCCTGAAAATCTCGGCTGTGTTCGTTAATGGGTCTAATTAGTCGAAAGATTTGAAATTTTGAGGTTTGTTCCGAAATTAATTGATGCGATCAGATTGAAGCTCATGAAAGAGTTAAAAAATACCAACGCGCAATTTTGAAATGATCTTATTGTTAATAAAATTACAAACAGATGTGTTTCGTAATTCTTTTTTTCGAGAGACTACTAATCAGATCCGGATGAAATTTGGGGCATACCTTAGAGTCAATATTCAACAATAATGTTTTACATTTTAACTGGATCCGATGTTCATTTTAGTTTATAAAACATTTTGAGTAAAAAATTATATTCTTTCATTACGCGCTTGCTCTAGGTAACAAAAGCGTTATTGTTTTGCCCAGTTTCTGTGATTTCCAAGCTTTGAGAAAAAAAAGTCTTCATCAATTAGAAAAAAATTCGACTTTTTTTCAAATTTTGAGATGATTTCCTCAATTTCTCGAAAAAAAGTTTCCAAGATTGAACTTCTTCAATAGTAATGTCACCGCATAACCTTCGAGATTTCTGTTGAAAAAATTGTTTTGGCATTGTTGTTGGCACAGACCTTGAGCCTAAATAAGCTTTAAACAACAATTGGATCATTTTGACGTCGTCGAGCTCAACAAATTTTGTTACGCTTAACTATGGCTCAACAGAAGTCGACTGCCAGGTAATAACTAAAAATAACTGAAAAAAAGAAAAACGAAAAAACGAAAGAAAATAATTCTGAAAATTTTCTTATTTGTCTGATGAAAGCTTCAGATTTGTTCTCTGAAACGTTACAGTTCGCTTTGTTTATCGTTTGTTGGTTCTGGTATTCATTAGGCAACCTGTGTTCCAAAAAACTGCCCTCAACAAATAGTTCAATCCAGCAATCTGAACACGCGTTTTCCATGAAAAAAATAATTTTTATTCAATAATTAATAATAATTAATAATCGGTTTCATATTTTGGGAGCAAAACCCAGAATTAACCTGAAAAACGCTTCAAATTTTACACAAGGGTTTATTATTTTTCCAGTTAACTAACCCAATACCATTGATATCTTAAATAAAACTCATACAGTACGCGTCAAAATTATGGAACAAATTCATTTTCTCAGAAGAAAAATATTTGGCAACAAAATCTTGAAAAAGGGAATTTCGTTTCACTTTTACCAAATTTTTATGCAATTTTGAAGGATTTTTGTTGCACTCTGTGCCATCCTCATCAACCCTCTAAATTTTTTGAATAGGGAAAGTGGGCCATGTGGTACTTTTTGGCAAGGTCTTTGTACCTTCTTTACAGGCGTGCAGAAATTTTCAGGAAAATTTTTTTTTTGTTGAAAAATTAGTAACTTCAAAAAGGTTTTCAGTATGTGCACTTTGTCATGGCTCATTTACTTTGAGACGATGGTACCTGATGAAATTTGTCACCGAATGAAAGTCGACCATTACAGTTTTGTTCATGCACAACTTTAAACCCCTAAGAATCCTTTAATGGAGAAAAAAATGGAGTCATGACAGAGTGCACATACTGAAAACCTCTTTGAAGTAACCAATTTTTCAAAAAAAAAAAATTTTTCCTCTTGAAAATTTCTGCACGCCTGTGAAGAAGCTACAAAGACCTTGCCAAAAAAGGACCACATGACGCACTTTCCCTATTCAAAAATTTAGAGGGCTGATGGGGGTGGCACAGGGTGCAACAAAAATTCCTCAAAAATACATATAAATTTGGTAAATAAAGTGAAACAAAAATTGACCTGTTCCAAGATTTTGTTGCCAAATATTTTTCCTCTGAGAAAATGAATTTGTTCCATAATTTTGACGCGCACTGTATGTTATTCATAACTCATTGGTTTTCCACCGCAGAATTTGCAGCGTTTATCTTCATAACTCATGGACCACTGGTCTGAAATCATCCGGGTGAAAATTTTTAGGTTTAGTTATGCAACAGTAACCTACCTTGAGAGTTTCATGAACATTTTATGATAGGTTTTCGAGAAATAATTTTTTTTCCTCCAACCCCCAATTTTGAGCCCTTAGTGTACACCGATCCTGCCGAAAAGCTTGGAGGATCAATGTCGAACGACACACGATTTTTCTACCAAGTTTCACGGATTTCGGTTCAGTCCTTTCAGAGAAAAGCACCGGAGAACAGACGGCGGACTGACGGATTTTCTTTATTAGTTCATTCAAATCTATACATACTTCAGAACTGTGAAATTTTAAGGGTGTGGTAATAATTTTTTTTTGGATCGATCACTTAGGTTTATCATTTGATTTCATCAAATAATAAATCAAAATGATTCAAATTCCTTTCCAAATAAGCTTCAATCGATACTTGAACTCTCAAGGTTTATGAATCGCTTTCTTTACAAATACAATGATAAAAGACTTTGGTTAAGCAGACTGAAACTTTGATAACTTTATCATATCGAGCATTAAATATTGTCACAAAAAATGCGACAAACAATGCGATACGCAGTCTTGTTCCTTTTGAATGTAACGCTTATTATGTCGCTGAGTATATTTATACATTCGTTCAAATATAAATAATACTGGAAATGAACTGGTACTGCACACAAGTCTTCCATTGGATCCTCAAGAAATTCGAAAACACCCCCCAAATCAAGCAATTCACTGTATTCAAACAGAAGATCGCGAATATAGCTGTTTCAGAATTTTAATAAGAGTTCTCCATCCAAACTAATTCAATTAAGGACAACATTTGCGACCCAAATCGAGCGCTATGAATAAAACAGAGCAATAAACGTCCCTTCTGGAATTCCCTGTACCCCTGTTGTAGCTCAAATATCTACCGCTTCTCATATTCCTTTATTTTATTAACTAACAAAATTCGGTGCGCTCGGTTCATAAGAACAAAGTTTTATTAGCTCATATGACGAGAACCCAGATATATGGCAGTAATACGTTAGGTTGTAAATCTTTTTGCTCAGTTTTCCCCGCTTCTTCCACTCTGTTGCAGGGACATATTTGCGACAGTCATGAGCCTTCTTGTTTAATGTCGCAAAAATGAAAAGTCGGGTCCTTCAGGATTATTGCGTGTTTCCTTTCAGGATTTGGCTTGCTTTGTGAGAAGAAGCCTTTGAAGATGTGGATTGTGTCCTTGTCGGAAAAGTGAAGTTCGGTTCAAAAGGAAAAATTTACCTAAATATCGGTAATATTTTAAATTGAGCTTCTTATGCAATACTGAAAACCTGAATGTACCAAGGAGCAATGGAGAAAGTTTGTATTGAGTAATAAAGTTCGAAGTAAACCAGGATTTAAGGAAAGGAAAATATCAAATTCATTAAAAATTTCAATGTTGTTCTGTACAGGGTTTTCCCCAACGAAATGCTTATATTTAAAGGGATGATTATTTGAGCTGTTTAAAAAAAATGCTGCAAATTTTACACGAGGGTTAATTATCTTAGTTAAATAACCCAATACCATTGATATCTGAAATTAACTTATATATTATTCATAATTTTTGGTTTTTCACAACATAATTCGTAGGTGTTTTGGTTGATTGGATGATTAGCTCTGATCAAGGGGGAATATTTGTTGATTTATCGACGGATATTCGTCCTTCTGATAATGTTTTTTATAATTTGTAGCGTTTTTCTTCATAGCTCAGGGTACACTGGTCGGAAATCATCCGGGAGAAAATGTTTAGGTTGAGTTATGCAACAGTAATCAACGTTGAGAGTTTCATGAACATTCGGTGGTAAGTTTTCGAGGAATAATTTTTGTTTCCTCCTACCCCCAGTTCTGTCCCCTTGGGGTACACCGATACAAGCTTGGGAGATCAATCTCGAGCGACGATTTTCGTACCACGTTTCACGGATTACGCTTCAGTATTATCTGAGGAAAGCCCCGGACAACGGATGGCAGACGGACGGATTTCTTTATAAGTTCATTCAAATCTACATACTTCAAAAAGTAAACTGTAAAATTTTCAGTGGAGTAATTTTTTTTCTTGGTTGCTAAGATTAAAAAAAAATTTTCAAACAATTGTTTGAAATTTGATAACTGACTTTCATGTACTTTTCAGCGCTGATTTCAAAAATGCAATCCGTGTTTTTCTATTACGTCAGGTTTTCTCACAAAAAGGGAATATTTTTGGGTATAATAATGAAATTTAAGCCATTTTTCCAAATTTATAACATTTGATTTTATTTATAAATCAAGTTCTAAACCACGTTTCCGGTACACTTCTATTTCTCTTTAAGCTTATAAGTCATGATAATATCGTTTTACCTTGCTGTTGAAGCTTCTTTTGTTGCTTTTCCGGTTGTTGACTCGTTGAGGATCATCTCTTTTCAACATCCAGCAGTAGTCCGCTATCATGTTGACGTTCCATCTTCCTTGGTATCTTCTTTCCATTTCCTTCTTGGTGGAATCTTTCACCCTGCTCTTCACTTACATCACCAAAGTTTGCAGGGAAATAGTCAAGATGTGAGTGGAGAAAATGAACTTTGAACTTTTGAAAGATGTCCACGCTGCTTTTTCTTTTGTTTCCATTGTGTCCTCAAACTTTGGATCTCTCATTAGGTTTCTAATGCCTGGTCCGACAAAGATTCGTTTCTTCAGCTTTGCCTCGGATAAACCAGGAAACTTTCCATAAAGATATCTGAAACATTGTCCTTCTTTTGGCAATGCCTTGACAAACTGCTTCATCAGGCCCAACTTAATGTGAAGTGGTGGAAGTAAGACCTTTTTGGGATCCTCAAGGCTTTTCCTCTCAACATTTACCCTAACCTGTAAGGTTTTTCTCAAGGGCCAATCTTTTTTTATGTAGTGATTCGTTCTGTCTCTGCTGTGCCATTCACAGAGAAAGCAAGGAAATTTATTAAGTCACTTTGTTGACCAAGCAGCATTGAAACTACTTTTAAATCAAAATACTACTGGTTTCTCCTAATTACCATTTATTTTACGTATAACTAATGTAGTATAAAATTGTTATGCAACTGAAAATGCATTATAGTTTTTTTAATACGTTTCAAAAGTACATTAGGCTCAATAACAGTTACTGGAGATCCCGAATACCAAAATTCAAACTCACTAGAGTACAGAGATATGTATGAAAATATCGAAAAAAGCTAAAACTATACAAGCAGTTTGTGAAATAACTGTACGTGATGGAGTTTTTTAAATATTTTTTCTGAAATGAGCGTTGAAAATACCATTAAAATCACTAATTGAATTTGAAACAATTTTTATGTCGCAGACCAGTGATATTTTATTTTATCAAAATAAAAATCATTTCACTTCAGCATCAAACTGCTCAAAATCTCATAGGAAGAACATTACGTAGAGATTGCTGGCGTATCGACTAAAATGATCACAGGTGGACGTTAAGGTGAAGTTTTTATTCTTAAGCGTGAACCATGCACCGGATGAAATGAAAGTTAATTTTTAATTCGAGAAAAAGCAGTGTCGTTCCATTCTCTCCCAAACTATTCGCTGGGAAAAACTCATATAGACGACACTGGTGAAAATAACAAAATTGCTTGTACATCAGAAAATGTACCTTGATGCAGTGAGAGTGTGTATAAAATTCCTAAGAAATATCTGCAATTGCGGCGTTGTCATTATGAATAAAGATTTTTTCCGGGAAAACCCACAACCCTGTATCTCAAAATTTGGAACGTTCACGACATACGTTCATATGAAGTTCTTCTCAAAATGGTTTCAATAATAGCAATAATAGCATATTATTGAACAACATCCAGTATAATTTTTTTCAATGTTATTGCTAGTTATATACATGGTGTTACCTAAATACGGTACAAAACTTTATAGTTCAGAGGGTGATTTGTCAGAGCCTCCAAAAACGTTCATAATAACGGAGTTGTTTTGTTTCTGATATACAGGGCGTTGAATTATAAAAAATACAATATTTAGGAAAAAGTACGCCAGTGACCTTTCTGTACTCGGTCACTAGTTAGCAAATTCAGATTCACAATTCTGTGCAAGATTTCGTGATCATCACGTTATCATCAGAACAATCAGAAAAAAATAACTTTTTTTCGATCACGAATTTGAACATGCGCACAAAAGAATCTGAATTCTAGGAATGCTATTCTAGACTTCCTCTAATTATTCATCTTATATTTTCAACTCAGGTAATTGAAGCTTTTGTATTTGCATTTTCGGGGTATTTCGAAAAAATTCTGAATATTGACCCGCAGTAAGAAAACAATGCCTGCTCCTTCGCCATTTTGAACCACAAGACAAGTATATTTGGGATTATCAAACTTCTACGCTTTCAGAATCATAAAGTAAAGAGTGTTCCATTCGAAATAAGAGAGTTGAGAGTCAGATCAAATCGATAAAATCTAACCGAGTTGTCCATATCAAGTTTCCTTCGATATTTCTGAGCATAATTGAGCCATAGGCAAATGGAAGTTGTTGAGAGTTAAGTGCAAGGGTATGTAATGCATTAAATGCTTTATTACTCTTGCGAGAACCCATTTTCGTATCCTACAATTTCAACAGCAACGAAAGCGATATCGAAGGTACCGTTGGAATTGCCAGCCACCCCTGATTTTTATTGCGTAATCAGATGAGGGCTGCGGATTCAGTACATGATATCGTTTGAAGTGCACTTGGGGCTTTAATTTGGTCTGAATGGAATTTAATCGTTAGATATTTATCTTTACGACTTCTTTACAACTTTTTCATTTATGGTATAGGTTGTAAAATGGATTTTCCGACTGAGAATTTAAACTGAATGTGAATAAAGAATCGACTGGGAATTTTCGTTTGAAAAATACTGATCGTTTTGTACGATGCTAGCATTTCATTTCCCTGAGTACACTTTTCAAAATTGGATGTGAATTTCCAAAAAAAGACATTATTATTCTATGTGGACTCAGTTCAGCCGAATCAATGAGCTATCTTGTGAATCAAAATATTCTGAAACACATTTGTATGAGTGTTTTATTGTCGTCAAATTAATATCCTCTGGAAAAAATTATCAGAATAACCAGGGGGCCAATTCTTGAATTTCGATCGAAAATTGAAGAGTATGACAATTGCCATATGTTTGCGTCGATTTTCTAAAATAAATCTAAACAACAAGTAGACAAAACAAAGTAGAAATGGCGAATAGAACTCTCACCAATTTTGCAGATGCTTGAGAAAACGTAGAAAATCGACACAAACATATGACAATTGTCATCCCCTTCGATTCTTGATCGAGATTCAAGAATTGAACCCCAGCACTGGCTAGCGAAAATAATGAGCGAAACACACCAGATGAATTTGATGAACCCTGAGTATATCGATGATCAACATTCAATTAATATGTGACTTTTGGGGGAATAATCAGATTAATGTATTAAATCAGGCGAGTCAATATTTACATTATGGTGGACACTGCTTCAACTATCAAATAAATACTTATTCCCCCTGAGAAATTTCATATTGTAGTTACGGTAATATAAACGTCTGCATTCATAACACATATATGGATATGTTATGCCATGTATCTATGCTAATTATTCATTGCATATATGCATATTACCTACACATATATCCAGATATAGATGTATAAACGTAGAGTTTGTTTACCTTTGATACGATTGAATATTTGTATCTAATTATGAAGTTGTACCTAATGTTTTGAACTACAGAACTTTAAAATACATAAATACTCAACAATTACTTGATGATCGCTTAAGTTGCCACGTTAATTACTTATAATCTTCGAAAGCCAAATTTCTTTTTGGTGTTTTATGTCGAGTTTTAGTTTTGATTCTGATAATTTTTTTATGCTTTCTGATACATGATACTACCATGTACCCCTGAAATTATTTTTGACTTTGCATTTCATGGCGTAAAAGTATTGTGAAGGATTTTACATAAGACCACATGAGAAGAAAAAGTTTCAGGAAGAAAAAGTACAATACGCAATAAGCAAAGAAAATAACTATTCAGAGTAGTTGAATGTTCAGAATTTTTTTTATGTTAGCGATTTCTCGATATTTCTACATGTACATAATAGTATTCTTCAAAATGTTGTTACAATGCAGATCTACATTTTTGGAACTATATTTTTCCCGTTCCTCCAAAAAATATATCATGAGTGATGTTACTTTTATTTCACAACGGTTTGAGTTATTTAACGTCGAATAAATTTAAAAAAATATAATTTTCATAGCTTATTCGAAAGATGTCAACTTTCATAGTTAGGTATTTCCAGGAACAACTAGCCAAATCAAGTATTTTGTACATTCAATAATACCAAAATATCAAGAGATAGGGGTGATTTATCATACAATTTTCAAACTAGGAAAGAATCTAATCCCGAATATTCAATAATATATAGCTTGTTACACCTCGAAAGAAAAATGTTTATCTCTCGTCTGCAATCCTCTATTTTTCCAAACATTCTATGCAAACTAAACTCTCACATGACAGTTTTTTGTATAGGCGATGAAAACGATGACTAGGAGTAGGTAATTCATAGCGAATAATCTTTTGGTTGTAATCAATAATTGAAAAACATTTGTCATACTCACAGAAGCTTCAAGTACACTCCGAACAAAAATTTTCAAAAAATAATCAGATAGCGTGCTGTACGTAGTTATACTGCAGTATTCCATCTGACAGGAGATAAGCATCTAGATTCCTATAATGTTGGTCTGACGATCGGTAATAACTGTGAAACAGCTATAACCATTTTGCTTGGACGCAGCTTCTTTGGTGGTTGATTGGATCATTAGCTCTGATCAAGGTGGAAAGTTTGTTGATTATTCGACAGATATTCGTCCTTGTGGTTATGTTACTAATATAAAGATATCTAGCTGGTGAAATCTATCGATTTGATTGCTCGATTCATCGGTTACACATCTAACCCCTACATATTGGGACATTGTATATACTTCACTACAAGCACATTGTTCAGATTCGGTCAATGTACTCTGAGTATTAAAGGAGTTCTACAAACATCCATGAATTTCTGATGCTACTTCTGTAATTCAATTTCTTACCAGTCTTCGTGGATATGTCAGTTGCGATAGCAGAACAACGTACCTGGAACGAAAAAAAAATATTAACGCTCTGTTGGAAACTGAACGAGGAAATTATACAGACATTATCAATTTTCGGATCGTTCATATTTCGCCTGGAAGCTCGAAGAAATCATTTCAGTATAAAATCGCAAGGGTTCCTTTCTACGTGTACAATCCTGAAGCGACGTTTCATGAATTCTTATTGCTCTCAACCAATCTTTATGTTCGTTTCAGTATTCTATGGTCTGAAGAAATGTCCGGAATATTTCAAAGCAGATCATTCGTCGAAAAGGGTTTGCTGAAGTGTATTTAATAAGTTTATATCTGAAATCGGATCAGGGCAGTATGAAATTTTGTTTTCAATAAAACAAAAGGAATGTATACAGGGTAATTCTTTGTTGGAGGTACGAATGAAAAGGATTGAATGATATCAAGAATGGAAATAGCAAGAACGATTCTCCCCTAAGGTCTTCAAGGTATATGTTGCTTTTGCGCGCACGTTCTAGGGAACCGCTATAAATTAGCCCAAATGTATGTGATTTTCGAATGTTTATCCAAACGACTAGGTTGGACTCCCTGATAAAGAATGCGATGCCAAAATAAATCGATTCTATCTCGTCATGAAGCCATTGTTACGAAAACTAAACAGCGAGAGAGCTTTCAGGGAAGGTGGCGTATCAGAATTGGACGGTTAAGTTCGTTAATAAGCCAAATCGGCCAACAGTTCCGAAAATTTCACCAATATCTCAGGAACTATACAGGGTGAGTCTTTGAGTTTCACATGAATTTCAAACATATATCCCTCTCTTCAAACAAAACACTTCTTTCATTCATCATTTTTCCAGATTCGGCCCCAGCAAAAAGATAAAGGCTGTCGGAATTTCCCAAAATAACAGTCTTTTTGGCCCCTGAGCTACTTTTATCCGGACCACAGAAGACACAGAAATATTTATCTATTTCGCATAAGTTCCTGCTATTTGGTGACTAGATCACAGACAAAGAGGCTATGTGTCTATGTCTATAGAGTTTCCATAGAATGCAATTTATGTGTTTAGGTCAGTTGTGTGATTTCGTGTACTTCATTTATAAATTTGATAAAAACCAAGATAATTATAGAATTTTTAATATAAGAATTAGCAAGAACGAAATTGTGTAGAATTTTATGGTGAAAACAACTGAATATTGCATAAAAATCAAGTGAAAGATTAGTGTTCAAATGCTCAAGTGTAGTGAAGTATTTTCTTCATAATAATACCGCAAAAAGTAGCAAATCATAAGAACTAAGTATAAGAATGGGTGTTCCCAATCAGTTTTCTTTGAAGTTCAAGCAATGGCTCTGTAATTCTGCAATACAGATCAACGTGAGAGATATTTGTGTTGAACTTGCGAACAAAGTGCAGAAGTGTATTAGCACATTGAGAAATATCTTTTTACCTGAGCCGAATCTGGAAAAAATTGAAAAAAGGGTTTTATTTGATGAGAGGAATGTATGACCGAAATGTACAACTTGAAGATTTATCCTGTATATGCAATCTGATACCTCAAGATCATTAGTTGTAGCCTACTAACGCTCAAACTTCTGCGAAATTGTGCTAGAATCGCATGATTAGTAAATGAAAAAATCTCAAATTTCGCGTCTTTTTTTCGGGACCTATTCAGCAGATTTGTATGCAATTCTGCTCATCACCTATATAAAATTTTGGTTGGATCCTATCTCACTTTTCGACGAAATTGGAAAGGAAACCATGTCAAATTACAAAGATTATTATGGATATTATTCCGGAATAACTCAAAAGATACTGATCGGATAACGATGAAACATGGAAACTAGTCGGCATACGAGTAACCTAGACCATTCGATCAATCTAATTTTCCACTATTCTCTCCACTGAAACTGATCATACGTGCCTTGAATATTGGCTTTCAATGCTTCAGGAGTAGCTAAACGCATAAAGGCATGAACGCATTTCTTCACATAGCCAGATGGAAAGTACAGCACGAACGAGGGGATCAGTTAACAGGACCACTTCTGAGAATGAAGTTGTCACTAAATTAATTTTGCATTAAATTGATGGTTTAACACGCTATGTGGCAAGTTGTGTTGTCTTGTTGGAACCAAATGGCGTCCATGTCCAGCTGATTATGTTTTGGAAACAAAGATCAGTCAGCTCGAAAGCGACATTTCGACGTCTTATTCTTACACTTCACGCTACAGCAGCAATAATCTTTTTGGTGTGCACATTTCTTTGTCTCGATATTCTTCAACTGTCAACTGTCAAACCATGAACAACAACAACAACCATCGAACTATTGCAAGTGAAAAAGCACCCATAAGATTCGAATTGAAATGATAAAGTTAAGCACTAAATAAACAAAATGGCAGATGAAAGTCGAGCTCTAGATGTAGGTATATAAAGGACAGTTATGCGAATTCAGTGACAAAAAATTTCAAAAAGCACTGCCGTGAAGGCAGCAACTTTTGCGCGCTTGTTCAATGTAGATGACCGCTTCAGCAACGAATTTGAACATGCACGCAAAAGCTGCTGGCTTCACGGCAGTGCTTTTTGAAATTTTTCACTGATAAATTACTGGATTTCAATTCGATCAAATCTGTATTTTTGGAAATATTGGAAAAATAAAATTTTGAATGGATATATCTACGGAATCATTGGGCGGATTTTACCCATTCACGAATTCGGCCTTTTTAATTAAGGTCCAAACCTTCTCTACAAATATCGAGTTTCTAAGTTGTTTCTTTCGGAAGTTATTGTGTTTACGCAGTCGGCCGTTAGGCTGACCGTAAACAATGACAACCAATGATTCCGTAGATATACCCAATCAAAATTTTATTTTTCCAATATTTCCAAAAATACAGATCAGATCGAATTGAAATCCAGTACTCGAAAAATAACAGTTCGAAGTTTCTTACAGAATTTAATGAGGATGATTTGATAAGAAAATCATAGAAATTTTGTTTTTCAAATTGTTCTAATGACACGATTATCACGAAATTTCGCGAAAAGTTGTCTTTCAGCATCTCAAAACTAGCTGTGAAGTTTTGTCAGCACTGAATCAGTATTTCTCGAGTTATACCAAACAAATCAACGATATCGAAAAGAAAACCTCGAAATTTGAAATATTTTTTCCCGATATCTTCAAAACTTATGATCGTATCGAACTGAAATTTCGAACACTGTTGTGAAATAAAAAGCTTGAAGTGCGAGTGGAATTTTTTTTCGGATATGATGAATGGTTTCCGAAAAAAAAAATTTTTGGAAAAAAATTTCGAAAAAATTTTTTTTTTTTATTTGATGACGACATGACACTGACGAAATTTGGCTCAAAGTTGCGCATCTTTATACTCCATCTAACTGCCAAGTTTGAATCCAATCGCTTAAGTAGTTTCTGAAATAAAAAATGAATAACTTCAAAACTTCGGGTGCCTATAACTCCGAAACTATTCGACCGATTTGGCCCATTAACGAACTTAACCGCGGCATCCTTATGCGCAACCTATCCTGAAAGCTTAAAGTTGCTAGCTCGCTCCTGTCGAGAGTTACCGTGTCTACGGCCGGACGGACGGCCGGCCGGCCGGACAGAATCAATTTTGACACCGGGTTCGTCATCAGTGAGTCCAACCTAGTCGATTGAGACCATTTTCGGCTCAATCATCCAAAATTACAGACATTTGGACAAAACGATAACACGCTGTTCCCCTTGAACATGCGCGCAAAAATCGAGCTTTTTCAATGCTCTCTTGGTAGTAAGAATAAAAAGTCAATTCCTCCCTATTCTAATTCAATATTTTCCGGTTCAGTGAATGCAGCAAGTGTCCGCAATATTCAACTTTTCATCGTCATTTTCAGCTCCAGAAAGTTCCCCTTTCAAAACGTCCATTCCAAATGGTTCCGCTAAATAACAATAATTCGAGCTCAACTCAGACGCAAGAAAAGACACGCTCAACTTGCCCCGCCAGACTAATCCCTCGGGAATACCAACGAGATTCATAAAAAACACGTATAGAAGCCGAAACTTCCCGCACAAAACAATAGCCGACCTATTTTCGTACTCCTCGACCCGAAAAAAAATAACCACAGCAATAAGAAATTCCAACCCCGACGCTGCTCGAGATTTCAAATAGTCTTCCTATAGCTTGAGGGCTAATGGTTCGCGCGCTGAATAACGGTATTAAATTGCAAATGCGATACGAGCGCGGCCCATTCAATACGTCGTTTTTAGTGAAAAAGTTGTCCATTTATTATCGGGGCCGATACAGTTTCGAAAAGTTGGATTTCGGGAGAGGAGGTAAATGCCGCGGAATATCTGCAAGGCATGGATCCGAAGCTTTCTGAGTTTTCTATGACGCTGGAGTATCGAGCCAAACAAATTGATTTGGAGTGGGACTTTGTTGTGGAAATATCGGTGAATTTAGGGACACATTTTTCACGATATCTTGACCGCCGCTTCTTTTTAGAGTTTTTGTGGAGACACAAAAGTAGCAGCGATCTATTCCAGATATTATTTATGGGTAGGTGTCAAGGGTTACATTTTGTCTTGTGGAAATGATGAATAAACTGTTGGACAGTGGAGAGGTTAGACGCAGACTTACTTCACATACTTAAGGTAAGGCAACAATGGAGTGGTTTCAGCTTGGACGCTCTGAAAGAGATGCTTCCGTTGTTTAACATTGGGATATTGGTGACTTTGAGGAAAGACTCTTCATGAAATACTTGCTGGTGCTTATATTTGTTCTTTTGTGCAGAGATGCGACGAAAGATGCTACTAGTTCAGTAGGTATTTGTGGTGAGAGGTCAATGGGCGAATCTGTATATTGAGGCTAGAAAGAATGAGTGCTAGAGAAAGGTTCGAACTGAAAAAAAATATTCAGAGTGCGTGTTATCTGTTGATCCTTCAAAAGGGACAAAGGAATGTTTATCAACCATTTTTCGGTGTTTTTTCCTGGGCAGTTCACAGTGATGCAGTCACAGGTGAAGCTGATTTCGAATAGGCATTCATTAACTTGGCTAATAGTTTATGAGTTGAATAACGGTATTAAATTGCAAATGCTATTCGAGCGTTCCAAATAATATGTCTTTTCTCAGTGAAAAAGTTTTTCATTTATTATCCAGACCACTAAAGATTCGGAAGTTGGACTTAGTCTATCGAAGAGATCCCGAGGAATATCTGCGAGGATTGGATCCAAACCTTTCTGAATTCTTTATGAGCCAAACAAATTGATGTGACGATTTGGTTGGTTGGAGTGGGAATTTTTTGTAGAACTACCAATGGATTTGGGGGTACATTTTTTACGATATCTTGACCGTTGCCTTATTGTGGAGACAAGAAGAGAGATACGATCTACTGCAGAAAATATTTATGGCAAGATGACAAGGGTATTTCATCTTGTGAGAAGGAATGACGGAATGCTCATCAGGTCGAATGAAATGACTGAGAGTTCGTGTTGTGTGATGACACCCTCTCAAGGCGTGCAGTCATCACAGAATCTTCCAATAAAGAGTATGTACTCTGGCTTTAAGGCGCTTTGAGTGAGCCTACTTTTGTACAACATCAGTAAATTGTTGATTGATGACATATTCTTCCTGACATAGTGGCTGATCAAAGATGATAAAGGTTCATAAGTTATTTTGTGAATAAAGGAGTTACAAGAATTACTGCTAAAGCAAGGCTACGAGCTACATGAAACAATTCAGATCGCGTGTTTTCTGATGATCTATCACAATTCTTTCTGTATGCGATCCGAATCTTTGGTGGGTCTCATCGATCAGTTTCTATTGACAGAGGTATAGCCACAGCTGAAGCTGATTTCGAATAGACCTCTATTGGCGGCAAGGCTGATGACTTATAAGTAAAATAACGGTATTAAATTCCTAATGCGATGCAAGCGGGCCATTAAATACGTCTTTCTCAGTGAAAAAATTGTTCGCTTATGGGAGAGGCGGTAAATACCATGTATTATTTGTGAAGCATGTTTTCTGAGCTTTCTACGAGGCTGGAATATCGAGCCCAACAAATCGATGCGGATATTTTGGCGGTTGGAGTGAGACTTTGTTGTGGAAATATTGGTGAATTCGGAGACACATTTTTCACCATATCTTGACCGTTGCGTTTTTGTGGAGACATGGAAGAAGAAGCGATATACTATAAAATATATTTATGGTGACGTCAAGAGTTATATTTCATCTTGTGAAAAGGAAGTACGGAATTCTAGAGTAATAGGGTATCAGGTCGAATTAAATTATTTGATTGTATGGTGGTGTGAAGACACTGTGTAAGGCCTGCAGTTTTCTCCTGAATCCTCCAATGAAGTGGACAGTGGTAAATCCACTCTACATACTGAAGGAGGAACGAGAATAAGACCATATTTGCTTTGAGATTCTTGGAGAGAGGCTCTTCTTGGACAGCATCGTTAAATTGGTCACAGATTCCTAGTGACATACTGACTGCTGTTTATATTTGTGCGTTTTATAGACCAAGATTGCAACCAGTTCAATTCTTGTTTGTGATGGGAAGCAAGATTTTATCTCGAAGGGTAAAAAGAAAAAGATCTACAGCAAGTAAATATACAGGGTGAGTCTTTGACCTTGCGGAATATTTCAACAGAAGATTCCCGAAGCTGAAAGAAACACATTTGTCCTCTACCATTTTTTCCGATTCGGCCTAGATAAAAAGATATAGGCATTATAAATTTTCATAAAGGGCTAGCCGCCCCTGGAAACCTGAACACTGAAGTTTTTCCAAGCCTAAGATATACCATTCAAATCTTCGAAATAAGCAACTCTGTTATGAAAACAAGCGTCAACTTACTTTTTACATTCCAGTTGGCGAAAAAAGTTGTATTTATAGTTCAATAAACAAGTTAGGTATTCCAAATTTCGTGGGCGATAAAAGTTGAATATTCTTCTCTTGGTTCCATTTTCGATAATGAGGAATTCATCTAGCTATCACTCATATTAGCTTTGAGATTCATCTTCCATTTGTAATTATTAATTTTCTTTGTTTATTTCATTTTCTCCAAAAATTATCAGATTCAGACATTCAAACTTTCATTTTCATAAATAAATAAAACAGATGCACCTAATTTATCTATGAACCTACAAACGTTGCCAAATTGACGAACAGAAAGAAAGAACTCTTCGAAATCAAACAACACAATATGCTTATTCTATGTATACACTTGTAAAGTCTATGATTCTGAACTGAACTATAAATCTGTGGCTCCGTGGTTTTAAGGTTATGTCATGGCGGTTTTCTTCCACCATGGGTTGTTATGTTATGAAAGCGCATTTGAAAAATACCTCAAAATAAATATTATCACAGTTCTGTACATAATTTCAAGAAATTTGGGTCAGCAGAACGATTGCATTCAAACCAGTAAGAATCCCCATTATTATGGAAAAGTGAGAAGTTAATCAATTATACTACACAAATTAGCTCCAAATTGAAAAGGAAGCTTCATGAATGGATAGTGGTGTGGAAATTTGCTTGAACATTAGTAGTATTTAAATTGTAGAAGTTGAGGTGAGCTTATTCATATTACTCCACTTTCGAACTAATAGCCAATTAACAATGGACATGACTTAACCGTAAATTTACTTATACATAAAATGTAAGAATTAAACAACAGAAATCATAAGGAATAAGAATAGAACTGCATTCGACTTATGGAAGTCAAAAGCAAAGTTGTACCTATTGTGAAGATTTTGGTACTTATGAATTTTGTAGTTTCCTCTTTGATTTTTACGCACGAGTTGCGGGATTCTTACGGTAACGTCCATTGTGAATTGGCAGAGGCGGCTACTCCGCTTACAAATCATTCCAAATAAAAAATGCTAGGATTCCATTCTCAACTTTAAGACGTGGCAACGCGAAAAAATTGAATTCTGCGAATTTTTTGAACAGAGTTGCATTCAGCCAAAGTACCCAATTCTCGGAATTTCACAGATATTTTTTATTTTTGAATTTCAGATTACTCGAAAACGGCGCATCATACGAAAAAAAATAAGGAATACTTATACTTTCCAAAATGATCAAAAATTCGTTGAATAGCATTCAAATTATTTTTAAAAGTTGGATTCTTTGAATTTCTGGTATTTTATGAAATGTTATGGCCATATTGTAGAAAGTGGAGGATAAGTATGAAATTTTGTAATCCAGGAACATTCATCGTATCAATAAAAAACTATATTCCAAAAATCATCTCATTCGATGAGATCGTTCGCGAGATATAATCGAAAATTAAATTTTTTCATGGATTTTCAACGGTCTGTATCTTACGAACCAACCCGAATCGGAAAAAATGGTAAGGAAAAAAAATGTTTCTTTTGGCTTCAGGAATCTTCTGTTGAAATATTCTGCAAGGTCAAAGACTCGCCTTGTATTGATTAAGAGTGCGCTTTATCTGATGAAATCAGACCATTCTTTCTGTCTCTTCGAGATTATTAGATGCAGGTGTATTAGTACATTTCCCTCCGCATTTTCGGTGAGTCCCATCGATCTTCTTCTGTGTAAGGATGAGAATGGACAAAGGAATGTTTATCATTCATTCGTCGGTGTTTTTTCAGGGAAAACCGACAGAGGCGCCAAGTCTAATGGTTAATGAATTGAATAAAGGTATAGAATTGCAAATGCTATTCTAGCAGGCAAATTAATTCGTCGATATTCAGTGAAAAAGTTGTACATTTATCATCTGGACCGATACAGTTTCGGAAAGTTGGATGCTGCCGATATGAGAGGCGATAAATGCCTCGAAATATCTACGAGGCTAAAGTATGGAGCCAAACAAATTGATTTGGAGATCTTGGCGGTTGGAGTGGGAATTTTTTGTGGGAATATCGCTGAATTTGGGGACGTATTTTTCACGATATCTTGACCGTTGCTTGTAGTTGGCATTTTGTGAAGAAACGAATGGAGATGCGATCTACTCCATGAGTTATTTATGGTGATATGTCAAGGGTTCTATTTTATCTTGCGGAAAGGAAGGATGAACTGCTGAAACTAATGTTTATTTGGTCGAATGACTGATTTAGTGTGCTTGTTGTATAACACTCCTTACAGCTTCTTTCAGACTAATGTTGATTTCTCATGAATCTTCCATCAAGCACTCTTGGTCCTGATGGTTCTGCTCTACTCAAAACGTATTCAGCTACTCAGTGTTAGCCATTGCCCTCTATCATGCATTATGTTTCAGCAAGGCAGCAGTAGAAAGTCTCACCATTTTTCAAGAAGGTGGAGATTTCTTTTTAATCTTGTAAACTTTGGAATTTGAAGACTCTGTGAGATTTGAGCGGAGAGGTGCATCGCAGGGATCTTTTTCTGGACCTTTGTTGCTCATACTTGAAGAATCTGATCTGCGTCTAGTCCTAGCCTGCCACGTTTGTACTTTTATTATGAAGAAATTTCGTTATTTCTTGGAATAATGGAAATAATTGTGAAAAAAGCGTATAGAGGATGTTTTCGGATCCCTATCAGTAGTATAGCAGCAACGGTTCTAGGTCAATCTTGAGCATTTTTACATGTAAATCTCCATAAGGAAATTTAAGGTCCATCCTGGAGAAAATCGTACCATTCCGTAGACGTGTATGAGGGTTTTTCAAGGTCATTCAGATTTCGGTTGACACTGTCAGCTAAGCTGCCTGGAGCTGATTTGAAGCTGTCTGGAGCTAATTTGAAGCTGCCAGGAGCTGCGTTGGAGCTGTGTTGAAGCTGTCTGGGGCTGTGTTGAAGCTGTCTGGAGCAGCTTTGAAGCTTTCTGGAGCTGGTTTGGAGCTGTTTCGGACAATGTTGTCGCGAACCGCTCCAGACAGCTCCAACACATCTCCAAACAGCTCCGAAGCAGCTCCAACACAGCTCCAGACAGCTTCAACACAGCCCCAAAGCAGCTCCTGGCAGCTTCAAATCAGCTCCAGACAGCTTAGCTGACAGTTTCAACCGAAATCTAAATGACCTTGAAAAACCCCTCATACACGTCAACGGAATGGTACGATTTTCTCCAGAATGGGCCTCAGATTTCCTTATGGAAATTTACATGTAAAAATGCTCAAGATTGGCCTAGAACCGGTTTTGCTATACTTCTTCTATCCCATCTCATAAATCATTGATGTTTTCTTAACTTCTGGGGTAAGCTGATGAAACTCAAGCATTGAGGGGAAACATTGTATATCGTTCAAGAATCATAGGCGAAATACCATCTTCAAAACACTTTGGTTGGAGGGTTGTATCTCCTTGGAGTTACACTTTTGGTATGATGATATTCAGACATCCTATATTCGTGTCGTGTTATGTATTCTATCGTTTTCCATATATTTCTTTGTATTCACTTTGTATTGCATTGTATTGATTTATTTGTTAACGTCACTTTATATGTTGTGTAGAAATGACCATATCCTTCTTTTCAACTCTTCGAATCTATTGCACCTCATGATCGTCCCATACTCATCTCCAACGATTTGATTGAAGGAAAAAGGAATTTCCCTTCTTTTCCATATCTCACCTACAAGCATCGAAAAAGCAAACCTGTCAACCGGAATAAACACCCGCACAATAAAACCCAGAAACATCACGTACCGACTGAGGAAATTCAATCCGTTCAGAGTCGGATAAAAGGGCCATCTTCGAGAGTTCGACTAGACGTCTCCTCACGTCGAAACACAATCAATTCCGATTGAGAACACCACACCCCGATCCGAAGTTGAAAAACAAACATGGACAGAAAATTTCAATTCGAACGGTTCGTAGGTTTCTGCATTACCGACGGTGAAGCGCACTCTTCATCCGCTCCCGTCTAGATTATTTCAAGGACGGACGGTTACTCGTATCCGGTTTAGGCATATTTCCGTTGATGAGATCGAATTAGATTTTTGCACGGGGTGTTTTCTGATGAACGTATAATGGATTTAATGGGATTGGTCGCGTATGGTGGCTTTGGTTTGGATACGAGAGGGTTGGGGTTTTGGTGAATTGGAACTCTAGATGATTAGGGGTGAATGTAGGTGTATATATGGCTTTAGGGCCGGATAAAATTGTGGAACGGTGAAATTAGACACAGAAAGAAACTCGATATTCGTAACTGTTAACGCTCGGCATGGATATAGTGGATTTACCTCACGCATTGATATTACCGCATCTCATAATGATTAGTGAGTCTATCATGATGCAATGAGTGGCTATCTTACCGCCCTTTCATCGTTATAATCATCGATTTCAAGCGATGGACCAGAAGCTCCTGTCAAAGTTACGATTATCCTAGCTGACATAGGCAAAGGATTAATCTGTCAATTTGGATAACCGTAACTATAACCGGAGCTTTTGGTCCATCGCTTGAAATCGCTTAATGTTTTCTTAGCTCCATAAGAAGTTTCGATGATTGTCTATGGTTTGACAGTTGAGTATGTCAAACTCAGTTGACATTTCTGTTTCCATCATAAATCATTTACCGCCAGAACAATAAGTCTGTGGAGCACTTCGTCCATTTCACGGTCAACATAATCGGGCAAGTTGGCAAACTATTCTTGCTGTCATTGACAGCTTTCGAGCCATGTTGACTGCTCCTTTGCTTCTGAGAATAAATGAAATGAGCATCGATGATATTTGGTGCCAACGAATCAACGCAACTTTTCATACATCGCGTTAAACCATCAATTTCAAAATTAATTGGTGACAAGTTTACTTCCAGAAGTCGTCATGTTAACTAGCCTCCTCGTTAGTGAGACTTGATGCCTTTCGATTGCTTTCTTTGAGGATATGTTGAGTCATTAGTTTATGCCGACAAACCAGCACTACTTGGAGCACTGGAACTCAAAATTCAAGTCAACATTGACTCCATACTGCCAGATTTATTGGACAAAGCATTGGTATTGATAGAATGGGCTACGTAACTAAAACGTGTTTTTTTAGAGGTATAGAACTTCAAGTTGGCAACGCTGTTTTAACTGGCAGCCATTTTGTCAGCTGTCAAGTGATGACATGAATGAACTGACACCTGAACAACGCTTCCTCAATGTGCAACTTTATTTTGAAAACAATAGTCCTATCTATCAGAGCAATTAATTCGACTAACTATGGACCGTTTTCGCACCACGTTTGCTCTAACTGACTGTTTGGTGTGTTTTATGGGCTGGTGAAAACATTCTTCTTTGAAGACGATGCTGGCCAAAACGTTACAGTCAATGGTGACCGCTATAGAACCGTGATTACTGACTTCTTCGTTCTCCAATCGAACAACCATGATGATCAGCAGTTGTGGTTTCAACAAGACGCCGCAACATGTCACACAGCTCGTTCCACAATTAATTTACTGAAGGAAACGTTTGATACCCAAATAATTTCACGTTCCGGGCCAATGAATTGGCCTCCGAAATCGTTCATTTATCGACGCTAGACAATTTTCTGTGGGAATATGTAAAGTCGCTAGTCTATGCCGATAAGTCCGTAACGATTGACCACTTGGAGGACAACATTCGCCGCGTTATTGTCGATATACGGCCACAAATGTTGAAAAAAATGTTCGAAAATTGGACCTCCAGATTAAAACCAGCCGTGGCGGTAATATGCCAGAAATTATATTTGAATTATAATGCCACAAAATCATCTTTTGAATAAAGTCAATGTCATGTGAATTGTAAGAATTCATCCTTGTCTTATGTCATTTAAAATTTCCATACCTCTAAAAACAACAACCTTTAGTAGACGTGGCGGACATATGCCAGAAATCCTTTTTAAAAAATGAACGCCATGAAATTATCCACAAGAATAAAATGATGAATAATTCATTCCAAGAACATAGCTGCCTTGTATTAATATTTGAAGTTCTTAAGCTCTCCAAGAATACTTAGGAACACAATAAGTTCAAGGTGTATACATCAAAACTTCATCAAATTGTGTACAGAGCTTGAGGCACTCCACTCGAATTGCATATATGATTAATCTCGATGACCTAACCGAGTTCAGCAGAATATTTTCGTATTTCAGATATTTATAAGATTTGAGGAAGGATTTCGGATCTGTTTTACCTCTTCTGAATAGAAAATTTTATGTAATCCAAGACAAAATAGGAAACCAGTATCTGATGGGGTCCAGCAGTTGGCGAATTTCGAATATTTCGGTATTAAAGATGGTGAAACCGATACGCAAGTTCAAATTGGGTGATCCGTTCCTACGTCACACGTCACATCACGATTTTACGATCGATGCATCCGACGCTGCTCATTGGCTTGGTAGAGTGGAAGGTACAAGAGAAGAGAGAGATAGTGGTTATGTCACATAACGTCACGGAAACCAGCTGTGTGTGCTTTAAACAGCCAATATGTGGAACCAAATTTCTTTTTATTCTCGAACGTTGAAATTTTTGACGAAGATTGAAGTTTTTCCGGCTTCTTATGGATATAAATCGATTCCGATAATGAAAAAATACATCAAGAGACCCATTTCATTATAGTCATGCATTTATTGACAAATCTATGAAAATGTTGAAGTGAGCTCGATAGAAATAATTCGATATTAAGAAATCATCCCTAAATAGTAAATGTTTATTCTGGGACTATATACTGTTTCTTGGAGTATCCTTGAACAAAGTTGCAAAGTAAACATTCTCTCTGAATGCTGACTCGAGAAATTTCTCTTTCTTCAAAGAACCAACAACTGTGCCAACATCCAAGCAAGCCACCGTCAGCGTAAATGATAAACCTTCAATTAAGGATTCATTTTGAGCGAATAGGCTGCTGGTATTTGTTCTATTAATAACAGCCCACTTGATACTCGGAATTCTCGAGCACCCTCTCGTGTTTCATCGAGCGTTATGAACCTTTACGACCTGCCAGAAGGGTGGATTCTGGCGAGGTTTAGTATCGAAGAAATTTCATGAAGTGCTATTTTGCGGTGGATTATGTTGACATTCATAATATGAAATTCCGAGGTCGCTCTCGGATTAGTTTTGGTTGATTGTTTTCTCGTGTTTGTCTGAATCATGCCGCAGAAAATTTACACTATGGAACAATTATTTTTCAGGATTTTTTAAGGTTGACACCCTACATGTCTAAAAAAAAAAAAAAATTGAATGAAATTTTTATTCATATAACACCTTTTTGTAGATTATGGAAACCAAAACTATTTGTCAAGGGCAGTTTTTAGAAGAAATGTTGCCTTAAAAACGTCACTTCGTTGGTCGTTTGCATTATTCCGTAATTGTTCATGAGGCAACACTTAATTTCCTTCAATCATTTAAATTATAGAAAGAATTTAATTATGCAAATTTTTTCTTTATGGTCTGTTGAAGGAGTCAGATCTAGACTTCGAAACTTTTTGTTGCAATTTATTGATCGATTACTTCATTCTGATAATGTTCATTGGGCAACATTTTTTTTAGAAACTCTCCTCGACAAATTGTCTCGATCCAGCAATTTGCAAGGGCATTTTCTATGAAAAGTAATGCTCATTTGATTTTTATCAGATTTTTTTTCGGATATGGATCAAACATAAAAAACAAGGCAAAATTCTCCCAAAATATCTTTTAATCGATATATAAAGTAATTATCAGGATACTGGAATCATCTTTATTTTTCACTTGCGCGTCAAAATTATGAAACAAATTCATTTTCTCCGAAGAAAAATATTTGGCAACACAATCCTTGAACAGGTCAATTGTTTTTCACTTTTACCAAATTTATATGCATTTTTGAAGGATTTCTGTTGCACCCTGTGCCATCCCCATGAACCCTCTAAATTTTTGATTGAGGAAAGTAGGTCATGTGGTACTTTTTTGGCAAGGTCTTTGTATCTTATTCACAGGCGTGCAGAAATTTTCGAGAAAAAAATTTTTCTTGGAAAAATTAGTTAGTTCAAAGTGGTTTTCAGTATGTGCACTTTGTCATGACTCATTTACTTTGAGACGATGGTACCTGATGAAATTTGTCACCGCGAGAAAGTCGACAATTACAGTTTTGTCCATACACAACTTTCAACTCCCTCACGGGAAATTTTTTTGTCTTGATTAGAGGGTTCGTAGGGGTTGAAAGTTGTGCATGGACAAAACTGTAATGGTCGACTTTCATTCGGTGATGAATTTTATCAGGTAACATCGTCTCAAAGTAAATGAGCCATCACGAAGTGTACATATTGAAAATCTCTTTGAACTAACAAATTTTTCAAAAAATTTTTTTTTTTCTCAAAAATTTCTGCACGCCTGTAAGGAAGATACCTTGCCAAAAAAGTACCACATGACCTACTTTCCCAATTCAAACAATTTAGAGGGTTGATGGGGATGGCACAGGGTGCAACAAAAATCCTTCAAAAATGCATAAAATTTGATAAAAGTGAAACAAAAATTGACCTGTTTCAGAATTTTGTTGCCAAATATTTCTTCTGAGAAAATGAATTCGTTCCATAATTTTGACGCGCACTGTAGATAAGCTCATCACGAATCTATGCTGTTGTTCGTGAAAAATTTAATTGTGTCTGACCCAAATTACCAGTTGACAAATTGACAACATTTCAAGTTATGGTTTCGATGAAACCTAACCAGTTGAATATACATGCGAAAAAAATGTATTCCACAGATTTCGAATATATGTAGAATTCCAATCCTGCATGAATTGATGTAACCGCTATATCCACGCTCTATTTTCATCCTAATTGAAATTGAATACGCTGAAATAGAATAAAACCAAAAGATAACCCGACCCAATCGATAGCTCATCAAATTACCTGCGATGAAAAACTCGACATGTAATTGAATAACCACACAATTTAACATGTCCGACGCACGCTATATTCGTCAGTCTCAATCTGTCCCGTCTATAAATGAGATACATCAATACCTAACGCGGATACGTCACAGTTCAGTGTGGTCGCATCTCCTATTGTGTTTAGCTGACAATGGTCCCTGTCCCGTTTCTTTGTCTAATCAAACAATGGCAATCTTACACTCACTTGAGCACGCGTGTGATACCACCATTATTGAATACTGATCGAGTGTTGTCGGGAGCAGACGGCAAAGCATTGAGAATCAGTCTGCAAACAACCTGATATTCATCCAGAATCAAATTGTTCTCGTGGTATCAATTGATGGGAATTTACATAGAATGGGGTGACTGTTGGATCCAACGGAATAGACGACTTCGGCCCAAGTTGCCAACCCACAGTTTTCTTCACAGATTTACTATCACTAGGGAACGGGAATTTCAGGACAAATTCGACATGATAAGGTTCGCGTTATTTGTAAATATCCGTTAAAGATGCCTCGGCTCATCAAACAAGATAATTCATTCCAAATATAGGTTTTTGTTGAAATTAAAGTTGGGATTCCTGATTTCATGTTAATAGTGTCAAGTTTATAAAGGATATGTTCCGCAAAGCAACTTGGTTATTTCGGTTGCCGGTTTACCGTTCTGTAAATATGAAATATTCGGTTGGTTCCTGAAATAAAAAGTTTATCACGGAATTCGATCGATGAAAAGCAATCTTTCCGTCACCAGAACATAGACATATTAAGTCTATGCACCAGAACGACAATCAATGTTTTATGGTGACATATCCATAACATAGAACAATCTTTATTTACCTTATGATCCGTAGACCATACCTAGTAATTTTTCCATTGTTGATTGTTGTCTCTTCTATGTTCTATGGATCATAAAGTAAATAAAAATTTATCTATGCTATGGATATGTTACCATAGAACATTGACAGTCGTTTTGGTGACAGAAAGAACGTTTTTTCATCATTCAAATTCCGTAATTAACCTATTTGTCAGGAACCAACCGAATATTTCATATTTACGGAATGGAAAACCAGCAACCGAAATAACCAAGTTGATTTGCGGAACATATCCTGTACAAATTTGACACTATTAACATGAAATCAGGAATACCAACTTAAATTTCAGCCAATCTGAGATGATCTAAACAAAACCCTATATTTGGAAAGAATTATCTTGTCTGAAGAGCCGAGGCATCTTTTACAAATATTTATAAATGACGCAAACCTTATCATGTCGAATTTGAACTGAAATTCCCTATCCCCAGTGATAGTAAATTTGTGAAGAAAATTGTGGGTTGGCAACTTGGGCCGAAGTCGTCTATTGGGCTCTGACGTTGAACAATTAATTTAGGTATCAAGATCTATGGTTAACATCTTGGAAAAGTTCAATTCTGTTCAGGTTGTAGTATGTTGATTGAATTTGAGGCTTATTTCTGTTCTGACAGACAACAATACCTCGAACATAATGGGGTGACTTTTGGAGCTTAGCGTTCGTTTTTTTTGGAAAAACTTTTTGGGTGCGAATGGTTGGAAAAAATCTAGAAAAGCACTGACGTGAAGTCAGCTGCTTTTACGCACTTGTTCACATTGCGAAATGGTGACTTGGTAATTTCAGTGAAATCTCAATGAAATATAAAAATTAAAAAAAAATTTTTTTTTTTATTTTTCCATAGACACTTATTGACACTGTGCATATTCCAACCAAGTTTCATCTCGATCAGATAAAATTTTTTCGAGTTATTGAAAAATCAAAATTTCAAATGGCTGTAGCACAAAAACCATTCGGCAGATTTGGCCCATTAACGTCTCAACTGATATATTCACGATCTTAACCTAACCTGGAAATTTCAAGACTCTAGGTCCTTCCGTTCGAAAGTTACAGCGCACACGGCCGGACAGACAGAATCAATTTTGACCACGGATTCTTCATCAGTGAGTCCAACCTAGTCGTTTGAGGCCAATTTCGGCTCAAAATTCGAAAATTACAAACATCGTGACGAAATGAAAACGCGCTGTTTCTCAGAACAAGCGCGTAAAAATGTGGGAATGAGCAATGTTGCCACCTTTAATATTCAAAAATTTTCGGGAAAATAAGACTGAAATCAGCACGAAGTTGCGTGTTGGTGGTCTCCACCTAATTACGAAGTTTCAATCTGATTGCGCTTGTACTTCTTGAGATATTTAGGAAATAACGTTAAAATTCCAAATAACAAAGAAATTAGGCACATTCTTTTTCCTTATATGTCCGAAAGAAAATATCAGGTCGAATTGAAATGTAATCAATATTTTCAGAGAAAAAAATTTTCATCAAAAATTAAAAAAATTATCGAATAAAATTTGTTCTAAATTTTCTAACAAACTGGATCAACACAACATTCTGCGCCAAATTGCGCCTTAGTATTCCAAAACTGTCCACGGAGTTTCAATTTGATCGAGTAAATACTTCATGAGATATCGAGGAATTAACGTCAAAATTTCAAACGGGCCTAACTCCGAAACTATACAACCGGTTCCACCTATTAACGAACTTAACCGAGATATTTGGCTCCAAACTTAATCTGACAATTTTAAGTCGCTAATTGTTTTACTTCGAAAGTTAGAGCACATACGGCTGGACGACCAGAATTGAATTTGACCACGGATTCTTCTTCAGGGAGTTCAACACAATCGTTCAAGACTATTTTCGGCTAAAAATTCGAAATTACCGTGGTAAGGTTCTTGACCTCAAGACATTGAAGAGGTTTGATGAAACTTGAATGTTGCTGTGGTGCCGTTATGTGCGGAGCCGTAATTTAACAGCACATAGTGGTGTTTGGTCTTAAGGAAGCATCGCTTGAAATATTTCGCATCATAGAAATGACCTGTGGATATAAATTAATTGAAAGGAGATTGAAACTAGGTTGATTTTATAGAAATGCAAAATGGCGAAAGATACGGTATCAATATTTTATTGGTAAAGTGAATTTTCTAAAAATATTCATGAAGGTCGAAGAATATTGTTCTTTGGCCTGTGCATCAGGTTTACCTTACCTCTTTCAAGAGGAAGTGTTCAACATTAGTTCAAGCAATTAAGCTGTTCCCGATTAATTCTGAAGGGTGTTCTCACAGAACTTCGATACTTTGAAAAATAAATAATAATAGAATACAGAATAACTGGTAAAATGATGTTTTATTATTCTAATTTGGTTGATAATTTCATGGCATTTATATTTTAATATAATCTCTGGAAAATGTTTGCAGCGACTTACGTTGACTATCCGGTCAGTCCAAATTTTCACTACATTTTCCAACAAATCCTATCCTATGAGGTCAATGGTGGCTTGAATATTGGCTTCTTACGCTTGGAGAGTTGCTGGTTTGTCGAAATAAATCAATGTCTCAACATGGCCTTATAAAAATGAATCAAGATGCGTTAAAACGCACGAACACTTGACCACTGGGAATGAATTTGTCACCATATTGATTTTGCAATAAAATGAAGGTTACTTTAGCTGTATGGCAAGTTGCGCCATCTGGTTGAATCCTTATGTCGTCGATGTTGGAGTGATTAATTTTTGGAGAGGAAAAATCAGTCATTATGGCTCGATAGCAGGATGTATCGACATTACGATTTCTTCTTCAATACTTCGCGAACAAATCAATGTTTTCAAAAATAATTTTCCTGGTTCGGAAGCGTTGTTCTGGCGTTGAACGACTCATTATGAATTGCCACACACAGCTTGACATTCTCAACTGTCCAACCATAGACAAAAACCATCAAAAGTTTCTATGCAGCTAATAAAACAACCATCACATCGAAAAAATTAAGAAGGTTTATGTTTTGAGGATCATATTATCAATACAGATAGAGGAAATGACATAGATGCGACCGAAAGCAACCATATCATACAATAATATCAGAAAAATTCCACCTAAACAAATGCAAAACTTAACTGATAATTCCCTAAAGCTCCCTTGATCCGTTAAAACACACTGACGGCATACAAAATGATGGAGGAGCCGGTATAGGTTTTTAGCTGATTACAATCTGAGATTTTTTTTTAAAATATTCAGAGTTACTGGGGAAAATTATTCTGTGGTCTAGTTCGCTTGTTTCATCCTTTCTCTTCCACTAGGATATAACGAAATTTTGCTCAAGCTTTTCGTTTGCGCATTTCATGCTCTCCTAATCGCAACTCTATCATAAAATATCATCATAACTGTCACTCGAATTCCACTCTCGACCATGTGACCACCAGACAAAATCCTCCCCCCATTTTTCGACACCCCTTGCAGTCATTTAAAATGCAGATTCCTGGACATACCCCTTAATCCCTCCGAAATATATGCAAACACACCCGATCAAAATTCCCCAAAGCTACCTCGTTCCATTTGATTACACGGAAACTTACTCGCGGTGTTCAATGCGTGCCAGAGGTGGGTCTGACGTCCCCGGTCCCGTTAGGGGTTCCCACGGGAGCCGGAGGGATGATTTTTGCTTTATCCCGTGACATCTGGGACGTCGCACGGACGTCCGACTTCCATCTCTAACAATTCATTAATCAAGTTCTTTCAGGTCGATGGGGCAGCAGTTCTGGTTCGTACGTGACATACGTTGGATATGTAACTAAGTGATATGGGTCGAATATGGGGATGGAATATCGACGAAGGCTTTGAATGGATGTGAAAAATCACGGTATATCTGAAAAAAGATCACAATTGGTGAAAAACGAGTTGAGGGAAATGCGATTTCATTCATTTTCAGTCTTTTGGTGCCGAAAAGTGTGTTTGTTTGTACCTCGTTCGATTTGGAAGAAGTTGCTGGATGTATTATAGTATTTGAGAGGTTTGTGAATATACTCAGTAACATTAGAAGCCTAATAATACAAAAGGAATAACCTTGCGAACTTACACTTTTGACAACCGAATGACCATATTTGTCTACTGGCTTTACGACACCGTTTCACTACTACGCGTCAAATCGCTGATTAATAGTTGGTAGAAGTAGGAAGATCTGTTACTATTCGAACGTTATACTAGGTCCTGCCGAGGACTCTCACGTTTTTGAAATGGCTCGTAATCCCCCCTATTGGGTCAACAGATGCGGGGAAGGGGCCGTTGAAATCATGGACCTGTGGACGGTAGAGCACCGCGTTATTGCTCACGACAGTTACGTTCATAATAACGAGTCTGTTTCAGCCGTTCAGCGTGACTTTCGTCGACATTTCAATATCCATCGAAATCAGGCTTTTCCCTCTCGAAACACCATTCTTCGTTTGGTTCAAGCACTTCGCACACGAGGAGAATTGATGAGGAAAAGACTAACAGGAGCTCAACGAAAAATTCGAACACATGAGATCGTTGAAAGACAAGCAATTCTTCGCAGTGATCGTTCGGTAAGGCATATTTTGTGATGAGAACTGAGATTTTACCCTTACCAATTGGTCATTGTGCAACAGTTACAGACAGGGGATTGTTCAATGAAAGTTCCCAACTTAAATAATAATAATAATGTCTCACAAAAAATTATCATATCTTGTACACAACAAAACGAAATCATCACGAATTCTTTTATTTTACCCATATATCCCGAGCAAAGCTATTACTTGTCCAGAACTCCATTCTGAGAAATTGCTGATATGTTCACCCTAGCGCTTACAAGAGCAAGATAAAGCATAGATCGGAAGAATAACAAGATAAGTTGAAACCCCTAGAGGAAAAAGCATTCTGCCATATGTCTTATTTAATTCAATAAAACGATAGATGTAGTTGAAGAGGAAGACAAATAAAAGTTTTCATACGATAGCTGCCGCGTATGCGCTTTCTCGAGATCGTCCCCGGAAATGGAGCGTTAAAAATGAGAAATATTCTGTTTTTTGCCGGAACTTCTCAGAATGATGAGTTCTATTAGATGGGAATTCCTCAGTTTCGGAATGATGCAGAAGTTGCTACGATGTAGACATTCCTCATGTCCATTTCTCATCCGTTCGCAAACGTTCTCTCCGGGTATTACAGGAGATGTGTCGCAAAAACCAAAAGCAATTTGTCTCTCGGATGGAGATAGATAAGTTGAAATATAAAGATTCTGTACACTTAAACTAGACCACAGAAAAAAGTATATTCTTCTGTCACTCGATAATGTCAATCTGTGCACCAACAGTCCCATAGACGATTCCCTTGAATTACAAAAAAAAAGTTGCATATTGCAATTTCGATAGCAAATCAGATTTGGAGACTTTAGATGCGAATAACATAATGAAGCTTTGCGAATTGATGGTGGGCTAAGTGCTGACGTATATGATTCTTTTGAGAATGAGAATTTTTTTGTATCAAACATAATGTGTTATCACAGTATTAGCGGAGGAAATGTGAACGGGGTACCATACATTTTCACGTATGATACAAGAGCACAGATAAAAACCTCAGAAAAAAACTCTGTCTTCCCGTAAAAGTGCAGTGAAATTGTTGTTTGTTATTGAAGGGCTTTTCTTTCATCGAAAAAATTTCTTCTTTCCTTTCGATGCAGCTTGATAACTTGAAATCACACCTAAAAACAAAAAGACGTCGAAAAAACTAATATGAACTAGCAAATAATAAGTTCATGATCCACCTCAATGAAGAATCAGACACCGAATGAAATGCCTCGAAACCATCGTCAAATGTATTGGACAACTATTAACTGAATGTTTTATTGTTTCCTCTTCTTCTCTGCATTTGCACCTTGGACATTCGACCGAATTCCAGTTGAAGAGGAAATCATCACAGCGATCATGACCTGTTTTGAGTCGATTCAAAATGCACCAAATTTTCCGAGGGAAATTAAAACAACGAACTTTTTCTGAAGGGTACCTGATCAAATCTTCGTTGAAAACATCACACAAATTTTATTCCGAACACCAAATTTTTTTGTCACTTTTATTGGAATAAAGAAAAACGACAAGTCATAGAGGTTTACGAGATTTCAATGTAACAGTTTAAGAATTCGGAATATAAGACAGGATTGGGAATACTTTCGGAAAGGAATGATATTGATCCCAAGACTTTTTCACTGCAACTTGTCTACGAATATGGGACGGTGCAATATTTGAGAGAACTGGTTACCACTGTAGAGCTGTAGATCTTATTTAGTCCCACTAATGATCCTCGTGGCAACATTGGAGCAAACAATACCTCGAATCTAACGGGATGTTTTTGGCGCAAATGGTTGAAAAGAATTGTGAAAATACGCAATGTTGCCACTTTTTGATATTCAAGGATTTCGGGATAATAAAAACTGAAATGGAGTGAAAATGGAAAAACAACTAAAAACATTGCGCCTCCTCACAAAAGAATTAAGTCTGCAAAACGACATCCCGTTTTCTCCCAAAAACGTCGACATTTCTACGAATTCTAAGATTTCACGCGGCTATTGGCAACGTTAAACCATGTAGGTACACCGTGATGCAAGTGCCTGAGCTAGAGATATCAACTAGGTTTAAAGAAACTTGAAGGTGGCTTTGTTGCCTAGTCGTATTTCAACACCACATGGTAATGCAAGCTGTGCATCAATTTTACTAACATGAGCGAACAACCGAACAACAATATTCATGCAGATGAGCAAATCAGGCTATTACAACACAGCGAAAATATAATGGGGGTTTTCCTGAATTTGGGTTATTACTGCAAATGCAAATTTGAACACAATTATTATGGGTTTGACTCATCATTTTCCCAAATTACCTTCAGAAAGTATTCAAAATCAGGTTTCAAAATTGGGGTTTGGGATTTGTCATGCATGCACGAAGTGACAACATTGTTTAGTAGAATTGCCTTTTCTGCTATAGAATAACGAAATATTTATTCATATTCTGTGGTACACACGTGTTCTTTGTCAATATAACCAAACAATTTCCGTTTGCGATTTCTCCGTAATATGACAGTATGACAGTCTGTGCTTTTCTTTTTCTATTCCTTGGTCGTTGTCTTCTACTCTAACCAGATCGAAGTATAGCTATCTCTGTTTTTCTAAGCAAAGTAACACATTTCACGTCCTTTTCTTTCCGAGAAAGCTGAGTTCGACGTTGCCATATAGTGCACTCAAGACAAATCCCTTTAAATGCAAATCCCCATTTTTATTTTTCAGTTTTAGGTGATCAAACATTTTTTTAAAAATACAATATTGAAATTATACGTTTGAAATGTGATGTTCTGAAGGTATTTTATGAACATAACTGCATTTTCGTTTAAAGGAAAAACCCCCATTATGTGGAAAAGATAAGTAGACGATATTCTCTATATCTGGTTCAGAACAGAGGAGGAACAAGAGATGTTCTTCAATACAAACAATTATGCCGTTTTTCCCATACCACGCTCCCCAAATTGAGAGAATAGCTTTTAGATTTTATATTGATACAAATTTCTAATCCATATATTTTCGGCTTTACTTACCAAAGCCGCCCAATGACAAGGCAATATCCACTATAAATATTATTTTCCAATATTTATAAAAATGAAAATCAGATCGCACAGAAATCTAGTATCTGGTCATGGCTAGATTAATTGTTTCATGACATAATCAAGCAGCATCGGGCACGCTCAATATGTGGATGGGTAACCAATTTTAAACGTGAAATCTGTAAAATTCACGTCAGTTTTTTTCTGGAATATCTTGGTGCGGAATTTCAATTTTTAGTGTGTATAATTAATCAGATGTCCTAGACAAGACAGAAATTCCATGAAAATTTTATAAAATTCTTAAAGCAGAAATTAATCCTCGGGCTACTTCCAGGTAGTGCTATTAACGGAGCCTCTTTCCTTGCAACATTAAATTGAATCACGTGGATCTGAAGACTTCTCTAGAGAAGAAGGAAAACTTTTCCTTGATAATATATAGGAGCCCGAGATGAATCTTAGTTTTCATCTTGTTTCTCAAGTTTGCGTCCTAATGAGAAATATAACCCTTATCATTTAGCCAAGCGGAAAATAACTCTTTCTTCCCTAATTAGAGCTTCGTCGACAAGTTTGAAACTCCTGAATTAACAGCCTTGACAGGACACCGTGAAAAATGAATTCTTTCGGGAGATTTAATTGGTATGATCGATTACAACAGTCGAGTTTCATGTACAAATATGAATAATGGTTTCCGAGAGAAAAATCCAGAGTCCTTATATGTTAAGGTAACGTTTTGTATCACGATATAATAGTTGAGTTCGCAACCAGGCGAAATTCGGATCTGTAGCAATCTGAAATTCCAACCAAACCGAACAACAATATTCAGCACCAAAAAAATCGAACCAAAACTGCCTTACGAAAAAAAACCACATCGTCAATTTATTTTTATGAGTATCTGAATAACACCGAAAAAATGTAAGGGGTAATTCTTTGATGAGAATTAAGGTAGGTATTTGGTATGATTTTTTTTGAAGAACCTCCCTCTAAAGAAGTAACACCCCTTCGAAGAGAAGAAAAAAAGTTTTCCTTTCTTATTTTCCCTGTTTATTTAGCTAAAGACACGGAACTTGGTAAATACTATTTGTCCATAAAACTACACATTTTGAAATTTTTTCCGTGAAAGGGGTTGAAATAGTCAACCCCTAAGATATTTTTTATTACAACTTTCTTTTGGATTAAAATTTTCCTTTCAAAAAAAACATGGCTCAAAAGCCCGATTCATTTATTTTTATCAATACTTTTTTCGAAAACTTAAAAATAGAAAAAAGATAAGCGCTACTACCTCTGGTGGCTATCCGAGTAACCTGAGGTACAGACATTATGATTGACAAGTTAAAAGAAATGTTGAGAAAATGAGAAAGTTTATACATTCTTCTTGGTGTTTGTGTGATTTAACAAGTGCTTCTACTGAGGAAAAGCAAACTCAAATGTGCCTTCCCATAGATTTCTACAGCCCGGTAAAAAATTTGGAGTTAGGGTGAAAGAAATTTCCTTTAACAAGTCGGGCCTGAAAGTGTTGAAGAATCGACAAAAACCAATAAACAAGATTTATGAGAGTCTGTTACCTGCATTTTACCGATGATGATTATTTTTATGAAGGTAAGCACGAATTGCTCATGAAATATTAGATCACATTCATGAAGACAATTTTTTTCCAGGCCCATAATCCAAGCAGAGAAATTTACTAAAGAGGAATGCTATGCCTTCCAGAAATCTGCCTGTTGAACTGATAATTAAGGAACAACGTAAAGGTTCTAGTGATAGAACTGACTATTGAAAAAAAAAGAGTCTCAACAAGGAAATATCTGGTGATGAATACTCTTCGCTCAAAGTGCTTCTGCCGATGAAAGCAAAGTTGTACAAGGCTTATTTATTACAGCTTTTTTGAGACCAATCATATGAGTGTTGGAAAATTTATTTGTCAATCCATAATGAATAAGGCTTAAGCTACCTTTTGTGCTAGGTAGATTCAGGTATTTCAGTAATCGGAGATTCTTTCCTATTGGTCCATGACGATCACGTGACCATCGTCGACCAATAGGGTGAATCTCTCGGCCAATAGGGTGAATCTCCGATTCCCTAAACACCCAAATCTCCCTCGCACAAAAGGCCCCTTTACGGTACAAGTAGCATTAGCTTCATGTGAATGTATTCATTTTATTCACAATATATTGAGTATTTAGTCCTTCCCTATAAAAATAGTACAGTTATGAGTATTTGTCTATTATTCCAAAAAGTATGTTTTACAATACTATCTCTTTTTCAACTTTCAAGACAGCCTAAGAAATCCACCAAAGTCAATCTTCCCATTTGGATCTGAAAATAAATAATATTAAAATACTGTCTAACCTTGAAGATATCCCCGTAATTTTAGAGTTGCTACACTCAATTAGATCGAAGGATGATACATACCTACTTTATAAGAATGGAATATGTACTCCCAGTAATACTCTCTTCAACTATAAAAGTCAACAGAGTCTTTGAATAAATTGTGAAATCAAAAATTATCAAGCCCAACACTAACAAACAGTACAAAATCGACTATCAAAACAAAATCTATGTCTGCATGTAAGGTTCCAAAACTGGCCATCGAGGCGCTGCAATCTTAAATTCAGACGCCAATACAATTATAATAAATGTTGAAAATTACCGCCTGCAGCTTCAATACAAGCATTTACTCTTCTCCTCATTGAAATGCGTATGCGATGAAATATGCGGTTTCGCATATCATCGATATTTTTTTCTCGTAAATGCTTAAGTTTTCGAAAAAACTCGTGAAGATAGAAAACTTACCGAATGAATAAGACTTTTAAGGCATGTGGATACGATGGAAGGAATCGCCTTAGCCCCCACAGATCACACTAAATATCTTGGTGTTATCTTCGACCAGAAGCTCTGTTGGAGCCTACACCTCCATGCAGCGATTAGCAAGGGCCAGAGAGCTCTTTTCGCATGCCAGAGGATGGTCGGAAGTACGTGGAGACTCAAACCGGAACTTACCAGCTGGATCTATAAATAAATTTTGCGACCAATCGTCAGCTACGCAGCCTTCATTTGGCTGCCGAAGGCGAAATCATAAACGGGACAAAAGACCCTGGACAAATTGCAAAGAACTGCATGTTTGTCTATAACAGGAGCATCTCGCTCCTGTCCGACTGCTGCCATGCAAGTTATCCTGGACCTGCCTCCTCTAGGACTATTCTTAGAAAGTGAGGCTAGGTGGGCTCTGCGGGTGGCGAGAGAGCGGAAGCTTAAAACTGGGAACTACAAAGGCCATCTTCGCGTTCTGAATGAAAGTAGGGAGCTTGTAAATGTGGTCACAGATAATATCACCCTGAAACACGAGTTTAAAAAAAACTATAGCGTGACAATACAAAGTCGCGACCAATGGAGTAAGTGGTTTTCCCTTCAGGGTCCCTGCTATTTTACACGGATGGCTCAAAGACCGAAGATGGACGAGTCGGAGCCGGTGTATACTGCCCCTCATTACTACTAACCCTGCCAATGGGCTTCTGTCCATCGGTATTTCAAGCGGAAACCTTTGCCATAAGGGAGTGCATCGGATATTGTGCGGGATGTAACTACCGGAAAAAAAGGATAAACATACTATCTGACAGCAGAGCTACTCTACTGGCGCTTGATTCACCGTCAATCCGGTCAAAGCTAGTCTGGGAATGCAAAATGTCACTCAACGCACTCGGATCAAATAATCAGGTCAACCTTATTTGGGTGCCAGGTCATTCTAGAGTGCATGGTAACGAAATGGCTGATCAGCTAGCAAGGAAGAGGGCACCAACCCCCTTCATTGGGCCAGAGACATTTTGCGGCTTCCCATCAAGCCACCAAGCGAGGGCGGTTAAAGGATAGGAACAAAAGAGGAAGGCCAGATCCTGGCGAAGGATTGAAGGACAGAGACAGGCTAAGTCATTCCTCTCATACTCAACGAGCTGGACTAAAAAAGCTCTCTCACTTAGCAAATTGGAACGGAGAAAACTGACAGGCATACTCACGGGACACTGTCCTGTGAATTATCATCTTCGGAACATGGCGAAGGTTCCTGATGATACCTGTCGCTTCTGCCAAGAAGCCACTGAGACAGCAGAACACCTGCTATGCAAATGTGAAGCTGTCCTCTGGAGAAGGCTGCGGCATCTTGGCTCCTGTTTCTTAAAACCGGAACAAATAATGGGTGTAGCACCCAGTAAGGTAGTTAAGTTTATCGAGGCCTTGCTACCTGACTGGTAAACAGCGCGGGGTTGCACACTAGATCTTTAGGTCAAGGTGTCAGCGAGGTTAAGCATAGCCTCATCGCCCCTCCTATAATCTAATCTAATCTAAAGGCATGTGGTTATCGAAGGAGAATGTGTATCCAAAATGAAGTTATAAGAAAAAATATCTCAGGAATTGACTGTCTCAACCCCTTCTAAGCATACTTCAGGGTTGAGAAAATTCCAAAATTTGTGTTTTTGAAGAGAAATAATATGAACCAAGTTTCGTGTCTCTAGCTTGATATACAGGGAAACTAAAAAAAAGTACAATTTTTTTTGTTAATCTCAGGAGAGGTGTAACTTTTCTGGGGCGAGGTTTTTCAGAAAATTACCTTAATTTTCATCACAGAATCACCCCTTAAATTTTTTCGGTGTTATCCAGATCCACCCTGTATTTTCTCAAAACTACGTATCCCATTATTCAAACCGCATAAAGCCAACGTAAATTAACATAAATTTCGAACTCAATTAGAATATCGGTAAAGGCCACATTCCGTTTGTTTCTCCGACAAACTCAAACGACTAATTCGTCTATTGTGACAAGTTGGCCTCGTATGGCATCACGTCTTGTGTATGGCGCTAACGTGCGGCCATTGTCGATGGGATCAGATGGATATTAGTCTTCGGAAATCGTCCCATTGTTGGGTTTAGAGGCGGTCATCGCAACAGTAACGGGACAAAGGGACATAAATTTACTTAACTCTGTTTCGGAGGTATAACTTTGAACTTCGGAAGTCTATTATAACATTCTATTCAGACTGATTCAAGTTGTCGGATGGTCATCCAGTTGAAATTTGGACGCGAATGGCTTCAAATTAGGAAACAATTTCTATGTTGTCATCTAGGAGGAACATGTGTTTTTACGAAACCTCTAGAGAATAGTGTGCTATCGTTTTGCCAAATTTGTGTAATTCATTGATTTGAAGCCGAAAATGGTTCTAAACGACTGGAATCAGTGAAGAATAATCCGATGTAAAAATCAATTCTATCCGGCCAATTGTAAGCACGATAACTCAGAAATGGAAATAGCTGTTTAGTTACGTCTTTCCAATGAAAATTAATTCTCCCAATGTTTCAAATATAGGATCGAATTGCAATTTGGCATTTCTTAGTTAAATAATCGAAAACTTCGAAAGTTGATGCTGAGTTATGGGGAACCATATGATTAAAGAATTTCATAATCTTTTTTATCAGTTCTGTAGAAGTGCTGAAAATATAAAATCCTGGAGAATATCAGTTTTATGTTTTGTTGTACGATCCTCACAATATTTTGAGAGAATTTGCGCGTCGGCATTTTCTTGCTTATCACTAATTCCATCTGGTATTTATTTTTTGAAATATAAATTTTGAAAAAAAATTCTGAAATTATATTAATTTCTAATGATACGATTCTCAAGTAATTTTGCACAAGTTTATACGAAACCCTTATCCAGCTATTCACCGTGTATCAATTCGATAGTAAAAATATTTTTCGAAGTATAAAATACCAGAAAGAAAATTCATCATGGCGAAATATTGAAAAAAGCATACGAATAATCAATTTGAAATTAATTGCCTAGGTTTCAATCCGATTGGTAGTTTTTTGAGCTATCGAGGAAATTACATCGATACGAAGAAAATATAACCAAATATCACAAAATACTTTTCCAGTGGTTTCGACAAAAATTGCGAATAGGCTGGAATTAAGTGCATGGTTGTTAAATGTTAAATGTAAGACCTGCGTCATATGCCCATGAAATCTATCGAATAAGGTTCACACAAAATTTTGCCCTGGGTCGCGATTATACCAACTGAAGTTTCAATCTGTATAATAATAATAATAATAACTTAATTTCACATATTACAATCCAATACACAAGTGCTCGATTATGAAAATGAAACTTGTCAACTCACATATATTATTAACATCCACGATACTCAATTTTCACCCAGAAAAAATCACATTACATGGAAATATTATTATAGAAATATAACTGCAAACAACTGGATGATATGAGCCTCACGGAAATTTGCATGAGATTTCTTATGGACACCTTACAACTAAAAACAAAATTTCAATTCGAACAGGATGGAATTTCACGACTCATTCGAATATTGTACCGCCCCATATTCGTAGACAGGTTGCAGTGAAAAAGTCAAGGGATTCCTTTCCGAATTTATTCCCAATCATGTCTTAGATTCCGGATTCTTAAATTGCTAGATTGAAATCTGGTGAACCTCTATGAATTGACGATTTTCTTTATTCCAGTATGAGTGACAAAGAAATTTGGAGTTCGGAATGGAATTTGTGTAATGTTTTCAACAAAGGTTTGATCAGCGATCCTTCAGAAAAAGTTCGTGGTTTTAATCTCCCTTGCAAAATTTGGTACATTTTGAATCGATCATGGTCGCTGTAATGATTTCCTTATGGAATGGAATTCGGTCGAAAGTCCAAAGTGCGAATGCGGAGAAAAAAGGAATCAATAAAACATTTAGTTAATAGTTGTCCAATATATAAATTTGACGATGGTTTCGAGGCAATTCATTCGGTGTCTGATTCTTTATAGAGGTGGATCGTGAACTTTTATTTATTTAATGGCTAATGACTCATTTACTAGTTCATATTGATTTTTTCATCTTCTTTCTTGTTTTCTTGTGTTATTTAAAGTTATCAACCTACATCAAGAGGAAGGAAAAAATATTGTTGATGCAAAAGAAGCACTCCAATAACGAACAACCATTTCATTACACTCATACGAGTAGACAGAGTTTTTCCTGATTTGATCCTGATTTTTCCTGAAAATTGTACGGCTCATTCTCAAAAGAATATACAGTGCGCGTCAAAATTATGGAACAAATTCATTTTCTCAGAAGAGAAATATTTGGCAACAAAATCCTGAAACAGGTCAATTTCTGTTTCATTTTTACCAAGCTTTTATGCATTTTTGAAGGATTTTTGTGGCACCCTGTACATTCCTCATCAACACTCAGAATTTTTTCAATAGGTAAAGTGGGTCATGTGGTACTTTTCTGGCAAGGTCTTTGTATCTTCTTCACAGGCGTGCAGAAATTTTCAAGAAAAAAATTTGTTTTGAAAAATTGGTTACTTCAAAGAAGATTTCAGTATGTGCACTTTGTCATGGTTAATTTACTTTGAGACAATGGAACCTGATGAAAATTGTCACTGAATGGAAGTTGACCTTTACAGCTTTGTTCATGCACAACTTTCAACCCCTATGAACCCTTTAATGGAGAAAAAAAAAATGTATTCACGTGAGGGGGTTGAAAGTTTTGCATGAACAAAACTGTAATGGTCGACTTTCATTCGGTGACAAACTTCATCAGGTACCATCGTCTCAAAGTAAATGAGCCATGACAAAGTGCACACACCGAAAACCTCTTTGAACTTACTAATTTTCCAAAAAAAAATTTTTTTTCTTGAAAATTTCTGCACGCCTGTGAAGAAGATACAACCTTCTTTCCCTATTCAAGAAATTTAGAGGGTTGATGAGGATGGCACAGGGTGCAACAAAAATTCTTCAAAAATGCATAAAAATTTGGTTAAAGTGAAACAAAAATTGACCTGTTTCAGGATTTTGTTGACAAATATTTATTTCTTCTGAGAAAATGAATTTGTTCCAAATTTTGACTAGCACTGTATATTATACCTCGAAATCTTAAAGGCGACATTCGTATGTGATAATCATCGCAGACACCGTTTTAAGACAAACCCACGGCCGCAATTTCCCAAATGAAGCCAATTTAAGTCCCAATCTTCCCAGAAGAATCAAATTATAACCCAACTTCCCCCAAAGTACATCGAAGAGCAAACTTCGAGATTCGATGGAATATGAATAATTTTCAATATCCATTATGAAAAGGGAGTTTTCCGAAGACCTGGCATGCCCCAAGGACATGCAAATCCAACCAGAATTCCGTGTTAGCGAGTCACTTTTGTTTCGCAAGTTTTGATCGATTGGTTTCGTCCGGATGTTCGGCATTCGCGATCTGCTGTTAATTTCCCAAGATAATTACGTGAAGACGCTTCTTCTGCGGGACTTGGTTATATCAGCGGATCCAGAAATAAAGAACCAGGAGTGGCATCTGGGACGTGGGCCGATTCCTTAGGGATTCAGTCTCGCCATTAGGACGTATTGATTTCGGCAGTCGATAGGATCGGATTCATTTGAATACGCCTCGGAGACAGGGTGGGGAATTTGGTAGTTCGGTTGTGGAATCTGACGAGTGACGAATACACGAAGGTAGTGTTTATTCTTGATAATTTTTCATGAAAATGAAGTGGCAAAGTGTTAAAGAAGGGTTTGATAGTAGGATATAATAAAACAGAGGGGGTTCCTAAATCGCATATACAGGGTGGGCAAAATTCGTTGTCTACTGAAGGGATCTCGAGAACTATAGCAGCTAGAAGAAAACTGATAACACATTCTCGAGCTCTTTTTTCCTGAAAGAGAACTTTCGACTATACTTTACATTTGAAAAATCCAAAATCCTTCTCATTTCTCGGAAATGGCTGGATTTAAAAATTCAGTCAGTGTATAATGTATCAACAGATTTCGAATAAGAGTTCAAACAAGCGAGTTATTCAGCAATATTGAAAATGACATTTTCTTAATTTTAGCTCATAACTCAAGTTCTATGCGCGGTAAGCTGGATCTGTTTTCAGATTCGGATTATTCAGGAAAAAAGAGCTAGAGAATGTGTTATCAGTTTTCTGCTAGCTGCTATAGTTCTCGAGATCCCTTCAGTAGACAACGAATTTTGCCCACCCTGTACAGTGCGCGTCAAAATTATAGAACAAATTCTTTTTCTCAGAAGAAAAATATTTGGCAACAAATTCTGAAACAGGTCAAGTAATGTTTCACTTTTACCAAATTTTATGCATTTTTGAAGGATTTTTGTTGCACCCTGTGCCATCCCCATCAACCCTCTGAATTTTTTGATTAGGGCAAGTAGGTCATGAGGTACTTTTTTGGCAACAAGGTCAGTGTATCTTCTTTACAGGCTTACAGAAATTTTCAAGAAACATTTTTTTTCTGAAAAATTAGTTAGTTCAAAGAGTTTTTCAGTATGTGCACTTTGTCATGGCTCATTTATTCTGAGACGATGGTACCTGATAAAATTTGTCACCAAATGAAAGTCGACCATTATAGTTTTATTTATGCCCATCTTTCAACCCCTTTCAACCCCCTCACGTGAAAAAAATTTTTTTTTCTCCATTAAAGGTTCGTAGGAGTGGAAAGTTGTGCATGAACAAAACTGTGATGGTCAACTTTCATTCGGTGACAAATTTCATCAGATACCATCTTCTCAAGGTAAATGAGCCATGACAAAGTGCACATACTGAAAACCTCTTTGAACTACCTAATTCTTCAAAAAAAATCTTTTTTGAAAATTTCTGCACGCCTGTAAAGAAGATACAAAGACTTGCCAAAAAAGTACTAGATGACCTACTTTCCCGATTCAAAAAATTTAGAGGGTTGATGGGGATGGCACAGAGTGCAACAAAAATCATTCAAAAATGCATATAAATTTGGTAAAAGGAAACAAGATTAACCTATTTCAGGATTTTGTTGCCAAATACCTTTCTTCTGAGGAAATGAATTCATTCCACAATTTTGACGCGCACTGTATACTCCATTCACTTTTATAAACTTTCCCGGTTGGCCATGACGTTCTGACACATTTCACCGTGTATATTTTAAAAACTTAAGGTTATAGACCTTTTCCTGTCAGATAGCTACACAACGTTGTCCTCTCTACGTAGAGGTCTTAGTAATTTGCGATGGTAGCTCAATGGATAGAGCGCTTGCCTTATGATCGTAAGGTCTGGGGTTCAAGCCCTTGGCCGGGAAAGAATTTTTCCGGTTTTCAGGGGACCGTCCAACCATTCGCTGTTGGGTAAACAATTAACGATGGTATTCCTAACGTGGCGCAAGGAATTAGTAACAAAGCCTACACAGAACACACCTAGTCTCCTAAGTCGCACAAGCATTAGCTTCTGAGGGGTTCCACAGCGGAATCTAGGAGAATCAGCAACAATACAATACAATACAATTACATATTTTTCAAAATGTGAATTTACTTTGGGAAAATAATGGATTTGAGAAAATGTTTTGGAAATTCAATAATTCCAAAGACTTGGCGAATGTTGAAGAAACTTTTTTCTCTGTCAGCAATAACAGTATGCTATATTCTTGTACGGAAATCAAGAATCGAGTGTTTTCCTGAAAAATAATGGAAAGAGTAGTCCGGTACTTCGTGATAGCTATTCGAAAAAAAAAAGTACTCGAATAACCCAGCAGTAAAACTTAGCCTAAGTCTGTTATCTTTGGTTGTTGACAAGCTTGTTATAAATTATTGATTCCAAAATAATCAGAGTTAATATCAGAAAAACCAGATTTCAATTCTACATAGCACTTCCTGATAATTTGTCTCTGCTTCCCGTCTTGGCAAAAATTATTTATAGAGAAATTATTATTATAGAGTGTGGTCCAACGAAATCTTAACACCTCGATTTTCCGGCTTTAAAATGAAAATGTGGAAAGTCGCTTGGACTTTCTTCTAAAAGCTAAGGTTAATTTTCTGCCGTGGCCACCTCCTTTAATGAATTCAAATCTCTTTGAGCATGTGTATGATGAAGAGGGGACTGTCCAATTTGCACGAATCTTTATAGACTCTGGCACAGTTGATTCACAAAGTTCGAATTGTTTGGAACGAGTTGTCAGAAGTAGAGATCGAACATCTTATCTCGTCAATTCTGAGCTTATAAGGAAATCACTGAAAACTTAGGATGATGGAGAAAATACAAACAAATTTTTTTTAGAAAGGGAGTCCCTCAGGGTTCCGTGTTGGGGCCGCTACTGTTTTTGTTATTCTTCAATGATCTACCTGCATATTTGACTTGCCTTATACTTACGTTGTTTGCTGACGATACCTCGCTGGTTGTTTCAGCACGGAGTTTTGAGGAGCTTAAACAGGCGCGCGAAATTCTGGTCGCAGAATTTGTGAGATGGTACCGTCTGAATAATTTGGTGGTCAACATCAAACAGACGGTTTGCCTTCATTTTGGTTTGAAGAGCCATGGGGGAGGGTCTTTGAGAATTAGTGTTCTGGATGGAATTATAACTTCGGTTGAATGTACTTAATTTCTGGGTATTCGTATGGACAGAAATATAAACTGATCATACAATATCGACGTTTGTAAAAAGATAAATTCCACCTTTTTTGCGATAAGTAGGCTCAAGGACTCTTTACCTCATGATTCTCTCATCGACATCTATTATGGCCTTGTATACAGTCATCTGGCTCATAACACCTTACTCTGGAGTAACAGCGTTACTGTTTCCAGAGTATTCATTGCGCAGAAAAGAATAATTCGTTTAATCTTCAAGTCCTCGTTCGTCCTGCAAACCTGTTTTTGTAGCTAATAGAATAATGTCGTTATCTTGCTTGTTTATTTTCAAATGTCTCCTGTATGCTGAGGAAAATGTGAGTGAATGGAAAGGACTATCAACTTTTCACGAGTATAGAAACAGAAATTCACACATTCTTTTGGTGCCAAAGCACAAAACTCACAATTTGGAATGTTCTCCATCATACCATTGTATTAAAATGTTCAATCATTTACCACCATCTGTTAAGTCTTCAAAAATGTTTAAGTTCAAGAAGGAAATCAAGAACTTGTGTCTGACAAAATGTTTCTATTCGGTTGAGGAATATTTGTCTGATCCCTCAAATATTTAGAATAATGATTGATTTTGTCTTGAAGGATCAATAAATTATTATTATTATTATTGAATACCATCCTTACAAACTATCTGTTCATCAGAAAAACCGCCAGAATTGACTGAAACAAACCCCGATAAAACCAACATACTTCTGGAAGCGAAAAAAATAACATATCCCCTTCGTTGTCGACATTATATCAAACAAACCGACGTCTCCAAACAATCTCCCTATGTCTATACGAGATCCAAGCTCATACAAGGCTATACTCGAATATCAACCGGCAGACTGTGGCGTCACATGAACCAGATACACACGAAATTGTCCCGCAAGAGGAATGACGGCGCTTCCAGGGAGCGAAAATGATATTGCTTTTTGTTGACGCAAAAAAAGATCACATATGGTGTTCGGAGCTCGGCGCCTGTGGGGTAATGAACTTTGCTAGATGAAAAAATAGGTCAGGGCAAATCGTGAGGTCTAATTCGCGAATGCCTGTGTATTCTGTTGCTCGATTTAATTTTTCTTTCCGATGTTAAATGGAACGGGAAGTGTAGTTCAAATGGGAAAGAGATATGATTCTTCAACTAACTATTCAAACAAGTTCATATTATTTATTATACTCAGTGACTTCAAGAGCGTAACATCCAGAAGGAATATCTTTCACGAACTTTATTTTTTTTCGAAAGAATTAGCATAGTTTTGCGAGCATCATCTAGGGAAACAGCGTGCTATCGTTTTGACCAAATGTCTATAATTTTCCAATTTTGAGCTGAAAATGATCTAGACGACTAGATTGGACTCACTGATGACGAATTTGGTGTCAACACCGATTCTGTCCAACCGGCCTTCTGTATGCACGATAACGGGCGTACGGAGAACAACTATCAGCCTGAAACTTTTAGGGTGGGTTGCATTTCAAAATACGACTGTTAAGTTCGTTACTGGGTGGAGCCGGCCAAAGGGTTTCGGAGTTAGAACCCTTTGAAATTTTGTGGTTATTTCAGCGATAACTCGAGAACTACATGTACGATTAGATTGAAATCTGGCTGTAAGTTGAAGTATAACAACGCGCAACTTGTTCCGGAGTTTTGTTGAGATCGTACTGTCAGTAAATTGAAAAAATTTTCATTTCGAAAACTGTGCATCATATTCGGTAAAAACTTTTTTTCTTGTCAATATAGTACAGAAATAGGACTACCCCTTCAAAAGTGTCCAATTTGATCCACCCTGTACTTGAGTTCGTAAGTACGAAGCCTTAACGGCGCTGGAGCTGAAAAAGCCGGATGTGAACACCGGACCTTGAACTTAATCAATCAACAGACAAGATGTTTCACACGAAACACATATTACCGTTAGGAATAAGACGTCTATAGTTTCGAGTATAATACCAATAGGTTTCATACGTTATAATGTATGCATCCTTGGTATACGTTTCGCAACGCATAAACGCGAGAATTTATATTCGAATCGAAGTCTGCAATCCCCTCAACGCATGGAGAACTTTGTATTTTGTCTGAATCCCCGTCTACCCATGACTTGGAGGCTGGTTCCAGTCTCCAAGACGAATAATTTTTTTTTGTTGGTAAAGTCCAAAACGCTGTCCTTCGGCTGAAAAAGCCGGATGTGAACAAGGGACGTTGAACTTAATCAATCATCAGCCAAGATGTTTCACACGAAACACATATTTCCGTTAGGAATAAGACGTCTTTAGTTTCTAGTATACCACAATAGGTGTCATACGTTATAATGTATGCATCCTTGGTATGCGTTCCGCAAGGCATAAACACGAGAATTCAGATTCGAATCGAAGTCTGCAATCCCCTTAACGCATGGAGAACTCGGTATTCTGTCTGAATCCCCGTCTACCCATGACTTGGCGGAAAATTCCAGTCTACAAAACGAATAGTTTTTTTTTTCTTGGAAAAGTCCAAAACGCTGTCGTTCCGGAATTACCAGACAGTCTCCCGGAAAGCACCAACTAATAAGTTTTGACCTCCTTAAGGAAATGAAATTAGAAGGCTTGCGGATGTCGTCGAGGAAAGTTGAGAAAATCACTTTTCCGGGCAGATTGTGTATACGTCAAGAGAACGTTCACGCTGGTAATTAGTGATACGATCGATGTCTCAGCAACTAGGAAGGTACTTTCGAAAACTTTCTCCATGCCTCAGTTGCTGTCAGGAGAGCTTTCTAACCTTGTTTGAAGCGGGCAATTTGATATTTCGAGAGTTTACCGTTTGTTCGTTACACTTCGAAGTGAATCTGAGGGATTTTATTTTCTATTTCATGTTAGTTGGTCTTGATGCCTTCATACTAAGTTCATAATTGCCCCAAAGGAGTGGAGTTTTCGATGGCTCTCTTAACTGCATCATGAAGTGATGAGAATTTGCTTCAATTAATTTCTATTTTACGGAAATTATACGTATGATCTGAAGTAAAACGACCCCACGAAAGCACTAACGTGAAGTTAAAAACTTTTTAAGGTTTTGAATGATACTCCCGAAATTCTGCCTGAACCTACTGGAAATCCGTGCAAGGAGGTTAAATCTTATACACTATATATTTGAACTCTAGGCTATCAAGCCATTCTCAAAGCCATCTGAAAATTATATAACATTAACATTGATACAAGTTGCCAGAAGTGTGATGTTCAGGCTATTAGATTGTTCGGAAAATTCAAATTCGAGGAAGCACATGGCAACTTACTATATGAATATTGAGTTCTTGTCAGATATGATGAACCATCTCCAATTAGAGTTTCAAGTAGGGACAACATGAAAGGGATAATACAATAATGAAACAATAATAAAAACTACCACAAATACTCTCAAAAACTTGGCTAAGATCATAACACAGATTGGGTGTTAAATCACAGAAAATGAAAGAAACTTTATGGCACAGAAGAATATTGATCTCTTTCTTATTTGTGGAATTGCCAAAATTGAAATCACTTTAAATCAAATGTTTAACTATTAATGAAAAAATACTGACTGAACAAAACAAAAACATCATTTCAGTTAGAACTAGCAAAGGGCAAAAGTACAACCAGTCTTAACTCTAACCATTTACGGACTTCACCTTATCCAGCAACCTGAAAAAGTCCTGAAAACTGTTGACCATAGTTGCATTCAAGGTCTCAACGTTGGGAATATTCAAATGTTTGTAAATCTCTGCCCCCTCAAGGAACTCAAGTCTTCTACCGAACTCAAAATTATGCAGTAATCTTGTGTTTTCTTCTTTATTGAACGTTTGATTCTCTTCTCTTGAATGCACTCCAAAAATAGATTTATTATTACTGTTAATTATAATGCTGGTAAGATGTTCATTTATTCGTATGTTGATGATCTCCATTTTTCGACTGAGAACTGGATTTCAATTCAATCAGAACGGTTTTCTTCGAAATATTGATAAATAAAATTTCGAATAAGTTTGAATCTTAAGCGCCTAGGTCATTTTTTTCATGTGTTTGGTGGGTTTAACAGCCGGTAAAATCACTCATCGAATGAGTACATCTTCGAAAACATAGGATGGAGTTTGTTCCAATTCGATCGAGTAGAAATTCAGCATATGGATCTAGACTGATTTTTGAAAAATATACAAAGTTTTCGTTGGTTTTCTTCCGAGAATTGAATCATTGTCTGAATCATCGTAAATCCACCTATCCTGAAAATTCCGAATCACAAAGATACAGTACAGTTTCCGAAGGCAATCCAAGAAATCTATGTCGGCACCTCCACCATTTTGCAGCGCTAGAAAATTAAGCTTAAATCGATCTAATGTCGAATGTCGAAAACGTTGATGAATCCGCTATCCAAATAGTGAAACCGTTGGTGTAATCTTTGTTTCAGGTTAAAGAATACGTCGGAAATTCTATCATCCTTGCAGTAGGAGGAAATTCAATTTCCCCACGATTTCCTTTTATTCTAGGTACTATACTTCCAGCTGAAAATTCATAGATATTCCTTTTCAGTTTCAATTCTGTTGTGCTAGATATGTGCCAGCAATAATAGAAATATGTTGCGTTTAATTTTTTAATTTATCTTTTCGTGCGATGTTATCCGTATTGCGGAATTTATCATGAGTTTTTCCACTCTTTCGTTATACACACTGGATGTAATATCATCAGACAGAATAAAATTGAAATTCCGGAATTTGTTCCAGGTGAAATTGGATCGCAGTAGTTTCTTTCTTAACTGTTGTATTATTGACGTCGAACAAACATGTTTATTTATGTATGCGGGTGGGAATTGTTAATGGTTCGAAGGTTTCATTTGAAATGAAATTTTCGTGATGTTTTCAACAATTTGAATACATACTGTTCCTTTAGAGAAAATCACAGGTTCAATTTTCTGATGAAATTTCGATGCATTCTGATTCTTATCATCACAGGTGAATCAGGAACCAAAGAATAGTTGTTCCACGTATGAATTCGACGAATATTTCAAGGCATTAATTCGGTATCTGATTATTTCTGAATGTGGCGTTAACTTCGATCATTAAGTGAGCACAAGCAGATCAGTATTTTTTGAGGCATTTCAGGGATACCAAAGATACTGCTGAAAAAACCAGGAAATTTGACAATTTTTGGCAATATCTCCGAAAAATTAGGGTAGAGCTGAATTTTGGTTCCTTGTTTTCAAAACCTGATGAATTATTACCGCAGGAAAACTATCTTCCAACAAAAATTTCCGAATTTCCGAATATTTTTTCTTTTAATTTCCTCACGACACGATCCCAACAATATTTGGCGAGCTATTTCACGTATCTTTTCTTCAGATAATAACCGAGTTGCAATTTGATTTCGATAGTATTTTTCGATAGTTTCTCTTTTTGAAATATCTTCCAGTTTGGGTAATACAAACAACCATAGTTGCATTTTTGAAACAAACCAACTGTCAAAGTTTACTCAGTTATAGTAATAAAGTAAGTACTGTAAGTAAGAGAGTATATTTATTTCCATGGACATTACACAAAGTATCATGGAGAAGGTGCCAATGAAAACGTAAACACATAAAGATATTCAACAAAATGTATATACAGGGTGATTCCGCAGGAGACCGTCAGATTTAAGGATAAGTTTACACTAGTCAAGACAGTCTTGAAACAATATTTGGTTTATGGTTGGAAGTCTCTAATGAGAATATACAGGGTGATTTGTCCGATTCGACCGATTTTACTTTTATTGATAACTTTGGTATGGCTTATTCGATTTCAATGAAATTTTCAGCGTAGTACAATAGTGTTGAATACATTCATTGATTTAAATTGTTTTTTCGAAACGAGCGGTTGTTATTGTGATAAGTCCAGATAAATTGTGCAGGTTGAAAAAACACCCTGTACATAGCATTTCCTGAACTTCGCTATCTGTTTACGATTCTACTATAATAAGTCATTATTTGAGAGTTTCTAATTCTTTTGGCACACTTCTAGTTTTTTGAGATTGATAACTTTGGTATGGCTCATTAAATCTCGATGAAATTTGCAGTGTAGAACAATCTGAACGAGTACATTGAATAATCGCAAAAGTCTCTCAAAATACAGGGTTGTAATTGTGATAATTTTAGAATTTCAGATTAATTGTGCAGTTAAGAAAAACACCCTGTACATTGCTTTTCGTTTCAGATTCTACAATAATATGTCATCATTCAGAGGTTTTCAATCTCTTTGGCACACCTCCGGTTTTCCTAGAAAACATTTTTGAAGAAGAGAATGATCGAAATTTGGTTCACAAGCAGTGAGAGTATTCCGCACTAGGTAGGAAAGCTGTACCTATTGTCTAAGGATGCAAAGCAGTTCTTAAGTTCTAAAATATTCTTTTCAAATTCCAAATTCATATTTAATTGCTAATATTCTGTATGAAACCATTCAATTCGGAATATATTTCGAATTTTAAAAGAATATTTTAGACGTGACGAACAACTTTGCATCTTTGGACGATAAAGCTTTCTTACCTAGTGCGGAATACTCTCCCTGCTTGTGAGCCAAATTTCGATAATGCTCTTCTACAAAAATGTTTTCTAGGAAAACCGGAGGAGTGCCAAAGAAATTGAAAACCTCTGGATGATGATGTAGAATCTGCAACGAATAAGAAAGTTTTGGAAAAGCAATGTACAGGGTGTTTTTTTTTTCAACTGCACAATTAATATGAAATTCTGAAATTATCACAATTACAACACTGTATTTTGCGAGATTTTTACGATTATTGAATTAACTCATTCAGATTCTTCTACACTGCAAATTTCATCAAAGTTGGAGCGAAATTTCGACATAATCATTATTAGAAAAAATTTTCTCGGAAAACTAGAAGTGTGCCAAAAAAATTAGAAACTCTCAAATAATGACTTATTATAGTAGAATCGTAAACAGATACCGTAGTTTAGGAAACGCTATGTACAGGGTGTTTTTTCAACCTGAACAATTAATCTGGATTTATCACATTAACAACCGCTCATTTTGAAAAAAAAATTGGAATCAATGAATGTGTTCAACACTATTGTACTACGCTGAAAATTTCATTGAAATCGAATAAGCCATACCAAAGTTATCAATAAAACTAAAATCGGTCGAATCTGACAAATCACCCTGTATATTCTTCTAGAGACCCCCAACCATAAACCAGTGTCCCGAGACTGTCTTGACTAGTGTAAACTTATCCCAATAACTGACGGTCTTCTCCGAAATCAATATTATAGTTGGGGGACATCAGTAATGATTCGAACTATTTTTATTCTGGCCAACGATGAATTTCCAAAAAAAAATTATGCTCCCAACTGCGAAGTATCGAATTTTCCAACTACCTAGTATCAAGTTTTCTAACTACCTCTCTCTCTGTCTCTTTCTCTGTCAGAATCGCACCGAAAAACCCGATAACGAAATGAATCACGACTGCAGTCTGAATCGCGACATTTTTCACGCCAGTTTGGCAACTTCCGCGTCAGCATCCAACGGTTTTTCCCCCGATAAACGAAAATCGTCCTATGAAGTATATTTGCGGTCGGTTTGTATCCTCGAAAATTGCGCTGACGCGGCAATGTCGGCAGATTCGAGTCCGCTGACTCCCGGTAACCTCATTACGAAAGGTTGTCGAAGAATCTGACAGCGCGGGAAAATTCTCCGTAGGTGAACTGAATGCCCGATGGCACGATGTTTATATCCTCTATTTTTTCTTGGACGTGAAAACCGTAGTTGCTCAGATGACGCTTGGAATAGCAATTTCGACGGCGAGTTATCTCTGGCTGATTGGGTTAATGGAGGACAAAAGAGGAAGAAAAAATTGCGGTAAAACGGTATCTTACGGATTCGAAATGATCTGAGATGAACCAGAAAAAGCTGGAAAATGTTAGAGATGCGATTGAAAAAGGAAGAGAAAATTTGGGAGTTCAGCACATTCAAAATTGAGCCCCACCAGTTTTCAACATCATTACCACAAGATTATGTCAGTGGCTCCACGTTGGGCGCCATATTATGGGTTTCGACATTTGAATGAATATCGAACGCCATCTAGCTCAGACTCGAGTACTGAGAACTTATCTGTGTATGACATGCATTTTTTGTATTTGTATTTTTTCCGAATATCCTAGGCTTCAACGAAACCCCTCAGAAGCTTATAGCTTGTGCGAGTTAGGATACCGGGTGTGTTCTGTGTAGGCTTTGTTACTAATTCCTTGCGCCACGTTAGGAACAGCACTGTTAATTGTTTACCCAACAGCGAATGGTTGGACGGTCCCCTAAAAACCGGAAAAGTTATTTCCCGGCCAAGGGCTTGAACCCCAGACCTTACGATCATGGGGCTGGCGCTCTAACCACTGAGCTACCGCATGTATGACATGCATGCGGACTATGAGAGAAAAATTCGTCGAAGTAAATCACTTTTTTTATTTTAGAGTCAGGGATGAAATTCAATCCTGTCCCAACTTTTGAGGTCGTCCTTGTTTGAATAGCTCTGAATAGCAATTTCTACGGAAATTGATTGAGAGAATGCACAAAAAATGAGGGATAAAATGCGATGAAACTGTGTATTTCGGTCCGAGTTGAACGGAAAATAGTTGGAAATTTTGGTAATGCGATGGAAAAAGCGGAGAAGAGATCATTTTGGTGATCAGCTCATTTGAATTGGGATGCACCATTCTATCACATCATTACCATTAGGTTATGTCAGTGGTCCCACGTTGGGCGCCATGTTGTAGCTTTCCAAACTTACGTTGATGTACTGATATTCAGGTCGATTCTGTTTGCAAATAGCAATATTACTAGGGAAGAGATATTGCTATCATAACAAGATTGGAATTATTGGTATTCTGATCAACGATTTTGAGCAATATTGTCTGTCACTTTAACAAGAATCTTGCTATCAACATTGCTATCTTAGCAACCTCAAAATAGTACTTGCTATGCTTCATAACAAGAAAGTTTAGAAAAGGAAAATCTCAGAGATCCATTTGTCTCAGTATTATTTCTTCCAAGAATTCGAAAATATTGAAGATAGGGAAGAATGTGCTAATAGAAATGTGTTCAAGGTTCTCTAGAATATTTAATTTTAAGGAAAATTCTTAGACTAAAACACCGGTATAGTAAGCAACAGCTGACCTGATTATTCTAATGATCTCAACAACAGCCATCCTTTCGAATTCCCAACAGAAAAGTTCATCGAATTTCGAATTATTATCGCCTGCATAAAATTGCTGAATTTGATTTCTGGAAACCAAAATTCTATCGGTATCCAGGAAATAGGTCAATTTGACTTTAATTGGTTTACATGTTTACATGAATAAAAAAAAGTATATGCTAATGGAAATGTGTTCAAGGTTCTCTAGAATATTATTTAATTTCAAGGAAAATTCTTAGACTAAGATACAGGCATAGACAACAGTTGAGATGATTTTTCTAATCATCTCAACAACAGCAATCCCTTTGAAGTGCCAACGGAAAAGTTTATCGAATTTCGAATTATTAACGCCTGAATAAAATTGCTGCATTCGATTTCTGATAAACAATATTTTATTGGTATCCAGGAAATTGGTCTGCAATTGCAATTGGCCTTCGGCCGTCTGTAAACACGATAACTTTGCAAAGGAATAACTTAGACACTCGAAATTTTCCGGGTAGGTTTAAAGTTTGAATTCGAAGGTTAAGTTCGGAATGAACAAAATCTGCCAAACGGTTCAGTAGATGAACGCATTTGAAATTCCATCATCTCAATATTCACAAAAATACATACACGATTTGGTCAAAATTCAGTTCGAGGATAGACGATAACTGTGATCGAATTTTACATTAGCTACTGATTTTTTGTAAATTTATAAACAATGTGCTTCGTTTTTAATAATTCAGTCAACTATTCAATTAATCTACTCAAAAAGGCAAATCTACCCGCTAGGTAGATCTGGGCGCTTCCTACGTAGGTATCGTTTAAGTAGATCTACAGTAAAGATTGATCTATCGCTAGGTAGATCTGGGCGCGTACTAGTTGGAATTAATTGTTCATTATTAAAATCTGGTCTCATTTTTAAAATTTCGAATTTTGGGACGAAAATGGTCCCAACCGACTAGGTTGGAATCACTGATGACGAATTTGGCGTCAAAATCGATTCTGTCTGGCCGGCCGGCCGTCCATATGTACTTCGGGCGTATGAATAATTCTATCGACTTGAAACTCTTAGGGTAGGTTGCATTTTGAAATGCGACGATGAATTTTTTTTGATGGGCGGAATCGGCAGAGATGTTTCGGAGTAAGAACCCTTTAAAATTTTGAGGTTATTTCCGTGGTGACTCGGAACCTACTGGAACGATTAGATTGTAACTTCGCAGTTAGTTGGGTAACCTTTCGCTTAATTTTGTTGAGATCGTACAGTCAGAAGATTGAAAAAATTTTTTTTCGAATTGTTTTTCGAAAACTTCATATTTCACAGTAATGTATCTTATTCCAGTTTGATCCAATTATTTTTCTCGGAAATATATGGAAAAATATGTAGAATTTTGTGTTTTTTTCTTCGATATTGTTATTTCTTCTCGGAAGTTATTGTGTTTACGGTCGATCGTTAGGCAGAAAAAGCCTAGAAAAGCACTGACGCGAAGCCATCAGCTTTTGTGCGCATTATTAATGGATATCATCAGAAGTGAACATGCGCGCCAAAGCTGCTGACTTCACGTCAGTGCTTTTCTAGGCTTTGTTTTCAAAGATTAATCAGCTAATCGACATTTGGTTCCAACAAGATGACGCAACGTGCCATACAGCAACCTTAATCATCAATTAATTGGAAAAACAATTTGGTGAGTGTTTCATTTCTAGAAGTGGTTCGTGCCTAAACACTTCTCGCTTACTTTTTATGAGGCGACGTAAAACCATTGGTTTATGCCGATAGAACAACAACAATTGAAGTATTGGAAGACTTGGAATGGACTATGTAACTTCTAGCTAGCGGACATATCATATTTGAGAAATGAATGCCATAAAATATACATCCAGATTATAAAATGAAAAATTCATTCCAACACTATTTCTAGCTTGTTTTTTTGTTTGTAGTTCTCAATCTCTTGAAAAAACACCCTTTAATACGCTATTCTGTCGGTTGCACCACGTTGGGAGCCAAATGTTACCTTCGATATATAGTTCATTTCAGAATTATTGACATCAGAGCAGGCTATGAAAGTCTGGTCGCGGCTTTATTTCTAGTTACAAAAAGTAATTAATTAATTCCACGTAAACTCAAACTTGAAAATGTCAGTATTATTCTCAATACCAACATGAATCCTGCAAGACAAATGTTACTGACTGGTCTACTACCAACATAATTTCGAGTTTCCACAGCCACCTGAGATGTCAATCATTCTGAAACGGACTATAATATACCTCAAAGTCTCAGCATGGGTCGCAGGGTAAATAGTTCTGCATCATCATTTCCAAAGTTCAATCGGAAATATCGAACTCAAAACGTATAATTCCCTTCGGTATAGTTAAATCACTCCACCCTCAACTTCTGAGTACATCTCTGGCTCTTCTGTAAACAAACTGCTCGAGGAAGAAGAACAAGAAGAAATATTCTCCAAAGGTGAACGCAGGAACATGTCGAAGAGAGTCCTGTCAGATCCACTGCAATTTACAGAACTAATACAACTAGGGAAAAGACAAACATCCGAACTAATTAAACATTGAGTTAAAATTATTCGGATGTATATCACTAGTTTCGAAGCGGAGCTTGTTCGAACTTGTGCATTAAAATGTTGCTGGAACAGAGGCGTACGCGAGATCGGATCTGTTGGCTTAGGAACTTGTTTGCTCAGGTAATCTGGAAAAATGTTATCTGCTGAACTCAGGGTTGTTGGGAATTGTTGTTCGGGTGTTTTGAAGATATTTGAGTTGGTACAATTGTTCGTATTCAGCATGACAGTACGCTAAGTTTCAAAACGGGCCGTGTGTCGATGAGACTTTGACAGGTCGTTACGAGGACTGTCACTGTAGAACTCTATCCATAGAAATTATTTAAACTGATTGATTTCTTCAGAGACAAGGGACTTTTTCAATGAACAAATATCTTATTACGTTGGACTACCTGAAGAAGAATCCGTGGTTAAATTCAATAGGTCTCTTGCATGCATTTTTTCATCATTGGAATCAAATATTCTATCCGTGAAAAACTGAAAAACTTTAGCCGTCATCAGAAATTTCAATTTTTAAAAAGAAAATGCCCTTTTAAATTTAGCTCCGCATGCCAGTTGATTGAACGGACGAAACTTCGCGGTTTCCGTGACGTATGGGGATATATCCACTCTCTCCCTCCTCTCGTGTACTTTTCTCTCTAGCAAGCCAATAGACAGCGTCGGCTGTATCATCATAAAATTTTGAATCACTATATGTGTGGATTTTACTCATTCACGAATTCAATCTTCGTGATAAAGTTCCAAACATTACATGATGCGCGTTGTTTACAAATATTCTTAAACGGTGCCTCGACTCCTCAAAACAGATAATTTTTTCCAAATATAGGTTTTAGCTGAGATGATCCTTGATTGAGTGGAAATTAAGTTGGGATTCCTGATCTCTTGTCAATAGTGTCAAGTTTACACAAGATATGTTCCGCAAATCAACTATGTTACTTTGGTTACAGATTTCTCATTCTGCAAATATGTAATATTCAGTTGGTTCGTAGAAAAAGTTAATTACGGAATTTGATTGATGTGGAAGCGATCTTTCTTTCAGAATGAGAGTCAATGTTCTATTGTAACCATGATGTAAAAAACAAGGTCTGCTCATCTGCAAAAAAAGTGACGTCAGCAAGATCAAAATACCAGGAAATACATATTCTGTGTTTTGAATTTGCATATAGTTTTATAACTCATCATTTGTACTTACGATCACAGAGTAACGGATGACCACACCATGTTTTACTTGAATCATGAATGGTAACATATCCATATAATAGAACAATCTTTATTCACTTTATGATCCATAAAACATGGAAAAGAGAACAATCAACAATGAAAAAATTAATAATTATAGTCTATGAATCATAAGGTAAATATAGATTGTTCTATGCAATGGATATGTTACCATAGAAAATCAACTGTCGTTCTGGTGACAGAAAGATTGCTTTTTCATGAATCAAATTCTGTAATCAACCTTTCTTCAGGAATCTACCGAGTTTCATACTTACGGTATGGAAAATCGGAAACGAAATAGAGCAAGTTGATTTGCGGAACATATCCTATATAATCTTGACTCTATTAACAAGAGATCTGGAATTCGAACTCAAATTCCAGCCAATCAAAGATCATCTTAACAAAAACCTATATTCGGAAAGAATTATCTGGTTTGAGGAGTCAAGGCACGGATATTTGTAAAAATTACGAACCTCATCATGTCGAAACTGTTCTGAAATTCCCCTTCCCCAGTAATAGTAAATTTGACGAAACTTGTGGGTTGGTAACTTAGACCAAAGTCGTCTATCAATCAAATTTGAGATGAACCTTGGTGAGGTGTTAGGTTGGCTCATTTGATGTTGTTTGGAACATATCTATTGGCAACCGAAATCAACACTCTCGATCGCTCGATCCCTCTTGATTACACAGATTATTTGTTATGCCGGACATTCAAAAGGTTGCTCGTGAAAGAATCTTTTGAAACAAAATTAACGAACTCATTCCAACAAAAACTGTTTTGCACATTGAGGAAGGAAGATGCCAAGTTTTCGAAATAATTTTGCAGGCAACTGTTGAAAACCACGAGAACTCAAACATCTCAGAAGTTGATTTTGGTTGCCAATAAATATGTCTTAAATGCCAGAAAATGAGTCATACTAATCCCCCTTCAAGGATCACGTCAAATTTTGAATCTTCCTGTATAATGAAATAACAGACCCGCAAAATGGGGGTTTTTCCTTCACAAAAAATGCAGTAATTTTCATGAAAAACATCACATTTCAAACATATAATTTCAATATTATATTTTTAAACGAATGTTTGATCACCTAAATCTGAAAAATGAAAATGGGGATTTGCATTTAAAGGAATTTGTCTTGAGTGCACGATATGGCAATGTCGAATTCAGCTTTCTCGGAAAGAAAAGGACGTCTGCTTAGGAAAACTGAGATAGCCATACTTGATGTGGTTAGAGTAGAAGACAACAACCAAGGAATACAAAAAGAAGAGCGCAGACTGTCATACTGTCATATTACTGACAAATCGCAAACGGAAATTGTATGGTTATTGACAAAGAACACGTGTGTACCACAAAATAGGAATAAATATTTCATTATTCTATAGCAGAAAAAGCTATTCTACTAAACACCGTTGTCACTTCGTGCATCCAGGCAAATCCGGAAACCCAATTTTGAAATCTGATTTTGAATACTTTCTGAAGGTAATTTGGGAAAATAATGAATCAAACCCATAATAATTAGGTTCATTTTTGCATTTGCAGTAATAACTCAAATTAAGGAAAAACCCCCATTATTGAGACCCATTTTGACTACCAAACTGTTGAAAGATTCATGAAAATTCTCTGGTTCTTTATGTAAAAACTTGAGTTCGGTTTCGGGCAAGTAGCAGGATAATCGAGAGAGGATTGTATTAGGCTCATCCACCTCTGTCTAAGTAAGACATAAATCCCGAAGTTATGAGGTTAACTTTGTAGGTTAATTCACTGGCGTTGCTGGCATAACTACTGGAAAATGAAACTTGGAGGAGTTATTATGTGGTTTGGGCCCATTATGAATGTGTATAGAAGTTCGGTCGTAAAATATTGAACGAGTTAGTTCAATTTGGATAGCTTTACTCACTATGTGGTTAAAAGCGTTCATTTGTTAATGGAAATGTATGATGTTAAAGAGCAACAAAGTTGATTGTTTTCTATGGAAATGAATCTCAACAATCTGTGAAAATATTCTAGGAAAGCACTGATTTGAATTCAGTAAGTAGCTCTTACAACCTTAGTGATCGAACAACGAAAAAAAAATATTAACCCCCCTGAAAAGTTCACAGTTTACGTTTTGGAGTATGTAGATTTGAATGAACGAATAAAAAAACCATTGCAAATTTTACACAAGGGTTTATTATTTTCTTAGTTAAATAACCCAATATACCGTTGATATCTAGAACAACTTAGAACCGAATGCGATGATTCATTTTTGATATTATTGGAAATTTGCAGCGTTTTCTTTATATTTCAGGAACCACTGGTCGGAAATCATCCGGGTAAATTTTTTTAGGTTTAGTTATGCAACAGTAATCAACGTTCAGAGTTTCATGAAAATTCGGTGGTAAGTTTTCGAGAAATAATTTTTTTTCCTCCCAACCCTCCATTTAGAGCCCTTAGGGTACACCGATCCTGCTGAAAAGCTTGAAAGATCAACTCCGAGCGACACACGATTTTTTTATCAAATTTCGAGGATTTCCGTTCAGTACTTCCAGAGAAAAGCCCCGGACAACGGACGGATTTTTTTATTCGTTCATTCAAATTTACATACTCCAAAACGTAAACTGTGAAATTTTCAGGGGGGGAGGTTAAAGATTTTTTTTCGTTGGTCGATCACTAAGGTTAATTATTTGATTTTATCAAATAATAAAACCAAAATCCGTCCGTCCGCCGTCCGTCGTCCGGGGCTTTTCTCAGGAAATACTGAACGGAAATCCTTGAAACTTGGTAGAAAATTCGTGTGTCACTCGGGGTTGATCCTCCAAGCTTTTCAGCAGGATCAGTGTACCCTAAGGGGTCTGAATGGGGGTTGGGGAAAAAAAAGATTATTTTCTGAAAAGTTACCAACGAATATTCATGAAACTCTGAATGTTGATTACTGTTGCATAACTAAACCTAAAAAAATGTACCCGGATGATTTCCGACCAGTGGTTCCTGAAATATAAAGAAAACGCTGCAAATTTCCAATAATATCGAAAATGAATCATCGCATTCGGTTCCAAGTTGTTTAAGATATCAACGGTATATTGGGTTACTTAACTAAGAAAATAATAAACCCTTGTGTAAAATTTGCAGTGTTTTTGAATACGAAGCTGTAGCGGTCACCGATACACATTTAAAATGTCACGCAGCTTCAATTTGTTATAATAAGGACAGAGTTAACCTGTAATCCTCGAGATATTTTTCGTGAATCTTCAAGCCTTTAATTTCCAACTAATTTCAACTGTCAGTAGCTTTTACGCGCTTGGGCAAATTCGTTGCCAAAGCGGTCACTTATTCAGGTATTGGCCCCACAATCCCTCACTTTTCGATGTTTTTTTCATATAGTATTCAAGAAATTCTGCATGAACCCCAAGCTATCATATTGCATTTATTTCAAAATACTTCAATTCGATTCGATCTGTAGTTTTGAAAATATTGGAAGAATAAAATTTTGCATAGGTTCTTCCTTCATCATTGGGCGAATTCAACCCATTCATGAATTCGACCTTTGTGATTAAGCCACAAACATACTCTACAAATATCGAGTCTCTAAATCGTTCCTTTCGGAAGATATGGCCGGCTTTATCGCCGATTGGAAACAATGATTTTCGGAAGAATCTACTCAGAGACTTGATAATTGTTTAGGTTTATAGTTTACAATTACGAAGGAGGAATTCGAGAATTGGTGAAATTCACCCAATGAATCCGCAGATATTCATTCAAAATTTCATTTTCCCAATATTTTCAAAAATTCATATCGGATCGAATTGAAATGCTATATTAGATGAAGAAATCATAGCCTGAAGGTTGACGAAAAATTTCGTGAGAACCATTTTCGAATATAAAATATTTGAAAATTAACATTCTTTGCTGATCTAATAATTACGAAATTTTGCACAAATTTGCACGTCAGCAATTGACAACTAACCATCACGTTTTATCGTGATCGGATTAGTATTTTCTGGGATATTTCGAAAATAGACCTATACTCCATTTACTTTTATAAACTATTCCGGTTGGCCATGATTTAGGTCTATCAAGTTTTCTCACTTGAAACTGACCTAGGTTGGCATTCGTGAAATATCAGAAATGTCAAAATAAATCTCAGAGACGTTGCCAAATGCCAATGCCAATTTCGACTTTCAATCTCAACATAATCATCACGCTTTGAAACTACAAATGCCGAAGGTAGTTTTGAAGAAGCAGAGACAAAGTATCAGGAAGTGCGATGTAGAATTGAAATCTGCTCTTTCTGATAGTAACCCTGATAATTTGGAATCAATAATTTATCACAAGCTTTCCGAAACTTCAGACGTATGTGAGTGAAAACCCAGTGTATTGTTCACATAGATTCCCAAGAACTTTGTAAATTGAGTTAGTTCTTTCAAGGTGACACAGGTTTCGTGGTACTACTACATTTTCATACTGGAGTATTTCAAAATGTGCAAAAAGGTATTTTTATGTCTTCTGACGACTTGCTTCTTGATCATTTCGAAAAGTAGGGAATTCCATAGGTTTGTCTGTTGGTTCAGAAGTTTTACTCCAGGGTTATTCGAGTACTTTTATATTATAATATTCCTAGTGTTAACAGAGAAAAAAGTTTCTTCAGCATTCGCCAGGTCTTTGGAATTATTGAAATCACATAATATCTTCCCAAATTCATTATTTTCCCCAAGTGAATTCATATTATGAAAAATACGTAATTACTACGACCTCTATGTAGAGAGGACAACGCTGTGTAGTCATCTGACAGGAAAATGACTATATCCTAACATTTTCAAAATATACATGGAGAAATGTGCCAGAATGTCATGGCCAACTGGAATAGTTTATAAAAGTGAATGGAGTATAGGATATATACAAATTTGACAATGTTTTTTGACTTCACGTCAGTGATTTATAAGAATTTTGCATTTCACGAAATACATCATAGGTTGGCATTTTAGACGTATCCATAAGTTTCAATCCAATCAGTTCAGTATTTCCCTAATTATCGAGAAATCGAAATCTCTGAAACCACTGGACCGATTCTACCCATTAGCAAACTAAATGGCACTTCCAGACGCTAAACATCACTACTTCGAGATCATAGAAATGATGTCGAAATTCTAATTCTCTCGTCAGCACGAACTCACCCTCCTGCAGAAGGCATCTAATATAAATGAGCCCACATCGCTCACTCAGTAGAATCAATTGAATCGACGACGGATAAAACTCTAATGATATTCCGAAGTGAATAAAATCTGAAAGCTTCGTCCAAATTGAATCGTGCCATTTTTTAGGTGACTGCTCTTTTATACCTCCAAGTTGATCTACCTGGGATGAACTCCCAGCATCAAGTTCCTGGATCTCTTTCATTTTGTCGGTGACATCAATCCAAATCGACATATTCCCAATTTACGAAGATACTGATTGATCTGCCTGGCTTTTATCCCAATTCTCGTCAATTTTGGGAGATGCTGCTATCGCGAATAAGGTATTATCCCAAATTGACTAGTCATCCGACCCAGTTTGGAATCTAAAAGCCAAAATTATCTTAACGAAAAGATTCGGTCCATGTTCGCGATCTCGGGTCTTTCTCACTAAAGGCTTTCATTGAAAGCATAAATCATTTTCAAACAGATGACAATTTGCCTTTGAAATATAAAAGCTTGCGAATCTCAAATATCTGTATTCATTGTCCCTTTGTTTTTCACATTCTTTTTGAAATGTTTATATATACAGGGTGAGTCTTTAAGTTGCACCCTAATTTTAACCATAGATTTCTATCATGAAATAAAACACTTTTTTCATTTGCCATTTTTCCAGATTCGGCTCAGGTAAAAAGTTAGAAGCATTTAAATATTTCTCAATGTGCTAATACACTCCTGCGCTTTGTTCGCAAGTTCACCGTAGATATCTCTTTCGGTAATCTCTTCTGGGTAATAACCAAACCAAGGTTTGAAATTTAATGAACCAAGATTGAGAAAACTCATTTACTCACTCAATTCTTATGATTTGGTGCTTTTTGCGTAATTATCGCAAGGAAAACATTTCACTACACTGGACTTGAAACAGTGACCTGCAACTTGATGTTCATGCAATATCCAATTTCATTCCACTATAAGATTATACACAATTCCATCGTCGCCCATTCTCATATTGAAAACTCCATAATTATCCTCATTTTCATCAAATTTATGAATGAATTATATGAAATCAATCAATTAACCTGAAAACATTCTCAAGAATAAATAACATAATCACAAGGACATTCTCAAGAATGTTGTGGTTATGGAAAGTCTAGTCCATAGACAGTGACTATGACTGTGGTGAGGTCGCGAAATAGCATATACCCATAAAAACTATACCTTAATGTTATATCTAGGCATATACCCTATATCAGTTCTATGCGGAATAGATGAATATTTCTGTGTATTCTATGGTCCGGATAAACGTGAACTCAGCTTAATTTACTTCCTGTACTAGAGATCAGGGGCGGATCCATAAATATAAGGAAGATTCTTATGATGACGTAAGATCAAGATTCAACTCGTTCTAGTGACAGGATCATCGCGAGATTTTGAAATTTTTTCGATCTAGTTACCAAGTATCATCACGATAGGAGCAGTATTCTCGGAATTATCAACTATACCAATGAATTATTCACGGTAAAACAACCTTTATATGTCAGATGATATTTATAATTCTGAATCGAAAGAAAAAGATGAAATGTGTCTAGTCTTAACTTTCATTGTAATTTTCTGCATGTTCACGTCAGAACGACTCACCTTGTTAAACGCTGAAAGGGCTCTATATGCTCAATACCAGTTGGATGGTGCATTTGTGAATGAAATTCCACAAACGCCTTTTCGAGAGCACCTTAGAAACCCAAACTTTCGAGCTATTTGCATGACTCATCCACTTGTTGGTACAGGTAGTTGTATCTGAGACTTCACAGTTTAATCAGCACTAACATCAATGCAACTTCACACATATTATACACAAACTGAAAAATCGAAGATACAGGTGCATGAAAAGAAAAAGGCACGTTGCTCAGAGTGCATTCGCAAGGTGCTCTTGAGATAGAGCTAGTGATATTTTAAACATGAAAGCATCATCCATCAAGTATTGAGTATCTAGAGGTCTTTCGGCGTTCATCAAGGTCAGTCGTTCTGATGATCGATAACACTGTGGAATTGCAGTAAACGAATTCCTTGGATAATGCTCCTTCATTGTAGAGACTTGGGTTGAGTCGATCAGGAGCTCAGATCAGGATGGCATACAAATAACACTTCCATAATATCTCGAATATCGTCCTTGCTGTTAAATACTGGGAAATGTGGTATTGGCTTCAGGACTCTAAGGTTAATTACACACTCTTCATCGAATTGTCGACGTTTCGATCCTTTATTGGGATCTTCTTCAGGACTGCAATATAATTTATTTCCAATCATGGAACATTGGACAATCTTGAATATACATAACCATAAGTACTCTAATATAGAGGTCTGCTCGAACGGAACATAAAACAATTATATTGAAACAGAAAATTACCTACCCTCAGGTGGAATTTAATATTATTTTCTCCAAATTGGAGAAAAAACTAAGAAATGAACTAACTCAATAAATCACAAGAATAATAAAAAAATAAAATAAAAATAAAGACTGTTAGTAATTAGTAATGAATCCCACCTGATGGAAGGTAAATCTCAGTTTCAATATAATTGTTTTATGTGCCGTTCGAGCAGACCTATATATTAGAATATTTGTGTTCGTGTATATTAAAGATTGTCCAATGTTCTATGATTGAAAATAAATTATATTGCAGTCCTGAAGAAGATCCCAATAAAGGATCGAAACGTCGACAATTCGATAGAATGTTTAATTCACGCCAATACCACCATTCCCAGCAACAAATAACGACAAGAAACATGAAGAAAATAAATTCCCTGCTTGGAGAAAACGAGAACACACGTTATCAAAAGCAAACTTATTTCATATAAATCCCTGAAATAATCCCCAACAAAGTTCTAAAAGCATGTCTACACGCAAATATGAACAAATCCTCTTTACCCAAAGAGAATCCCTGAAAGACCCTGCGAAAATATTCGAATCCGGAAAACATGTGTGCATGCACACAGAAATAGGAACTAAAATGTTATATTTCATGCGATTCATCTTTTATTCAGGAAGCCTTTGGTATGGAAGCTACAAAGTTGACGTATGTTCCAATATGGGACCTAGCTTCGGGCAACGGCCGATTTTTCTCTATTTTTACCCGATTTTATACATATTCGGATGAATGATTGAGTCGATTCCAGACTTTGACCGAAACTTTCAATGGGATTGAATTGATTTATGGATGTGTTTTTGAGTTGCATTACTGTTTCGGTTGGAAATGCTACTGGCGTCTGAATTTGAGATTGCAGCGCCACGGTGGCCAGTTTTACAACCTTACTTACAGACATAGATTTTGTTTTGATAGTCGATTTTGTACTGTTTGTTAGTGTTTGGTTTGATAATTTTTGATTTCACGATTCATTCAAATACTTTTTAGACTTTTATAGTTGACGAGAGTATTACTGGGTGTACATATCCCATTCTTATAAAGTAGGTATGTATCATTCTACAATCGTATTGAGTGTACCAACTCTAAAATTACGGGGATATCTCCAAGGTAAGACAGTATTTTAATATTATTTATTTTCAGATCCAAATGGCAAGGTTCACTTTGGTGGATTTCTTAGGCTGTCTTGAAAGTTGAAATACAGATAGTATTGTAAAACATACTTTTTGGAATAATAGACAAATACTCATAACTTTACTTTTTTTATAGGGAAGGACTAAATACTCAATATATTGTGAAGAAAATGAATACATTCACATAAACTAATGCTACTTGTACCGTAAGCCTTATTCATTATGGATTGACAAATACATTTTCCAACACTCATATGATTGGTCTTGAAAAAGCTGTGATAAATAAGCCTTGTTCAACTTTGCTTACATCGGCAGAAGCACTTTGAGCGAAGAGTATTCATCACCAGATATTTCCTTGTTGAGACTCTTTTTTTCAATAGTCTGTTCTATCACTAGAACATTTACGTTGTTCCTTAATGATCAGTTCAACAATCAGATTTCTGGAAGGCATAGCATTCCTCTTAAGTAAATTTCTCTGCTTGGATTATGGGCCTGGAAAAAAATCGTCCTCACGAATGTCATCTGATATTTCATGAGCAATTCGTGCTTACCTCTATAAAAATTATCATCATCGGTAAAATACAGGTAACAGACTCTCAAAAATCTTGTTTGTTGGTTTTTATCGATTATTCAACACTTTCAGGCCCGACTTGTTAAAGGAAGTTTCTTTCACCCTGACTCCAAATTTTTTACCGGGATGTAGAAATTTATGGGAAGGGACATTTGAGTTTGCTTTTCCTCAGAAGAAACACTTGTAGAATCAGACAAATGCCAAGAAAAATGCATAAACTTTCTCATTTTCTTAACATTTCTTTTAACTTGTCAATGATAATGTCTGTACCTCGGGTTACTCGGATAGCCACCAGAGGGAGTAGCGCTTATCTTCATTCGCCAATATAGGTCGAAACGATACGAGAATTTCTAGCAATACGATAATAATCAATGGTTGATAGGGGTCACCCAAATGTTTTTTAATTACTTGTGATTAGTACAGTGAAAACAGACAATATTTGTTGTGAAAACATCGATATTCGATTATGTTTCGACTGGTTAACAGAAAAATACATTTTTGAGACGTATAAAGGAATGGAACAATTTTCAATTTTCTCTAATTTTATTCATTTGCATTTGAGCAAGCGCGCAAAAGCTGATTTCATATCAGTTTTTCCATAATTTTTCATTCTCTCTTACTTTTTTCGGGCTATCGCTTTCTTCATTAATAGCAATAAAGTCAGCATTTGATAGCATATAGTTCCTCTAATATAACGGGATCACTTTCGGAGGCCAGAGTTTTGGGTGCAAATGGTTGGAAAAATTGTAACATTTCAGGAATTTTCGAGACAATAAAACTGAATTGGAGTGAAAATTGAATAGATAAATAACATCGCACATTCTCACAAAAAAGATTTAAGCCCGCAGACACCCCGTTTTTCCCCTATTAACGTCGAGATTTCACGCATTCTAATATTTCTCGCTGCTATTGGTGTTGTTTCAGCATGCTAGCTGTCAGCGGATGCCTGACCTTAAGAGTGGATGTGTTGCCGAAATCCACGAATTCAGGGGTTGAATTCCCTGAAGAAGAAGCCGTGATCGAATTCAATTTCGTCCGTCCGTATGTACTCTAACTTTCGGAGGAAAATACTCAGCGACTTGATTTGGTGTGGAGTCCAAATATCTCGGCTAAGCTAGTTAATGGGTGGAATCGGTTAGATAGTTTAGGAATTAGGCGAATTTGAAATTTTGAGGTTAATTTCTCGATATCTCATGAAGTATTGATTCGATGAAATTGAAACTACGTGGACAGTTTTGGAATACCAACGCACAACTTAGAGCAATTTCGTGTGGATACAGTTGCTAAAAGAATAAAAAAAAATTATTCGAAAATTTTTGAAACTTCTAAAAAAAAATTTTTCTCTGAAAATATTGATTAGATTAGAAGTCAGTAGTTAACAACAATTTTTCAAATTTCAATTCGATCCGATATTTACTTCGGAGATAAAAGAAAAAAATGTTCCAAATTTCGTTGTTATTTGGAATTTAACGTTATTTCAGCAACATCTCGAGAAGTACAAATGCAATCAAATTGAAACTTCGTAATGGGGTGGAGATTACCAACACGCAACTAGGTACAAAATTTCACGTTGATCGAATAGTTAGAATTCGAACAAGCGCGTAAAAGCTCCTGACCTCACGTCAGTGCTTTTCTAGATTTTTCTGTTTCATTTCAATTCGAAATTCTTCGTCCCCTTAAAAGGCAACTTTGGGCCGTCGTACAGATCAAACGCGTAAGGCTGGACAATATCGAATTTTTTTGGTTATATCTGGGTCCTTTGTGAGTACGTAGCCAATTATTTTATAGACGAAGGTCCTCTAGTTGAAAAATTATGATTTTTTTAAAAAAGGTCCAATTTTTTAGATTTTCTTCTGGCCATAAAAAACGAACCAGACTCTCCACTAACATTCTGATTGGATTTTCTTTATCTACGCCCTCGAATTAGTATATGTTTCAAATTTCAGGTCGATCGGAGATATTTCGATTTTTGGTAAAATTTTAAGGGGTTACCCTTAAGAAAATATCGATTTTCGAAAAATAATTTTCCGACTCCTATCGCCGTGAAATTTGGCACACTTACTAATTCGAGGGCGTAGAACAAGAATATAAGGTCAGATATTTTAAAAAAAAATCGTCCTGGACGTGAGAGGTCCTTGAAGTTCCAAAATTTTGGACCTTTTTTCAAAAAATCATTATGACCGACTCGATGAGAGTAGGACGATGAAATCTGTTTTAATTCATAGATAAAGGATCGAACTGCACGTAAAAAAATTCGACATCACCCAGCTTCATTATTTTGGTCGGCACGACGTCTCAAAGTTGACCAAAATTTCGAAATTTGGGTCAACTTTGGGTCGTCGTACAGATCAAACGCGTGAGGCTGGACAATATCGAATTTTTTTGGTTATATCTGGATCCTTTGTGAGTACGTAGCCACTTATTTTATAGACGTAAGTCTTCTGGTTGAAAAATTATGATTTTTTTAAAAAAGGTCCAATTTTTTCGATTTTCCTCGGGCCATAAAAAACGAACCAGACTCTCCACTAACATTCTGATTGGATTTTCTTAATCTACGCCCTCGAATTAGTATATGTTTCAAATTTCAGGTCGATCGGAGAACTTTCGATTTTTGGAAAAATTTTAAGGGGTTAGTTACCCTTAAGAAAATATCGATTTTCGAAAAATAATTTTCCGACTCCTATCGCCGTGAAATTTGGCACACTTACTAATTCGAGGGCGTAGAACAAGAATATAAGGTCAGATATTTTAAAAAAAAATCGTCCTGGACGTGAAAGGTCCTTGAAGTTCCAAAATTTTGGACCTTTTTTCAAAAAATCATTATGACCGACTCGATGAGAGTAGGACGATGAAATCTGTTTTAATTCATAGATAAAGGATCGAACTGCACGTAAAAAAATTCGACATCACCCAGCTTCATTATTTTGGTCGGCACGACGTCTCAAAGTTGACCAAAATTTCGAAATTTGGGTCAACTTTGGGTCGTCGTACAGATCAAACGCGTGAGGCTGGACAATATCGAATTTTTTTGGTTATATCTGGATCCTTTGTGAGTACGTAGCCACTTATTTTATAGACGTAAGTCTTCTGGTTGAAAAATTATGATTTTTTTAAAAAAGGTCCAATTTTTTCGATTTTCCTCGGGCCATAAAAAACGAACCAGACTCTCCACTAACATTCTGATTGGATTTTCTTAATCTACGCCCTCGAATTAGTATATGTTTCAAATTTCAGGTCGATCGGAGAACTTTCGATTTTTGGAAAAATTTTAAGGGGTTAGTTACCCTTAAGAAAATCTCAATTTTCGAAAAATAATTTTCCGACTCCTATCGCCGTGAAATTTGGCACACTTACTAATTCGAGGGCGTAGAACAAGAATATAAGGTCAGATATTTTTAAAAAAAATCGTCCTGGACGTGAGAGGTCCTTGAAGTTCCAAAATTTTGGACCTTTTTTCAAAAAATCATTATTACCGACTCGATGAGAGTAGGACGATGAAATCTGTTTTAATTCATAGATAAAGGATCGAACTGCACGTAAAAAAATTCGACATCACCCAGCTTCATTATTTTGGTCGGCACGACGTCTCAAAGTTGACCAAAATCTCGAAATTTGGGTCAACTTTGGGTCGTCGTACAGATCAAACGCGTGAGGCTGGACAATATCGAATTTTTTTGGTTATATCTGGATCCTTTGTGAGTACGTAGCCACTTATTTTATAGACGTAAGTCTTCTGGTTGAAAAATTATGATTTTTTTAAAAAAGGTCCAATTTTTTCGATTTTCCTCGGGCCATAAAAAACGAACCAGACTCTCCACTAACATTCTGATTGGATTTTCTTAATCTACGCCCTCGAATTAGTATATGTTTCAAATTTCAGGTCGATCGGAGAACTTTCGATTTTTGGAAAAATTTTAAGGGGTTAGTTACCCTTAAGAAAATCTCAATTTTCGAAAAATAATTTTCCGACTCCTATCGCCGTGAAATTTGGCACACTTACTAATTCGAGGGCGTAGAACAAGAATATAAGGTCAGATATTTTTAAAAAAAATCGTCCTGGACGTGAGAGGTCCTTGAAGTTCCAAAATTTTGGACCTTTTTTCAAAAAATCATTATTACCGACTCGATGAGAGTAGGACGATGAAATCTGTTTTAATTCATAGATAAAGGATCGAACTGCACGTAAAAAAATTCGACATCACCCAGCTTCATTATTTTGGTCGGCACGACGTCTCAAAGTTGACCAAAATTTCGAAATTTTTTCACTATTTCCGCCATAATTTCTAAACGGTTGTCACTGGACGATTTCTAATTACATATTCGTGATCTACGACCTCGATTTAATAGGAAACGATAACAAGGTCGACGATTTTCGAACAAAAAAATTTATTTGGGACTTGAAAAATTTTTCATAAAGAACCGCGAATAAACATCAAAGCGCAGAGGGGTGGGGGGTAAGATTTAGCGATTCCGTGCAAAATTTTATTTTTGAAGCTATGACAATATGCACATCATATATTATGGATTCGAACACGTAGATTACGAATCTGTAATTAGATTTTGCGTCACTGATTCGGTTTGGAAAATATTCCGGATTTGGTGAGAAATTTTCGAAATTTGGGTCAACTTTGGGCCGTCGTACAGATCAAACGCGTGAGGCTGGACAATATCGAATTTTTTTGGTTTTATCTGGGTCCTTTGTGAGTACGCAGCCAATTATTTTATAGACGAAGGTCCTCTAGTTGGAAAATTATGATTTTTTTAAAAATGGTCCAATTTTTTCGATTTTCTTCTGGCCATAAAAAACGAACCAGACTTTCCACTAACATTCTGATTGGATTTTCTTTATCTACGCCCTCGAATTAGTATATGTTTCAAATTTCAGGTCGATCGGAGAACTTTCGATTTTTGGTAAAATTTTAAGAAAATATCGATTTTCGAAAAATAATTTTCCGACTCCTATCGCCGTGAAATTTGGCACACTTACTAATTCGAGGGCGTAGAACAAGAATATAAGGTCAGATATTTTTTAAAAAAATCGTCCTGGACGTGAGAGGTCCTTGAGGTTCCAAAATTTTGGACCTTTTTTCAAAAAATCATTATTACCGACTCGATGAAAGTAGGACGATGAAATCTGTTTTATTGCATAGATAAAGGATCGAACTGCACGTGAAAAAATTCGACATCACCCAGCTTCATTATTTTGGTCGGCACGACGTCTCAAAGTTGACCAAAATTTCGAAATTTGGGTCAACTTTGGGTCGTCGTACAGATCAAACGCGTGAGGCTGGACAATGTCGAATTTTTTTGGTTATATCTGGGTCCTTTGTGAGTACGTAGCCACTTATTTTATAGACGTAAGTCTTCTGGTTGAAAAATTATGATTTTTTTAAAAAAGGTCCAATTTTTTCGATTTTCCTAGGGCCATAAAAAACGAACCTGACTCTCCACTAACATTCTGATTGGATTTTCTTAATCTACGCCCTCGAATTAGTATATGTTTCAAATTTCAGGTCGATCGGAGAACTTTCGATTTTTGGTAAAATTTTTAGGGGTTACCCTTAAGAAAATCTCAATTTTCGAAAAATAATTTTCCGACTCCTATCGCCAGGAAATTTGGCACACTTACTAATTCGAGGGCGTAGAACAAGAATATAAGGTCAGATATTTTTAAAAAAAATCGTCCTGGACGTGAGAGGTCCTTGAAGTTCCAAAATTTTGGACCTTTTTTCAAAAAATCATTATTACCGACTCGATGAGAGTAGGACGATGAAATCTGTTTTAATTCATAGATAAAGGATCGAGCTGCACGTAAAAAAATTCGACATCACCCAGCTTCATTATTTTGGTCGGCACGACGTCTCAAAGTTGACCAAAATTTCCAAATTTTTTCACTATAATCGAACAAAAAATATGAAAATTCCACAACAACAAATATCACAATTTCAAAACCAATATGAAACTCGAACAGCAAAAACGGAACATCGAACGAAACAATTCATTAATTCAACCCTTTGTTTCAAAAAAGAAAGGAAAACATCGACATAAATCCTATCAGAACATCGCTTGGAGATGGACCAATGCTTCTGTTTCTTTCTCCCTCACATTCATTTATAATTGGAATTCCGTATAGAGAGAAATATATTTCCTAGAGAACACGATTCGGCGCATTTTGCACATCTAAACTGGTGATTGCTGGGAAGTTTACGGCGCTTTACACTTTAAAATCGGTTATAACGGTTTCTTTGCCAGGAATAATTATTCCTCGAAATAAGTGCTTACCAGTGTGAAGATGGCGGCCGGTTTCAGGGTCCACTTATTCACCAAGAAAGGCATGAGTATATAATTGATGAATTATAAATATTGAATTCGTATATTAGCTACCATTCTCGAAAAAAATAATGGAAGGTTCTTGTTGATTGAACTTTATCGGGAAATTACCTTTTCAAAAACGCTGCGAATTTTACAAGGCTTCATTATTTTCTCAGTTGGATAACCCAATACCATTGATGTCTTGAAAAAAATTTATATATTATTCATAACTCATTGGTTTTTCACCACACAATTTGCAGCGTTTTTCTTTATAACTCAGAGACCACTGGTCAGAAATCATCCGGGTGAAATTTTTAGGTTGGGTTATACAACAGTAATCAACGATAGTTTCATGAAAATTCGGTGGTAAGTTTTCGAAAAATATTTTTTTTCCCTCCTACTTTCAGGTAGGCTTTCAGAGGAAAGCCCCGGACAACGGACGGCGGACGGACGGATTTTGGTTTATTATTTGATAAAATCAAATAATAAACCTTAGTGATCGACCAAAAAAAAATTTTCCCCCTGAAAATTTTACACAGTTCACATTTTGAAGTATGTAGATTTGAATTAACTTATTTAAAATAATCCGTCTGTCCGCCGTCCGTTGTCCCTTGCTTTTTTCTGAGAGTAAACAACCGAAATCCTCGAATTTTGGTGGAAAAATCGTGTGTCACTCGAAATGGATTCAGCAGGAATTAGGGCTCAAAATTGAAGGTTTGAGGGAAACAATTATTTCTCGCAAACTAAGCACCGAATTTTCATGAAACTCTCAACGTTGATTACTGTTGCATAACTCAACCTAAAAATTTTCCCTGATGATCCGACCAGTGGTCCCTGGGTTATGAAGAAAAATGCTGCAAATTTCGAGGTGAAAAACCAATGAGTTATGAATATAATGTAAGTTTCATTTAAGATACCTATCAATGGTATTGGGCTATTGAACTGAGAAATTAATGAACCCTCGTGTAAAATTTGCAGCATTTTTTTCCACTAGTTCATTCAAACATTCATACTTCAATATGTAAACTGTGAAACTTCCAGGAGGGGTATTTTTTTTGTCGATCACTAAGGTTTATTATTCGATTTCATCAAATAATAAACTAAAATATTCTCCATGTTTCGTTTCCTTATAGGAAAATCTTTATTGACTGTTGAAAGTGGAATATAATGTTTGAACCGAAAATATTGATTTGGTTTATTTGCTCTCATTTCTGAAAAAAAAAGTTTACAATGTTATTGGACAAAGACTCTTCCGTGGGAAAAATGAGATCTCTTTATACAGGGTGTTTCATTGGTAAATGAACATACGGTAACCTGAGCTAGAGCAACCCCAGGCGAGTCCAAAAAACCTATATATGATAGGTCTAATCGATTCCATAACCGAGATACAGGGTGGTTCATATTTTCACTGATAATTTCAATTTCTCATAACTTTTGAACCACGAGTATATTCGGTTGATATTTGGAACATATGTTCAAGTTTCATAAGTCGATCGATTCATATTTGAATTAACAAAATATTCCAGGTCCGTATCTGAAAAATATTGAAGTTCTTGCAAGCTGAGATATTGAAATTTTGGGATTTGATTGAGATATTCGAAAAGAGCAAAAAATGTTCAATGGGGTTCAGTAGATTCCATCGTCTCGCACATTATTTTGCTCATATAATACTTCAGGGAAAGATTCACTTGAATATTTGAATTCCAATGAATTCTTAGCAAATTAGTTCATTGTAATTAAATCGAGAAATTTTTTCTTGAAATGATTGAATATTTGTATTCTTCTAGTGCTATAACTTCTGGATGTGTCCCTACCATATCAAGGATGTCTTTTTCGATGTCAAGGTGTCGCCTTTCTTCTTGTGTATTATTCACTTTCGATGTAGGAAACCGGCCATTTTTGCGAACATAATTGAAAACTGTAGATAAAGTTCTATGATATGGTAATCATTTATTGGGGAATCTTGATTGATATTCCCAAACTGCTGCTCTACCATTCCCGTCACAATAACCATACACGAAAATATCAGCATGTTATGGATTTGAAAATTTATGAGGCATTATGATGGTATGGAATTTATAAAAAACTAACACAGACAAATAATACCTTGAACCACAGTCTACTCTAAAACCCCCTGTGGGATACAATACAAATAAATTTCTCACAATTCAATTTTTTATTTTTTTTTTGGAATTCTATCAGAATATCAGAAAATACAAATATTCAATCATTTCAAGAAAAAATTTCTCAATTTAATTACAATGAGCTAATTTGCTAAGAATTTTCAAATATTCAATTGAATCTTTCCCTGAAGTATTATATGAGCAAAATAATGTGCGAGACGATGGAATCTTCTAAACCCCGTTGAACATTTTTGCTCTTTTTGAATATCTCAAAATCCCAAAATTTCAATATACAGGGTGTTGAATCTCAGCTTGCAAGAACTCCAATATTTTTCAGATACGGACCTGGAATATTTTGGTAATTTAAATATGAATCGATCGACCTGTGAAACTTGAACATATGTTCCAAATATCAACCGAATATACTCGGTGGTTCAAAAGTTATGAGAAATTGAAATTATCAGTGAAAACATGAACCACCCTATATCTCGGTTATGGAATTGATTAGACCTATCATATATAGGTTTTTTGGAGTCGCCTAGGGTAGCTCTAGCTCAGGTTGCCGTATGTTCATTCACCAATGAAACACCCTGTATTTGCTAGTTTTTCTTCAGGTTTAAGGGGTAAACATCAAAAGTTTCACGAATGATGCAAGCTCTTGCTTGGATATCTGTTGATCGACATGCTTTTCAAAGTTCACTCCGGAAGAGTTCTAATGACTGCCTACAAGTTCCATCTCCATGCTTCTCGTATTTCCTCTCGATCTGCTCTTCTTCCACCAAACATCCGATCAGTCGTTACCCGAGATCTCCCGTCAACAAACCAACCCACACAAACTTTCCACACAAAACCGCAAAATTGCCTCTCCAATCTGGAACTGCATCAATTTCCAGGATGCCACAAAAGTGACCGATGACCGAACAAACAGCTCATCGTTGAAAAGTTTGTTTGCCCATCCGATAACCGATAAGTCTCGCGGCACAGTCGATGCCCTGCCGCCATGACCGCTGCCGCCCAGAACGCCCGGGCGAAATTTGGCCCGGTTCCAACTCCATTTGCCGCGATATCTGCGATCTTTCTCCTGCCCTGATGAATCGATGGGCGTCTGGAGAACGCCACACTAAATCGTCGTTAAACTTCTTTTAAGTCCTTTGTTTCCGAGGGCGGTACGGACGTGTAGCGCCCATTGCTGGTCCGTCGAGCAGGATGAGCTAGAACAGAGACCGGGGGCGATAACGAAGTTTGCGCTTCGGTTCGCTCGGAAAGTTCTGATAAGTGTGAGAAATTGGATGGTGGGATATTCTTGTCAATATTATCGCCGGATGCTTTTGTTTCTTTATGAATTGGATGAGATTTATCCAGTTTTTAGTTTACTATCAGGATTTGAGTCGTTTTCTTGACATGTCCATGCATTTGGGCGTTTTATTTTTGAAATACGGGGTGATTCCCTTTTTTAGCAGAAATAGGGAAAATAACACACACAAGTTATAATCGTTTGGGTTTATCTAAGCATGTAAACCTGAAACTAAGCAACACTCAACGGACCTATGAACTAGGTAAAGGTAAACACAAAAAAAATTTTTCTGATAAATTACTGAATTTCAATTCGATCAAATCTGTATTTTTGGAAATATTGGAAAAATAAAATTTTGAATGGGTATATCTACGGAATCATTGCGCGGATTTTACCCATTCACGAATTCGGCCTTCGTAATTAAGGTCCAAACCTTCTCTACGAATATCGAGTTTCAAAGTTGTTTCTTTCGGAAGTTATTGTGTTTACGCAGTCGGCCGTTAGGTCAATATTTCCAAAAATACAGATCAGATCGAATTGAAATCCAGTACTTCATCGAAAAATAATGTTCGGAGTTTCATACAGAATTTAATGAGGATGATATGATAAGAAAATCATAGAAATTTTTTTTTCAAATTGTTCTAATGACACGATTATCACGAAATTTCGCATAGAGTTGTCTTTCAGTATATTAAAACTAGCTGTGGAGTTTTATCAGAACTGAATCAGTATTTCTCGAGTTATACCGAAATAAACAACGATATCGACAAGAAAACCTCGAAATTTGACATATTTTTTCCCGATATCTCCAAAACTTTTCATCGTATCGAACTGAAATTTGGTACACTGCTGTGAAATTAGAAGGTCAAAGTGTGAGTGGAATTTTTTTTTGGATATGATGAATAGTTTCTGAAAAAAAAAAATTTTGGAAAAAAATTTCGAAAAAAAATGTTTTCAAAATTTACTGACAATATGATCCAGACGAAATTTGGCTCAAAGTTGCGCGTCGTTGTACTCCACCTAACTGTCAAGTTTGAATCCAATCGCTCGAGTAATTTCCAAAATAAAAAATAAATAACTTCAAAATTTCAAGTGGCTATAACTCTGAAACTATTCGACCGATTTTGCCCATTAACGAATTTAACCGCGGCAATCTGATGCGCGACCTACTCTGAAAGTTTCAAGTTGCTAGCTTGCTTCTGTCGACAGTTATCGTGTCCTCGGCCGGACGGACGGCCGGCCGCCCGGACAGAATAGATTTTGACAACGGATTCGTCATCAGTGAGTCCAACCTAGTCGATTGAAATCATTTTCGGCTCAATCATCCAAAATTACAGACATTTGGACAAAACGATAGCATGCTGTTCCCCTAGAACATGCGCGCAAAAACCTAGAAAAGCACTACCATGGCAGCTTTTGCACGCATGTTCAACGGAGATAAACGTTAACACAATAACTTTCGAAAGAAACAACTTAGAAACTCGATATATGTAGAGTAGGTTTGGACCTCAATTACGAAGGCCGAATTCGTGTATGGGTAAAATCCACTCAATGATTCCGCAGATACATCAATTGAGAATTTTATTTTCCAAAATTTCCGAACTACAGATAAGATCGAATCGAAATCCAGTACTTTATCGAATAATGTCTGTTTGAAGGTTCATACAGAATTTAATGAGGATAATATGATAAGAAGATCACAGAATATTGAATATTTGAAAGAAAAAATTAAAATTTTTTTTTCTAATTGTTTTAAAGGCACGAGCACGATCATCACAAAATTTTGCACAAAGTTGTCCTTCAGCATCTTCAAACAAGCTGCCGAGTTTCATCATGATTGAGGCAGTATTTTTTGAGTTATACCCAAAAAACAACGATTTCGAGAAAAAATCACGAAATTTAACATATATTTTCCCGATATCTGCGAAAATATTATTCGTATCGAATTGAAATTCGGTACACTGCTGTGAAATAAAGAGCTTAAGGTACGAACAGAATCTTGACCGAATATAATCAATAGTTTCTGGATAAAAATTTTTTTGAAAAAATTTTGAAAATGTTTTTTTCTCTCTATTAAGTTGCTAAACGATCCCAACGAAATTTCTCTTGAAGTTGCGCGTCCTTATGTTTCAACCAACTGCAAAGTTTCAATCCAACCGCTCCAGTAGTTTCTGAAATACCAGGGAAATAACTTTTCAATAACATTTCAAATGGCTATAACTCCGAAACCATTCGGCCAATTTGGCAGCGGCATTCCTACGCGCGACCTGCCCTAAATGTTGCTAGCATGCTCCGTTCGAAAGATATCGTGTCCACGGCTGGCCGGCCAGACGGACAGAATAGATTTTGACACCGGATTCGTCATCAGTGAGTTCATCCTAGTCTTTTGAGACAATTTTCAAAATTCTAAAATTACAGACATCTGGACAAAACGACAGCACGCTGTTATCTAGAACATGCGCGCAAAAAAGTATTTTTATAGGTTCATTCTGGATTTTCACTCCCAATATATGAAACAGAACTATTAATAATTAAATTGAGTTGTTTTTTTTATGGACAACACCCTTGCGGATTGAGGATCGAACTATTTGTCAAGGGCAGTTTCTTGGGAAACAGATTGCCTAATAAAAAATACCGAAACAATACAAACGATAAACAAAGCGAATCTTGACGTTTCAGAGTGAAAATCTGACTTCTTCATCAGACAAACTCAATCCGGCGCCACTTTTGCAGTAAAATGGAGCTCAACCTCACTATGCCGCTGATATCAGACAATCTGTAGATTAAACTTCCCCAACCAGTGGATTGGTCGGAGGGGACGTTTGAGCAAACTTCATACCAATGTATGGAAGTTGACCTGGCTCAATTTGAGAGTAAACGTATTATTCGTCAAGCAGCAAATCGATACAGTTCTACACTCGTAACTTATGTTCAATATAAATATATTATGTTGTTGTGCTTCGCATGCAACCTCTAGAAATTTATCGAATTCGATTGAATCCAATTAGACCCATAAATTTTTTACTATGAGCTCCATCGCGCTATCTTCAACAGTTAACGAGACGCCAGTGGTCGCCGCCAATGAAAATCGATTACGTAAAACGGGACAGAAAAAGGGGTTTCATCACCCGGGAGAATTGAAATCCAGATTGTTCGCCAGGATACGTGCAGCCAATCCCGATTAGAGACGACATATGCATTTTGTTCGATTCCCGGATGCTTTTATATCGGATTGACGTTTTCCAGAGTCAACCGACAAGCTCAGTTCCTGTTCGTAGATCAAGGGAATACGATCATACGAATTCTGGTGTTATTTGAGGAACTTTCTGGGCTACAGGCCGAAATATTCTTCAGTAAGTCTATACCACAGGTTCATTGGGGTTCCAAAAATTACAGTTCTATAACTGTCAGGAGTTTGCACAGTGGGTCACGTTCGGGTTTTGTTGAACTGTGTCGAACATACGAAAATTTCTGAAATTTTTGTCAAAAAGTTTCTTTTTTCTCGGAAAATATTGATCACATTTCAATGAAGTTTGGCACAGACCTCAAAATCAGTATTCAACAACAATGTTTCAAATTTCAGTCCGATTTGGTGTTTTCTTTCGGAGATATATGGGAAAAAATATGTCAAATTTCGTTTTTGTTCGAAATTTTGAGGTTATTTCCGAAATATCTCAGAAAGCACACATGCGATCACATCGAAACTTTGAAATTGGTTGGAGAATATCAACGCGCAACTCACTGCTGAGTTTCGTGCGAATCCAATCGTTAAAACATTTTGAAAAAATTATTCTTCGAAAATTATTCACAATTCATTAACCAGAATTCGTTGGAATTCGCTACAGGCGTTGAAATTAGTATTTCACAACAGGTCTTCAGATATCAATTCGATCAGATGTTCATTTCTGGAGATATCAGGAAAAAATAATGTCAAATTTCGTTGTTATTTGAAATTTTGAGACTATTTCCTCAATATTTCGATAAATATTGACGCGATTAGACTGAAACTTGGGATATAAATAGAACTCATTATTCAAAAACATTTCTTTAAATTTCAGTTCGAGCCGACGTGAATGCACACGTCGGACGAGCCCGTTGTGGCATTGCAAAGGGCTGGAACTGCCGTTTTATGCCTTGCACTTTATCCTCGCCGCAATGTAGCGGGTCCCTATTCATGAATCTGGGATGGGACAAAATAGGCGTGTCGATGCTGTTGTCAAGGAAATGCGGTGCATTTTAGATGGAACGATGGAGAACGTTCATACCATCATACAAGAATAGGGTCGTTGGTCAGATGCGTGCATTCTGCCAGTGATTTTCAACTTGAAAACCCAGGGGCCTTATTCTTGAAATACGATGGTATAGAAAGTTCTCTATAGCACGCCGTTGGCAAGGAAACGCAAGCATTCATGATGGAACGATAGAGAACGTTTATACCATCGCAGTCAAGATGGGGAGCAGTCCGAATGAGCGGTCATAGACGAACAATTATGCCAAATGTTCTAACCAATCAAAAACAAGTTCTTCGACATTCGTGAAGCTAACTTCATTCATGTAGCCAACTTTATGTATAAAACATCGACATAGACTATATTTCTGTGATATATTGTCATAATTCAAATTTGAAATCATACAGTTGTCATAAGAGTTAGGAGCGTATTTCGGAAAATACAAACTACAAACAGAAGGAGTTGCTCACCGACTACATTACACGAAGACCTGAAATGTACATAGGTCGGTTAAATTCAGATCATTCAAGGGCGCATATGAAAAAAACTGGAGGTAAATCACAGTGTTCCGAGTTGAGCTTTAGTCAATCTAAACATTTTGATAAATTTTGGATCAGATAGATCAAACGGGTTCCATTTAGAAAGCACATGGACACCTATTTGGTATTGTTGTTCTGCATCTTCCACATCTTCATTCAGTACTTCCCACATGATTGCACTCTCCATGTCCATTTCCGAGTGAAAACAGAAATTTTGTAGTGAAAGTTAATCGAGATTGTTGAGACTTATTGCCAAACAGATCAAAATTGTCAAATACCCGAAACATAATTGGCGTCCTCTATGTATCGTTCCATCAAAAATCGTAAGAGATACATCGATCGCTCTCCGTGAAGCACTCATTCATTTCAAGAATACCGATTCCCTGGAAAACTCGTAGACACGCCCCCTTTCGATCAATCGTTCTCTTCCCCGGTTTCAAGAATAGGCGCCCAGATCTGTAAACCAGGCCTTATATCGTCCACTTTCAGCACTTCTCCTAGCCTTCCATCAATCCAATCCTCACAGATTCATTATGCATACTCTTCAATGAACAGCTTTCATCAAACCATTACTGAACAATTATCTTCTCGGAAATTTACGAGTCTGAACGTGACCTCCCTTCCAAAACCGTCATTTCCATATTTCGTACGAATTACACTCCTCGGAACTGGAAAACGTCGTCGCGAAAATAAAAAGATAATTTACCCTTAGCCCTGTTAAACTACAGAAGCGCATTTCGTTTTCACTGAACGCGACCTGAATAAAATCCGTGAACGATGGAATTCCGAGAGTGCAGAGCTCTTTCTTTTATCCGGAATGCATGATCAAAAGCCTATTCGGAGCACGCATTAAGGCGGCAGTTTTTCCCTGCGCGTGTAATTGCGGCTTCAGCAATTAATGCCCAAGAGACCCTCGCGTGTCTGCGAAGAAGTATTCAATCTTACGAGGGTCAGATTTAGGAGATATCTTTGTTAAACGAGTTTACATGCTTTAAAGTTGCCACTAGCTGCTAGAAATAATTGAATTGGGGAATTTCTACTTTATTTAGAGAAAACGGTGTGTCTTTCTGCAGGCTTCAGTAATTATTTCTTCAAATTTTTCTTAGGGATGCACTTATTTCATTGTTAATGTTGTTAATGTTATTTATCTTTACATTTTCAACTCCATATCAGTTTTTCTTTTCCCGAAAATTCTTGAATTAATAATTGCCAAAATTACACATTCTTACTATTTTTCTAAACCATATGCACCCAAAAATTAAAATAAAACTCTGGCCTCCAACAGTAAACCCGTTATATTCAAGTTTGCCTTTTATTGCTTCTCTAAATATTCTCCTTTAGGATCAACACTTACAGAAGAAACAACTGTGAAACTAGAAATTTGTAGAGTAAAGTTTTGGACGCAGGTACCCATTTAAAATTTTATTTTCCCAATATTTCCAGAAATACAGATTGGATCGAATTGAAATTGATAACTTGATTGAAATATTACAGTTTGAATGTTCATGCAGAATTCCGAAGGGATTAGGTATATGATAAATAGATCTCAACATATGGTACATTTAATTTTTTTTATTGTTTTTCGAATTCTTCTAATGACACGACTCACGAATTTCTGCACAATATTGTACATCACCATTTTCGAACCAGCTGCCAAATTTCTCTTTGATTGAATCAGTAGTTTTCGAGTTATTCCGGAAATATCAACAATACCCAGGAAGAAACTACGAACTTTGACATATTCCTTACCAATATCTTCAAAAATTGAAATCGAATCAAACTGAAATCCAGTGCAATATTGTCAAATGTAGGGTTCTAGGTGTGTGCAAGATTTTTTGATATCTGATCACAGTTTCCGAAAGAAATATTCAAAGGAAAATTTCGGGAATATTTTTTTTCGAATTTTTTGAAGAACACGTCATAACGAAATTTGCACAGAGTTGAACAACATCATTCTCTGGCTATTTACCCGAGTTCATCATGATTGGACCAATATTTTTCGAGTTATTCTGGAAAACAACTACGATACCACGACAAAAACAGAAAATTTTACTTATTTTTTTCCCAATTACGTTCGAACTTAAATATTTTACCCCAACCTCATTTTTTTCATTATTCAGAGAGCAATGTGTGACATTTCCATTGGTCGTCAAAAGACGACGTACAAGTTAACAATCCAAAATCGTCAAATTCACTATTAATGCGGAAGGGGAGCAAATTCGACATGATTCCCGTTATTCATAAACATCTGTGCCGTTTGGTTCCTGGAAAAAAGGTTAATTAAAGAATTTGATCGATGAGGAAGCGATGGATTTCCTGTCACCGGAAGAACAGTGGATTTTCCATAGCATAGGTATATTTACATTATGATCCTTAGGCGCCATAGCAGAGACAACAATCAACAATGAAAAGAGTACTAACCATGTATAAGTAAAACATGGTGTGCTAATCTACTCATCTGTGATCGTATTTACCAATGATGACGTCACTTTTTTCATACAAATTCAAAGCACAGAATATATATTTCCTTGCATTTCAATCTTGCTATAGATATGTCGATCTGGCGACAGAAAGATCTTGTTTTCATAAATAAAATTCCGTAATCAACATTTTCTCATGAATCAATCGAACATTTCGTGTTTACGGAACGGAAGACCAGCAACCGAAATATCCAGGTTGAATATATTCTATACAAACTGACATTTCTGACATGATATCAGGAACTCCTACTTAAATTCCAACCAATCAGACATGAACTTCACAAATGTCGAATTTGAGAATTTGAACCCATCTGGTTTGAGGAACCGATGCACAGTTCACAGATATTTATGAACAAGGCGAACATTGTCATGTCAAATTTGATCTGAAATTCCCCTTCTTTAGTGTAAGTAAATTTGTCGAAATTTTTGGGTGGGCAACTTGGACCGAAGGCATTTATTGACTTCTTCAAAAACAATGGAGTACACATATATACCGTATTCACTTTTAGAAACTATCCCGGTTGGCCATGACCTTCTGACACATTTCACCGTGTATATTTTGAAAATGTTAGGTTAATGTCATTTTTCTGTCAGATTACTACACAACGTTGTCCTCCCTACATAGGATTATGTATTTTTCAAAATGTGAATTTACTTTGGAAAAATAATGAATTTGAGAAAACTTTATGTGAACTCGATGATTCCAAAGACCTGGCGAATGTTGAAGAAACTTTTTTCACTGTTAACACTGGAAATATTTCACGTGAATAAACATGATTGGGAGATTCAGTTGTGCTATTTTCTTGTCGGAAATCAAGAATCGAGTATTGATATTTTACTGAAAATAATGGATAGAGTAGTCCGTTACTTTGTGACAGTTCATTCGAAAAAAAATAAAAGTGCTCGAATAACCCTGCCGTGAAACAGAAAAACCTATGGAATTCTCTTCTTTTCAAAATTATCAAAAAATAAGCCAACAGAAGACATTTAAATACCTTGTTGCACAACTTGAAATACTTCAGTATAAAAATGTAGTAGTACAACAAAACCTGTGTCACCTTGAAAGAACTTACTCACTTTACAGAGTTCTTGGGAAACTATGTGACCGATACTCTGGGTTTTCACTCACATACTTCGAAAATGTTGGATAATCTTGTGATGAATTATTGATACCAAATTATCAAGGTTACTATCAGAAAAAGCAGATTTAAATTCTACATAGCACTTCCTGATACTTTGTCTCTGCTCCTTCAAAACTACCTTCAGCATTTCAAGTTTCCAAGCGTGATGATTATGTTGAGATTGAGAGTAGAAAATTGGCATAGGCATTTGTCATCGCCGCTGAGAATTATTTTGACATTGCCGATATTTCACGAGTGCCAACCTGTGTCAGTTTTAAGTAAAAAAACTTGATAGTCCTAAATCATGGCCAACCGTTATAGTTATAAGAGTGAATGGAGTATATACGTCTTTCATGAATACTGCTCCAACAAGTTAACAATTGCCAAATCAATTGGCTTTATTTTCCAAAATACATTCCTCAAGCTCTCACTCAATTACCGTCCAACTCGTGCGAAATTAACCCGACCTGACAAGTTGATTTGACACTTACTTGTGTCGCCGCAGTCTGTCAAAATTTAAACCGCGCCGCCGCTTCCTTCTTGTCGGAACTGCTGCAACAAATTGGATTTCAACCCGGAGCCGATGAAAAGACGTTTAAGACGGAGCGCAAAACCGAATTGGGGTGGTTGGATGTCAACCCTTATAATTCTACCGCGAAGTAACTGGGCGCGAACGCCAAAGCAGGCAATAATTTCATTATATCCGGGTAATATTCAGCGAAACAAGACTTCCTGTATGATTTGTTGGCATCTGCAAGGGATGCTACTGAAAGGGTAGAGATAAAGCAAGTGCGTTAGTAGCACGTCCTGGGAGGAAAATCAATTTAACGCAGATGACACTTGACATGTAAGCTCATGGGTGGCAATAATAGTTCTGAAATTAAGATAATTTTACGATGATGACAGCTGAAATGATGTGGGACTTATGTGAACGCTGTGATAATTTTTTACTAACCGTAATAACCAACCAAATTACTTAATTTCGAGTCATGTGTCGAATTTTATCCAATCACCTATAGATCACAGTGACTATTTCCATCGTCGTAATTTCCACCAATCAGAAACGCACAATTTTGGATTACAAATGGTTTCTAGGTGGAAAAACTGTTTGGCAGGAGCTCTCAGCAGTTTATTCGAGTTTACCCGCGGCAAACCTTGACAGTTGTTGCGACTAAATATTACAATACCCCTACCATGTACCAAAATTGCAATTTATATTTTAATTGTACCATAAATAATTAAGTTTGAAGTATTTTTGATGAAAAAAAATTAGGTATCATTTGGCGGAGTTTACCCATTCACGAATTCAACCTTCGTAATTAAGCCGCAAACCTAATCTACAAATATCGATTTTCCAAGTAGTTTCTTCCGTGAGTTATTGTGTTTACGGTCGGCCGACAGTTCGATGGTTGATACAGATTTTTATGAGGATAATATGATCAGTATATCGAGTTTCTAAGTCGTTTCTTCCGGAAGTTATTGTGTTTACGGTCGGCCTAACGACCGACAACGTAAACACAATAACTTCCGGAAGAAACAACCTAGAAACTCGATATTTGTAGAGAAGGTTTGGACCTTAATTACGAAGGCCGAATTCGTGAATGGGTGAAATTCACCCAATGATTCCGTAGATATACCCAATCAAACTTTTATTTTTCCAATATTTCCAAAAATACAGATCAGATCGAATTGAAATCCAGTACTTCATCGAAAAATAACAGTTCGAAGGTTCGTACAGAATTTAATGAGGATGATATGATGAGAAAATCATAGAAATTTTTTTTTCAAATTGTTCTAATAACACGATTATCACGAAATTTTGCATAAAGTTGTCTTTCAGCATTTTAAAACTAGCTGTGAAGTTTAATCAGGACTGAATCAGTATTTCTCGAGTTATACCGAAACAATCAACGATATCGAGAAGAAAACATCGAAATTTGACATATTTTTTCCCGATATCTCCAAAACTTATGATCGTATCGAACTGAAACTTGGTACACTGCTGTGAAATTAGAAGGTCAAAGTGTGAGTATAATTTTTTTGGATATGATGAATGGTTTCCGAAAAAAAAATTTTTTTGGAAAATTTTTTTTTTAAAGATTACTGAGAATATGATCCTGACGAAATTTGGCTCAAAGTTGCGCGTCGTTGTACTTCACCGTTAGGTGAGCGATTTGATTCAAACTTGGCAGTTAGCCAAGTTTGAATCCAATCGCTCAGGTAGTTTCCGAAACAAAAAATAAATAACTTCAAAACTTCAAGTGCCTATAACTCCGAAACTATTCGACCGATTTTGCCCATTAACGAACTTAACTGCGGCATCTTGATGCGCAAGATATCCTGAAAGTTTCAAGTTGCTAGCTTGCTTCTGTCGACAGTTATCGTGTCTACGGCCGGACAGAATCGATTTTGACACCGGATTCGTCATCAGTGAGTTCAACCTAGTCGATTGAGACCATTTTCGGCTCAATCATCCAAAATTACAGACATTTGGACAGAACGATAGCACGCTGTTCCCCTAGAGCATGCGCGCAAAAAAGGGTTGTCTGAAATTCTTCATGGTTCTGTTTGAGTATGAGTTCACCTAAAAGCTCTTCCTGTTCAGAGCAAAATGGCCCAGATTCAGAAAATCATTGACTTATGAAATGCTTCCGACTTCATCCTTATTTTCAGTTTTGTTCTGGAACTTCCCAATTTCTCTCGCAACGATTCGAAATGAAAACGAAGCATCACAGCGAGAAACATCTAGATGAAAACAGATGAACTTCCAAACTCTTCTCGACATAATACACTGAAATTTCCAACAATCACGCTATCCCACACCCCTTATCCATATCAATCAAGCAATTTCCTCCCTAAAGGGTCTTCGCGCCTGCCATAATCAAACGAATAACTTTATACGAGTTTTGCTTATCGCGATCGATACATAAACATCGACAATATTGGACCAGAGGGTGGGAAAATAAGCAAAGAAAGCAATTCCAGAGACAAGACACTCAATGAGAAAGATTGAGATAGAGATCTTAATTTGCTTCGCCCTCTCTTTATGCGTCATTTGTCTCCTTACTCCTTGAATTCTTCGCTTCATATCTCTGATGGGATGATTCATAACTTGAGGGGTGGTCCGTGATTGCGATCAGAGACAATTCCCAATTGGAATTGAGGAGTTGATGTAGTGGTTAATACCTGGAACAAGAGAAATACAAATTAGTGTTTTGGTAGGGTGATCTGCAGATTTCTGTGTGTTAAGTATAAGTCTACTCGATGGTAGGGGGGGCAACAAACTTCGAGTTATCGTCGATAGAGGGAAACCTTTCCAATTCATAACTCTCCAGATCGACACCATAGTGCTTTGCCAAAGCAGCGTAACTTCCTGATGTAGATTTTGCGATCCTCTAACCACCAAATTCTGCATAAACCTTCATGCTCTTTTTTTATCAACGAAAAACCATATTCAAATTGGATACTTTTTTGAATATTTTTGGAGATTACGGAATTTCGAATGGGATTATCTGCGAAATCGTTGTGTGGATTTGACCCAGTCATGAAATGGTCTCTCGAAATCAAGGTCCAAACCTACCCTAGAAATATTGATGTTTGAGTTGTTTCTTTCGGAGGTTTGTTTGTGAACGATCGGCCTGAAGGCCAACCGTGAAAGTCATAACTAAGTGAATGAAAGATTGGTGTAGATCTCCCCTAATTTCCAATATCAGAATAAGTAGCCTTTAATCAGTAATCGGTTTGATTTCTCACCACGTCTGTTTGAGGAATTTTTTTAAAAATAGTCGGAAATTTCAGAAATGGACATGCTATGGCTTATATAATCCTTCGATCTTTCCATTTTTTCTCCGAAAAGTCAAGAATTTCTCGAGATCTTCAGATTCAGAGGTTGAACACTGCACTCCTCATTCCATTATTGTAGTATGATAAAATAATAGATTACGAGTAGAACCGAAAAAATGACGCTAAGAAAAGGCCAGAAAATATCGGACGAACAGAAGCACATGACAACGAGTGTTGCCAACCCAAACAAGAAAACGTTCAGTTGGAAACTAAAGGCAACTGGCATTTCCGAACCGTAACACAGTTTTCAGGCCAATATTTGAAAATTAAACATTTCGGCAGAATAATACTGAACTGTAATTTTCACTCTAATCAGTCCGAAACAGCAAATAACTAACAACTCAACCAACGCTGTGACGTCCAAAAACTACTCCATTGCCGCGTTCGCATTGCCGCCAACATGACCGTGCCCAATTTGATGCCGCATTAACGAAGGCAACGTGCGGAATTAATGAAATCAAAGGGCCCGATCAATTAGCATGGACGCGCCCGCGCTGGCTATTTTGTTGCGTTTTATGCCGTTTTGAGGTCCTGTTCGAACCGATTAAAATCGTCGAGTACCGCGTCACGGTCCAATAAATACCGCTGCAAAACGTTATTTATTCTCACGTAGATTCGATTTGTATCGCGTGTCCTTGTCGCGCGTCAGATGCGACCGGGCGGACGTTTCGACGTATGAGGGTGAGTTATGGGGTTCGAAACGCGGGGCGGGTGTGATGGTCAACAAATTGGAGAATTTCATACCATTAATTCTGATTTTGTCGTGGTAGGAGGGAAATGGATCGAAGCTTATTGGTTTTCGACAAATACGATCCGAAAAAAGAGTTTTGTGTTGGCGTTAGTAGCAATGCACGTTCGTTGAATAGTGAATAAATTTGAATGTTTGATAAGAAAAAAAATAACCAACATGGCAGCGATCAAAACGATTATCCTCTCGAAAAAGTATCATATGAAGAATCCGAATGATTCTACATTTGTGCAGTATTGCCAACCCTGCAAAAAACTATTTGACAGATGACAGTTGAGATTTAAAGAAGAATGAAGCGCTACAGGATTCATAGATTGGGTGGTTGCAGAATAATCGAACTTTCAGAGTAGGAAATACCTGAAGTGAGGTGGAAAAAAGGTTGGCAAAACATTTGAGTAATTTTGGATATTTTTATTATTTTCTGAGATATAATCCCAAAATATTACGGAGAATTTTTCATATTCTAGAGGATGTGTATGGAAAATATGATTTTATTATCTGAAATTTTGTTTATTAGTCTTAACTTTAACATGATTTATACTCTGTATATCCGCAATTAAATTAACATGATTTATACTCTGTATATCTGCAATGAAAATAAGTTTGTATGTATGATCAAATATTTTTTCAGCTCATTTATATATAGCTCCCCCCTAAGGACGTTACATTATGGAGGACAAAATTGATGTTATTTTCCAACCCCCCCTATTTGGGAACCCTGGGAGCTTTACATACACGGTATGTTGCGTATCAGGATGTGCCAGTTAGTTCCGTTAATCAGCCAAACAGTTTTGGAGTTATAAATTTGAATTTTTGTTATTTCCTGAATATCTCAAGAACTTTATATGTGACCGTATTGAACCTTGGTAGTAAGTGGAAGAATACTGAGGCGCAATGCTCGCGAAAGTTTGTTGGAATCGAGAAGTTAGAAAATTTTGAAAAATATTCTTTTCGAAAATTTTTTTGTGAATTTTTTTTTCGGGAACTTCACATCAGAATTCATTAAAATTCCGCAGAGATCTTGAACTCAATTTACAATAGTTAACAATAGTGCATCAATTTTCAGTTCGATTCGATTTAATCATCGAAAATATTCAGAAAAGAGAATGTAAAATTTCTCGGTTTTTACTCGTTATCGTTGTTATTTCCGGAATAACTCGAAAATTACTGATACGATCATGATGAAACTTGGTAACCAGTTGGGAAACTCTGATGCACAATATTTTGCTGAATTTTGCTATGACTGTGACATCAGAACATTTTTTTTTAATATATAAGAAATGCGCACAAAAGTTGCCAACTTCCCCTTGGTGCTTTTCTATGATTTCATTTAATTCAAATCGTTTATTGTTTCAATCTTTTTACTTCTTCGCATCCCCCCTAAAAAATGACGGGGCCCTTCATCAACCATCCTCGAGCACTTCTAAAAAATGAAAAACCTCTAGTAACCCTCATCATAATTCATCGTTATTCTTTTTTCACATTGAAGCGATTCAAAGCAGGAAGCTGCCAACAAAGAGTCTATCACTTGACAAATTAGGTGTTCCTTTTCAGCATTCACCCTTCTAACAACAACAAGAGTGCTGAATAACATTTTCCTGCTTTGATAGTTTCCTTCGAAAGAACCACTTATCGTGCATAGGGAAATGAAAAACCACTTTTCAGAGGAGTTCTATACGTAAGCATAGCGAGGGGTGCGCTACGGTGTGTTCGATAATTCGATTATTATATATATAGCTAATGTTTCGATACGTATTAGAGCTAGAAGTCTTGGGGAAGTATGGAGATAATGAGATTTTGAACAGGGAGGGTTGTGAAAAGGAAGCATCTTCGACTGTTGTGACGTTATTCGTGGAGAGAATCGTTTCAGTAATAATCGTATTCACACAGTTACTTCGTGAATGCAGGTGGAATCAGCCCAATGATTCCGTAGGAATATTTTTTCGAGATATTATTATCGGTTGAGAATATAGTCCGCCAGTTGAAGAATAGAAACCTTAGCGCGATGCTATATCGAATGAACAACTGTTCTTCTGCTGGTTGGTGGGGAGTCTGCAGTCCACAGCCCTTCGATACGCGATCGCGATCAAAGTAAGAATGTGTCAGTATGCTAGTCGCACTCCAGACGTGAGATGCGTTAGTCCATATCGGTTGAAAATAAATACTACAATTTTATTCCATTGAAGAAGAGTAATTTATTTGCCACAATGAATGACAAATCATTTCCTCTGTGAAAATGAGAACTTGGGTTTTTTGCCATAACTGGCTTGGCAATAGAATGAATTCTACGAAAGACAGAAATTGGAACACAAAAAAAATTCTAAAAAGTGCAAAATTGAAGATCGATAAAAAAAAACTACATGTTCAAAGAATCCACCTTGTGCGAAACAGTAGCGAAATCTATTATGAAAAGATAATCTCATATATATGAGCAGATTCGGCATAGTTGCTATTTTGGCACAAAGTTGGATTATTTTGAACCTTGTTTCATTAATAATAGTCGTTCCTACAAACCAAATTTTTCAGATATCCTCAGAGAAAAAAAAACATTTAGAGATAAATCTGGTGATCTGGGGGGCCATTTGATCGTGTCATTTTTAGAAATGACATGGTCCGAAAAAGTCGTCCGCAGATATTGTGCGACTTCTCTCGGGTTATGACTTGGACCTCCATCCTGTTGAAACCAGACATCATCGAAATTAATTTATAGCTGTTGAATTGTCGAAATAATTCCATTCTCTAAAAAGCTCAGGATATTTGGCAGCGTTTAGGTTACGATCGATAAAAATCGTCCGATGATGTAGTTCCTCGACGATTTCCACCGATGGTTTTTGGTGTTTCATCAATATTGCAATTACTGTATGTTCGTAAACACCCACAGTCCTCGAATGACCACCAAAATACCATTTTATGATTCCAATATTTGCTTTTGCGTTAAACATTTCGATTTACAAGGAATCTTCTTCATTTTCAACTGATTTGGTCTTACGCAACTCAAGTTTGGAGTGAGACTGTGTGACTGGTAATTCTTACTTGGCTCGGATCGCGTATCGAGGAACCAGAAATTCCCCACCAACAAGCAAAAGAACAGTCGTTTATTCGATATAGCATCGCGCTTAGGTTTCAGTTCTTCAACTGGCGGACTATATTCTCAACTGATCTACCTGATCTATCTATTGAGGGACCTTCTGGATGAGGTAACAGTGAAAGAAGTGAAGCAAGATATTACCCGAAAATGCTCATGATGGGGATAAAGTTGTTCATAAAGAAAAAATCTGGAAGCTGCGGTAAATAGAAGAAATAAATAATATACTGGGTGTTCTCTTGAATTATCAAAGTTGCTAGTAGGTAGTTTCAATATAAGCGGCAACACGGCACTCTAGATCGATAGAACAAAGGTTCCTACCTGAAAAACCAAATTTTCAATGAAGTCGTAAGCTTCTTTCTCTGTTAATATCCGAGGTAACTCTGATTATGAATTCAAACAATTTACGAAAAGCTACGTACTTTTTCAGAAAAGATTTATGTAAAATAGTTATTTTCCACGAGAACATCGATCCACCTTCGGAAACTTTCAGTATGTGATAAACCACAAAGAAAGGCAATAAATATACAGTTGTTTCCTTATCTTAACTGCCCCTAATGGAATTCAAATCGCAATCGACCTATCGCCCTACCAAATGCTCTGATGTCGTCTGTTTCTATTCTACCCGGGCCGATACCACATTCCAGGATACCTAATTGAAATTACTTCCTAGACAAATATTTCCCCGAAATTACTGACTGCATTAACGGGCTCGTAGTAAAGTGACCGAGTTCGCTCGGATTATATTAAATAACTTCAGATAATTTAGTGGCAGGCTAGACTTTCTGAGGAGATCGTGAAAACTCACTCCAGTTGAAACTTTGGCAATAAGATCGTATAAGAGGAGTAATGTGGAGATTATTCGCAACTCTAATGATTCTAGTGGTGTTAGTACTTTCCAGGATTAAGTGTTACAATAGTGTTACGCTCCATTTCAGTTTAACTGGGATTTTATCTTCATATAAAGGGTTTTCCAATAAGAGGTGTTATTTTGAATAGCCCGCTATTTCGGTAGATGTCACTTTTGAAGCTGTCATTTTTTGACATTTGACAAAAAGAAACTACGCCATTAATAAAAATGGAACGATATACACTTCAACAACGCATTGAAATTATTAAAATTCACTATAAAAATGGTGAAAATTTGGCAGAGACGGTTCGTAAAACTCGAACATTTTTGGGTCGTCGTGAAGCACCTTGTCGGACCGCAATGAAGAAATTGGTAGAAAAATTCGAGCTGTTGGGACAAGTTAGTGATGTGAAGAATAAAACCCGTACACGTCGCTCAAGAACAGCCGCGAATATTGCTTTAGCTGAAAGTGTTGGAGAAAACCCAGATTTGTCCATTCCTCGTCGTTCTTTGGAATTAGGCATTCCACAAACGTCATCACACCGTATTTTGCATAAAAATTTGGGTCTTAAGGCTTATAAAGTTCAGTTAACATAAGAACTCAAGCCGGCCGATCATCAACAACGTCGTGCTTTGCTGATTGGGTCGTTGAAATGCATGAAAATGATCCGGAATTCCATCGAAAAATCATCTTGAGCGATGAGGCCCATTTCCACCTCGGTGGCTTCGTCAACAAGCAGAATTGTCGCATCTGGGGCTCGAAAAACCCGAGAGTTATTGTTGAAAAGCCTCTCTATCCTCAACGTGTGACCGTTTGGTGCGGTTTATGGTCCGGCGGAGTCATTGGACCTTACTTTTTCGAAAATGAGGCTGGAGCAACAGTTACGGTGAATGGACTGCGCTATCGAGAGATGATTTATGATTTTTTATGGCCGGAATTGGATGGTATTGATCTGGACAATGTTTACTTTCAACAAGACGGCACTACGTGCCACACAAGCAACGAAACCATTGATCTTTTGCGGGAGAAGTTTCCGGACCGTGTTATCTCTCGAAGAGGTGATCACAATTGACCACCGAGATCTTGTGATTTAACACCTTGTGACTCCTTCCTTTGGGACCACTTGAAAGAGAAGGTCTATGCTAATAGCCCAGCGTCGATTCAAGACCTCAGAGATGGAATTCGTGAAACTATCGAGGACATGGGGCAGCCACTTTGCGATTTGGTTATGGAAAATTTCATTAAAAGCATCCTATAAGCGTGGTCGTGGTGGTCATTTGCCTGATGTTATTTTCCACTATAAACGGCATAGCTTCTTCTTTATAATGAAATGAACATTCGATCATTATATTGAAGAATGGCATTTTTCTTTGAATATCAAAATAACACCTCATATTGGAAAACTCTTTAGTTGAGATTTGATCACATGCTTACATTGGTTCTTGCGGCATCTCGTGGCGATCGAAGTACCAGAAACTTTTTACGATCAGTTCGTCCAAATGTCTGTAATTTGCGGGTTGTTTTCCAAAAAATGTCTCAAACGACTAGGTTGGAATAAACTGATGAAAATTTCTATGTCAAATTCGGTTCTGTGCGACCGGACGATCGTTCTTTCGATAATTTGAAAAAAAAAAGATCTGGCTACTTAAAACCATAAAGCCAAAAAGTTTCGAAAATATGACCATTCGACGTTTGTAGGTTATCCTTCCTTATATTTCAGGAACAACTTGAGCGATTATATTGAAACTTGACACTTATTAGGAGGATAGAAATGCGCAGTTCGTTTGGGATTTTTTGAGATAATAGGTTATTGAAAAAAAATTGTCCTGAATTTTTGTCGAAAAATGATTTTCTAAAAAATAATTAATCAGATTCGGAGAGGGAAACTGCATACACGTAGAATATACCTTTCAAATAATCAGAAAATCACGTTCTTTATTCACTTGTTTGCTCCATCCCGCATCTTTCTCCCAAAGAAGTCAAAGTGTCGTACGAAATTTTCTTATTGGAGCATAGAAAATAATCCACAAATCGAATATTTGTTATTCAGGGATCTCAGTCGAAATTCCCCATATTCGGACCTTGGTTTCACCCCAAATAAAGACAAATTCCTTCCAGCGACTCGACATTCTATCCCAACCAAGTTGTTAGATGGACCTCCGACAGGGCAAAAACGTCAAACTGGCCAGATGAGAAGGACCCGTTTTTTTGTGACATACCTCTGGGATATCATTTTTCTTTTGAACTCTTCGGATTACGGAAATTCGATGTTCGATGCATCTGATGGAAATTGGGGTTTTTGTCTCGTGTTAGGGAAGCCAGAGATTTTCCTCAAGGAGGGATGGATGCGTATAGGTGACATCCTTATTTCTTTGACAGGTCTCGATTGATTTTGTGGGGTACCTGCAACCCTTGGTTAGTAGGAAAAACGCTGACTTTCGAAGAGGCGACTGAATGGGTCTGAAAAATCAGTTTTTTTCGGTATATACAGGGTGATTCCGGAGGAGACCGTCAGATTTTGGGATAAGTTTACACTAGTCAAGACAGTCTCGAAACACTGTTTGGTATATGGTGTGGGATCTCTGTTGAGAATATACAGGGTGATTTGTCCGATCCGACCGATTTTAATTTTATTGATAACTTTGGTATGGCTCATTCGATTTCAATGAAATTTTCAGCGTAGTACAATAGTGTTGAACACATTCATTGACCTCAAATTTTTTTTCAAAATAAGCGGTTGTTATTGTGATAATTCCAGGTTAATTGAGCAGGTTAAATAAACACCCTGTACATAGAGTTTCCTAAACTACCCTATCTGTTTACGATTGTACTATAATAAGTCATTACTTGAGAGTTTCTAATTTTTTTGGCACACTTCTAATTTTCCGAGAAAATTTTTTCAAAAAATGATAATGTCAAAATTTCGATTCAATCGATTCTACTTTTGTTGATAACTTTGGTATGACTCATTCAATTTCGATGAAATGTGCAGTGTAGAACAATCTGAAAGAGTAAATTCAATAATCGCAACAATCTCTCAAAATAAAGTGTTGTAATTGTGATAATTTCAGAATTTCAGATTAATTTTGAGTTAAAAAAAACACCCTGTATATTGCTTCTCCAAAACCGTATATTCTCAATAGAGATCCCCAACCATAAACCAAACATTGTTTCGAGACTCTCTTGACTAGTGTAAACTTATCCCAAAATCTGACGGTCTCCTCCGGAATCACCCTGTATATGTACCAAAAAATACTGATTATATATAATATTATATAAACATTAAAATTAAGAGTCTTTGGTTGATTGAATTCAACCTAAAGATAAGGGTATAATGATTACTTTTTTAGAGAGAATTTAAGTACAACTCTTCATTATTGGGGTAAGTTTTACTTGAATTTTCCCTAAAAAAGTAATCATTATACCCTTATCTTTAAGTTGAATTCAATCAACCAAAGACTCTTAATTTTAATGTTTATATAATATAAAAAGTAGTCATCATACCCTTATCTTCAAGTTAAATATTATAATAAATAATTTTTGGATAATGAGCAGTACATTTTTTATATGTGTTATCACAGTATTAGCAGAGGAAATGTGAACGGGGTACCATCCATTTAACGTATGATGCAAGAGCACAGATAAAAAACCTCAGGAAAAACTTTGTCTCCTCGAATAAGTGTGGTGGAATTGTTGTTTGTTATTTGTGGGCTTCTTTTTCATCAACAAAATTTCTTCTTTCCGTTCGATGCAGGTTGATAACTCGAAATCACGAAAAAAAATGAAAGAAGACGAAAAAACCAATAAGAACTAGAAAATGAGTTAATACTCATCAAACCAATTTGAAGTTCACGATCCACCTCAAGAAAGAATCAGACACCGAGTGAATTGCCTCGAAACCATCGTCAAATGTATAAATTGAACAACTATTAACTAAGTGTTCTATTGATTCCTTTTCTTCTCAGCATTCGGACCTTGGACTTTCTACCGATTTCCAGTTGAAGGGGAAATCATTACAGCGACTATGACCTGTTCTAAGTCGATTCAAACTGTGCCAAATTTTTCGAGGAATATTAAAAACAACGAATTTTTCCTGAAAGATCGCTGACCAAACCTTTGTTGAAATTATCACACATATTCCATTCCGAACGCCAAATTTCTTTGTCACTTTTGATGGAATGAAGAAAATCATTAGTCCATTGATGTTTACGAGATTTCAATCTAGCAATTTTAGAATCCGTAATATAAGACATGATTGGGAATAAATTCGGAAAGGATTGATATTTATCCCAAGACTTCGTCACTGCAACCTGTATACGAATGTGGGGCGGTACAATATTTGAGAGAACTGGTGACGAAGAATGAGAATTTTTTGAAATTTTTCACTGATTATTCTTTCTTCCTTGAGCCTATTGATAAACAATGATTTTTATGCACACGTCATAAGTGAGTCTAACCTATTCGATTGAGGCCATTTTCACCTCAAAATTAAAAAATCACAGACCCTTCTACGAAACTATAACATACCGTTTCTCAGAACATGCACTAGGAAATGAATGCGTCCTGCTAATTTCAAAATATTTCCATTTCTTCGACCCACCCTGTATATAAATCCCCTTCAGTATAAACCCATATATTTTACAAGCATCAACAACCCTTCTATAGAAAATAGATTTTCCTGTCTTTAATTCAATAACACAGTCGTTCCGAGTGATTTTAAACTCCCACAAGATTCCGGGAATTTGCCGGACAATCCGGGCGATTACGGGTTTAGAACTCCGGGAACCTTGGCCTATGACTCACTTCCGCTGTTTTTCAGTGTTTTCTATCCCAGTCGCGTCACGGGATACTCGCTTTCGTGAATTGAGTCGTGAATCATCAGACCACAGCCTCCCGCTAGTCGTCTAGCCGCCATAAAGTTCGATGTTTTCATTGCCATCCGATACTGGGAGCACAGAGGGGGCTGCAACTTGTTTTCCGTGGTTCAGAGGGTTTTTCCTGGATTAGGGGATATGTGTACGGGAAAAATGCTGAGAGTATCGCACTAGGAGTGTTTGTATGAAAGAGTAGGTTTCGAAAAGTATGAAAAAAACGCGCTACATACAAATTGTTTTGAACTGAAACTCCTTTTTTCACGTTATACGATTATAAGTTCATGCTTCAAACGAAAATAACGGGTATTAAAAATTGCGCGGTTTTCTTTCAAGAATAAATGAAATATAGATGGCGCACTGAATTCTTCTGGGTATTTTGACATTTGAGAAGTGTGATGTATGACATTTATAAAAAATCTAGAAAAGCACTGACGTGAAGTCAGCAGTCAGCAGCGTTCATGCGCTTGTTCGGATTGGTGATTTGGAAATTTCAGTGAAATTTCGATGAAATATAAAAATTTTCAAAAAACAATTTTTTTTTTCGAATTTTTCCATGGATAATTCTCCTTATTGACACTGTTCATCTTCCAACCAAGTTTCAATTCGATAAGATGAATATTTTTCGAGTTATTGAAAAATCAAATTTTCGAATGGCTGTAGCACAAAAACCATTCGGCAGATTTGGCCTATAAACGAACTTGACTGAGTTATTCAGGATCTCAACCTAACCTGAAAATTTCAAGACTCTAGGTCCTTCCTTTCGAAAGTTACAGTACGCACGGCTCAAAATTCGAAAATTACAGATATCGTGACGAAATGATAACACGCTGTTCCCCAGAACAGGCGCGTAAAACTGGCTTCGTAAACGATACAACAACGCGTTCAAATTGTTGAATTATTTTATGGAAGTCAGCATTCTGTGAAGTGTTTTTAGGAAATTACGTGAATTTTACGGTTTTCATAATCGTCCATCTAAAAGCACTATAGGACAAATTATTGAAAAATTTCGAGAGACCGGTTCGGTGGAAGATCAAAAAAGTGAAAACTACAGTCGTAGCAGTCGTTCGCAAGAAAATATCGATTTGTTTCGTGAAAATATTGCTGGAGACCCGAAATGTCCATTAGATTACGTTCACAATAAGTTGGACTTAGTGGCTCCACAACATGGAGCATTTTACACAAAGATTTAGCTCTGAAGCCATATAAGGTTCAAATAACACAGGAACTAAAGCAATTAGATCATTTAAAACGTAGTTCATTAGTCAATTTCATCAATGAACAACTATCTGATTTTTTTCAAAAAATCATGTTTTCAAATGAGGCATTTTCAACTTGGTGGTTTTGTTAATGAACAAAATTGTCTTACCTTGAAAGAGAAAAATCCACGAATCATTCATGAGAACCCTATGCATCCTAAACGAGTCACTGTTTAGTGTGCATTATGGTCAGGTGGTGTAATTACACCTTACTTCTTTGAAAATGCTGCTGGTGAAGATGTAACTGTCAATGGTGATCGATACTGTCGGATGATAATCGAAGTTTTGTGGCATGAATTAATGAATATTGAGGACATTCGGTTTCGGCAGGATGGCGCTATACCTCACTTTGCAAATGACACAACTGATTTATTGAGACAAAAATTTCCTGGAGGAATAATCTCCAGAAACGATGATGTCAGTTGGCCACGAAGATCATATGATTTGACACCGATGGACTATTTTCTTTGAGGTTATGTGAAAAGCCAGGTCCATAAGAATATTGCACAATCTATTCTTGAACTGAAGGATGAAATTATTCGTGTCATTAGTGAGATAGAGCCTCAATTATGTCAAAATGTCATTTTCAACAAAAGAGTGGACGTCTGTAGAGCTGCGAGAGGAGGCCATTTCACAGATATTATTTTTTGTATATAAGTGTCATAACTCATACTTCAATTACCAATAAAAAGTTTTTGAAAATGGATGCAAATTACGTGTTTCTTTTATTCTCGAGAAAAAACGCTCAATTTGAACCACCCTTTAGAATATATAACAAAGCTGATGAATTGTGACACAGCGATTTGAAAAAAAGAAACTGCTTATTACTTACAACATGTCGATAAAAGAGCCATCGCATGTTATGAAAGAGCCGATTCGGACTCCATTCAAAATTAACCTTTCAAATTACTACATTCAAAGATAAAAATTCGAAGTAAATTGAACTAATATAATCATACGAAAACCATAGCATTCGATCAATCAATCAAATCTTTGCCCTTAAAATAGTGTCCATTACACAAAATACAAAAATTTTTATCGTCCTTTGAATTGATATTTTTTTTGACTGCGATAAAATATTATCATCACCTAAATTTGTAAAAAATGTCATTGGTAAAAGAAATGCTAATACTAGAGGCAATGGAATAATACTACTATTTGTTATTTAACTGCAAATTATTAGGTCTTGATTCAATCTTTTCAATATATTTTCTTTAGTTTTACTTCATTTTTTCTTCTGGCTTTTTTCTTTTGACGGCGATCGAATTTTTTTAGGATTGTTATCAATAGAATAATTCCGTAATTGATAGGAATCTCATGACAATTCCTCGAGAATCCTAATCTCCACCCAAGAAGATTCAATTCAACGAAGCAACATTTCTCTCTGCAAACCTGCACTTTATTCCCTCCAGCCAGCCATTTCAGCTTCCGCTTTATCGCAGAGGAACACACACACGCGAATCTCCTTTGCAGGCTTTGTTACAGACGCCCCGAAAAAGACGATACGATCGCGCCTTTCCAGCAAAACAACGCCAGGTATTTCCCCGGGTATTTTACTGACTATCGCATTTTCGCGACGAATAAATCTGCAGTTATCGCGCGAAACAACGCGAAACGGAAACAATGGTCTAGCTAACTTGGGAGTCATTACGCCCGGGCTAATATGTTCGGCAATCCTGGTCGGGCGCCCATTAGTTATTCGGGTATTTATGAGGGCGTGGGCGGAGGAACGCCCGCCAGGCGATCTTTAATGAACCAGATTTGAGACAGACGGATCGAGGAGGATTTAGGAAGGCTGAAACTGGTTAGTGGGAGATTTTCTATTGATGAGATATTGTCGTGGGAAATGATTAGATATTTCGGTTGTTCGATATTCGAACTTTTTTTTGGTTTAAATTTGTGCTACACATGTGGTTTTGGCACTCTGTTGACTTATCAATGTTGGCAATTAAATTGTAAGATTCTCTCTCCTAGCAAATATTTTACTCCCTTCACTGGCGCTGGAAGTTGGAAGTCTTGGATTTGCATTAGTTGGTAGTTTATAGACGTGGTCTGTGGCCTCCTGTTGAAATATACTCATAGGCTCTTAGGCACTCTGAAAGTGAATTATTCCCTTGCCAGAAACTGTTTTTCCTCTTGAGTTGGCGCAGCGCTAGAGGCCCTGTATTTTCAGATGTGGATTGTGGCTTTCTGTTGTCTTATCCATTTTGGCACTGAAATTTTAAGAGTCTCTACCAAGCCTTGGATTTCTATTCTTGACAACTCAAGATAACGTCAACACGTTATTCATTTAGTTCTGAATGCATGGAGTATGACTTTTTTTCCGTATCTCTACCGACTCAAAAGGTTTTCGACTGCCTTCTCTGATGCTAGACGCTTCTTCTTGGGTTTGCGCTGGACCTTGTAGTTCACAGACGTCGACTGTGACCTTCAGCTGAAGTTCATTATCCCCTTATCAGACGCCATAACCCTTGTATTAAACAGATGTGGACTCTGGCAACCCTGAATCATCCTTGTTGGCACTGAAATTGTGAAATTCTCCTATCTATCCTTTGGTTCTTCTTCCTCGATTGACGCTGGGAATCAGTTCTACAGGCATGGACTGTGAATTCCTATTGAAGTATTCTTACTGACTCTAGAGGTAGTCTGTCTCTTGGGCTGTAAGTTTGTTCCCCTATTGGGGCTAGGGCTTGTGGTTCACGAACGTGGTCTATGTTGAAATAGCCTTTTGGCTCTAAAAATGCATAATTACACTGTCCATAGTTGTATTTTCATCTTCGAATGACCCTAGTCCATGTATTTCAGAGGTGTGGATTGTAGTACTTTGTTGAAAATTCACTGTAAGTCCTAGAATCAATAATCTATCATCTAGCACTAGACTTTCTTGTATTAGCCATAGGCCTTTTGTCTTACAAACGTGTATACTGTGGCTCTCTGTTGCAGTTTTCTTTCTGTTCTGTCGATTCTCTTTTCTGACGCTAGCATTTTCTCCTTGGATGTGTATTGAGGTCGGTATATTGTTGAATAATACTTGTTTTTTAGTTGGTGTATAATTCTTTTGTCAGATATTTTTTTCTTCTCCGGTCGGCGCTAGGTATTGTGTCTCAAATACATGAACTGTGGCACTCAGTTTTAATCCTATGTTGGTCCAAAAATTGTAAGCTACTCTCATGTGGATATTCATCTTGGATTAAAGCTAGGACTTGTAGTTTACTGAGGTGTGCTGGGGCTTTCTGTTGGAGTATCTTTCCCGGTTGGGTCTGAAAGAATATGATTCTCTTGTCAGGCTCTAGAATTTTTCTCTTGCGTTGGCGCTTTGCCTTGTGGTTTACAGAGATGGACTGTAGCAAACTGGTGAATTGAGCTTGTTGGCCCTGGAATTGGACGATTTCCAATTCGACTTGTAGCATTCTCAGTTACTCTGAAAGTGTTAGATTTTTTTCTGTGGTGCTGGATTCACCGATTTTGACTGTGACACTCTGATTTCAGTTAAAATTGGAGGAGATTTTGCTTCTTGGAATACTGTTTCCGTAACTGGCTTCTTCTTCAGAAGGACAGGATTTTTCTTCTTGTTTGAGGTATAAAGCTAGGAACACTTGCAGTTCAATGAAAAGAATACTTATCGAGTGGCTCTGACGAGTCCCACGATGAATGTGATATTCTCCAAGTGGTTTTGAAGCTATCTCGCAAACCTTTGGAATGTTTTCATTCTCAAGTGAAATACGCGAGAAATATATCCACTTCTTTGACATTAATTTGGTTTAGGTGTATTTTCGTGAAATACTCTACGAACACAACCCGAGTAGAAATGTTGTCAGGCGAATAGAGTTACGACAACGCGAATAACATGGACTCGTGAGAAAAGGGATTGCCAGTTACAGCAGATCTCCCTCGTTCCCGTGTTTATCCCGACAAGGATGCGTGAAATCCCGTCTGGCTGGCGCCGGGAGTGACTAAGAACGATGCACTTTCAGACCCTTTTCTTTTTTGGCCGTTATTGTGCGGATGTCCGTGGGTTCAATGGATTTGCCTATAGAATCAGCGATTCTTGGAAACACCGTGATGCTATCAGTGGAAGTTTGGGTTGAATTTTATCGGAGAAGGATTAATTGGAAGTAACTTTCGTGAGAACCTCTACGTGATTCCGATCGATCTGACTTAATTCATGATTTTAAATGAATTTTCACATAGTTATCTTGGTCTAAGATTTTCTTCACGAAACAAACTTTTCGAAAAAAAAAGCCAACTAGTTTCAACTTTATTCTCAAGTCTTCATCAGGGCTCTGAAATAGAATAACATGAACTACAATAAAATTTAGATGTCTAAAAACAATATTATTAAAATCTTAACTTGAAATTCACAAAAACCCACATAATTCATTAAGAAGTGAGGTTCACAAAGTAACTGGTTTATTGGAGTATGCGCGGATTATGACGGCAGTTAAACACCTGGGATTGAACAATATCCTCCTATTTATCTTTGATTTTTCCAATTAAATAATAATATGCTGTATTCAGATTTTCTATATCAAACCTCTTATTTATTGAATTTGAATGATATCTATAAAACAGGACGAAAATTCAATAAATAAGAGAAATGATATAGAAAATCCGAATACAGCATATTAATATTCAATTGGAAAAATCAAAGATAAATAGGAGGATATTGTTCAATCCTAGGTGTTTAACTGCCGTCATGATCCGCGCATACTCCAGTAAACAAGTTACTTTGTGAACCTCACTTCTTAATGATCCCCCATGCTAGTAGTTGTTATCATTTCGAGAAAGATTTCAATTATTTACAACGAAACCAAACAAAGAGAGAAAGCTAGTGAAAATTGCTATTTATGATTTTATCCGAACTTGTTTCCTCACTTGTGAATTATGTGTGTTTTTGTGAATTTTAAGTTAAGATTTTAATAATATTAAATATTTTTAGACATCTAAATTTTATTGTAGTTCATGTTATTCCATTTCAGAGCCCTGATGAAGACTTAAGAATAAAGTTGAAACTAGTTGGCCTTTTTTCCGAAAAGTTTGTTTCGTGAAAAAAACCTTAGACCTAGATACCTGTGAATATTCATTTAAATTCCACACATAGGTTTCATTTTCAAACATCGTTAATTTATGATGAAAGTGTTTGCTCATCATCATGGATAATGTGGATATGATGCTGATAATATTTTGAAGGGAAGGAACAAAAATCTCTATTTGAGTTACAGAATAAGATATGTTGGCAACACAATGCTTTGTTTCGAAAATGTTTTCTCAGGTAGCTCCGGTAAGGAAACTCCAAGGGTGATATCGATAAACCCTAGAGTGACATATTCCTGAAAATTCCACACATGTGATTTTTAATCAGAACGTGTATTTCTGACAGATCACCATCGCAACGCATGAATTTTAGTGAAAATTTTTTCCTCGTGGGTACCCAACAGCGAATTATACTGGAATTTTTTGACGTTTATGATGACAGAATATTTTCTCAATTCGTCTGCCGATAGTGCGGATGAACTTGCCTTTCTATTGGTTGGATCTATTTGTAGCTTTCGACGCTTAGCATTTTTTGCAGCTTTTGCGTTGACAAATTCTATGTCAGAGAATGAATTAAATTTACGATTATTTCTTTCGAAAGAATATTCCTGCAACTGCTTAGCTGTAGAGTTCGATAGAACTTCGATAACACTCTCCTTGTAGTCTTCGGAGTCATTTTTTCGCATGTTGAAGGCATAGTCTTCAAGAATAAGCGCCAGTTCTTCCACAGGTAAATCCGCTCTGTCGAAATCATACGCTTTTTCTGCGCAAAAGTTTATAAACTGCTTCCATACACTTGCCTTCGGTTTCCTAGTATTCGCGGGTGTCAACTGCTTAATATTCTGGCGAATATTTTCTTGACTTTCTTGACCGAAGCGAGACATTTTTCTATCTCGTGCTGTTTTTGACAAATTCAAAACAGAAATAATTTCTAGCTTAGAATTTCACTGAGTTGTCATGGTAAATAAATAATCAAGCCGACAAAACCTTCTATGTTTTGCAAGTACTTGATAAAGACGAAAATTGATGTTGGAAATAACCACATTTTCTTACCGAATACCAAACGAGGTCAAATTGAATCCGGAAATTTTTTCTCGCACATGAATATTTTTAGAAAATTAAATAGAAAAATAAATATTCATGAGCTCGAAAAAATTGCCGGAAATAATTTGACCTCTAGTGGTATTACTAGTGAAAAAATCTCAAATATTACTGAACGTGCTCCAGACTTCCTTGCATTTTTCGAGATTTTTTCTGGAAGAATATCAAAGAATTCCAAATCAAGCCTTGAGACACGATGCCAGGATTTCCTTTCAAAGGAGCATCAAAACTCGGGAAATTGTCGAAGAGCACCATCGTCTGAGAGAATTCATTTGAAAGATAGAAAACAATGCCGAATCAACATTGCTAATTGGAAACGGACTCAAAGAAAACTCTGAAGTTTCATCTTTCGAACAGCCCTGGAGATATAATTTGTTTTTGAATTGACTACGGAAGAGCAATGAAGAAAAACAACACTTCTGTTCTGATATTCGATTAGGGAAGTATCTTATTCGCTAATTTATTGGTCTGAGTGGATGTTTCCTCATAGACTGAGGAGAAAATGTTCATCATATATGTAGAGTTTCCTGAATTAACAGGATTTCAAGGAAGAAATGAAGGAGCACAACCTATTTACATATGAATTATAAGAATTTGAAAGGAAGATGAACACCTTCTGTTGAACCATTTTAGTCAAAAGCAGGTGACAATGAGACGCTATTTGGGACAAAAGTATATGTGTGAATAAAGTTTATTTTGACTCACTATATTCATCAGTTGTAGGTGTATATTAATTTTGTGTGGAGGTATATTTATTTTTTGTTCCGATAGATTTGTTATATATTACATTTTTAAGTTGGGTTAATTCGAATTATATAACGTTAAGAGATGGCGCGCAGGTAGACTAATACTTCCAGCAGTTTCGATCATAATCATTATAAATCTTTGAGGAATAATATTGAATATTCCCAGATCTTATCAAATCACTGCTGAATCCCAATATTTCAGGCTCTTTCAAGCTTGGATTCGAAAATTGCAGGAATTTGAACGCATGCTTCCGAAACGCCATCTCTTGACGATTCAATTAATTAATCAAAAAACTTGCGATGAAAATTCCACACCTGTGATTTTCAACCAATCAGAACGTGTATTTCTGACAGATCACCATCGCAACGGATGAATTTTAGTGGAAATTTTTCCTCGTGGGTACCCAACAGCGAACTACACTGGAAATTTTTTTGACGCTCATAATAACAGAATATTTTCTTCGTTTGCTGATAGTGCCGATGAACTTGCCTTTCTTTTGGTTGGATCTATTTGTAGCTTGCGACGCTTAGTATTTTCTGCAGCTCTTGCGTTGACCAATTCTATGCCGGAGAATGGATTAAATTTGCGATTATACCTTTCGAAAAAATATTCCTGCAAATGCTCAGCTGTAGAGTTCCACAGAACGTTGATAACACTCTTCTTGTAGTCTTCGGAGTTCTTTTTTCGCATGTTGAAGGCATAGTTTTCAAAAATAAGCGCCAGTTCTTCCACAGGTAAATCCGCTCTGTCGAAATCATACGCTTTTTCTGCGCAAAAGTTTATAAACTGCTTCAATACACTTGCCTTCGATTTCCTAGTATTCGCGGGTGTCAACTGTCAATATTCTGGCGAATATTTCCTTTACTTTCTTGACCGAAGCGAGACATTTTCTACGACGTAATGTTCTTGACAAATTCCAAACAGAAATAATGTCTACCTTAGAGTTTCACTGAATTGCCATGGTAATTAAACAATCAAGTCGATAGAACCTTCTATGTTTTGCAAGTAGTTGATGAAGACGAAGATTGATGTTGGGAATAAACACATTTGGTGTAGAATTTTCTCACCGAATACCATACGAGGTCAAGTTAAATCCAGAAATAATTTGACCTCTAGTGGTATTACTAGTCAAAACCAAATTGAAGTTGAACATTTTGAACTTTATTGCCAAAGTGGCATTCTCTTAATCTATGGAATATTATGGAGTTTTAATTCTAGGAAAGAACGGTACTGGATAATAAAATTGTAGGGTGAGTAAAAAAAATTGAAAAGAATTTGTGAAATCTGCAAGAAATGTTGTAACCGTAAGCGTGATTGATCAGTATCAGGAAGAGCTCAATATAGTGACGGTGGAATTTATATTTTTCTGTCAAGTAGCCATTCACCCTAATATGGACCTCGATTTAAGTTGGTAATCGCAAATTTAGAAATTATTAGTATTGAAATACATTTTTTTGAAATTTTCGCAAAATTTGCAATAGTTTGCGAGTTGGCTCTTTACATCTAATAACAAAGTTCTTTTTCGTTTGGATCTGTATTTGATTTGATTGGGAAAATAATAAACAAAATTCCATATGTATATAACTGTAACTATTTCCATGTATGATGATTTTCAGCCTATTCGTTGTTGTATATACAGGGTGATTTCGAAGGAGAGCGTCAGATTTTGGGATAAGTTTACAGTAGTCAAGACAGTCTCGAAACAATGTTTGGTTTATGGTTGGAGGTCTCTATTGAGAATATACAGGGTGATTTGTCAGATTCGACCGATTTTACTTTTATTGATAACTTTGGTATGGCTCATTCAATTTTAGAGAAATTTTCAGCGAAGTACAATATTGGTGAGGACATTCATTAATTTCAAGGCTTTTTTCAAAATGAGCGGTTGTTATTGTGGTAATTCCAGGTTAATTGTGCAGGTTGAAAAAACACCCTGTACCATTTCCAAAACTACGCTATCTGTTTACGATTCTACTATAATAAGTCATTATTTGAGAGTTTCTAATTTTTTTGGCACACTTTTAGTTTTCTGAGAGAATTCCATCAAAAAAAGACAATGTCGAAATTTCGCTCCAATCGATTCTACTTTTATTGATACTTTTGGTATGGCTCATTCAATTTTGATGAAATTTGCGTTGAGAACAATCTGAACGAGAACATACAATAATTGCAAACGTCTCTCAAAATATAGGGTCGTATTTGTGATAATTTTAGAATTTCAGATTAATTGTGCAGTGCAGAAAAAAAAACACCCTGTACATTGCTTTTCCAAAACTTTCTTATTCGTTTCAGATTCAACAATAATATGTCATCATTCAGAGGTTTTTGATTTCTTTGACACACCTCTGGTTTTCCTAGAAAACATGTTTGAAGAAGAGCATGATCGAAATTTGGCTCACAAGCAGTGAGAGTATTCCGCACTAGGTAGAAAAGCTGTATTGTCCAAGGATGCAAAGCAATTCTTAAGTTCTAAAATATTCTCTTCAAATTCCAAATTCATATCTTAATGCTAATATTTCGTATGAAATCATTCAATTCAGAATATATTTCGAATTTGAAAAGAATATTTTAGAAGTGACAAACAACTCTGCATCCTTGGACGATACAGCTTTCCTACCTAGTGCGGAATACACTTACTGCTTGTGAGCCAAATTTCGATAATGCTCTTCTTCAAAAATGTTTTCTAGGAAAACCGGAGGTGTGCCAAAGAAATGAAAAACCTCTGAATGATGACATATTATTGTAGAATCTGCAACGAATAAAAAAGTTTTGGAAAAGCTATGTACAGGGCGTTTTTTTTCAACTGCACAATTAATCTGAAACTCTGAAATTATCACAATAACAATACTGTATTTCGAGAGATCGTTACGATAACTCAATGTACTCATTCAGATTGTTCTACACTGCAAATTTCATCAAAATTGGATGAGCCATACCAAAGTTATCTATAAAAGTAGAATCGATTGGAGCGAAATTTCGACATTATCATTTTTTGAAAAAATTTTCTCGGAAAACTAGAAGTGTGCCAAAAAATTAGAAACTCTCAAATAATGACTTATTATAGTACAATCGTAAACAGATAGCGTAGTTTAGGAAACGCTATGTACAGGGTGTTTTTTCAACCTGCACAATTAATCTGGATTTATCACAATACCAACCGCGTATTTTGAAAAAAATTTGTAATCAATGAATGTGTTCAACACTATTGTACTACGCTGAAAATTTCATTGAAATCGAATAAGCCATACCAAAGTTATCAATAAAACTAGAATCCATCGAATCGGACAAATCACCCTGTATATTCTCAGTAGAGACCCATAAACCAAACAGTGTTCAGAGACTGTCTTGACTAGTGTAAATTTATCCCAAAATCTGACGGTCTCCTCCGGAATCACCCTGTATAATTTCCATGAAATGTTTTCTCCATGAATATTTTCCTGAAAGTTTTTTTATTATCAAATCACCGCTCCTCCAATGTACAAAACTTCAAATCAATGCATGAATTCGTTGAAACAAACCATTGTGGGGTATAAATTGAAATTCCCTGAAGCATTCTGTACTTTTCTCCAACAATTCCAAATGAAAACCTGATGATTGGATTTTTTCCGATGAACAACGACAAAATACATCCGTAAAAAACCATCAGGCAAATTACTGTGTTTCCTGATAATGACTCACATCTCGTCCATGCATTCCGATTTAAACGGAGATACGAAATAACCCGGACAACAGATTCAGTTTGCAAAGATTCAAACAGGCGTACACGGAACAAAATAATCCGCAGAAGCCTCTAGGGCTGGCATCCCGTGCTCATCACATTCCATTTGATCTCTAATACGCTTTCATTCTCTTCTTCATTCACTTTGGATTTGTAGAGTTCAAAATCCCACCTATAATGAATATGCTGCCGATTATATGAAGTTTATAATTCATACTTAATTGGGGAAATTTGATCAGGTCCAGCTGCTGGTAAATATATAAAGGGTTTTCCAATAAGGAGTGTTATTTTTGAATAGCCCGCTATTTCGGTAGATGTCACTTTTCAGGCTGTCATTTTTTGACATATGACAAGTGGAAACTACGCCATTAATAAAAATGGAACGATACACGCTTCAACAACGCATTGAAATTACTAAAATTCACTATAAAAATTGTGAAAATTTGGCACAGACGGGTCGTAAAACTCGAACATTTTTGGGTCGTCGTGAAGCACCTTGTCGGACCGCAATAAAGAAATTGGTGGAAAAATTCGAGCTGTTGGGACAAGTTAGTGATGTGAAGAATAAAACCCGTGCAAATCGCTCAAGAACAGCCGAGAATATTGCTGCTGTAGCCGAAAGTGTTGAAGAAAACCCAGGTTTGTCCATTTCTCGTCGTTGTTTGGAATTAGGCATTCCACAAACGTCATTACACCGTATTTTGCATAAAGATTTGGGTCTTAAGGCTTATAAAGTTAAGTTAACAGAAGAACTCAAGCCGGCCGAGCATCAACAACGTCGTGTCTTTTCTGATTGGGTCGTTGAAATGCATGAAAATGATCCGGAATTCCATCGAAAAATCATCTTGAGTGATGAGGCCCATTTCCACCTCGGTGGCTTCGTCAACAAGCAAAATTGTCGCATCTGGGGCTCGTAAAACCCAAGAGTTATTGTTGAAAATCCTCTCTATCCTCAACGTCTGACTGTTAGGTACAGTTTATGGTCCGGCGGAGTCATTGGACCTAACTTTTTCGAAAATGAGGCTGGAGCAACAGTTACGGTGAATGGATTGCGCTATCGAGAGATGATTAATGATTTTTCATTTCCGGGATTGGATGGCATTGATCTGGAAAACGTTTACTTTCAACAAGACGGCGCTACGTGCCACATAAGCAACGAAACCATTGATCTTTTGCGGAAAAAGTTTCTGGACCGTGTTATCTCTCGAAGAGGTGATCACAATTGGCCACCGATATCTTGTGATTTAACACCTTGCGACCTCTTCCTTTGGGGCCACGTCAAACAGAAGGTCTAGGCCAATAGCCCATAGTCGATTCAAGACCTCAAAGATGGAATTCGTGAGGCTATTGAGGACATAGAGCAGCCACTTTGCGATTTGGTTATGAAAAATTTCATTAAAAGGAAATGGTCCTGTAATCGTGGTCGTGGTGGTCATTTGCCTGATGTTATTTTCCACTATTAACGGGATAGCTTATTCTTTATAATGAAATAAACATCCGATCATTTATATTGAATAATGGCATTTTTTTGAATATCAAAATAACACCTATTATTGGAAAACCCTTCAGATATAGATTCCTTCGTCCTCTTCGATAGATGAATTGAGATTTGTAGCCAGGGCATTGAGTGGTTTTATAATTATTGAATATTATGGATTTTTTAGTGGCTTTGATGCATGAAATTGAAGTTTCGATTTCAAGTGAAACTATGGAAGATTTGCAAGATAGTCTCAACCTCATTGGGTGTGTCACGTTTAGTCCTGGCTTAGTCTAGGAGAACTCGTCAGGGCATGCGCCATATTACTTTCAGATGCGTATAACGGTCACTTTTTCCAACTATGATAATATTTACAGCTTGTTCGTTGTTCATTTCCTAGCAGGAATTCACGAAATACAATTCACGAATACTTCGAAATAGACCAATATAAGAGGGATAAATCGAATTTTCCAAATGCACTCCCCAGTTTGGTAAACCCGCAAGATTTCCCGTCGCCGAGATATTAAAATGATATTTACATCATTGTACGCAGTGTGTTTTTCTGAATAGAAAATGTGAAATCGAACATAGGCGGTCTCCCTTAATTTGGAAGATATGGGCCCCCAAAGTTCCACAATGAGTCGTTTTCAGCTCCCTTTTTCCACCATAAAAACGATCTCTCACTTCATCTGTATAGTTCACAAACCACCTTTGAACCTTCAACCAACAATAAGCAACACTTTTTTCCAAGAATAATCAATATTTAATGAAAAAACAATGAAATTACTGGACAACCACTTAACCTCTATTCCTTCTGATTTCGACTCTGTCTAAAAGTGAAGTTTGGCAATGGCGCGAATTTTATCGGTGGGAATCGTGCCATCGTGCGTATTCGTGAACGACAGATTATTGCTGGCGAGAAAAATTAAATATCATGAAATATGTTCTTAGTTCTTACTGTTTACTGCGACACTCTTAATAGTCTTAATCTTCCAATAGGAGAATTCGTTTCTAATGAAATCTACAAGGTTGAAACACATAGAAATGGAATGAGAATACACCCTGATATATATTTCATCGTACATTCTTTTCATATGTGATAGGTCGCGCCCTTCCCAGATATCCAATGAAATCGAGGTTATTATATAACCTATTTTATTGGAATACCCTGAATCTCATTCTAAATTGGGACCATCTCGAAGACACAACAAAAAACGAAGTAGATAACAACCTCCCTAGTTTGAAGGGGATAGAAACAAAGTTCAAACGAAAATATTGAGAGTGAAACCTTGAACAAATATTCTCAATGATTTTGTTTTGGTGTTGGAATAACCACCTCTTCTTCAGTGACAGAAGCATTTTCCTTACAATCATATCCTTCAACTGTCCATCATTTCATATTTCCCGCCAGCAACTACTCTTCGGTCATAATACGTTGGCCAGCGATGAAAAGACGCTGTTGCCAAGCTCCGTTTAGCATTGAGAAGTATTTCGTAGAAATATAGGTTAAGTGGTTGCCTGATATTTTCACTTTTCTTCCTTTAAATAATGAATTTTCTGGAAATAAAGTGTCGCTTTTCGTTGGTTGAAGGTTCAAAGATGATTTATGAACTAGATTTGAAAAGTGAGAGATCATTTTTATGGCGGAAAAAAGGATCTGAAAATGCATCAATTTGGAACTTGAAAATTTTAGGGTTGGTTGCATTTCAGAATGCGAAGGTTAAGTTTGTTAATGGGCTAAATCTGCCGAACAGTTTCGGAGTTATAGCAATTTGAAGTTTTGAGGTTATTTCAGGAACTCTTAGAGCGGTTGGATGGAAAATTACGCACGATTACGGGCGTACGGAGGAATCTATCGACTGGAAAATTCCAGGGTTGGCTGCATTTCGAAATGCGAAAGACAAATTCGTTCATGGGTGAAATTAGTCCAACGATTTCGGAGTCATAGTCATTTGAAGTTTAGAGGTTATTTCCCTGATATTTGGAAACCTATTTAAGCTATTGAATTGAAACTTTGCACTAGGGTGGAGCATAGGGATATTTCGCGAAATTCTGTCGAGATCGAGCTGCCAGTAGAATTTTTTCCAGAAAAACTTTTTTTTCGGAAACTATTTTGATCAGGAAAAAAACTTGCTCATACCTTGAGCTTAATATTTAACAGCAGCATACCGAATTTCAGTTCGAAACGATAATAATTTTCGGAGATATTGTGAAAAAATTTCTCAAATGGGTTGTTTTCTTGTCGGTATCGAAGATTTATCTGAAATAACTTAAAAAAAACCTACGAAAGCACTGACGTTAATTCAGCAGCTTATGCTCCCAAGTTCGAATTTGTTGCGAAAGCGGTCAAAAGATGCTGACTTCACGTCAGTGCTTTTCTATTTTATTTTCTTCCGTTCCAACTTAAATCAGATAATTAGTTTTTTTTTGAGAATAAATATCCATCCGTCAAAAAGCAACAGACAAAACACTCTGTTTGGTTCGATATCGAGCGTTAAAATCGTAAAAAGCTAGGAGCTTTTTTATGTTGCACAAAACAAAAATAATTAACCAGCTATCAAACACATACCTGTATAATACCACAAAATAATAATCCATCTTTCTGAACACAATTGTGAACATATTCTGCAACATTCAATAACACGTTCAGTTTCAAATATAAGCAACCTGCAAATACCTGTCGCGAGGTCACAGAGCATATACGCTTCGTTTTAATTTTTTTTTGCGTCCGCTGTGTGAATGTTTTTTCACCGATGCAGTAGCGTTGATTTAAATTCGATGGAAAACAATCGTTCGTTGGAAAAAATGCTGCAGGGGTAAGTCCAACTGTAAATAATGACAACGTAGCATAGATTGAATGTTTTGTCGTATATTTTCATTATCGTATACGCTAGGAAGTGTATTGTCATTTGCAGAACGTCTGCATTCATCGATGGGGTAAGGGACGTGGCAGATAAATTGACCAGAGTTCAAATTCGATGGATGGTTTGAACTTGGACAATTCACTTACGTGAAGTTCGGAGATTGTGCATCAACATTGACACCGTCATTTCTCAACCGAATCCTAGTTTCAAATTCGACGATATATGTAGTTTTTTGAAAATAAGGCAAATCAAATTTCAAATTGTTATATTAGTGGAACCATCGGGTTGATTTCACCTTTTTACGAATTAGAGCTTCCTTGTTGAAACTCAAAACCGTTCAGATAATATAGAGTTTCCTTCGGATTATTGAATTGACGATCGCCACTATGGAGTCTTATCATTCTGAAACCATGAACTAGAAAAGCGTGCTTTTGCATTTCTCGAACGCCTGTAATTTTCAGACTTTTTTCATTCTAAAAATAGTCTCGAACGATTAGAATTGACTTTCTGATGCCGACTTTAGGCACGACCACTTGAAAACAGTAAAACATAGCGGTTTTGAAATTTCAGAGTAGGCTGCTCGAAGACAAACTGGTTAACCATGGCGTACCACAGAACGTGCGGATAGGCGCTTCAGTCAACTGCTACTACGCGTCAAATCGCTGACCAATGGTTCGGAGAAGAGGTATACCTGTTACAATTCGTACGTTATATCGCCGTATTCGAGCTTTTTAACTGTCCTCATCCTGTCCACGGTTAGTGCTGCTTTCAACTGCGGACCATTGTTGTTTGTCGTCAACATTTGAACTGGTGTAAAGGACAGCCTTTGGAGGCAGAATGGCCCGATATCGTATTCAGCGTCTAGGTATGCACGGGGGCCGTAGATAAGTAAGACGCCGTTTTGGATGGCGACGTTATGTTGTCTATGGTAGCAGTTAACCACTTTCGTTCACTCGAGGCAGTATGACAGCTGCGAGTTATGTTGACGATGCCCTACTAACCACTCTTCTGCCTCATCTAAATTCCCCTCTTGCCACTACTTTCACCATAATTGAATACTATTGAAGACGTATGGAAATGGAATACGATTGGAAGGAAACTGTCCAAGTTGCATAAGCCTCTACAGACTCACAGTTAATTCAGGAAATTTCAGTTTCTTGGAACGAGTTGTCACAAGCAGAGCTGTATATTCAGGTGGGGTGTCTTCACACACATAATTTTTTTTTGAATGGTAGTGAAATTTTCTAAAACTGTTATCATTTCATTCTTGATCCAAAACCACCAAATTTCCAAGAAATTGAGATCACGAAGTTATTCCTTCTGGGAATTACACTTCTAATATCACTCCTGACATAAAATTGCACCTAAACCAGGGCATTAAAAGGCATTAACACCTCACTCGCCTACACTGCCGTGAGAACCTACCCTGAAAGTTTCAAGTTGCTAGCTCTTTTAGATCTCCAGTCATCGTGGCAGAGTATGGGAGACCGGCAGGACAGAATCGATTTCAACATAGTATTCCTCATCAGGGAGCCCAATCTAATAGTAAACCGACCGAAAAACAACACCACCAGATTATTTTCTAGAGTTGCAAAATGGAGCAGGTGCCGGGATTGATCTGTTGCTGTGTTGATTCATAGAATTTTTCCAAATACTCCGGATAGTCTCAAGCTCGCTTTCTTCATTCAATTGTTAGATTCAGTGTTCAAATTTCACCCAGAAAAGTCGGAATTCAAGGATCGTAGCACACGGATGTAAATTTTCCCGTCTTTCTCAGGAGCCAAACTGGGAAAATCCGATTCATTTCCCCGAAAAAAAACCCCGCGGTTTACCATAAATATGAAAAGCAACGTTGTAACTGTTCCAACGGCTTTACGGCCGCACAAAAGTAACAGCTGACATGTAATTGCACCTAAGCCGGGGCATTAGAAGGCATTAAAGGCATTAACACCCCACTCGACTACATTGCCGTGGAAATGAACGCACCCCGATCGGAATAACCATTTTCGCAATAACTTTATTCGGAATCAAATGAGCCCTGGATTGAAGCGCTCTTTTCGGGTCCCGTGAGCGTAAACAATTGAGGTGCACCTGTTGGATCGTTTACGAGTCCTGTATGTGTGTAATTGGGCCTTTAAACGGGGCTGAACGCGGATGAAGCGAGAAGGGAGATACGTGTTAGAATCTTTCTGATAGGGCTTTTTTAGAGATTTGAAAGGTACATATACTCACTTCACATTTATAAATTATACCGGTTGGCAGAGATTTAGGTTTGTCAAGTTTCATTATTCAAAATTGACGCAGGTTGGCACTCCTGAAATATCGACAATGTCAAATTAATTCTCGGAGACGTTGCCAATGCTAATTTCTACTCTCAACTGGCGAATGAAGAGAAGCTCTACTCCCTCTGGTGGCTATCAGAGTAACCCGAGGTACAGACATTATCATTGACAAGTTAAAAGAAATGTTGAGAAAATGAGAAAGTTTATGCATTTTCCTGGCGTTCGTGTGATTTTATAAGTGCTTCTACTGGGGAAAAGGAAACTCAAATGTCCCTTCCCATAGATTTCCACAGCCCGGTGAAAAATTTCGAGTTCGGGTGAAAGAAACTTCCTTCAACAAGTCGGGCCTGAAAGTGTTGAAGAATCGTTAAAAACCAACAAACAAGATTTATTAGAGTCTGTTACCTGTATTTTGCCGATGATGATCATTTTTATAGAGGTAAGCACGAATTGCTCATGAAATATTAGATCACATTCAGGAAGAAACTTTTTTTCAGGCCCCTAATCCAAGCAGAGAAAGTTACCTAAGAGGAATGCTATGCCTTCCAGAAATCTGCCTGTTGAACTGATCATTAAGTAACAACGTAAATGTTTCAGTAATAGAACTGACTATTGAAAAAAGAGAGTCTAAACAAGGAAATATCTGGTGATGAATACTGTTCGCTCAAAGTGCTTCTGTTGATGAAAGCCAAGTTGTACAAGGCTTATTTATTACAGCATTTTCAAGGCCAATCATATGAGTGTTGGTAAATTTATTTGTCAATCCATAATGAATAAGACTCACGATACAAGTAGCATTAGTTTTATGTGAAGGTATTCATTTTATTCACAATATATTGAGTATTCAGTCCTTCGCTATAAAAAATAGTAAAGTTATGAGTATTTGTCTATTATCCAAAAAGTATGTTTTACAATACTATCTGTTTTTCAACTTTCAAGACAGCCTAGGAAATCCACCAAAGTCAATCTTGCCATTTGGATCTGAAAATAAATAATATTGAAATACTGTGTAACCTTGGAGATATTCCCGTAGTTTTAGAGTTGCTACACTCAATCAGATTGAAGAATGCTACACACCTACTTTATAAGAATGGACTCCCAGTAATACTCTCCTCAAGTCTAAAAAGTCTTTGAATAAGTCGTGAAATCAAAAATTATCAAACCAAACACTTAGAAACAGTACAGAATCGACTATCAAGACAAAATCAATGTCTTTATCTAAGGTTCTAGAACTGGCCACCGTGGCGCTGCAATCTTAAATTCAGACGCCAATAGTCTCAATCTCAGTATAATCAGCATGCTTGGAAACTAAAAATGCCGAAGGTAGTTTTGAAGAAGCAGAGGCCAAGTATCAGGAAGTGCTTTGCAGAATTGCTATCTATTCATTCTGACAGTAACCCTGATAATTTGGAATAAATAATTTGTCACAAGCTATCCAACATTTTCGACGTTTGTGAGTGAAAGCCAAGGTATTATTTTTTATGAATAGATATTTATCTTTTTATTTCATATTGATACATTATAGACAATTAAAGCCTTAGTTACCGTAACCATAAACATGGCTATAACTCCCTTGGGAGTTATACTAAGCAAATATGAATGTTTAACTCCCTCTAATGTCTTTACAAAACCAACCGACAATTTTCGAATTTTCCAGTTCATGAAACTCACTCACATATGTATAACTATAACTTCTCATCATTAGCTTTGATATTGACCACTTCAGACTGTTAGAAAAACAAATCAATTCACATCATACTTTCACTCATATTTTTGGTTTCAATACGGTTAACTTTCAACCATTAGTGGAATTTGTCATATTCTTTTTTATTTATACTTTGGTTTCGACTTTATCCGTAGTAGTACGGCACGAGATTTATCAGCCTTTTGCAACAAATTGCCTTGAATCTCAATTCTCTCCAAGTTCTCATCCATTTTCACGAATAAATCAATTTGACAAATATTAACATTGTTGTTGATATATCCATGGTTATCATGCCAATATACTTCATTCTTTAATAACGTTCGTTCGATTTTGAAAACCAACAAAATTTGGATTTCATATTTCATTAATATGAAATAAAATCAATTATCTATCACGTGAGTTATTGAAGGTTAAGAAACTTACTGCTACTGACGTAAAATCAGCAGCTTTTGCGGGCATATTCACATACCTAATGGTCGACCGTAAACACAATAACTTCCGAAAGAAACAACATAGAAACTCTATATTTGTAGAGTAGGTTTGGACCTTAATTAAGAAGGTAGAATTCGTGAAAGGATAAAATATACCTAATGATTCCGGAGATATACCCATTCCAAATTCTATTTTCCCAATATTTCCAAAATTACTGATTATATCGAATTGAAATCCAGTACATCGAATAATGACAGTTCAAAGGTTCATACATAATTTCATGAGGATAATATGATCAGAATATCACAGAATGATGTTTTTTGAATTGTTCTAATGACACGATCATCACGAGTTTTGCACAAAGTTGCCAATCAGCATTTTCAAACTAGCTGCTTAGTTGTACGTGATTGAATAAGTATTTTTTGAGCCACTCCGAAAATCCACGATATCGAGAAAAAACCACGAAATTTTACATATTTTCCCAATATCTCCGAAACTATCTTTCGTATCAAATTGAAAGTGGTACCTTGCTAGGAAATATAAAGCTCAAGGTATAAGAGAAATTTTTCTCCAATAATTTCAGAAACAAAAATTTGTTCGAAAAAATTTTTTTTTTAATTTATTGACCCTACGATCCCAAAAAATTTCGCTTGAAGTTGCGCGTTGTTATGCTCCAACTAACTGCCAAGTTTCAATCCAACCGCTCCAGTAGTTCCTGAAATATTAGGGAAATAACTTCAAAATTTCAAATCGCTATAACTTCGAAACCTTTTGTCCGATTCGGCCCATTAACGAACTTAACATCGGCATTCCGACGCGCGAACTGCAATGGAAGTTTCAAGTTGCTAGCTTGCTCTGTTCGACAATTATCTTGTCGTCAGCCGAACGGACGGCCGAGCAGAATCGATTTTGACATCGGATTCGTTTGAGACATTTGGACAAAACGATAACACGCTGTTCTCCTAGAACATGCACGCAGAAGAGAAGGGTCGAAAAAAACAATACAATTCAATCTCCGTATTTCTCTCGCTCCGTCCTCGAAGAGTGTCATTTCAAATCACCGAAACGTCCAAAGCTCCCAGAATTTCGTTCTCGCTTCACTATCAACCATATCTACATCATAACTCCACCTTCAACAAAAACTACGTCTATTCTAGATAACACAAGACTGCAAACCTTCAAATTCACATCACGCCCTATAGTCTGGTGGCGTGGAATTCCAATTATTGCGATGCAAAGACACATAGCGGCAAGAGGAAAAGGATGCCCGTAAAGTATTGTTCATTGTGCTCACTCGATGCACAGCACAGAAAATAAGGCTCAAGTACGATACGACGCGACGTGCCGAAATAACAATTGGGGCCTTGAGGGGCCGCTTTTGAGGTGTTATTTTCAGCCTTGCGGCCTAACTAGCCATGGGGGTGTCGTTAGGGGTGCCGCCAAACAGTGGCGTAACTTTTATTGGGCGTCGGTGGCGTATAATTGAAAGGAAATGCCGTAGAGTGGAAACAATATGTATATTTCAGTTTGAAGCGCGGCAAATGATGCCCGGAAGCTGCAGTAGAATTATTTACATATCTTGATGACGGACGGAATTGAGCACGTTCGAGAATTGATGAGATGGCTTTGAACAAGTAGAGATACACGTAGGAATTATACTATTTCCTGGGACTGGAGGGAATAACACGAACACACAATAATTATGGTGTAAGCCATGTGTGAAAAAGAAGTTTGCGGTCATTAATGGGCTGAATACACCAAAACATGCCACCATTCGAAATGTTGTTTTTCCGATATTTCCGTGAAAACATATCCGAATGACTCAAATTATAGTTCCTTGGTTTTGATTATCAACTTCAAAGTTTGGGCAGAAATTCATTCGAATATTACGTATCGATTTCGGAAAAAAAATTATTTCCTTGAAATTTTAAAAGGTATCATTGTCACTCGAGGGTTGTATATTTGACTCTGATCTCATAATCGTTTCTTAAGATATCGAAGAAAATAATTCGAAGCTTCGAAACTTCGAGTTTACGTATGTTTACGAGTTTGCAAATATATTTTTTGAGTCGATGTATTCACTAGTTCCAGAAATATAATTTTTTTGTTGGATGATATATTTATTTTTCGTTACGATATATTTCTTAGCAGACACAACAATATATTCACGAGTTTTCAATATTTCAAAATGTGGAATGAAATATATTTATCAAAAAAAACGTCAATAGTAATATTTCCTGAGCGTTGGAAATAGCAAAAGGTATTGTCCAGAATATACAATATACAGAAGTTGTCACAATGAAAAATGAACAGTTTTTCTTTATCAGAGAAATCAGAATCTTCGAAAAACGTTTCGGTATGTCAAGCTTCCCCCACTCTCTGGTACCCTACTAGCTGACTCGTAGTAGGCGGGCTCTTATCAGAATTGCATATTTGTTTCAATTGATTTCAATAGAAAGAAAAGCGTGTCCGTCGCTTTTGAACTTTTAACTTCGTTACGATCCCGAATTCAGAGAAAAATGGATTCTAGCAATTAGGAGGAATAATTGGAAACAAACCCATCAAAATCATGTTCAAAGGGGTCAGTTTGAAGAAAATGATTATGATAATTAATGTCCTTTTCGTATGCACTTGGAGAAAAATACAGTTCCACCGGTTTTTCCCGCATTTCGGGAGTTAGGCCGACCGTAAACACAATTACTTCCGAAAGAAACAACTTAGAAACTCGAAATTACTCTCGAGTAGGTTTGGACCTTAATCACGAAGGCCGAATTCGTGAATTTGTGGAATCCACTCAATGATTCCGCAGATATTCCCAGCCAAAATTTCATTTTCCCAACATTTCCAAAAATACAGATTGAATCAAATAACAATCCAGTGCGTTATCGAAAAATGACAGTTCGAATGTTCATGCACAAATTCATGAATATGTTATGATCAGAAGATCACAGAATATTGAATATTTGAAAAAAAATATTTTTTTTTAAAATTGTTCTAATGAAACGATGATCATGAAACTTCGCACAAAGTTGTCAGTCAGCATTTCCGAGCTGGCTGTCGTGTTTCATCATGATTGAAATAGTATTTTTCGAGTAATTCCGGAAAAAACTACCGATATCTCGAAAGCAAAACACGAAATTTGACATATTTTTTCGCAATATCTGCAAAATCTAAGATCTTAACAAACCAAAATTTTGCACACTGCTAAAAATATGAAGCTCTAGGAACGGCCGAAATTCTTTTTGAATGTAATGAATAGTTTCTGAGGAAAAAATTTTTTCAAGAACAATTTTGAAAAAATGTTTTTCAAAATTTACTGAGAGCACGATCTCAACAAAATTTCGCAGAAAGTTGCAAGTCCTTACGCTCTAACTAACTGCCCACTTTCAATTCAATCACTCCAGTAATTCTTGAACTATCAAAGAAATAACCTCAAAACAGATGGCTATAACTGATTTTGCCCATTAACGAACGCAACCTTCGCATTTTGAAATGCAACCAACCCTGAAATTTTCATGTCGATAGATTCCTGCCAGACAGAATTAATTTTGACACCGGATTCGTCATCAGTGAGTTCAACCTATACGTTTGAGACCATTTTCCGATCGAACCTTAAAAATAACAGACAATTGGACAAAATGATAGCACGCTGTCCCTCTCGAACATAAGCGCAAAAAAAAGTGTACTACGAGGTGCATAAATCGCAGAAAAACTCGTGAAAACCTCTGCTATACTAACCACCCCTACCGACGCATTTACCACCCTCAATGGGGAAATTTTCTCACATTACACCTGAAATTAATCGAGCAACCGGGGTATTCATTCTGATTAGCGCTGTTGACTCAACTTACAGGAGATGAAAAACGGGACCACCCCCTCCCACTCTCCGCATAAAATGCCTCTCGGTAAATCGAATTACTTTTTAATCGTATTAGCAAAGTTCGGTCGGGTCCTGCGTTGTTTTGTCTACCGACTAATTGTTTTTGATTAATAATTCCGTACTGTGAAAGTCGACAAGGACGCCACTATCGGCCACCGACCTGAACTAATCGAAAATGTTCGAGAAGTTCTAAAGTAATTAATCGGCTAGCAAGGATTTGTAACATCCATCCTGAGAATTTTGGTCGCTGTAATAGCGTTAGTTTCTGCGGCGTTCGTGCCCGGAGGAACGTTTTTCTATTGGTGTTCACGCTATTTCTTCAAAGTTCGAGAAATACGATAAGAAAGGGTAGAAATTAAAAGGCTTTTGCTGAAGGCAGAAAAGACCTTTGTAACACCAATTTATAGTTCCTGGCTAAATATATAACAGGGCGGTGTTTTAAGTTAAGCATAGATGGCGTTAGTGCTTTGGCCACCTATATAAGTGACCATTACAGGTTGGTTGGTTAGAAACGAACAGATACAGGGCGCGTCAAAATTATGGAACAAATTCATTTTCTCAGAAGGAAAATATTCGGTAACAAAATCCTGAAGCAGGTCAATTTTTGTTTCACTTTTACCAAATTTATATGCATTTTTGCACCCTATGCCATCCCCATCAACCCTCTAAATTTTTTGAATAGGAAAAGGTCATGTGGTGCTTTTTTGGCAAGGTCTTTGAATTTTCTTTACTGGTGTGCAGAAATTTTCAAGAAAATTTTTTTCTTAAAAATTCGCTAGTTCAAAGAGGTTTTCAGTATGTGCACTTTGTCATGGCTCATTTACTTTGAGACAATGGTACCTGATGAAATTTGTCACCGAATGAAAGTCGACTATTACAGTTTTATTCATGAACAACTTTCAACCCCCTCACGTGAAAATTTTTTTTTCTCCATTAAAGGGTTCGTAGGGAGTGAAAAATGCGCATGAACAAAACTGTAATGCTCGACTTTCATTCGGTGACAAATTTCATTCGTCTCAAAGTAAATGAGCCATGACAAAGTGCACATACTGAAACCTCTTGGAAGTAACTAATTTTTTTCTTCAAAGTTTCTGCACGCCAGTGAAAAAGATATAAAAATCTTGCCAAAAAAGTACGACATGACTCACTTTCACTATTCAAAAAATTTAGAGGGTTGATCGGGATGGCACAAGGTGCAACAAAAATCCTTCAAAAATGCATATAAATTTGGTAAAAGTGAAACAAAAATTGACCTGTGGTTCCATGATTTTGACGCGCACTGTATACAAAGATTTGGAAGGGACAGATACGAAATTAGTGGATAAACTCATTTGAAATCACATCATCCCAATATTAACAAGAATACAGATAAAATTGGGTGAAAATTCCCCGCATGGATACATAATGACCATAGAGGAATCAAATTAATGTCTCATATAAAAACACCAAGTGCTCCGTAAAAATGTTCCTACCTAAAATGGAAACAACAATTTTACGTAGTTGCAAATTCATTAAATCACGAAAAGTCATCACAACAATATTTCCAAAAAAAAAAAAATATTAAAGAAACATTCTTGAGACCTATTGATGGAAATTCAAGGTAAATTTTCGTTAATATTTTCGTTAATATTTTCGAGTTGTTGATAAAATTTCATTTATACCAAATATGAATACCTGAAATATTGATAATAAAATAGAAAATCAAAAAATAAATTTCAAAATATCTCCAATATCTCCTCTTTATTTCATTCTCATTCAGTTCAGAATTTATCATGGCACCCCCCGCATAGAATTTGATTTCGCATCGATTTTTTCATCGAGGAGTCCTACCTCGTAGTTCAGGACCATTTTCAGCTTGAAATCAGAAAAATGCGGGCATGTGGACCAATTTTAACACGCCGTTCCCCAGAATAAGCCCATGAAATACGAGAATGAAGAGTGAACCTTCATTTCAGAATTTTCATTCCAGCAATTTTTGTTGAGAAGTTGATGGAATTTCCATAAGATGAGACTAGTGAGAGCTGTCAATTAATCCTAGTAATCGTTGAATCCTATTCAATCGATCAATTGAGATGGTAATAAGATGAAATCGGCACGAGAGCCTTTTTATAGAATTGCAAAATGGTGCAGGAACCGGAATCGATTACTCACTAGGACAATTTTGAGAATTCTTTTAAAATGTTAGGAATCACTAGCACATCACGTTCTTTAGCCAACTTGTTGGGTCTATCTCGTAATTTCCTTCCAGAGAAGTCAAAATGCCGTCCAAAGTCTTCCATTTCGAGTTCAGGCTCGCCACGATCCACACCTTATTCGATAAGTATTATACAGGGTGATTCCTCAGGAGAACGTCAGATTTTGGGATAAGTTTACATTAGTCAAGACAGTCTCGAAACAATGTTTGGTTTATGGTTGGAGGTCTCTATTGAGAATATACAGGGTGATTTGTCCGATTCGACCTATTTGATAACTTTGGTATGCCTCATTGGATTTTAATGAAATTTACAGCGAAGTACAATATTGATAAGAACATTCATTAATTCTAAGAATTTTTTCAAAATGAGCGGTTGTTATTATAATAATTTCAGATTAACTGTGCAGGTTGAAAAAACACCCTGTACATCGCGTTTCCAAAACTTCGCTAACTGTTTACGAGTCTACTATAATATGTCATCAATTGAGAGTTTCAAATTTTTTTGGCACACTTCTAGTTTTTCGAGAAATTCTTATCAAAAAAAGAAAATGTCGAAATTTCGCTCCAATCGACTCTACTTTTATAAATAACTTTGGTATGGCTCATTCAATTTTGATGAAATTTGCAGTGTAGAACAATCTGATTGAGTTAATACAATCATTGCAACAACCACTCAAAATACAGGGTTGTATTCGCGATAATTTCAGAATTTCAGATTAATTTTGCAGTTGGAAAAAAACACCCTGTACATCGCTTTTCCAAATTTTTTCATTCGTTCCAGATTCTACCATAATATGTCATTATTGAGAGGTTTTCAATTTCTTTGGCATACCTCCGGTTTTCCTAGAAAACATTTTTGAAGAAGAGCATAATCGAAATTTGGCTCACTAGCAGTGAGAGTATCCCGTCTAGGTAGGAAAGCTGTATTATCCAGGGATGCAAAGTTGTTCGTCAGTTCTAAATATTCTATTCAAATTCGAAATTTATTTCCAATTGCTCAGTTTCTGTATAAAATCATTCCATTCAGAAAATTACTTAATTTAATTTTTTCGTAAACCTTCGCTTTTCAATAAAAGGGTTATTTCTATGAAGCAGTGACGTTATGTGATTTCGTTCAATACTGTCGATTGAAAATTCAAGAAAAATATGAATTCGAACAAAAGGAAACCATTTCGAAAATTCAATGTGAATTTTCTGTTGATTCTAAAGTCTACTTTTCATTATTTGTTTCGTATGTTTGTTCGAAATTTGTTTCCATGTGTGTAGATTTGTTTTGTTTATGCACATAAACATATGCACATATGAAGTAATATTATGAATTGAATGATTTCATACAGAATATGAGCAATTAAATATGAATTTGGAATTTAAAAAGAATAGTTTAGAACTTAAGAACTGCTTTGCATCCTTGGAAAATACAGCTCTACGACCTAGTGTAGAATATTCTCACTGCTTTCGCGCCAAACTTCGATTATGCTCTGAAAGTTTTGGAAAAGCAATGTACAGGGTGTTTTTCTTCCAACTGCACAATTAATTTGAAATTCTGAAATTATCACACTTAAAACCCTGCATTTTGAGAGATTATTGAAATTATTGAAAGTACTCATTCATATCGTTCTACACTGCAAATTTCATCAAAATTGGATGAGCCATACCAAAGTTATCAATAAAAGTAGAATCGATTGGAGCGAAATTTCGACGTTGTCATTTTTTTGATGAAAATTTCTCGGAAAACTAGGAGTGTTCCAAGAAAATAAGAAACTCTCAAATAATGACTTATTATAGTAGAATCGCAAACAGATAGCGAGGTTTTGGAAACGCGATGTACAGGGTGTTTTTTCAACCTGCACAATTAATCTGGAATTATCAAGATATCAACCGCTCATTTTGAAAAATGTTTTGGAAATAATGAATGTACTCATCAATATTGTACTTCACTGAAAATGTCATTAAAATCGAATGAGGCATACCAAAGTTATCAATAAAAGAAAAATCGGTCCAATCAGACAAATCACCTTGAATATTATCAATAGAGACCTCAAACCATAAACCAAACATTGTTTCGAGACTGTCTTGACTAGTGTAAACTTTTCCTTACATCTGACGGTCTCCTCCGGAATCACCCTGTATAGAAAACTCCCCACCCCGTATAGAAAATTCGTGCCAATTCATCGAAAGCCAATTTCTCATTGACGCGGCGTGAGATTCCTCCCATTCCGGAATTTTTCCGCCCGACATATCTTCTTCAATGGGTAGTTTCCACCCTCTTTTCCGCAAAATCCTCGTCACGCGTTCCACGTCCAACACCGGAAATACCCCAAATTAAAATCTAATTCGACGGGGCAGAAAGAGGAAATAACAATCGAAGCCAAACGAAACCCTACTGTGTTACGATGAGATGACATCGTGGGACGTAAAGGTCCGTGGTTGGTCTAGCGAGAAAGGTTTCCTAGCTAACCTAGGTAGGTGAGGCATCACACAGAAATAGTAAAAGGAACCTGGAGTCCTTGAAGCCTCCAGGAAAGAGACAACTAGGAATAATGGAGATATGGGGGAAGGGACGTTTTGGATTATAAAGGAGGGCTAGGTGGGGAATGACAATTAAGGAACTCGGACAAACAAATTGTCCGTCACAGAAAATGATTTTCTTCACGACCATTGAATAATATACAGGGTGATTCATTAAGGGTGGCCACCGGCCGTATCTCGCAAACCGTTCATCCTATAACTTCCGGAAAAAAATTCTAATGACAAAATCGGCCCAAGGAAAATGATTAAAAATATTTTCAAGTTCGTAGTTCCCCACTAGAGGGCGCAATCTATCACTTGTAAAATATAATCTCATTTTTTACGAAATATTCTCCAGCTAACAGTGGTAAAGAATAATAAAATAAGAAAATACTCTTCTTATTCAACAACTTTTGTCTCAGTTATTTTTCTATATTCCTTTTTTTTTAGTGATGGAATGGAAAAACTTTTCTTCACAAAAAAAACACTCTGACTTCTGTATGCGTGAACCGATTTTCACGAAATTTGATTTCATTCGAAGGCCATTAAAAGCAGATCACAGAAAAATATGACAACAACATACCGGGTGATCCAATTAAAAACTACAGGCTGTTTTATGTTACTTCACCCTATTTGCGCGTTTTACTGGAAAATTTCAAATGCAATGCTATGATTCTAACCGACTGAGAATAAGCTGAGCATTATTACCTATTGATTTGTTAAGACCGCAGACAGATATCTTCGGTCATTCCGAAGATATTAACATTTTTGTAAATTTTGATAAGTGTTGATCAACCCTGCGAGCTTGAAAAAACAAGGAAGTGACTTTATTCGTCATGACAAGGCAGCAAAATACTAAACACACATGAAATAACAATAATACGATAAAATGAAACAAAAATTAGTAACAACGAAAATATTTGAACAAAAAACAACCCTTTTACATAATCATTTCAAATATTCAAAATGTCTACCATTTTTTTCTATGCATAAATTTAGTCTTTCTTTAGTTGCTCAATATGAGAAAAAGTTTCAGCTGCCTGTCGAAATATATTTTTCATATCCTCACTTGTAGTTGGTGGTGTTCGGAAAACTAAGTCTTCATTCTCCCCCAAAAATAAAATCTAATACTGTGAGGTCGAGTGATCTTGCAGGAAAAATACTCCCTCGTCCAATCCACCTCTTTGAGAAGAGGGTATCTTAATATTCCCTAACATTAGCAGCATAATGCGCCGGGCAACCATCCTGTTGATACCACATATCTATTCTGTCTTGAATAGCAATATCATCCAAAAGAATTCGAAAATTTTCCGTTAAAATTTCAAGCACCTTTATCCCATTAAGATACTATCGAAGAAAAATGGCCCGACAACTGTTCCATCAAAAATTCCGCACCACGCGTAAACACTCCAGCGATTCTGATTATTGACTTATTTTTGCCAATATGGGTCGTAAGATGATCAGTACTGGCTGTCGTGTAAATTTACTTTACCATTGCTAGAAAAAGTAGCCTCGTCAGTCCATAATATTCTATGAAGTAAGTTAGATTCGCCGTTCAGCATTTGTTTCAACCAATTGCTAAAGTCCTCTCGTCTCTTTCAATTCTTTGTGCAAGACAACATGATACGGATGCGGTTTAGGGTCCTCTAGTATCCTTTGAACTTGCGAATAATTCGATCCCAAATCACTTGCAATTTTTCGGATGCTTGAATGTGATTCAGCATAAACACAAGCCAAAACTTTTATGATATTATCCTCATTACGGCTTCTACGTTTTCTATTTTTTCTTCCAACATATTGAACCTTCCAAGTTTGTCGCACTCTTCGTGTCAATCTTTTGAATACTTTTCTGGAATGACGACGTCTTTCAGGATATCGTATCGGGTATTCAGCATGAACATTAAGCATATCATATGCTTCTCCGTTTGAATAATGAGGCCTCATGAACTAGTAGTTTGCAATCGACCTAAATAAATTTTACAGCTATAGAAACCGAGAATAAACAGTAACGCCAAAGCTTACTGGATCTAGATCAGCTTGTTTTGTGAGTGGCATACATTTTTGATAAGTTTTTTCCTTCATTTGATTGTTTAGCTGATGAAATAACTCAATTCCTCCTGAATTTCACAGGGTTGATCCACACTTATCGAAATCTGCAAAAATGTTAATATCTTCGGAATGACCGAAGATATCTGTCTGCGGTCTTAACAAATCAATAGGTAATAATGCTCAGCTTATTCTCAGTCGGTTAGAATCATAGCATTGCATTTGAAATTTTCCAGTAAAACGCGCAAATAGGGTGAAGTAACATAAAACAGCCTGTAGTTTTTAATTGGATCACCCGGTATGTTGTTGTCATATTTTTCTGTGATCTGCTTTTAATGGCCTTCGAATGAAATCAAATTTCGTGAAAATCGGTTCACGCATACAGAAGTCAGAGTGTTTTTTTTGTGAAGAAAAGTTTTTCCATTCCATCACTAAAAAAAAGGAAATATAGAAAAATTATTGAGACAAAAGTTGTTGAATAAGAAGAGTATTTTCTTATTTTATTATTCTTTACCACTGTTAGCTGGAGAATATTTCGTAAAAAATGAGATTATATTTTACAAGTGATAGATTGCGCCCTCTAGTGGGGAACTACGAACTTGAAAATATTTTTAATCATTTTCCTTGGGCTGATTTTGTCATTAGAATTTTTTTCCGGAAGTTATAGGATGAACGGTTTCCGAGATACGGCCGGTGGCCACCCTTAATGAATCACCCTGTACAGGGTGAGTCTTTGACCTTTTAGAATATTTTAACAGAAGATTATTGAAGCTGAAAGAAACACATTTGTCCTCTACCATTTTTTCCGATTCGGCCTAGATAAAAAGATATAGGCAATATAAATTTTCATAATAGGCTAGCCGCCCCTGGAAACCTGAACAGTGAAGTTTTTCAAAGCCTACGATATACCATTCGAATCTTCGAAATAAGCAACTCTGTTATGAAAACGAGCGTCAACTTACTTTTTACATTCCAGTTGCTGAAGAAAGTTGTATTTATAGTACAATAAACAAGTTAGGTATTCCAAATTTCGTGGGCGATAAAAGTTGAATATTCTTCTCTTGGTTTCATTTTCGATAATGAGGAATTCATCTAGCTATCACTCATATTAGCTTTGAGATTCATCTTCAATTTGTGATTGTTAATTTTCTTTGTATATTTCATTTTCTGCAAGAATTATCAGATTCAGACATAACCCATTCAAACTTTCATTTTTATAAATGAATAAAACAGATGTACCTAATTTATCTATGAACGTACAAACAATGCCAAATTGACGAACAGAAAGAAAGAACTCTTCGAAATCAAACAACACACAATGTGCTAATTCTATGTATACACTTGTATAGTCTATGATTCTGAACTGAACTATAAATCTGTGACACCGTGGTTTTAAGGTTATGTCATGGTGCTTTTCTTCCACCATGGGTTGTTATGTTATGAAAGCGCATTCGAAGAATACCTCAAAATAAATACTATCAAAGTTCTGTACATAATTTCAAGAAATTTGGGTCAGCAGAAAGATTGCATTCAAACCAGTAAGAATCCCCATTATCATGGAAAAGTGAGAAGTTAATGAATTATACTACACAAATTAGCTCGAAATTGAAAAGGAAGCTTCATGAATGGATTCAGGACCGAATCACCACTGTATAACACAGATATAGTTTTGGGATGGAAGCCTATTTTGGAGAAACTTCTTATTTCGTCTTGGTGATAATAATCGTAGTATGGAAAACCTAATGAATACATCACTGGAATTGTATGAATATAAAACAAATAACTTCAAGATGTGATAGTTCATTCAGATTGAAGAGATTTCTGTATAAAATTAGGAGCATTTGGATCGTGACAACTATCCTATTGTCAACGAGATAGGCAATGGAAAGACATAAAATTAACAAGTTTTAGACGTGGCAACGCGGAAAAATTGAATTCTGTGAATTTTTTGAACCGAGTAGCATTCAGCCAAAGTACCAAATTCTCGAAATTTCACAGATATTTTTTATTTTTGAATTTCAGATTACTCGAAAACGGCGCATCATACGAAAAAAAATAAGGAATGCTTTTACTTTCCAAAATGGTCAAAAATTCGTTGAATAGCATTCAAATTATCCTTAAAACTTGGATTCTTTGAATTTCTGGTATTTTTATGAAATGTTAGGGTCATATCAAATAAACTGAAGGATGTGGATGAAATTTTGTAATCCAGGAACATTCATCGTATCAATAAAAAACTATATTCCAAAAATCATCTCATTCGATGAGACCGTTCGCGAGATATAATCGAAAATTATTTTTTTTTATGGATTTTCAACAGTCTGAATCTTACGAACCAAGCCGAATCGGAAAAAATGGTAAGCGGAAAAAAGTGTTTCTTTTGGCTTCAAGAATCTTCTGTTAGAAGATTCTGCAAGGTCAAAGACTCACCCTGTTTATATATTTGGATGGCTTTAGATGACAGTGGATAATAGGCGTGTGTAATGAATATTATACTTTCCATGCGTAGAGCAAGTGAAAAAAAAAATTGAGAACTAAAATGTTGATTGACCCAATGATGCAGAATCATTGGGTGGATTTCACCCATTCACAAATAGTGCCTTCGTGATTAAGGTCCAAACCTACACACCAAATATCGAGTGTCTAAGTTGATTCTCTAGGATGTTATTGTGTTTACGACCAGCCGTTCGAATTTTCTAATGCTCTGGTCATATGGTGCAATGTGGAAACGAAATGAACTGAATAGAATGACGGTGATAGACTAGTGACAAGCAAAATTCGCAATGTGACCATGGATATTACTGTATGTAAAAACTGGAGAACTGCCTTCAAGAACAACTTAATCGTTGCACGTTTTCGAGAACAATCTCAGAAAAACGAATCAAATTTCAATTTAACCTTCAAACGAACAACTTCAATTTCTTCGTCAATAGACTGGCAGATACCGCGAAATTCATCACGCAACAAACAGCTGTATGGTATGTTTCCACGTCGATGCTTTCAGCAGACGCTGTCATATTGAAATATTCCCTTTTCAGCAATACAAATATAACCTAGATATGGAATATTGCACGGAGCTGTCACATCGAATTCAACTGGCTTAATTTCATACGCCTGTTGTTCTGACATTATCAGCATTCATCTAACATTTCCTGTTAATGGAGCGAATGGTGAATATTACGGTGGAGTTAGTAGGATGGAAATATAGGCGGTGACTTGGGAACAATTATTTTGTCATGATTTCCAATGGTTGAATGGCGTGAAGTACGTCGAATTTAAAACACGGCAAATACGACGAACAAGGATTTCTTCACACGCTTGTTCTAATGAACCACACAGGAAAAATGGATCTCTTAAGGGCCGGTATTATAAAACTTAACTGAAAGTTATCTTTAACTTTAACTGAAAATTTAGCAGTTATTTCCAGTTAAAGTTAGATTTGCAGGGTTATCTTTATCTGGTGGTTTGGGTATCAATTATAGTTAAAGTTAAAGTTAAATCGGTTTTTTCCACAGATTCTCTGTCTTTTTGGCTGACATAAGGGGAATATAACCTCGATTTGTTCGTAGTTATGATATTTTCGAAAACATGTTAGCAAGATATATTCACTTCATTTTTAAAGGACTTTTATTTCACGATGACGAAGATGACATGAATATTGTTGAACATCCTCGTTGAGAGATATTCACTTCATTTTTGAAGAACTTTTAAGTGACTATGACGATGACGCCATGAATATTGTTGAATATCCTGGTTGAGAAAGGATATGTAGAAATCGGCTGAACCATTTGAACTTATGGGAAGAAACGGAATTCAAAAACCGATTTCGCTTATCTGGACACTCTGTACGCCTATAATGGAATACATATTCTTAGAAATCGTGCTTTGACGCTAGTGATGCAAATGTGTTGATTACACGCAGAGTTTAGGCATCTTGTTCTTTCTTGATAGTTGCTGGAGATTTTAGGGGTTTTCAAAATCAACTATACTGACTGTATTATCAGAAATGTACCATGGAAAAGTCTATATTATCTTTTTATATCAAAATGCCTGCTATAAACCCCACTCGAGTGAGAATCCAATCTCGAGAATTCATCGTGGCATATTATTGTAATTAAAATATCAGTTATTCTTTCTGTTTAACTATTATAAGATGTAGATGAAGAAAAAAATCATTGGAATTTATTCTTTTTGGTGCCTTATATAACAGATAAAAGTTTTAAAGGTGTAATGAAACATAATAATTTATACACATTATTTAACTTTTAGGATGAAAGGAAACCATCACAATCGCAATGGATACTTTTCGTATAATAATGGCCAAACTGTAGCTGATAGCAGTGTACAAATTCTAGATAGCTAGGCTCGATAACCTGGAGCCACACAAAACAATACCATATTTTCAATTGAATGACAATTCTTGCAAATTTAGTGTTGATATTATTACCACTCCCAGTGTCAGTTGAAAGTACTTGCCCGTTGGTGAAGAGTGAAGTATTTGTAAAAAAAATTCAGCACCTAATTGGATTTGGACGAATTTTATTGTAATTGTTCAATAATTCCTGAATTTGTATCTCAGTTTTTCCTTTGAAGCTTTCATTTCAAATATATTCATTAGTGGAAGTAGTTGTTTTAGTTAGGTTACCAAATAAATACCCAAACATCCCTAACATATTGCAAAAAGTATAAGAATTCAAATTCTATTTTTATGGAAACCACAATCCATTAAGCTCACTGATTCATAGTGCGAATAGCTATTTGTCAATAAAGGATTTGTTTATTCCTATCATGTTTTGAAAGGGAGTATTTTCCCAAAGTCCAGCTTTTCCAACCCAGAAATTGGTGGTTAGATTGATCACAAAATGTTTAATCATTTCCTTCTCCTTCTCATAGAAATCATCATAGTGTATCTTGTCTATGATAGAAATGAGACTTTTATAATTCCGAAATTTTTGAGCCAAACTTTAACTGTCAGTTAAAGTTAAAGATAACTTTCAGTTAAGTTTTATAATACCGGCCCTAAATCGAATATATACATATTCATGAACCAAATTTTCTTGCCCTAAGAATAATAACTTGAGATTGAGCAATATTCTTCTATTTTCAACTCATTTCGTTGTTGGCCTGTTATTATTAATTATATTGAACCGAATATAGTTGAACCAAAATATACGTACTCTTCACTTCAGAAAACAACTTCAGCTAATCATAGTTCGCTCGGATCAAGAATGTAATTTCTCATTACACATGCCCTTCCAGACTAATGAGGGGTATTAGCGCTGAAGATGCGTTGAGAATGTAGAATCGCAAATCAAATGAATATTCATATTCGGAATTTGGTAAATATGGAGAACTGTTCGTTAAGATCAAGGGTATTTTGAAGGAACAGCGTTTAGAAATTCAAGGAGAAAAGGTTGATTTTGAGAATTTTTGTTACTCGCAAACGAAGTTTGAATTGAAAAATGTTTGCATATGCGCGTACATGCCTACATGCATGTTTGTTATGAACAGACATCGTCACATGTATATATTTGTGAACCCCATACAACACATTTTCATCTCATACTCTGAGGTCGTGAGTATACATAATCACCAAGCAAATTGTTTCAAAAGACTTCGGCTCTTTGATTTTCGAGTCCCTGTTCACAAAAATCCTGAATATTTTCACAAAATTGTAAATTCTGCCTAAGTGCTCTACAAAATCCGCTTTATTCCTTGATTTATGAGCAGTTATTCATATACGATGCTGACCATTCTGCATGAACATCCTAGCTGGAATTTTCAGCAAAGCAATTCAATCCGATTCCGTGTTTTTCAAAATAATGGAAAATGAAATTATGAATGGGTTTATCCACAGAACCATTGGGTATATTCCAACCTTCAAGTATTCTGCCTTCGTAATCCATTTCCACACCTGCTCCACGAATATCGAGTCGCTGAGTTGTTTTCGTCAGGCGATATTGTGTTTAGGATCAGTCTTTAGGCTTCAGCAATGAATTAGAACAAGCTGCACAAGTGCACTCTTGATTTCCCATCCAACTTCCTCGAAATATAAAGTGTGTTTCAAATTGCGCGTTTTTTTTAAGAATAAATAAAATATAGATGCCGCTCTGAATTTGTCTGGATATTTTGACATTCAAGAAGTGTGATGTATGACATTTATGAAAATGGCTTCGTTTACGATACAACAACATTGAATCATTCAATGAAAATCAGCGTTCTGTGGAAAGTGTTTTCAGAAAATTACGTGAATTTCATATAAGATATAATCTCATGAATAATTCGTGTATTTTCCTCACCCCAAATACGAAAATCTTGTTCATTAATGAAGCCACCAAGTTGAAAATGTGCCTCATCGGAAAACATGATTTTTTGAAAAAATTCAGCTGGTTCTTCATTGATGAAATTGACAAATGAACGACGTTTTATATGATCTAATGGCTTAAGTTCCTGTGTTACTTGAACTTTATATGGCTTAAGAGCTGAATCCTTGTATAAAATACGCCATGTTGTGGACCCACTAAGTCAAATTTGTTGTCTAATGGACATTCCAGGGTCTTAAGCAACACTTCCACGAACCAAATCAATAATTTGTCGTGGAAGACCCCTACAACTGTATTTTTCACTTTTTTGATCTTCCACCGAACCGTTCCCTCGAAATTTTTTTGAAAGTTTGACCAATAGTGCTTTGAGATGGACGATTATGTAAACCATAAAATTCATTTTCTAAAAACACTTTTCACAGAACGCTGATTTCCATAAAATAATTCAACAGTTTGGAAGCGTTGTTGTATAGTGTACGATGCCTTTTTTACAAATGCATACATCACACTTCTTAAGTGTCAAAATACCCAGACGAATTCAGTGCGCCATCTATATTTTATTCATTCTTAAAAAAACCGCGCAATTTGAAACACTCTTTACATTCTACAGAAAGATAAATCTTGGAAAAAAGAATGTCACCGAATTTTTCGTATCTACCTTTGGTTGTACGGAAAGTTTTGAATAAATATTTAGATAGTATTTTATCCTGTCTCTTCCAGGTCTCCAGTATTTCCAAAAGCAATATGTAATATACGATCACCACAAAAACCTTATAGACTCATACCACTACATAAAAATTCCCACCGAAACCGCAGAGTCAAACAAGCCTCTTCGAGTGGCCCGCATGAAAAAGCGGACGCTGTGAAAACATCCGGCACAGGGAACCGCTTCCAATGCAAACACGTTTCCGAAAGTTGTGCCGAAGACCTGTCTACAGCCCACTCGATGCACAGGACTCTCCACCTCGGGACACGGATATTGGATTTCTGCAGTCTGCCCCAAATCCGGTAGTTATTCCGACATATTGCACACACGCTGCTAGAAAAAGTGGCCGATCTGTTGGGAATACTTTCCGAATTTCGAAAGAAACCGGGAAAGAATCGACTGGACCGGCACGAAATTGAGATAGTTGATCTTCGGGAAGAAGTTTATACGGAAGTTGGCTCGGAAGGATGAAAAGCAGTTTTTGACATGGCAGGCTAATATTGGAAGAAAGCTTAACCTGATTTTCTACCTTTTCCTCAGTGTAAAGGGATTGGGAAAGGAGGAATACCCGTGCGGTAAATTGGCCCACTTAGATGGAGTTCTGGAATAGTTTACAACGAACTGATTTCGTTCTGAACGACGCTTCGTCTAATCGGAATTTTGAGGTGAATAGCTTTGCAAGTTTCGAGGTTTCATCTGTCAACTATCTGGGACAATTCACCACAATTGCTTTCTTGGTTGCGAGAATTTGTGTTGCTTTCGATGTGAAATCCTTTGCAGAAACAATTCGATAGCACGAATTATCAGTTGTGGTCGATTGTTTATGAGCAATAGTCTTTCTGCATTCCAACGAATTAAATATTTTATGTGTTGTCACTCTAGCACACTCCACCAAGAAAACCTAGCTTCCTTCCAACTGATTATATTCTTGAGAGACTTAGTTCTTGAGTCTGTAGACATTAGAGGCGGAATCCTTCCACCAGAGTGGGTCAAAGCTCCACATGATATAAGTATGTGTTAGGGATTTCTGTCAACCATTCACATTGCCTACATATGACTGAAATGATTTTGCTGATCTTGTGTAGGTGGTATCCCAAAGCGAAGTTGTCTGTGAGCAGCCAGAGTTTGCTATTCGTTGAGGATGTTGCACGTGGAGATCATTCTTTCTAGAAGTTTCACTCAAGTCTTTAACTTGTTGTCCTATTGTCAATTCAGGCCGATTGGTTATGAAGTAGTCTTCCTCCACTGCGACGAATCAGATATTTTGTGTATTCCCATTCTGCCAAGAAAAGATTCTTAACAGTTTATTATTCTTGGAAGAATTCATTCCCAATTCTGTCGACATGAAGCTGAAACATTTTGAAGCATAGTGGTTCAAAGCTTCACATGAGATAAATATGTGTTTGGAATTTCTTCCACTTATTAATGTTACCTAAATGTAACTCAGTTCTACTAACAACTCGAGTATGCTCTTCATTGAGCCTTTTTTTTGCAAGGATCAATCAGGTCTTTAGCTTGTCGTTGTTCTGAGGGTGTTGGTAGGTAAGCAGAGCTCTGTTCTCTCTTCTCCTACTCATTGATTTTTGCTCAGATCAGTATAACATATCACACCCGGCATAGAAAACCGCTTAAATGTGAACAGGTTTTCGAGATTTGTGCCGAAGACCTGTCTTCAGCCCTCCACACCTTGGTTAGTTAAACCGACATATTGCAAATAGCCCTGCTGAAAAAGTGACTAATCTTTTGGAAATACTTTCCGAATTTCGCAGGAAACCGGGAAAGAATCGACTGGTCTGATCTGGCACGAAATTAAGATGGTTGACATTTGGAAAGAAGTTTATACGGAAGTTGGTTCGGAAAGGTGCGAGGCAGTTTTTGGCATACCAGGCTTATACTGGAATAGAGCTTGGCCCTACCCTTCGATGTACAGGGATTGGGATAGGAAGAATGTCCGGGCAGTAAATTGGCTCACTTCAATGAAGTTCTTAACTAGATAACAACGCACTAATTTCGTTCGAGACGACGCTTCGTCTTCGAGGTTTCGCCTGACAACTATCTGGCACCGTTTGTCGCACTTGTTCTTCCAGTTGCGACAATTCATGTTCCTTCCAATGAGGAATCATTTGTGAAAACCATTCGAAAACTCGTAATGTCAGTGGTCGTCAATTAGTTATGATATGAGATAGTCTTCCTATACTGCAACGAATTGATCTATTGTGTGTTGTTATTATTATTATTAATAAACATAAAGAGTAGAGGTTTTCACACATAAGCTCAAATTTATAAAATTAATTGGAATTCATAAACTACAAAAGAAATAATAGAGAAAACGCACATATATACAGTCACTCAATAATTGGTCTGGTCTCGAATGAACTTTTCGAGTCGGTTCCTGAAGGAATTCACCGAATTTGCACCAACAACACAAGAACACTGCAACAAGAATTGGAAAGGGTTCCTTCATAGTTACCTTCAACAGGAATGGTAGAATCATTTCTTCCTTGCGTTACCTGTAAATAAAGAAAACATTGGTTTAGATATAATATATAAATTCTGGCCTGGAAATATCCAGAAAATACAGTCTACGACCTTTAATATGAGCGTTTTCTTGAAGAACACTTTGAATACCTATGATTTTCGTCTATTTCAAATATATCTGTCCTGAAGAACACACATTCAATCATATTAATGACGCAATGTGATATCATAAAGATAACTGAGTATCGACCAAATGGACTGAAATGTCATAAAACTAACGAAAATGATGAAAACTAAAATCCCAAAATTAAAGAGAACTAATTCTATGCTCAGACTCCGCGTGTCTGCCGAAGACAGTTCTGCCAACTAAATGAAGCAAAGGATTTCAAGAATTCCTCCGAAGGGCTTTCAGAAAACATCAATTCCTAGCATGAGAGTGTTTCCACAGTACGGAAAAAATCAAGAATTTCCTTTTTTCGGAGCAGAAAAACATCTCATTTTTCAAGTCCCTCGAAAGAACTGAAACGTGCCCGCCCCATTGAAACCGAAGCCTCCACGTAGCTTGCCGAAAAAACCTCTTTTTCCACGTGTTCATCTCGCCCGAGGACCGGATTAAGCCTAATCTCCCCCGGGTCGTGTTCGCCGATTGACTTAATTGTCTATCGTTTGAAATATCGAACAGGAGCTCTTGAAAAATTGCAGTCCATTCAGCCTGTAATCCGCTGAGATGGCGTACGTCAGCTTACACCTGGATTCTGTGACCTTAAGCTCGAGGGCTTTATGACGTCAATCGATGGTGATGGCACTTGAATGGAAATTATAAAGACAGGTGATTTTACTTCGAAAATGGTTATTTTCACGTTTGGGGTGTAGAAGAAGTCTGACCTTAACTGGCGACGATGCGATTACGATTATTGCAGGACGCTGTTTGGATCTTGATAAGATTATCCGATAGATGGCGCTATAAAATTTTAATACTGCACACATCACGACTTTAACGCGTTTGGGTGGTTCAGAATGGGTTATCTTAAATCTTCGTGTGGGTATTCGACCGATTGTTTCAAATTTTCGCGCGAATGTTCTAGGTGAAAGTGTAAAGTGTACTATTGTTTTACACAAACGACTGTAATTTTTGAATTTTCCGCGAATACGGGCTTGAACTTACCCAATAGATTCAAAAATGACTGTTAAAATTCAAGTTTACTTCTCTGCGTGTTTATAATACCGGATTTTAGTTGGATACACGGATCAAGAATCCCATATCGAAATCAATTCTGTCCGGCCATCTGTTGCCATGATGAGTTGAGGACAGAAAGAGCTACCGACTTGAAACCTTCATTGTGGGTTGCGTATCGAAATAAACTGGTTAATTTCGTTAATGAGCAGAATCTGCTGAACGGTTTTGGTAACATACTCATTTGAATTTTTGAGTTTATTTGTTCAATATCTCGAAATTTACTGATGCGATCAGGTTGAACATTGGCTCTCATTTGAAGAGTACTAATACGTAACTGCTTGCTGAATTTCGTTGAGATCTTTAAGTTAGTAAATTAAAAAAAAAATTTTGACATTAATCCAACCTTTCGTCGAAAAAATTATTTTCAGAAACTAATCAGATTTCTAGGGAAATTCGCGAAAACGTTGCAGTCAATTTCTTTCAAAAGTATGTATACTGAATTTCAGTTCGATCAAATTTTCCTAGATATTGGGGAATGAAATATATCATATTATTTTTCATATCAATTTAGGTCTTTTCGAAAATCCATACCTTCCATTCTGAAACAATCTACTATATATTACGTTTCAAATTTCAGTTCAAAACATACGATATCACAAATTTACGGCTATTTGGTACCATTTCATTATTCTAAACCAATGAAAGTCTAGTCACAATCAATTGCTAATGACCATAATCCGTTTTGATCCTCTCGAAGACTGACAGCAACATTAATCTGGAGTGTTGAACAATACCTAAATATTCTACCCCATGTTTATTAATGCTCCTCTCTGAAACTGCCAAATTTGAATATTCGCTTATCATCAATCATATCCTGACACCAGCGCCTTCTTTCGGCATGCTTTCACGTCCCCTCAATTCACTAGTGTATTGTAATATTCCTTCTTCCAGTGTTGCCACTGAGTGGAGTCAAGAGTTTATATACGGTCACAAAAAAAAAATATGAATGTTGCGCTAGGAGAGTTCACGCCCCTTCTCAAAATCATATTGAGTGTTTCTGGAGATATATTGGCCCTTTTTTCTTTTCATTCATCATAGAACCATCATTACAGGTCAAATCAAAAAAAGATAGAATTAAAATGCATAAAATATTCGATGAATGTTGAATTGTCTGTCATCTTGCAAATAGTTATTAGATTTTCAATGCAATATATTCAATTTGGTCTTCTGAACATAATACTCTAGCCGGTCATCTCAGTTTCGCAAAAACTTCCGAGAAAGTCCATTTCCAGATCGCTTAAATGTTTGGATTGAAAAACAATGAATTCATTTCATCTGGCGATTTAGGAATTGCTTCTTTGATCAAGAGTGAAGTTTGGCATCAACTCATCATTCCTTGCTTATAATTAAAGATCTCCAACTCCAAATCAGAACAAAAAACCCATGGCACTTTCCGTAAATCAACTAACCTAACCTGGGACCTGAGTAAATTTATCTTTGGTGATTGACCAGACTTCTATATTTGCATTCGAACCGTCATCATTATAAATGATGAAATGGCGTCGATGCCAAACTTCATTCGTGATCCGAGTCAAATTCCCTGAAATCACAGGAGTTGTTAGATAAATTCGTTTGTTTCCAAGCGAATATTGAAAACATTAGAGGTAAAACATGGAGAGAAGTTCTGAAAAGGTTTGAGGATAATTTGTGAACTAACCTAAAGTAGTGGCAACTGTAGTGACAGAAGAAGAAGTGATCTGAAAATGAACTGTTTCGGAACCTTCAGGGTGCATTTCTCTGAAACTAATGTAGACTGCCAGGATTTGAATGCTGGTTCATGTTCATCAGACCAAATTAAGTTCTAGGTACATATAAACAATTATATAATCCGCCCCATATATTGTATGCATCTGAATTCTAATGAACTGACCACAGAACACTTATAGGACTGCCGATGATTTTTTCGTTGATGAATCCCATACAGAAGTATTTCGTAAGGCTAACATGGCTTTCTGAATTTCGAGCAAATTGTCAGCCAAATTTAGTTGAAAATCATCTTTGGAATAGTTCTGCAAGAATTTATTGTATATATCGCTAGCGAAACCGAAACCATTGCTATACACAACAGTGCCTCCACCAACGATATGGCAACACCGCCACTTTTTCTCGCAGCTAGTAAAATCCTGTTCAGCGTTAATGACGTCGTCTCTCATAAGAAAACCGCTTTATATGAAATCACATCATCTAAACCGGCGATATTAGTTTTGTTTGGATTGGAATCATATTTCCCGAAGGGAAAACTTCAGGGAAAATTGAAACTGGATCTGTCGCCTACAGGGATCGGTCCCCTCTTCTCTCCAGGCTCCGGGTTCGAACGTGTTAAATAGAAAATGTGTCTGCGGGTTGCACATGTTTTCTTCTGTGAGTAAACATTATGCCGGGGGATGAAAATGTGGAAAATCAATGTTTTCTCTGAAAAGGAAAAATAGGGATAAAATTCGGGGGACTTTCCATTGGAAACGCGCGTGAACAGGCCGAAGTTTTAATCTGGTATATTCACAAGGAGGGAAATCATTGATGCTTTTTTCATGAATCGCGTCATCTTTATTGAAGAGTGGAGAAAGAAAATATTTGCTTTATCGTGAATGATCGTTGAGGGCGCCACCATAAACTTAGGTTGAAGATAACACGTGTTTCTGACTATTTGGAGAATAAAAGAATATTTCGCCGAAAAGACTTCACGAAATGGGTTATATTCTTTCAATACGTAAAGGCTAATCAGCTTTCCATATAAACGAAAAAATGGAACAACATGCTGATGATAAACACCATTACTTCCGAAAGGAAAAACTTAGAGAGTCAATATTTGCCGAGTAGGTTTGGACCTACAAAGTCACGTTTGGTTTCGGTTTGGACCTACATAGGCCGAATTGGTAAATAGATGAAATCCACACAATGATTCGGCAGTTATATACCTATTCCAAATTTTTCCAAAAATACAGATTCGATCGAATTGAAACCCAGTACTTAATTGAAAAATAACAGCCTGAAGGTTGATGCAAAATTTTGTAACGGAAATAAGATCAGGAGACCGCAGGATATATGATGTTAAAATTTCTTTTCGAAGGGCACTATCATCACGAAACTTCGCTCAAGTTCATCAGCTTTTTCAAACGAGATACCAAATTTCATCAGGTTTGAATCAATATTTTTGAGTCATTTCGAAAATATAAACGATACTAAGGAAAATCTACGAAATTTGACATATATTCCCAATATTTCGAAAAATTATCATCAGATCAAATTGAAATTTGGTACTCTGCTGTGGAATATAAAGTTCAAGATCTGGGCCATAATTTATACATATCTTATAGATCGTTTCTGGTAATGAAAAATATTTCGGAAGAAATTTCGAAAGGGATTTTTTCTTGAACGTACTAACCAAACCATGTCAACTTCTCTCCTCTTCCCGTATATCGTTTTCTCTAGCAAGCCAATGGATTGCGTCGGCCATATCGATCATAAAATCGTGAAGTAACGAGTGACATAGATGGCGTTTTACCCAAGTTGATATTGCGTCCTGATTTGATCATTTTTAGTACCAAACTAATTATAATCGGGGATTTTGCAAATATGAACATAATTATTATGGTTTCGATTCATCATTTTCCCAAATTACCTTCAGAAAGTATTCAAAATCAGATTTCAAAATTGGGGTTTGGGATTTGCCAGGCATGCACGAAGTGACAACGGTGTTTAGTAGAATAGCTTTTTCTGCTATAGAATAATGAAATATTCATTCCTATTCCGTGGTACACACGAGTTCTTTGTCAATATAACCAAACAATTTGTCAGTAATATGACAGTATTACAGTCTATGCTCTTCTTTTTCTATTCCTTGGTCGTTGTCTTCTACTTTAACCAGATCGAAGTATAGCTATCTCTGTTTTCTTAAGCAAAGTAACACAATTGACGTCCTTTTCTTTCCGAGAAAGCTGAATTCGACGTCGCCATATCATGCACTCAAGACAAATCCCTTTAAATGCAAATCCCCATTTTTATTTTTCAGTTTTAGGTGATCAAACATTTTTTTTTAAATATAATAATGAAATTATATGTTTGAAATGTGATGTTCCAAAGGTTTTTCATGAAAATTATTGCATTTTCGTTTGAAGGAAAAACCCCTATTCGCGAATTAATAAAGTATGAGATAGCATACATGATGATTTTGAATCGAAATAGAATGATGAAAGCATAAAAATATAATAAATCGTATTTCATGCAAGACAGCTATTTTTCCGTCTTCACTGCCCCACCCTGTAGTTTCCTCCAGCCCTATCCAATAGATTTATTATTTCCTTTCTCACGCAACAATAAAATCACTCCCACGTCGATCTGCTCTTAAAGCTTTCATCAAATAACGGCCATAAGTGCGTGAAGTAATGGAACTATTGAACCGTATACTTCTTATTGATTGATTATTATGGGCCCATTTAAGTAACAGCATCGAAAACGACTTTATAGAAGTGGCAATAAACGGAATCGAGAGACATATACTATCGCCGCTACATATATTCGTTTGAGCTCATTTATTCCTTCGGGAAAACCAGAAATTTATTGGATAAATTAACAGAGTTAATTGGGAATATATTTCAAGCTGCGAATTAGGCATGTAATGGAAATAACAATTTGGAAAGTTTATGTTGAAGTTATGAACTGGTACTTGAGGGTACAGGGGGTCCTGGATGGAAGTAACTGTGCAAAAACTGTCACAATCCATTGTGAGGTGGTTAATCATTAAAAAATTGTTATAACAATATATAACATTCAGGAATTTTCAGATTATTATAGGGTGAACAAACACGAGGTTACACGAAATCAAATCTCGGTCAAGAAACAACTTTTAAAAGGAAACTATTCTTTCAGCAACGTTTCGGTTCTTTATTGGGCCTTCTTCAGACTAAAATGATACGAAAAAAAACAAAAAAAATGAATATAAATCAACAGTTTGAGCTATACAGACAACATACAGGTCAGCAAGAACAAAAATGGTAAGAAAGAATCATCACTACAACACATAAATTTAAAAATTCAGTAAAAGCGATCTCAAATAAAAAACAATTGAATAGGTACTTTTTCGACATCGCAGAAAGATACAGCACACTCATTCGACAGACTTACCGTCAGAACAATAAAACCTTAAATGAACTTTCACATGGAGAAAGTCCGTGTTGGAAAATGAATGTTGTTCGAACATTTCATTTTCCAACACGGACGAATTATTTCCACAAATTTTTGAATTCAATTTGACCTCGTGTGGTATTCGGTGAGAAAATTCCACACCAAATGTGTTCATTTCCAACAACATCAATTTTCGTCTTCATCAAGTACTTGCAAAACAAAGAAGGTTTTGTCGACTTGATTATTTAGTTACCATGGCAACTCAGTGAAACTCTACGCCAGAAATCATTTCTTTTATGAATTCGTCAAAAACAGCACGACGTAGAAAAATGTCTCGCTTCGGTCAAGAAAATATTCGCCAGAATATTAAGCAGTTGACACCCGCGAATACTAGGAAATCGAAGGCAAGTGTAGGGAAGCAGTTTATTATATAATCTTTTGCGCAGAAAAAGTGTATTATTTTTACAGAGCGGATGTACCTGTGGAACAACTGATGCTTATTCTTGAAGACTATGCCTTCAACATGCGAAAAAAAAAACCTCCGAAGACTACAAGGAGAGTGTTAGAGTTCTATGGAACTCTAAAGCTAAGCAGTTGCAGGAATATTTTTTCGAAAGGTATAATCGCAAATTTGATCCAATGTCTGACATAGAATTAGTCAACGCAAGAGCTGCAAAAAATGCTAATCGTCGGAAGCTACAAACAGATCCAATTAAGAGCATCCGCACTATCAGCAGACGAATTGAGAAAATATTCTGTCATTAAAAACGTCAGAAAAATTCCAGTATGATTCGCTTTTGGGTAACCACGAGGAAGAAATTTTCACTAAAATTCATCAGTTGCGATGGTGATCTGTCAGAAATGTACGTTCTGATGGGTTTAAAATCACATGGGTGGAATGAATATTCATTGAAATTAAACGAAGTGCAGGAGTCTATTGAGAAATATTTCAGTTCTCATATCTGCTCACCTGAAAATTATCTGATGACAGGGATGGTTTGGTTGAACAATGTACAACTCAAAGAGTCACCCCGTATATCAATTTGGTTGCATTATTTCTACAGTAGATTCTGTAATGTTTCAGGATATACTAAATCTATTAATAAACATACCCAAATCATCGAATGAATGGAAATAGATTTCCCTTCGAAACTTGCTCTTAACCTGATAAATGATGAACGCGACAATTAGAATGCGGTTTCTGAAATTTGCGGTTATAACCCTCTCGAAATGAGGCCCAGAGTACACGTCAAACTTCAACCAATCAACAAGTCCTTATTTATAATTCATAGCCCCTGATTGTAATTAAGGGTCGAAAATATTTGGAACCCTAGTTCGAGTATAAATTATGCCGTGGAACGATCCCTAGATTGTAGAGTTTGGCGATAGGTGAATATTTATGATCGTGTGATAAATTACTTTCACGCGCAAGCTTAATTTCTCGATTGGGTGATAAGTGAAAGTAGTTGTTTGGTTATTTGATTATTAGATATGTCGTCGGGAAATTACACACGACATTTTTTATGTGTAATCTTCAAGGGGAATTGATATTGTTAAAACATTAATGGAATACAAACATTATATTACAAACATTCGAACAGACCTTGCAAGGTCTGTATGAAGTAAATATTTCATTTACAACAACCTAGGTTGAATTTGAATTTGACCCGATATTAGTTTTCGGAGATATTGGAAAAATATTTCCTGGCTTTCTCCTTTGTATTTAAAGGGTGTTTCGAATTGCACGTTTTTTTTAAGAATGAATAAAATATAGATGGCGCACTGAATTCTTCTGAGTATTTTGACATTCAAGAAGTGTGATGTATGACATTTATAAAAATGGCTTCGTACACGATGCAACAAAGCGCTCAAATTGTTGAATTATTTTATGAAAGTCAGCGTTCTGTGAAAAGTGTTTGTAGAAAATTACGTGAGTTTTATGGTTCACATAATTGTCCATCTCAAAGCAGTATTGGTCGAATTATTGAAAAATTTCAAGAGACTGGTTCCGTGGAAGATCAAAAAAGTGGAAAATACAGTCGTAGCGGTCGTTCACAATGAAAGATTGATTTGGTTCGTGAAAGTGTTGCTGAAGACCCTGAAATGTCCATTAGACGACGTTCACAACAAGTTGGACTTAGTGCGTCCACAATAGGGTGTATTTTACACAAGGATTTTGCTCTGAAGGCATATAAGGTTCAAATAACTCAGGAACTAAAGCCAGTAGATCATTTAAAACGTCGTGATGTCAACGGTGATGTCAATTGGCCACCAAGATCATGGGATTTGACATGTGAAAAGCCAGGTCTATAAGAATAATCCACAATCAATTCCCGAACTGAAGGATGAAATTATTCGTGTCATTAGTGAGATAGAGCCTGAATAGACGACTTCGGCCCAAGTGGCCAACCCACAATTTTCTTCACAAATTTACGATCACTGGGGAACGGGAATTTCAGGACGAATTCGACATGATAAGGATCGCGTTATTTATAAATATCCGTGAAAGATGCCTCGGCTCATCAAACAAGATAATTCCTTCCAAATATGGGGTTTTGTTAAGATCATCTCTGACTGATTGAAATTCAAGTTGGGTTTCCTGATTTCATGTTAAATAGTGTCAAATTTATATAGGATATGTTCCGCAAATCAACTTGATTATTTCGGTTGCCGGTTTTCCATTCCGTAAATATGAAATATTCGGTTGGTTCCTGATAAAGGAAGGTTAATTACGGAATTTGATTGATGAAAAAACATAATTTCTGTCAACAGAACGACAGTCAATGTTCTATGGTAACATATCCATAGCATAGAACAATCTTTATTTGCTTAGGAGAGACAACAATCAACAATGGAAAAATTACTAGATATGGTCTATGGATCATAAGGTAACTAAAGATTGTTCTATGCTATGGATATGTTACCATAAAACATTGATTGCCTTTCTGGTGCATAGACTTAATATGTCTATGTTCTGATGACATAAAGATTGCTTTTTCATCAATCCAATTCCGTAATAAACCTTTTTCTTCAGGAACCAACCAAATATTTCATATTTACAGAACGGAAAACCGGCAACGAAATAACCAAGTTGATTTGCGGAACATATCCTTTATAAACTTGACACTATCAGGCTAAGAAAAACCTATAATTGGAAGGAATTATCTTGTTCGAGGAGCTGAGGCATCTTTTACGGATATTTATAAATAACGCGAACCTCATCATGTCGAATTTGTCTTGAAATTCCCGTTCCCTAGTGATAGTAAATTTGTGGAGAAAATTGTGGGTTGGCCACTTGGGCCGAAGTCGTCTATTCAGGCTCTATCTCACTAATGACACGAATAATTTCATCCTTCAGTTCAGGAATTGATTGTGGATTATTCTTATAGACCTGGCTTTTCACATGTCAAATCCCATGATCTTGGTGGCCAATTGACATCTCCGTTGACATCACGACGTTTTAAATGATCTAATGGCTTTAGTTCCTGTGTTATTTGAACCTGATATGCCTTCAGAGTTAAATCCTTGTGTGAAATACGCCATGTTGTGGAGCCACTAAATCCAACTTGTTGTGAACGTCGTCTAATGGACATTCCAAGGTCTTCAGCAACACTTTCACGAACCAAATCAATCTTTCATTGTGAACGACCGCTACGACTGTATTTTCCACTTTTTTGATCTTCCACGGAACCGGTCTCTTGAAATTTTTTAATAATTCGACCAATACTGCTTTGAGATGGACAATTATGTGAACCATAAAACTCACGTAATTTTCTACAAACACTTTTCACAGAACGCTGACTTTCATAAAATAATTCAACAATTTGAACGCTTTGTTGCATCGTGTACGAAGCCATTTTTATAAATGTCATACATCACACTTCTTGAATGTCAAAATACTCAGACGAATTCAGTGCGCCATCTATATTTTATTCATTATTAAAAAAAACGTGCAATTCGAAACGCCCTTTAAATACAAAGGAGAAAGCCAGGAAATATTTTTCCAATATAGCGCTCAAGAGGAGGCCAGTTCACAGATATTATTATTCGTATATAAATGTCATAACTGATACTTCAATTACCAATAAAAAAATTTTGAGAATGAATGCAAATTACGTGTTTTATTTATTCTCAAGAAAAAACGCGCAACTTGAAACACCTTTTATATTTCCGAAAGAACTCGAAAGACACATATCCGACCATGAGAAAACACGAAAACAATTCGGCATAAGCTGATGAACGATTTTGTGCTGAATTTCACTGTGTGAATAATGGGATAAATTTCTAATGGATTCGAAATTCTGAGGGTATCCACCCCATTCACGAATTCAACCTTCAAATGCTCTACCAATATCCAGCTTCTAAGGAGCCCCATTCAGAAGTTATAGTGTTCATATACACGTTCGAACAAACTCCTGATCATAAATGTTTCTCATTTTCATTCCATGGAAGTCACAAAGTTCAACCACTAGTTACTACAACTCCAAAATTATCTCTCCACAACAACTTTCTCCTATCTTCATAATCCTTTCCTACATCTAAGAATATTCATTCCAACCATCGAAAGTTCATTTTCACCCCAAAAACTTCTCTCATATCTCCTTCCATCTAATAATTCCCTAATGGTCTCGCATCAGCTAAAACCCTGTCAAAGTTTGACGACTTCCACAAGAGCACCACGTGTCACCCTGAAAGGGGGCATTTCTCTTCGTTACCCCCAAAAGCGCCCGTACAGGTTTCATCGCGTCAACGGCGAGAGGGTGCATAAAAATTCGGCGCTCGGGACGTGCCCGGCATTCAAGAACGAGCAAGCGTTGGTTGCATTTTGAAGTTTGTCAATATCCCCCGTCATCACGACACCCCAGATGAATTCCGGATGCTGAGAACGTCTGGGTTAATAGTCGGCCAATGAATTTTTCTCCATCTGAGATGAGTATGAGCAGTTGTATACGTACAAATGTTGTGAGGATCTTCAAGATCGTTCTTTACGTAGTGGTGTGATGGCAGGGAATCGAGAGGACCCCTGGTATTTTCCGGATGACTTTTTGTTTATCGGTCCTTACGAGTTTTACGATAGGCTTTAGATGTAATGAAATACAGCGTTCGTTGTTAGTTTCTTGTACGGGCTGATCTGAAAATTCGTGCCGAATTGTGCTCGTCGATTGGAATTCAGGCGTTTAATATCATTAGAGAATAACAGTGATGAGTTTAGGTGTTCAAGTTAAAAGACTTCAACCTACAATGTCGAAAAACTAGAGATTCGGTATAGATGCATAGAAACATATGGCGGAGATATTTTGGGTCCGGGAAGCGGTCGTCCAAGTATTGTCAAAATACAACGTTGTTGTTCTTCTTCAGTTTAAGCTCATAGATGCCAAGCTTTTTGTTGGTTAGGATTGGATCCTAACCAACAAAAACGAAGCAGACAGCTGAAGGTTCGGAAGAAAATAAAAATCAAATAAATTTTAAATTTTTAATTAATATTTATCACTTGTCTTTGAAATTTTCATGTAGAGAAAAAATGTATATCGAAGGTTTATGAATGATGTAAATAACGAGAAACCTCACATTCAAAACCCTGAAGAAGCATTAAATTAATGCGAAAGCTTGGTGTAGAATAAAGAGTACCTCATTTACTCCCAAACCAGAGTCGATAGACCCTTATCATTGAATTGAATATCATTTCGGCTCTTATAACTAAATTTATTATATATATATATACATATATTCTTTTGAGAACGAGCATTACATTCTAAGATATATCACAGTGCTAGCAGAGAAAATGTAAACGGGGCACCATACTTATTTGCGTATGATACAAGAGCACAGATAAAAACCTCAGGAAAAATTCTGTCTCCCCGTATCAGTGTAGTAATTTGTTTATAGAAGATGGATGGCATCTTTTTCATTGGAAAATAATTTTTTCGTCATCTTGAATTCATTTCGACAAAATATCTTGACATAATATCTGAAACAGAAAGAGGGACAGAAAACCAGAAGGAAGCAGTAAATAATATCACCTACATTTGCTCATGACCGAGAGGGTCTTTCGACCAGGTTCAGTCCCCCAAGCGATGATTTTCAGATCCTCAGATAAACGAAGAACGCTACAGGCCCCTTTATTGAGGAATCATCTCCCATAGATCCATCATTGTTCATTTCGAACTAGAAATCTAATAAAAATATCGGGAATAAAGTGAAAAACTTGTGACATGTATTATGTCAGGTTGATGAAAATACCCAACAATTACACGAAGCCCCGCTGCATAGCTCTATGTTGACCGTTTGGTGCGCTGTACCCTAATTTTACGTCATCGGCCCTTCTTTGAAAACGTCAATGGCAATACTGTGCCCGTCTACGCTGAGCGCTATATCGAAATGATAACCAACTTCTTTGCACCTGAATCAAGAAAACATCGTGTTCCGATCCGACGTGTGAGGTTCCAACAAGATGAGGCAACCGCCCACACAGCCAGAGCAACAATGTACGTTATTCGTCTTCCCTGGCCGCCTCATTTCCAGGTTTGGTAACGTTCATTGGCCTCCTCGGTCCCCAGATTTGACCATCTGCGACTTTTTTGTATGAATATATCTCGAAGCACGTGTTTACCAACACAAGCCCCGAGTATTTGAGGAATTGAAGGAAGCAATTTGCGTGGTAGTCGCAGTTGAGAGAGCAACGTTGGAAACAAGTTTTCGAAAAAGACTGCAGGGCGACTATTCTTGAATGCGGGGAAGAGAACGAATGATCGAAATGGGGCGTGTCTACGACTTTTTCAGGGAAACGGTATTCTTGAAATGAATGAGTGCTTCACGGAGAGCGAGCGATGTTTCTCTTACGATTTGTGATGAAACGATACATAAAGGACGCTAATTGTATTTTGGGTATTTGACAATTTTGATCTATTTGGCATTAAGTCTTAACCTTAACAATCTCGATTACCTTTCACTACAAGAATTCCGTTTTCACTCGAAGATGGACATGGCGAGTGCAATTATGTGGGAAGTACTAAACGAAGATGTGGAAGATGCAGAATTACAATACCAAATAGGTGTCGATGTGCTTTCTAAACGGAACCCGTTTGATCTATCTGATCAAAAATTTATCAAAATGTTCGGATTAACTAAAGCTCTACTCGGAACACTGTGATTTCATTTCAGTTTTTTTTCATATCCTCCCTTGAATAATCTGAATTTAACCGACCTATGTACATTTCAGGTCTTTATGTAATGTAGTCGGTGAGCAGCCCCTTCTGTTTATAGTTGATTGGAAGTGATCTTTTCTTTCCAAAATGATCCATTTTACAATTTTCCGAAATACGCTCCCAACTCTTATGACAACTGTATGATTTCAAATTTGAATTATGACAATATATCACAGAAATATAGTCTATGTCGATGCATTATACATAAACTTGGCTACGTGAATGAAGTTAGCTTCAAGTCTGTCGAAAATACTTGTTTTTGATTGGTTAGAACATTTGGCATAATTGTTCGTCTATGACCGCTCATTCGGACTGCTCCCCATCTTGACTGCGATGGTATAAACGTTCTCTATCGTTCCATCATAAATGCTTGCGTTTCCTTGCCAACGGCGTCGAAACGCCAATTTTTCCACGATTGTTCTCTTCCCAGAATTCATGAAAAGCGCTTCTTGATGTTCAAGAATACGGAATTGACGTTTTGACAAATGGGAGGAAGGTCGAACGGGAGATTGTGCCATAGAGAACGTTCTATACCATCGGACTTCAAGAATAAGGCCCCAGGAGTGTTAGGCGAAACAAGGACGCCACCTAACTGAAACTTTGTTCAATAAAAGTATTTTTGAGTAACAATTTCAAAAACGTCCGAGTTCTCTACAGGACCCTGTATGAAAGTTTTTATTTTTCGATATGATCGACAGCATAGCAGCCCCGAGGATATTCCAGATCGATAGTGTTTCCTACCCAAGAAACCAAATGTTCAATGACAATCCAAGTCTAGTTCTTCATCAGTCCAGGGTACGATTTACCGTGGCCCATCCTGTATATTACCCGTTCCCATTTCCAATTCAACAATACGCTTCTACCCCATAACGCTTTGTCTATTACCCGCTTCATTTTGTGCGAAAATGGGTTATATGTTCCTCAAAGTGAATTTCGCCTACGTAACAGATCTGGCAAGAGATGGTTGTTCTGAAACAACCATCGTAAAGTTGATCGAGTAGATAACAAAAAGGGAAGTTTCTCGTGGGATACAGCAAAAGCACGTGATAATGAGGGTTTAGTTCGTGGAAGGAATACTTTTACTAACGCAGGACTACTTCTGTTTATCCCTTAGGACTGCTCGTTGTCACTTAGTTCTACTAATGAAGGGTTTCATGAAGAATTATGAAGAGACGAGATGGTTCACAGGTGTGAAATTTGAATATCTCTGTTTGGAGTCGAGCAGGATTGATTATGAAATATATGAAGTTAACACCAACACACCAGGGTCACTTTTATTGAAAATCTGGGAGTCGAATGACAGTAGAATGGAAAAATCGATGCATCTCTCTAGATGGAGCATCCCAAACGACAGCATTTTGATATCTGTTCCAAACTGTTTCGATAAAAAATCTAGAATTGTACTGATGTGAGGTCAGGAGCTTTAAAGCGCTGGTTCGAGTTCTAACTATTAGATCAACATGAAATTTTGCAGCTAGATGCGTGTTGATAATCTTCAACTGATAAAAAGTTTCAGTTTGATTGCATTTGTACTTCTTGAGATATTGCGGAAATAACGTTAAAATTCCAAATACCAACGAAATTTGGCACATTTTTTTTCTAGTTCCTCCGAAAGCGAATGTCGGATCGCATTGAAATTTATAACATTGTTGTTGAATACCGACTCTAAGGTATGTGAACTTCTTTAAAATCTAATCAATATTTCTGGAGAAAAAAAAATTTTTATCAAAAATTTAAAAAGATTTTTCTGAATTTTCCAACAACTAGATCCACACGGAATTCTGCTCTGAGTTGTGCCTTGGTATTTCAAAACTGTACACAAAGTTTCAACTTGATCGGGTCAATACTTCATGAGATATTGAGGAATTAACCTCAAAATTTCAAATTGGCCCAACTCCGAAACTATCCAACCGATTCTACCCATTAACAAAATCGACTGAGATATTTGGACTCCAAACCTAACCTGACAATTTCAAGTCGCTAAGTCTTTCCCTTCGAAAGCTAGAGCACATACACACGGACAGAATTGAATTTGACCACGGATTTTTCTTCAGGGAGTTCAACCCAACCATTCAAGACCATTTTTGTCCCAAAATTCGAAAGGAGCAGATGTTTGGGCAGATCGATAACACTCTCGTTTTCTAGAAAAAGCGCGAATTTCTTGAAAACACAGACAATTTGTCCGAAGTTGTAGTAACAGAGGTAGTTGCTCTGGTCCATTCCATACAAAAAAATCCATACCTCTTCCTGACCCTCCTAAATTTGCAGCGGCTACAATGAAGCGGAGGTGACCTGTCAGGAAGTATGACGTCTTAGTAAAGAATTTGTAAAAAGGCATACATCAAGGGTTGATAGATGGCCAAAAAAAGAGCTATATGAAAATTATAGAAATATCTAATATTCAGTACCTTTAGAATGGAAATACAAGAGTGAAGTTGAATCATTACAAAACAGTTACAATAACTTCGGAACTATTGAGTTCACAGGAATAATTCAACAACTATTCTGTAGATGAAATCAAAAACTAGGTTGCACATTGAAAAACACCTATGCAAAATGTGATGACTATTTTATTTTGATAGTTTTCTGACAGCTAGTCTTTTTGGCGATCTGTGAACACCAAAATTATTCCTTTGTGATGTCACAATCTCAGTATGCAGATGTTCAACTAGTCATAAGCAGATTGCGAAAGCTAGACAATCGTTAAAATACAGATTTGCTGTAATACCTTCCGATATTGATAGCTTATGATGAACTTTCACGAACTACGTCTTGAATGACGAATATAGCGAACGCTATAACTTGGGGAGGGCGAGAAGAACACCCCTATATGGGTTCATTCTTGGTATAAATTCGACTGGAAAAATTATGCACCTTTTAAGTCTTGTCACCGGTAACCCGAACACCCTGTGTATTACAAATCCTCAAGAAAATTATCTGGTATGCTACCAGATAACAAATTTTCACCATCAATAATAATAATATCCTAGATATACCGTCATATACAGGGTGAGTCTTTGAGTTGTACATTAATTTTAACCATAGATTCCTCTCATCAAATGAACATTTGCTTTATTTATCATCTTTCCAGATTCGGCTCCAGCAAAAAAACACAGGCTGTTTAAATTTCCATAAAAAATCAGTTTTTTTGTAGCTTTGTTATAGTAACTCCGAATGAGATGAATTTTGATGTGAAGTTTTCTTTAACTATGAAACCTATTCTTCAGTTATCACTTTTATCCTACTGCAAACAATTTCCGAGTTATAGACTCGTCGATTCATAAAACTATACGAAATTAGCATAAAGAATGCAGATAAAGTTTATTTTATGTTAAAAAATCTTCAATCATTTTGAAATATTTGATTATTCCTTATAATTTCCCCTCAAGCGCACCGTTTTGCAGATATTCAACGTTGAATATTATAAAATCGGATTAAAATTCGAAAAATTCTCTTATATTTATGGATCCGCCGCTGATCTAGTGAAGGAAGGAATTAAGCTGGGTTCACGTTTATCCGGAACAAAAGGTACACAGAAGTATTGATCTATTTCGCATAGAACTAATATTGGGTATATGCATAGATATATCATTAAGTTTTAATTTCTATGAGTGTATGCTATTTCGTGACCACGTCACAGACAAAGTCCCTGTCTATGAACTAGACTTTCCATAACCAAAACATTGTAGAGAATGTTTTCAGCTTAGTTGATTGATTCTATATAATTCATTTATAATTTTCGTGAAAAAAGTATAATTATGGAGTTTTCTATATGAAAATGTTCGAGTAAGAAATTGTGTATAATCTTATAGTGGAATGAAATTGGATACTGCATGAACATCAAGTTGAAGACCAGTGTTTCAAGTCCAGTGTACTGAAATGTTCTCCTTGCGATAATATTGTAAAAAGCACCAAATCATAAGAATCAAGTGAGGAAATGAGTTTTCTCAATCTTGTTTCTTTGAATTTCAAACCTTGGATTGTTTATTCTCCGAAAGATATCACGGTAAGGGATATCTGAGGTGAACTTGCAAACGAAGCTCTGGAGTGTACTAGCACATTGAGAAATATTTAAATGCTTATAACTTTTTACCTGAGCTGAATGTGGAAAAATGGCAAATGAAAAAAGTGTTCTATTTGATGAGAGGAATCTATGCTTAAAATTAATGAAAAACTTAAAGACTGACCCTGTACATATATATATCGCATTCACCATAAAGGCATTCGATAGGGCTTGGAATGGCTTCATCAAGCTTTTCAACAAAAACTGAACAAGGTTGAATTACAGAACTCTAGATGTAGACCGAAGGTAATGGAAATGGCGGCTAAAGCACAGGCATCTGTTAGGTGATAATATAATAAATGGTGATGGCATCAGTGCACTTATTACTATTATAGAGACATTTTTTAATTAATCAACGTGAAGATATTTAGAAGTTCTTCTGACAGTTCGAAAAAATAGTGCCAGAATGAAATATGTCGTATAAAAACCTCGTACGACATTCAGTAAGCCTTCCAATTCCGAACACTCCATAAGGCTACTGAATACCAAATAGCCTCCACTGATTCAACCAGCCATAAAAACCCTATAATTATGATATATCATTTGGACCCTTGAGCCGTGTCATACTAGAATCGAAGAAATTGGCTCAGATTCCCAGAGCTGTCGACCCAGACCGAAGGTAATGAAAATGACAGATAACACCACAGTCCCGGGGCCATTATTAGGTGATAATTTGTTACGAGTGTATGGTCCAGCACCGCCCCAAGACGGAATTATCGGTTATTACGTTATCCGAACTCTTCCTGGAGATACAAAACTGGAGACGGGATCTAAGGGAGCATCCTGGAACTTTCAGGACGTTGCCCTTTCGTGCGGCCGTCCGCATATGGGGTGGCTTTTATTACTTACATCAGACGTGGTTTATTAGCTGAAATCCACTAAGAGTATTGCCTTTTTCCTGAAATATACCAGCGTTGGGGAGGTTTGTTTAGGTTCATCTTGATCCGTTAAGACGTACGGCGGTTTCTTATTGAATGACTGTCAGATGTAACGAAGGGTAAGGGTCAGCGTGGACGTTGAACCTGAAATTGATACTTGATCCGGGGTTCGAGATGTTTCATGAAGGTTTTGATGGACGAGTGAAGTATGGAACATCTGGGATATTTCGATACTCTATGCGAAATCGATAAATGTTTCTGATGAGAGGATTCTACGGTTAAAATTAAAGTTCAACTTAGAGACTCGCCCTGTATACTTCATTCATTTTTATGAAGTCATTTGGTAAGTCATAAAAGTTTGACACATTTCACTCTGCATAATTATAAAATGTTAGGTTATAGTCATCTGCTCATCGTTTCAGATCATTCTGCGGCGTTGCCAGTTCTACAAGAAGTAGAAATTTCGTATGTAACTAAACCCAACCATAGAGAAATTGATGAAATATGTGAGAATAATGTCCGAACGAATCATTTCGACCTTGAAGGCATTTCAGTGGTGCCAACCTGGTGCAGTTTTCCACAATAGTCTCCTGGAATGTTCGAATTGGAAGGATTCAATTACCACCTTACAATAGTCCCAGGCCAGTGGTGTTATCTGTCATTTTCATCACCTTCGTCTGCGTTGAGTGCTCTGGAAATCTGAGCCAATTTCTTAGATTCTATTGTTACACGACAAGGTTCCAAATGATAGATCATAATCAGGAGGTTTTTTATATAGGTCAAGTTGTAATTTTATTTCAATTTAATTGTTTGTTCTTGTATCATTTCAGCCTGAAGAAGGCCCAGAAAAGGTTCGAAACTTTGCCGAAAAAATGGTTTTTCTTTTTAATTGTGTGTGTTGAAGATAAAACGTACAGGGTGTCTAAGTCTAAAATGCCTGTTGTTGTACTGACGTGAACAACCCTTAACGAATAAGCACCATATAATGGCTTTAAGAACAAAAGTGTTATCTGTCATATTCATTACTTTCGGTTTGCGTCGAGAACTCTTGTCCCAAGTTGCCAACAAAAATCAGGATTCTAGATATTCTTTCAGGAATTTATCAGGAATTTTGTATATGCGAACTACTATTAGGGTCCGATAGTGAACACAATGAATTCCGAAAGATTCAACTCATAGAATACACGTTTGGAGCATAATATCGGAGGTTGTATTCATGAATGGTAGAAATATTTGTTGCTCAGATTTTGAATACTGACAAGAAGGTTTATACGAAATTCCCTCTCAATCTATCGAAACAAATTTGATGAACAATTCCGAATAATTTTTGATTTTTTTAACGGTACTATTACCACAATAGAATATTATACAGTTAAATATAAAATTCTGCATCTTCAACAACCTACATTAGAATTTACTTATAAAAAGGAGGTAGAATTGAAAACTTTCAAATCAAATGAATCTGCCTTGCTGCGTTTTCTCAAATATGTCAATTTGACAAGATTCTCAACTCCAAACGGAAAGTTTAAAGAAAATAATTCTCAAAATTTTCACCTTTGCCTGATGAAAGAGTCAGATTTGTACTCTGAAATGTCACATTTCGCTTTGTTTATCGTGTAGCGAGCGCCCTCTCTCAGCTCTTACTTAAGTCGCGCGCGCAGTACCATCTTGCGTCTTAAGTATTCCTACGTTACCACCTGTAACGCTTGGCCAACATCATCGGTCAACGTACAGGGGGCGCTAGCGCGCACGCTGTCCCGGTTGGATCCTCTCAAGATCTCGGAAATACGCTCATCCCCAATGGTCTGGTACACTCCCTTGTGGTCCTCACAAGGGGTGTCCATTCACGTAGGCATGTAAACGGCTTAGTTTGGTGCATGCCCTGACGAGTTCCCCCAAACTAAGCCGGGACGAAACGTGACAATGTCCCCAAAGAGGTTGAAGCTACCTCGCAAACCTTCAAAAGCTTCAATCGTTTATATTGTTCCTGTATTGTTCATTAGGCAATTTTTTTTTACAAGAAACTGCCCTCAACAAGTAGTTCAATCCTGACAACCGCAAGGTCGTTTTTCATGAAAATTTTTTTTATTTAATTGTTAATGGTTCTGTTTCAGATATTAAGAGCGAAAACCTAGATTGTACCTTAAAAATGATACAAAATCCTCCCAAAATAAGTTTCAATCGAAACCTATATTAGGGTTGTCAGAATCTCCATCTTCATTTGCTGTGATTGCTGTAAATTGTCAGGGTTAGGAGAAACTTGAAAACTTTCACTTGATGTATGCATGGGGTGTATAATATTCATTATACACGCCTATTATCCACGAGCTTGATTAATGATGTCATTTTATTCAACAAGAGCCATCGAAATATATATATATTATTCAATGGTCGTACACAAATAGACCGAGTTTGAATTCGATCGTATCAGTAATCCTTGAGGTATTGAGGAAATATTCCCAGAACTAAAAACGCAGAGACCCTTTGATGGATTTTGCTCATTAACGTACTGAACGGAAATATTTAGTATCCAAACTCATGCTAAAACTTTCAAGACTCTACGAGTTTTCCATCCACAGTTAGAGCACATATGGTCGGCCTGACGGATAAAATTTAATTTGACAACAGTTTAAGTTTAAGGCCATTATTGGCTCAAAATTCGAAAACTACAGGGATGATGCTTACAGTTCATGTTTCCTAAACAGCGTAATCACATTCAGTAGATTCCTACTTTTTCGGTAGAGTTTTGCCAATCGAGCCCAAGACTCAGTAGTCAACTTTTCGCGGTAGATTTTCAGTAGATTTTAGCTTCCGACCAAAGTTCATGAGTCGAATAATTGTTACGTTTGGCAACACTGAACAAGAGCCAACTTTGGCTCGAACACTTATCATGTTCTAATTGATTTATGTTCTACTTTGCCGATTCTGCGCCGTGGAAAATGCTGCTGTTGTCATCTATTGGAACCACACAGAACCATTTTCTAGTTGATAAATTAAGTATAGAGAACTCTTAAATGGAGTGGAATGATTGCAAACATAGAATACCAATATCCTTTGAACTCTGTTTCGCCAAATATTCATTATCAGTACAAATTTCAGTTCTATAAACAACACGGTAGATTCCGTATTTTCTTCAGTCGATTTTCGGTAGATTTCGAGTATTTTGCGAGTAGATTCCTTGAAGAAAATGAGGTAACGCTGTTCCTAGAACAAATTGAATTTGACAACAGATTCTTCGTCAGTGGGCCACAAGTTCAAGGCCATTATTGGCTCAAAATTAGAAAACTTCAGGGATGATGCTAACAGTTCATGTTTCCTAGAACAAAGGCACAAACCTCCTAATGTATTCTGAAGCCACCTGCTTATGGAGTTGAAATTTGATTGACACATTCTAAACCCAAAACTTCGTCAACCTGAAACTTATTCAGAACAAATATAAACTTTCCTCAATAGATATGAATTTCATTCACTATTTTCAAGAGACGCGAGCGAATTTCTCGAAGAAAAGCGTCTCACAAGCGACGAATCATCTTTTTCAGCCGAAAACTTATGAATTCAATTTCGCGTTGACGGAAAGTGCCACGACTCCGCGCTCTCTCAACAATTTCCATCGTCGATCGAAATCAAAAGTTCCGGCATCTATTCTGCGGGAAGTTGCGGAAACAAGTTGAGAGACCTGAGGTTTGGTCTTCGGGAAAAAGACATAGTTGGAGAAACTTTTCCCACCTAAATGAGGTTAGTGAACTTAGTTTGGATCGTCAATGCTGGAGATGAAAGTTATGAACCACAGATAATATCCGAATTTGATTTCTCTGAACATTCATTCACTGAAGCAGAGAATTTTTAAATAAGAAAATAAAGCACAATTTATTCATATTCAGAGTGAGTCTGTAAGTTGTGCGTAAACTTTAACTTCAGATTCCTCTCATCAGATAAATATAATTTTTTGCGCGCATGTTCTGGAAAACAGCGTGCTATTTTTTTGTCCAAATGTCTGTAATTTTCGAATTTTTACCCGAAAATGGTCTCAAACGACTAGGTTGGACTCAATGATGATGAATCCTGTGTCGAAATCGATTCTGTTTGGCAGAAGACACAATAACTGTCGAAAAGAGCAAGCTAGCGACTTGAAACTTTCAGATTGGCTCACGCATTGGAATTCGGGGGGTTGAGTTCCTCACTGGAAAAAATCGGTCGAATGGTTTCGGAGTTTTAATCATTTGAACCTTTGAGATTATTTCCTGATATTTCAGGAACTACGAAAGTGATTGGATTGAAACTTGACAGTTATTTGAGGCATAATAACACTCAACTTTTCATAGAATTTCATTGAGATCATTCTGTCATCAAATGAAAATTTTTTTTTTTATTTTTCACGAAAAAAGTTTTTTTTTAGAAACTTTTCCTCATTTTCAAAAAAACTTCGGCTCAAACCTTGGGCTCTATATTTTACAGCAGTGTACCAAATCTCAGTTTGATATGATTATAATTTCTGGATATATTAGGAAAAATTATGTGAAATTTCGGAGTTTTATTCTAGATATCGTTGTTTTTTTGGGAATAACTCAAAAAATACCTAGTCGATCATGGTGAAACTAGGCAGCTGACTGACAACTTTTTGCCAAATTTTGTGATTATCGTGATTATTATAACAATTCGAAAAAAATTTGAAAAAATTTGTTTAAATATTCAATATTCTGCGATCTTCCTATCATGACATGAAACTTCGTTCGGCCTCCTTCGATTATTTACAGGATTTAAATTCATTCTTATTTGTATTTTTGGAAATATTGGAAAATATAATTTTGAATGGGTATATCTACGGATCATGAGATGGATTTTACCCATTCACGGATTCGGCCTTTGTAATTAATGTCCAAACCTACTCTACGAATATCGGGTTTCTCAGTTTTTTCTTCCGGAAGGTATTGTGTTTACGATCGGCCGTTAGGCACACAATAACTTCCGAAAGATTCGACTTGGAAAGTCAATATTCGTAGAGTAGCTTTGGGGCTTAATTACGAAGGTCGAACTGTTGAATGGGTAAAATCCGCCTAATGATTCCACTTCTATGGTTGAAATCAATGTACGACTTAAAAACTCAGGCTGAATAGTTTTACTGTATTTCAACAATTCTTTCAGCACAATGTGGCTTCTACAAGATTACATTTTTAAGTAATTCCAAATGAGGGGTTTAAGTTGGCAACACTGTTTTAACTGGCAGACATTTTGTCAGCTGATCAATGATTTGTGTTTAGTTTTGTCTGACATTTGTATGATGAGATACCGTTACATCCAGAAACACTGACTGTTTGGTGTGTTGTATGGGCTGTTGGAATCATTTGTCAGTACTTTTCCAAAGACGATGCTGGTCAGAACGTTACACTCAATGGTGACCGCTATAGAGCCATGATTACTAACTTTTTCGTTCCTCAATTGAACAACCACAATGTGCAGCAGCTGTGGTTTCAACAAGATGGCGCAACATGTCACACAGCTCGTGCCACAATTGATTAAATTAAGGAAAGATCGTGCGATTTAACGCCTCTTGACTATTTCCTGTGATTATGCGAAGTCGCTAGTCTACCAAGCCCAAAACGATCGACCACTTGGAGGACAACATTCGCCGCATTATTGCCGATATACGGCCACAAATGTTGGATGAAGTGATTGAAAATTGGACCTCCAGATCAGATTACGTCCGAGCCAGCCGTGGTGGTCAGATGCCAGAAATTATTAGGTGCGCAACTAAGTTCTCGCTGTTTGTCAGTAGATGGCTCTAGCAGTAAGAGCTAGTCGATTTTGACATATCCAAAACGTCATGAACCAAGCTTAGACATATGGTAAACAAACCGCCGCGACACATAAGTGATTTTGTTTTCGCATTATATACTTCTGGTTAAGTGAAAATGTCGAATTTCGTGCCAAACAATCGTCATTTGCGGGAAGTGTTGATTTTCTTTTTTCATTCGAAAAAAACGGCAGCTCAAGCGCATCGAGAGCTCCAAAAAGTGTACGGAAACGCTGCTCTAAGCGAAACAACATGCCGTGATTGGTTCCGTCGCTTCAAAGACGGTGATTTCGATGTTGACGACCGTCCACGTGAAGGAAGACCCAAAACCTTCGAAGACGCTGAATTGGAGGCATTGCTCGATGAGGATTCGTGCCAAACTCAAGAAGAGCTTGCTGCAGAATTAGGAGTTACCCGTCAAGCCATTTCCAAGCGATTGCATGCATTGGGGATGATTCAGAAGCAAGGAACTTGGGTTCCTTATGAGTTGAAGCCAAGAGACGTTGTGCGTCGTTTTTTCGCCTGTGAACAACTGCTCCAGCGGCAAGAAAGGAAGGGTTTTCTTCATCGCATCGTGACGGGTGATGAAAAATGGATTCATTACAGCAACCCAAAGAGGAGAAAATCTTGGGGACTACCCGGGCATGCTTCTACGTCGTCGGCTCGGCCGAACATTCACGCTGCGAAGGTTATGCTGTGCATTTGGTGGGACCAGGTCGGTGTTATTTATTATGAGCTGTTGAAACCGAGCGAAACCATCACTGGGGAACGTTATCGAACTCAATTGATGAGATTGAGCCGAGCACTGCGCGAAAAACGGCCACAATACGAGCAAAGGCACGAAAAAGTGATTTTACTGCATGACAACGCTCGGCCTCACGTTGCCAAACCTGTTAAAACCTACTTGGGCACGCTCAAATGGGAAGTTCTACCCCACCCGCCATATTCCCCAGATATTGCGCCGTCCGATTTTTACTTGTTCCGTTCGATGGCACATGGCCTGGCTGATCAACAGTTCCACTCATATGAAGACATCAAAAAATGGCTTGATTCGTGGATAGCCTCAAAAGACGAACACTTCTGGCGTCAAGGTATTCGAGCTCTACCAGAAAGATGGGAAAAAGTTGTGTCTAGCGATGGGCAATACTTTGAATGATTCATTTGTAACCATTTTTTTATAATAAAGTTATATTTTCATCGAAAAAACAGCGAGAACTTAGTTGCGCACCTAATATATTTGAATTATGATGACAAAAGATTATCTTTTGAATAAAGTCAATTTCATCCCAATTTCAAAATTCATCCTTGTTTTATTCCATCTCAAAGTTCTATACCTCTAAAGAAAATACCCTTTGCTAATTGAAAAATCTGTGAGTCATAGCCAGCTCAAACTAAAAATAGAAAAATTCTGACGACTTCCACGGGACAAAGCTGCTAGTAAAAGCTAACAGATGATTTCGCAGTCCATTGTCTTTAAATTTATCACAAACAACTTGTTCGATAATCCATATTTTTCATTCAATTCAACTATCAAACACCCAATTCCCATTTCGAACCTTGCATCTCATCTCTTGGGCCAAAATCCTACTCCTCGCATAGCAGTGTTGCTAAATCAACATTCCCTTCAATTCCCGTCAGATATACTGGATTCACAAGAGCGTTTTCAGTATACACATATATATCCCGAGCAACACCATCCTCTCACTTTATTGTCAAAACATTTCCAGAGCTGGAATCCGAGTTTCATCAGGTATGTCGTTTTAATCGCAACAGCAAAGAACTAATAGTTCTTGACGATGGATATTTCTGCATTTGAGTATGTCTGCAGCCATCTGCGTCGTGTAATCAGTGAAATGAAGCAGACGTTCGTCAAGATAAAGTGATAGATGTGGGAAATTTCAGAACACGAGAAGATGCATCGAAATTTCGCGAGGGTGATTCACTTTAATGTTTCACGCTACAAAACATGTGTTTACTGCTGGCAAATTAGATAAATCCAACATGGAAGTTTGTCAGCGAGGAAGTTTCGACATACAGAAAAAAACACTTTCGGGATGACTGAAGTTCCCTCAAAGTTTAAAAAGTGCTGACTTCACAGGAGCTTTTACGTGATTGTTCAATTTTGATTACGCCATCATTTTTCATCCATCTACTTGATTTTAAGTCGATATATATTTTTGAAAGTTTTGTGGATATGAAGATATTTCACATAATCAACAACTCCAAGAATCTGTTCCATTTATAGCATAGACTCATAAAACTTTATGGAAAGGGCTCAGAGAGAGAGGAAGCAGGCTGACAAAGATGCAACTAGGGATGCCAAACCATAGAATATGGCAAAAATGAGACAGATCAGTTTGAAGTCATAGACTATAATTATGAGTTCATTTTTGAGATACATTTTTTTTCAAAAGTTTTGCAAGTCAAATTTGTGTTTTCGGAAGTATTTCAAGGCAGATTTTGTATTATTTCATTCTGATTTAGAATATACAGACTGTATGGAGGATATAATTTTCGTTTTTTTTGTGTGTTTCGTAAGCTTTTTGAATAGAGTTTGATCTTCATTTCAAACCAGGTTCACTATTAAAGAATAATGTTAAATTCGTTTTGTGCCATTGATTGTACGAGGAGATATAAAATGAAAGTAAAATACAGTAATTTGGAAAGAGCGTAAAAAATTAAATCAATGTATAATTGCTTTGAATCCGAGCGCAAAAATGAATTTCGCACAGTTCTTCACTATTTAGTGCAATCTAATCGTTTGAGACCATTGAATGCACAAAATTAAAAGCTGCGTACAGACACGCGAGCTGAGCGACTTTCTACGCAATTTGATCCAGCTTCCTCGCAAGTTTGGACGGTGTTGAATGGCTCGCGAGCTGTTCAAAACACCGTATATATTTGTGAGTCAGCCCAATTAAAGTTCTCCGGAAGCCGCTCAGCTCGCATGTCTGTACGCTGCTTAGGAAAAAATCATTTGGAGCTAAGAATACCTTCCTGAAACCGGTTCAAGAGAATTTGAAAAAAAAAGAGTCATTTTTTAAATATCGTTATTGATTAATCATTCCGAATATTCCTATGGGAGTTATTTTCACATTCATCACCAATTTTAAAATCTTCAATGTAATCTAATATACTAAAAAGAAGTCATTTCTCCGGAGATTAACCTAGCAAATGCTTAATTTTTTTAGATCGGCGTCATTTTGTGCAAGTGATCTAATTCTTCATCTTACTCTCCATGCGCTATAGAATACCGGATATTCGCATCTGGTATCTCGTCTATGGTCTGCCCGAGTTCCATCTCTCTCTCGGACCTCTCACTTGCTTCCTTATCCCCATTCGACACTTTAGAAATGTATTCGTACGCCGTTTCCAGAGAGTTTAATATATGTCTATGATGTTGACAAATAACATAGAGGAGATTTAATTTACAATTCTGAATTATATGATGTCTAGTATTATTTTTGTGTTACCATTTCATCAAGTTCTGACCAATCGTTAAGTGCCAGTTGATTTAAATTTCAATTTTGTCATTAAGGACGTAGTACGTACAGGGACAATAAAGGAATCACAGATATATCTGTACTAGTCGAAGATTAAATTCCTTGCTAGTTGGTATCTCAAATAGGTTTATAATGCTTTCGTTGGAGAAATCGGTTTTTCAGTTTCAACACAGTGAGCAGTCAGTCAAATCTACGACAGGTGGTTTTTCTTTGCAGGTTAGAAAAACTTGGGTTATCACTGTAATTGCGGGTAAACTTTATTTTAGGGACGGTGCTCGATTTTTATCCTGATTTTTTATAGATGCAGTTTTTCGTAGCAAATCGATTGATACCAGTCTCGACCCCGTCAAACTCTTAGTTTAGAAGATATTAATTATTGAAATCACATTTTTTTGGTACTGAATTTGACGTATGTTACATAAAGACAATATTTTTTATGGTTGGCGTATATTTGTCTAGCAGGACCATGAAATATTCGGAGATGAATCATAGAAAAATATTCTGAGCATTAGGGCGGCCACCCACTTGTGGTTTTTCCGAAATCACAGATTACAACGTCTGAAATGTCCTGGAGCCTGCAACTTCATGTCAATATTCAAATCCGCATACTCAGTATTTAGTCTCATAATAATGTAATGAGATTATGAGAACTATAAAGTATCAATCTCGGAAAACTTGGACTGTAACTGTCCCAAATCCAACTAACCTCACTCAACCAGAGACCTTGATATCTCCTGAATTCAATTTTCTTTTCTGGGACTAAACTAACCTAACCTAGCAAAGAAGTTCAACAACTCAACAACAAAGATGAAATTGAAGGGCACCGCCCTCTTCGGACTTAGCACTGTAAGAAATTAAACTAACCTAACCTAACCAAAAACCTCAACAACTCAGAGGACGATATTCAAGGGCACTATTCTATATTTAATTTACTCTTCAGATTTGTACTGCCACTGTCCTAAACTAAACTGACCTAACCAAGTACCCTAACAACTCAGAACACGAAATTCAAGGCACAATCTTGAATTAAATTTCCGTTTCTGATTCAAACTGGCACTGTCCTAACCTAACCTACAACAATATTAAACTTAACCATACTCTATTTTATGGGCGGTGTTCGATTTTTGAGCGGTTTTTAAATACATTCAGTTTTTCTAGGCATATCGATCGGTATCAGTCTCGAATCCGGTAGAATCGTAGTTAAGGAGATATTTTTTGGAAATTGATTTATTGTACTGAATTTGACATAAAACATCAAATTATTGAAAGGATTCATCGAAATCTCATCATGCTGCTATCGTATTCGAGCATAAACTTTGGTCAATATCATCATCTTTTAAAACGCCAATAAAGAGCATAACCCTACCTTCCTCCGTAAACAAATACATTAAGCTGTAGTTAATTGAATATTTCATTATTTCTATCATACAATTCGACGAGAAAAACGCATCTGAAGAGGTCTGTTGCATGTTTTTGTGTACAAATTGCACATAGTCTCACCACTGGTGCCTTCGTTATATTTTGTCATGTCTCTTCTAGTGAATCGGAATAAGCCCACAATCTGGTATTGTTGCTACTGCCTTCGGAATCGAATATTTGAAAGTGAAATAACCGTCAATCCAAAAATGTGAAAATTAAAAAACGACAGGATCTAAACGCAATCGAGTGTCGAGTAGGATTTAGATGCATAGAATTCTAATCATTTTGGGAGGATTTAGGTTTGTATTCTGTAGTTTTTTTTTATCTTTTACTGTGCTTGGCCACTTCGAACCATCGACACATTGAACATATCATTGGTTTAAGATTCTGTACAAATCACCACCACCTAGACACTTTACAACATCCATGACCTCGCCGGGATTCGAACCCGGTACCTTCAGCATCCTAGAACATGTCTCCACCCTGTAGGCTACCGAGGTAGTCGGTACTCTGTAGTGGAACTCATACAAACCATAGAAAAATCCACAATCTATATGATATATGATAGACATAACCAAGGAAAAATGCATGTGTTGTCAAAATATGAGAGAAAATTGCAATTTTCAAAAATTAATAACTCCGAAAGTACGAGTTTGACGGAGTTGAGACTGGTACCAATCGATGTTTCATGAAAAACTGCATCTATAGAAAAATCAAGATCAAACTCGAGCACCGTCTCTAAAGTAAAGAGGAGCCAAATATGTAGGTTTATAATGCTTTCGTTGGAAAAATCGATTTTTTTAGTTTCAACACAGAGAGTAGTCAAATCTACGACAGGTGGTTTTTCTTTGTAGGTTAGAAAATTTTGTGTTATCACTGTAATTGCGATACTCGAAGTCGCAAAGACGTCATTCCGCAAACAAGGAAGTTATATCTGGATCCTTTGTGAGTACGTAGCCACTTATTTTATAGACGTAAGTCTTCTGGTTGAAAAATTATGATTTTTTTAAAAAAGGTCCAATTTTTTCTATTTTCCTCGGGCCATAAAAAACGAACCAGACTCTCCACTAACATTCTGATTGGATTTTCTTAATCTACGCCCTCGAATTAGTATATGTTTCAAATTTCAGGTCGATCGGAGAACTTTCGATTTTTGGTAAAATTTTAAGGGGTTACCCTTTAGAAAATATCGATTTTCGAAAAATAATTTTCCGACTCCTATCGCCGTGAAATTTGGCACACTTACTAATTCGAGGGCGTAGAACAAGAATATAAGGTCAGATATTTTTAAAAAAAATCGTCCTGGACGTGAGAGGTCCTTGATGTTCCAAAATTTTGGACCTTTTTTCAAAAAATCATTATTACCGACTCGATGAAAGTAGGACGATGAAATCTGTTTTATTGCATAGATGAAGGATCGAACTGCACGTGAAAAAATTCGACATCACCCAGCTTCATTATTTTGGTCGGCACGACGTCTCAAAGTTGACCAAAATTTCGAAATTTTTTCACTATTTCCGCCATAATTTCTAAACGGTTGTCACTGGACGATTTCTAATGACATATTCGTGATCTACGACCTCGATTTAATAGGAAACGATAACAAGGTCGACGATTTTCGAAAAAAAAAATTTATTTGGGACTTAGAAAATTTTTCATAAAGAACCGCGATTAAACTAAACTAACCTAACCTAACCAAAAACCTCAACAACTCAGAGGACGATATTCAAGGGCACTATTCTATATTTAATTTACTCTTCAGATTTGTACTGCCACTGTCCTAAACTAAACTGACCTAACCAAGTACCCTAACAACTCAGAACACGAAATTCAAGGCACAATCTTGAATTAAATTTCCGTTTCTGATTCAAACTGGCACTGTCCTAACCTAACCTACAACAATATTAAACTTAACCATACTCTATTTTATGGGCGGTGTTCGATTTTTGAGCGGTTTTTAAATACATTCAGTTTGTCTAGGCATATCGATCGGTATCAGTCTCGAATCCGGTACAATCGTAGTTAAGGAGATTTTTTTTGGAAATTGATTTATTGTACTGAATTTGACATAAAACATCAAATTATTGAAAGGATTCATCGAAATCTCATCATGCTGCTATCGTATTCGAGCATAAACTTTGGTCAATATCATCATCTTTTAAAACGCCAATAAAGAGCATAACCCTACCTTCCTCCGTAAACAAATACATTAAGCTGTAGTTAATTGAATATTTCATTGTTTCTATCATACAATTCGACGAGAAAAACGAATCTGAAGAGGTCTGTTGCATATTTTTGTGTACAAATTGCACATAGTCTCACCACTGGTGCCTTCGTTATATTTTGTCATGTCTCTTCTAGTGAATCGGAATAAGCCCACAATCTGGTATTGTTGCTACTGCCTTCGGAATCGAAAATTTGAAAGTGAAATAACCGTCATTCCAAAAATGTGAAAATTGAAAAACGACAGGATCTAAACGCAATCGAGTGTCGAGTAGGATTTAGATGCATAGAATTCTAATCATTTTGGGAGGATTTAGTTTTGTATTCTGTAGTTTTTTTTTTATCTTTTACTGTGCTTGGCCACTTCGAACCATCGACACATTGAACATATCATTGGTTTAAGATTCTGTACAAATCACCACCACCTAGACACTTTACAACATCCATGACCTCGCCGGGATTCGAACCCGGTACCTTCAGCATCCTAGAACATGTCTCCACCCTCTAGGCTACCGAGGTAGTCGGTACTCTGTAGTGGAACTCATACAAACCATAGAAAAAATCCACAATCTAAGGGCCGTATTTATAGTTGTTCCTTGAGGCTTCCTTGAACTGAAGGCCGCCTTGAATTTGCGTTTCTATGGAAACAAATACAAGTTTGTTTGTATAGAAACATAGAAAAGCAAATTCAAGGCGGCCTTCAGTTCAAGGAAGCCTCAAGGAACAACTATAAATACGGCCCTATATGATATATGATTGACATAACCAAGGAAAAATGCAAATGTGTTGTCTAAATATGAGAGAAAATTGCAATTTTCAAAAATTAATAACTCCGAAAGTACGAGTTTGACGGAGTTGAGACTGGTACCAATCGATGTTTCATGAAAAACTGCATCTATAGAAAAATCAAGATCAAACTCGAGCACCGTCTCTAAAGTAAAGAGGAGCCAAATATGTAGGTTTATAATGCTTTCGTTGGAAAAATCGATTTTTTTAGTTTCAACACAGAGAGTAGTCAAATCTACGACAGGTGGTTTTTCTTTGTAGGTTAGAAAAGTTTGTGTTATCACTGTAATTGTGATACTCGAAGTCGCAAAGACGTCATTCCGCAAACAAGGAAGTGCTTTGTTCTGTTGATTTCTGAGCAAAGTCTAAATGACAGCAACATAAATGAAATAACAGAATTGACCGCAATATCAAATTTTCCCAACAAACGTATTTCTTTTTGAACTTTGAAACATTCCTGAAGAAACTAATGAGTATCAGAAAATAGAACATTCGTTAGTCAATAATTAAATATTTAACGTCATATATCAATTTGACAAAATAAACAGATACTGCAATTAATCAATAAATTTGGATAGAGCCGAAAATAAAAGTTGCTGTACATCTTCACGACTTCGTACCAAGGAGACAAGCATAGTCACCATAAATAATCGATTATTTCATCTGAATACATGCACCAGCTTGATGTACCCCAGTGTCTGCTACACCGTAGCTATACTGCAGCGAATCCGAAGAGACAGGTTCCTGACAAGTGATTCTAATAATGTCAGACTCTCCCTGTAGCCTAATAACAGCGGGAGCAACATCTGCTTTATCTCTATAACGAGGAAAGAAAATTAGTTCTCAGAAATCCGATTCAATCCCAGACAGTGACAGTACTATATAGACCCTATTACGTAAATTCACGAAGGAGATTGTTCGACGAAGAAAATTTCAGGTATTGTAGGTATTTTGTATGTTGAAAATTTAATTTTCTGTGCAAGTTTAGGAAATTTGTTTAAAGATATTCTTGTGAATCTGAATTAGCAGTATAGGAGTACGTAACTGGAAATGTTGATTGCGAATCCTGAAGGGGCATTGTTTGGAAACCATTTACGGAAATTGGTTTATTTTTGAGCGCATGTTTCGAGGGAAACAGCGTGCTATCTTTATATCCAAATGTCTGTTTTTTCAGAATTTCGAGCCGAAAATGGTCTCAAACGACTAGGTTGGACTCACTGATGACTAATCCTGTGTCAAAATCGATTCTGTCCGGCTGTATGCACGATTACGGACGTACGGAGAATCCTATCGACTTGAAACCTTCAGGGTAGGTTGCAATTAGAAATGCGTCGTTTATGTTCTTTAACGGGCAAAACCAGCAGAATTGTTTCGTAGTTATAGCCATTTGAAATTTTGAGGTTATTTCCCTAATATTTATTTTTTCTGAAACCATCGCTCATATTCGGAAAAAATATGCCACTTAAACTTTGAACTCTACATTTCACAGCAGTGTACTCAATTCTACATGAATACTATTTTCGGAGATATTGGGAGAAAATATGCAAAATTTCGTGGTTTTTTGCTCGAAATCGTTGTTTTTTTCGGTATAACTCAAAAAATACTGGTTCAATCATGATCAAACTTGGCAGCAGTTTCAGGCTGCTGACGGAAAACTTCTTGCAAACTGATGATCGTGTCCTTAAAAAAATTTGAAAAAAAAATTCAAATTTTTTTCCCAAATATTTATATTCCGTGATATCATCATATTACCCTCATTATATTCTTTATGAACCTTCGAACTATCATTTTTCGATGGAGTTTTGGATTTCAATTCGATCTGCTCTGTGTTTTTGGAAATATTGGGAAAATAAAATTTTTAATGGATATATCTGCGTAATCATTGGGTTTATTTTACCCATTCACGAATTCGGCCTTTAAGCAATTGAAACTTCAAATATTTCTGAAATGCGAATATTTGAATTATCAAATTGGAGTTATTCTATGCTCAAGCATCTCTGAATTTATCGATGTTCGATCAAACCATCACTTAACTACTCGTACATATCACTAATGGGGTAAAAACATAAACGGATTCTAAGCTTTCATTGAATCTGTTGAGATATTTGAAATTTAACTTTGTCATTCGTGAAACTCTGTTTCTAGGACAAAATCGTACCAACAAAGATGTTTCATCGAATCATAATCTGTGTTAGCGTATTTTTGCTGAACTAGATTGATGAAATTCGATTGGACTCTCATTTTTCGCTCATTTCTCAGTAGTAAAACGATTTTATTTCCACTATAAACATTCAACTCTTATTTTATGTACCTACTACAAGTTCAATCTCGAAAGAAACTCCAAGAAACTATTGAAGAGGAACGCGAACGAATCTTACCGTACGAGAGGATTGAATTGGACATAAAACTTAGAATCATTCAACCTCGAAATTTGCCTAGGTAGTCGAATGATTTTATTTCCAGTACTTCGATTTGTTCGTGAATAAAAAAATTTGGAAATCATTAGATTTCAAGATTTTTCATTCGATATTCTGTTTACATCATCCATCTCAATGTTTTAGAAATTGTGAATTGAGACAATTCCATCTCCAAAAAAATAATAAAGGAAGGTCCGAATATAACAAGTAATAACACAAATCCAAAATAAAAACTTAATTTTTTTCACAAATTTTTCCGTGAGGAGCATTACATGGTAATCCGAATTTTTATGATTGCAACCAAAGATTTTATGCTCGATTTACCAGTGATTGTCGAAAAGGAATATACTTTCAATTCGAATTCTCACTTACCTTTCCTCAGCATTTCATATAATTCTATCTCGGCATAAACTTAGTTCAGTACTTTATGTCAGTTACACCCACCTGAAAAAAAAAACAGGATGAGTGTGGAATTGGAAAAAGCAATTAAGAAACATCCGAAAAAAAAACAAATCGAACAATCCTAAAGAGTTCAGAAAACTTTTAAACTGCCAGTGGGGCTACACAAAAAAGTTCTGGAGGAAAGAAGCGTACATTACTAAAGTAAAAATATCACACTGTAGTTAGGAGACAGTAAACATATCATGTGATGTAAACTCCTAACTACACCAAATTTCAGTTGCAGAGTTCGAGAAATGTCAGATACTATGAGGAAAATAATTTGAAAAAATACAAACTTTGACACCCCGTGTCTCAAAAACGAGGAGTAGGCCGAATTAAGCACAGCTTTAGGTATAAATATAAATCTTTCACGAAATCACCAAACTGAAAATAAAACACGAGTTAACAAAACGACACTTCCGAACAAATCCCACAAAAAACTCCCACACTTAATAAAAACAACTGCCAGCTCAAAACCCTCATAAGTCACGTGGTCGTTAACAGAACCCTTTTTTCGGCGTTAAGCCCGTTATCCGTCAAAAATTTAAGTGATTGACGACGGCATCAAAGTCCGCGAGGTCGGTACTTTTAGTGACTTAATCGAACAAATTTGAACAGGCAATTCGGGCCGGAAAACCCGACTAAGCGATGAAATTTTATGCGGCTTTTCGAATTAATGAATTCGAAATCAGCCATCGTTGGAGTCGTGAAAAAGTTTAATTTCTGTACAATGAAGCGAAGTTTTTCAATTTGCATATTAGGGGTTTATTTTACATGTAATTGAATCGACGGTATCGGATATCCCGGTTTGAAGATTTCTAATTTGAATTTTAAGAGTTTTTTTTTGTATCGCGTGTTTGAGCAGGTTGGTTTTTGGGTCGGAGGTTGAGCCAATTTTTATTGGAACCACAATGGATATTATATTTATATTCAACATTGCCGCTCATATCGATATGTAGCACCAATTTTGGTATAATTCCATCCCATGATAATTGAATAAAAATCTAGAAAAGCACTGACATGAAGTCACCAGCTTTTAGGCGCTTGTTCACATTGCGAAATGGTGACTTGGAAAATTCAGTGAAATTTTAATGAAATATAAAAATTCTCAAAACAAAAAAGTTTTTTTCGAATTTTTCTATGGATAAATTCCTCCATTGCCACTGTTCATCTTCCAACCAAGTTTAATTTCGATCAGATGAATATTTTTCGAGTTATTGAAAAATCAAAATTTCAAATGGCCGTAGAACGAAAACCATTCGGCAGATTTGGCCTATTAACGAACTTAACCGAGATATTCAGGATCTTAACCTAACCTGAAAATTTCAAGACTCTAGGTCCTTTCTTTCGAGAGTTCCAGCGCACACGGCCGGACGGACAGAATCAATTTTGACAATGGATTCTTCATCAGTGAGTCCAACCTAGTCGTTTAAGACAAATTCCGGCTCAAAATTCGAAAATTACAGACATCGCGACGAAATGATAACGCGTTGTTCCCTAGAATAAGCGAGTAAAAAATAGATTAGAATTCGAGCTCTGAGAGACCTGACGAAATTTCGACTTTCTTAAGAAACGAAGCGATCGAAGTAACTGATAAGCTATAACATGCCTTTGCCCGAAGTTTTCGAGTATTTAAAAAAAATATACCAAATAAACTAAACGCGAAATGAACCGTGTCCTTCGCCATTTTGCACCACTCACCAGCAGGTAACGTGCGTAGATTTGAGGGACTTGGATTTTTGAAGGATTTCGAAAAATTCTAGATCTCTTATATTTGTATTACTGTGATATTTAAATTCGTAGACAGCCTTAACTTCGTATGTGGAAAAGATATACGTAAAGTGTATTACTTATGTTAGGTGAAGTATTATGGAGCTGTTAGAATATGCGCTTTGGACTATACAGGTTGAGTCTGTAAGTTTTACATTGCTTCAAACCCTAAATTCCCTTCGGTTGATTCCACTATTCTTATAGATCCACTCTTGAGCTAGAAATGGTCTTGAATAAAGCTAAATCAACGTTCATCTGGACTTGAAAAAAGATTTAATTATTCATTTTGCGACTACCCCACAGAAAAAGACAATGTTTCCAGGTCAATGAAGCAGACTTTCTAAAGAATTCATAGAGTTCAATCAATGTGTTCATAGTGGTTGAGTGATTTCATATATAAATTCATTTGAAAATTTGATGGAACTTCTGATTTGCAATATGAAAATGGGTTCGGAAAAAATTATGTACAATCTTATGGTGGAAACAAATGGATATTGCAGACATTTTTAGGGGAAGATCAGTGTTTTTCTAGTCAAGAATAGTAAAAATTGTTCACATGAAATGCTCTCAATCAAGGTTCATTCACTTGCAAGCGATGAATTGGATATTCTACCTTATAGATACCAGTTGTCCGTGGTAAGAAGGGACAGATTGGCTCATTAAGAAATATTTTACTCAAACCGAATATGGAAATGTAAAAAGAGTATTATATTTTATAATAGAAATGCATAGGTTGAAAACTGTATACTCGTGGAAATCCATTTCGAAAACAGCATACATTTGGGCAAAATTATAACGCTCGGATCCCCAGAACAAAAGCATGAGAAGAGTTAGAATTTGAAAATTTTCTTGTGCATCTCCATTTCAACACTGTCAATTTGGAAAACAATCCTTCAATAAGAAAAGAGTTCAGAAAAAAACTCTGAAGATTTTTTCTTAATTGTCTGATGAAGGAGTCTGATAAAGGAAACGTCACGCCGAATTATTTTGACCTTGATGACATTTCCCCAGCTCAAACCTGGTTGAGCTCTAGTTTCATACAACCCAATGAAACCATTCAAAGGCCAACTACCTACTTAATAAGAGTGACTGAAGTACACAGAGAAAAAGGTTCTCTTAAATTAATATGTAACCGCATTCGTTCGAGAGAATGGTATTCTTGAATAGGTCCAACCAAATACTAGTTTGATTTTTCGATGAAATTCTCTTGACCCATGTGATCAATGATACTCTTGGTTCAAGCGGAATCACATTTGGTCCAAATGAGAAATCTTACAACCATTACTGGATATGTTTGCTATATATATTTCATATTTTTATTCGGAAATACTATGGCTTTGATACGAATGTGAGATTTCTCATTTTTGTATTCGAAAAATTTTTCTAGCAGATTTCAATTTCTTTCACCAAGAGAATTGCAATTAGCGGCTCTCAAATACTAAAAATGTTTGGCATCTTATGAAGCCTTTCATAATCATTTTCGAAGATATCAATCATAAATGAGGTGCAAATGGAGGATTTCTTACAAAAACGTTTTTTGGGAACAGGGTTTCGAAGATCACAGAGCAGAAGTCTTTTGAAACAATTTGCTTGGTTACTATGTTTACTCTCAACCTCCATCTCAAATAAAATTGTGTAGCCTTGTGTAGCCTGCTCCCGAAAAACTCTGTTGATGTTGATAAGTAGTTCCCCATTCACACTAAATTCACAATGCACCATCAAAAACACAAACGCACTTGTTCACTATTCACTATGGCGGCCATGGCGTTGATTCCTATCTAATTATCCAAATGTCTTCGATTCTACATTCCATACGCGTCTTCAGCGCAAATACAACTTATTGCTCGAGGGGGTCACGTGTAGGTTCTTTGGACATCAGAACATATAGAATAAGAAATGATATCCTTGATCCAAGAAAACTATGGTTAGCTGAAATTGTTTTCTAGAGTAAAGAGAACGTATGTTTTAATTCAACCAAATCCGATTCAAGAAAATTCATGTAAACAGGCAAAAAACGGAATGAGTTGAGAATAGAAGTATATTGTTCAATTTCAAGTCATTATTCTTGGGGGAAGATTATTTCATTCAAGAATATGTTAATATTTGATTCAAGAGATCCTTTTTCTCTGTGAATCATCAAATTCAAGTTCTGGAATATACACTCTCTTCACATATGGATCAGTTTTCTCTGAGTCTTTTCATCTGAATATACCAGAAAAATCTTCATAATCTTCACGCCATACAAACGTTCCATACCCACATCATTTTTATTGCATCATCTGTCAAATACGTCGAGAGCAACCTCTTTTTGAACCATATCATAATGAAGAAAATCCCAAAAATCTTTCTCCACTATATTTTCCTCATAACGCGTACTTTTTTCTTCGTTTAAATTCGAACAATCCATCCCCCTGTCATTTCCCCATTCGGTATTCCAGCCTGAACCATGCAGTTCTTCATACATATCAAAAAATAATACATGGCAAGGTTTCGCCACCCTCTGAATAATGCATATCACCGCTCGCGGTTTTGAATTTATATTATTCGGTGGAAAAACACCCCCTCTAAATAATTGGGCAAAATTCGGCTGTAACTTCGCGGCATATGTGCCCCTACCGCGCTGCGCCACTTTTAATATACGGCGGGGGGGAAATTCAACCCCCAGGACGGCGTCTAAATATCCATAATGCAAGGTTGTCGTCGGTTTTAAGGGATCACATCAATCGCCGCCCTAGGTTGAGCTGCTGGAGGTACAACAAAGTCGTTGATGAAGACTTTCGTTGGATTTTTGGGTTTGAAGCTGTTGGGGAAGTATGCGAAAAATTTCATGAAGAGGTGGTGAAAGTCGTGACTATGAAATATTTCAAGGATAATATAACTATAAAAGTTTCAACATTAAACTCTTTCTTTCAGGTGATTATATGAAACTACTACTAGTTATACAGGGTGAGTCTTTAAGTGGTACATTAATTTTTACCATAGATTCCTCTCATCAAGTGAAATACTTTTTTCATTTATCATTTTTCCAGATTCAGCTCCAGCAAAAAGATACAGGCTGTTTGAATTTCTAAAAAAAATCAGTTTTTTTCGAAGCTTTGGTATGGTAACGCCGAATAAGATGAATTTTGGTGTAAAGTTTTCCTTAACTATGACACATATTCTTCAGTTATCACTTTATCCTACTTTAGGCAGTTTCCGAGTTATAGACTCGCCGATTCATAAAACTATATGGAATTAGCATGAAGAGTGCCGATGAAGTTTATCTTATGTCATCATAAGAGTCTTCAATCATTTTAAAATATTTGATTATTCCTTATAATTTCTCCTTAAACGCACCATTTTGCATGAATTCAACGTTGAATATTATAGAACCGGATAAAATTCGAAAACTTTCCTTATATTTATAGCTCCGCCCCTGATCTAGCAAAGGAAGTAAATTTAAAATACACAGAACCATTTCGCATAGAACTAATATTTGGTATATGCATAGATATAACATTGAGTAATAATTTCTATGGGTATTTGCTATTTCGTGACCACAACACAGACATAGTCCCTGTCTATGGACTAGACTTTCCATAACCATAACATTCTAGAGAAGTTTTTTCAGATTACTTGATTGATTTCATATAATTCATTTACAAATTTCGTGAAAAAAGTATAATTGTGCAGTTTTCAATATGAGAATGGGCGAGAATGGTATTGTGTATTATATAGTGGAACGAAATTGGATATTGCATGAATATCAAGTTGAAGATAGTGTTTCGAGTCCAGTGTAGTGAAATCTTTTCCTTGCGATAATATCGCAAAAAGCACCAAATCATAAGGTTTGAGTGAGTAAATGAGTTTTCTCAATCTCGTTTCTTTGAATTTCAAATCGTGGATTGGTTATTCTCCAAAAGATATATCTCTATAAGGGATATCTGTGGTTAACCTGCAAACTTTTTACCTGAGCCGAATCTGGAAAAATGGCAAGTGGCAAGAATGGCAAGAATTAATTATGGTTATAATTAATGCACAAGTTTGAGACTCACCCTGTATATACTCACCTGAAGAAGTCATGGTATGACGAAACATCTGTTGTGAAAACAAATAAAATTAGCGGAAAGTAACAATTGTTCTTTTCATCGATATCTCGAGAATTACTGGAGTAATCAGATTTCAATTGTTGATTAGTTTGTAAAACATCTGATAATAATTATTTCCGGAAATTTTGGGAAAAACTCTACAAAAGCACTGACGTGTAGTCTCTCGACCATATATTCAATTTCATGGGCAGACAAATACTTCAAAATTCCTCTGTTATATTGTTCTGGTGGTAATCAGGAATTTTCGCAAGAAATAATAAGAATAAGCTTCGGCCAACTAGTCACCAAGTTTCATCTGATCAGATAAGTAGTTTTTTGACTTACTCAAGAAATAAGAACGATACCCCGAAATAAACCAAGAAATTAAAAATATTTTCTTCAAATACCGAAAATTTAAATCATCAAACTGAAATAAGGTGCACTGTTGTTGAATATCTATATCTGTGCACGATGACATGCGATAACAGTTTCCGAGAAAATTGTCAACGAAAATGTGAAAAATTTTCAACAAAATTGTGAAAAATTTCCAGGAAAACACGTTTTTCTAATTCACTATCGACCAGATCCCGAAAAAATGTTACGTCAAATGCACGCAGGTGTTCAACAACTGATTGTGCAAAATTTTTCCCATATATTTCATATTTTGCAATCTTCCGAACATATGGTCCCCACGAAATTCTTCATGAATTTCGTCTCTGTCATTTTTAAACAAGTACTTGATTTCGATGTTGTATTTTCGGGAATATTTGGTTAATTCAATTCCAAATGGTAAATCTGCGCCAAAATTCGATTAATTTTGCCCATTAATCAAGTTGTTGTGAATACGATCGGGCGTCAGGTTTTGACTCGGATTCGACTCAATCTCGAAGGATCAGATTCTTCCACACCTTTTCTGAGGAGCAGTTTAGCTATGAAAAATTACGTATGCACGGAAATATTCACTCATTATTGGAAAAAAATAACAATTATCATTCGAAAGAGTAGCCAATCCAACTCAGTCATAGCAAATATTCGCGACGAATTCATAAACCAGGTCCATGTCGTTTCATAATTTTATTCACGGAATTCCGAGTTTAAAATCATTACCAACTTTTTAATAAGCCATTCCAGATACACGTTTTCCATGAAAATGAAATGAAACACGGAGTTCAACAAAATTCATGCTAGAGCAGTTCACAGCGATGTCATTAACTAGTTTGGACGAGTTCAATCCACGACAACGCCAGAGTTTTCTATGTACGATCACAAGTTTGCACCGTGAAATTTGTGAATGGTGCAGAAAAGAGTGAATAATGTAATGACAGTTGATTCTAGGAATTGTGGAACAGTAATTGAATCAACATCGTGTAGACTGAATGAAAAAATTTAATGAACTTTTTCAGGGTTTTATTTTGGACGCAGCCAAAGAATGATTATATTTCTGATAAAGTCAAATAATTCAGTAAATTAACAGCTGAAATTAGCATTGCTACATCTTTGGTTGATGAAGAGAGTGCTAAACATTTGCAGTACCAAAAAAATTCCATGGATGTTTAGGGCAAACTAAAAGTAACAATTCATCACCTTCAAAAAGAAGACTGTTATATTGTGAAAAAATCATACAGAGTGTCCCAGAAATAATGATTACGAATTCACAATCCTATTCTGTGATCAAAATTCAGAGGAATAGTTCGAAAATATGACACTTTCGGGGATAAAATTTATTTTCTATAAAACAAACCCATTGAAGATCATTAAAATTGCTATAAATCTTGCCACTGACCAGCTCAAAATACAACTGTGTCTATACTATGGAAATTTCAATCAGGTTCATCTCGAACTTGTGCTTCGAAGGTGGATAAAATAATTGAATCAGGAACTACTCATCAGTTTCATGTTCAAATTCCTGGGCGAAAAAAATATTTTTTTTTCAAACTGTTCTGATAATGATCATCACAATCAATTATTCCGGAAATAGCAGCGATACCGGGGACAAAACCACCAAATCTAATCCAACTAGGATTTGGTACTCTGTTGTAACATATTGAGTTCGATGTCCATGCAGAGTGTCATCGGAATCTGATGAATATATTCAAAGAAAAAAAATTCAATAAAATTGAGAAAACTTTTTTTCTGAATTTACTAACTATATGATTCCAACAAAATTTTGCCAGCAGTTGGGCGACGGTATTCTTCAACTTATTTGTCCGGAAATATTGTAAAAATAACCTCAAATGTTCGAATGAATACAGCTCCTAAAATGTCAGATTTGCCCTACCACATGAACTCAACTGGCGTATTCTGATGAACAGCCAATCTTGAAAGTTACATGTCGCTAGATCTCTCCTTTTTCAAGATATCGCAGCAACCTGAGCTACATCCTATTTCGAGCATCTTGGATATTTCAGACGGAAGTTAGCAACCAAGCAATTTAACATAATATGTTACAAGTTTTTCAGTTTTTTCTCGATATTTGATTAGGTCTGAAGTGATAAGTAAAGAAATTTGAATCTATGGAGGATGTTTACACACTATAAGGGTCCTGTAGCTCTCTTCGTTCACCAGAGGATCTGAAAACTGATTGCGTAGAGGAGCAGACATGGTGGAAAGACCCTCCCGGTCACAGAGCAAATATAGGTTAAATTTTCTGCTGTTTCCACTAGTTGACCGTATATTATTGCGGATAATATTTCAAGATATTTGGTCAATCTGAATTCATTATGAATTTGTCAGCTAATTGTTCCAACAAATTTCAATTCCACCAGCCTTATACGGGGGGTTTTTGCTGAGGTTTTTATCTGTGCTCTCGTATCGTACGTTTAAATGTATGGTACCCCCTTCATAATTCCTCTGCTAACACCCTGACCTATTTACACATTTCACATATTGTGTGATATTCCAAATACTGTAATGCCCTTTTGCGAAAGAATATAAATAAATGAAGTTGAACAAAAAGGCCACTAATCGAAAGAAAAAGTTTATCGGTAATGTTCCTCGATGGGAAAAATAAACCTACAACTTTCACAGAAAACCGATATCCACGAATGTTGCACTTTCGAAGCGACCATAAAAATTTGAAACAAGACAACAAAGTTGCCATTGAAAATTCGCACAGTACACCATCTACCCACGTCTGCAGCCGATATCGGGAATAATTCAACACTTGAACAGGCACTTCCGAGCAGTCAAGTCCTCGTTGAAATTTTTATGCACTTCTGATACCCGTAAAAGACGTACCCGCGAGCTGAATGTCAATCAGCCTTCAGTTTCCAGGGCGATGAAATAACGTTCAGTTTATAAACTGACGTCAACTTTCGAACATCAGACAGCTACAACTTTGTAGAAGAGAGTGGGTAAATTGAAAAAAAAATATAGTTCTGAAATTCTGTTCGGGAAGTATCACTTTGTGCGAGACTTTGAAAGGAGGGTTTTCGCCATTTTGAATACTGAACGCACGCTGGTGGGTGCTAAGTTCTCTACATTGTGAGAAAGTTAAATTTTCTCGCAACAGTTCATTGTGCAAGAAACACAGTGAGAATAATATTGCTTGGCATTGTTCAACTTTCTGATGCTTGAAGAATAAATACGTAGGAAGTTTCTTCTGAAGTTATAATTGTGACTTAAAGACTCGCCCTGGCTTCGCTAGGGTGAACAATATTTCCAAACAATTCGAAGGATATTTTAGATTCAATATAGTTTTCGATTAGCATTTTGAAAACTTTTATTTCCAGTTTCAGTCATTCTGACGATGGAAAGTTTTCATCTTAATTTTATTATTTTGAATTCCTATTTTTATTTATTCCAGGGATGATCGAACATAAGTTCTACCAATTTCACACACCTTTGTCCAACATATATTTTCACTAGTAATACCACTAGAGGTCGAATTATTTCCGGATTCAATTTGACATCGTGTGCTATTCGGTAAGAAAATTCCTCACCGAATGTGTTCATTTCCAACAACATCAATTTTCGTCTTCATCAAGTACTTGCAAAGCATAGCAGGTTTTGTCGACTTGATTATTTAGTTAACATGGCAACTTAGTGAAACTCTAAGCTAGAAATTATTTCTGTTCCGAATTTGTCAAAAACAGCATGACGTAGAAAAATGTCTCGCTTCGGTCAAGAAAGTAAAGAAAATATTCGCCAGAATAATAAGCAGTTGACACCCGCGAATACTAGGAAATCGAAGGCAAGTGTATGGAAGCAGTTTATAAACTTTTGCGCAGAAAAAGCGTATGACTTGGACAGAGCGGATATACCTGTGAAAGAACTGGCGCCTATTCTTGAAGACTATGCCTTCAACATGCGAAAAAAGAACTCCGAAGACTACGAGTAGAGTGTTATCAAAGTTCTATGGAACTATACAGCTAAGCAGTTGCAGGAATATTTATTCGAAACGTATAATCGCAAATCTAATCCTCTGACATAAAGTTTGTCAACACAAGAGCTGCAAAGAATGCTAATCGTCGAAAGCTACAGATAGATCCAACCAAGAGAAAGGCAAGTTCATCCGCACTATCAGCAGACGAATTGGAAAAATATTCTGTCATTATAAACGTCAAAAAAATTTCCAGTATTATTCGTTGTTGGGTACCCACGAGGAAAAAATTTCCACTAAAATTCATCCGTTGCGATGGTGATCTGTCAGAAATACACGTTCTGATTGGGTAAAATCGAATGTGTGGAATTTTCAGCAAAATATTCAAAATTTCTGAAAAAATATTTTTGAAATCTTTTAGAAGGCGCCCGCGAAATTTAACATTGGTTGGCTCGTCAGCCACGATCAAAACGAAATTTGGCACAGGTTTGCACGTGAGCATCTGAACCGAGTTCCTTCTAAATCTGATGAATAGTTCACGAAAAAAAATCATTCTTCAAACAATTTTCAAAAACCTCCGAAAAGAAAATTTATGAAAGGTAGGCACCCACAAAGTTTTGCATCGGTTGGCGCGAAGGCGTTCTACAACCAATAACCATCAGCAGTGCTTGAGATATTAGCGAAATAATATCAAAATTTAAAATGGGTGCAACTCCTAAGCTGTTAGGTAGATTTCGCCCATTAACGAATTTAGCTGGTAAAAAATATTTCCTTTGAAAAGAAAATCAATCGCAAGAATAACTGTACAACATAAAAGTCAACCTGAGTAAATGAAATTCGTCATGTTGGGGCCAAACATGCGCCTGATGTCCAGGTTGCAACATCTCTTCGCGTTAGAAGCAGCTACTGGCTAGGAACGTATGGAATTGGCATAAAACATAATTTCCAATTTCCCAATAGTGAATAGGACGTAACAAGAAGGATTTGGGACGATATCGAACGGAAAGCGATCCAGCCGAATGTTCCAGCTCATCTGGGGTAATTGCTTCCGGTCTACAAAGGACCGCTAAATTATGCGAAAATCGTCCCTCTCTCATTATTCAACGGATTAGTGCAGTCGCCTGGGTTCAAACGAGATGTCACCTGACCGTTATTCGAGTGTTGAGCCGAGGGAAAAGCAGAAGAGAGACGGCCCAGTCGTAAACTATTCTAGAAATGTACGGATTAGATTTCTGCAGATTTAACCTATTGATGGTTTCATCAGATTCTATTTCTCACAGAAAATGGAATAGGGGGTTTTTCCTTCGAACGAAAATGCAGTAATTTTCATGAAAAACCTTCAGACCATCACATTTCAAACGTATAATTTCAATATTATATTTTAAAAAAAATGTTTGATCACCTAAAGCTAAAAAACAAAAATGGTGATTTGCATTCAAAGGGATTTGTCTTGAGTGCACGATATGGCAACGTCGAATTCAGTTTTCTCGGTAAGAAAAGGACGTCAAATGTGTTACTTTGCTTAGGAAAACAGAGATGGCTATACTTCGGTCTGGTTAAGGTAGAAGACAACGACCAAGGAATGGAAAAAGAAGAGCACAGACTTTCATACTGTCATATTACTGACAAATCACAAACGAAAATTGTTTGGTTATATTGACAAAGAACACGTGTGTACCACAGAATAGAAATAAATATTTCATTATTCTATAGCATACAAAAGCTATTCTACTAAACACCGTTGTCACTTCGTGCATGCCTGGCAAATACCAAACCCCAATTTTGAAATCTGATTTTGAATACTTTCTGAAGGTAATTTGGGAAAATGATGAATCAAACCCATAATAATTATGTTCAAATTTGCATTTGCAGTAATAACCAAATTCAGGAAAAACCCCCATTGTAACATCAAGAAATCGAGGTTATGGCTGAATGAAAGATGGAGGATTCACATTTGAGGTTAATGTTTAAGTTCTGGAATTTTTCAGTGGTGTAACCCGTGGTTCAGTGCAGGAGGGTCTTATGAGTTTCATTTCAATGTTATATCGTCATTATCGACCAACTAGCATTTGTTGGAGACAGCAATCGCACACTGATGAATTAATATATTATTTAACAACTGTAAAAAATTATCTCAAGCATTAACTTTCATATTCGGAAAATAGATTCATTCGTAGGAAAACCCATGAATTTCTTACCAAGACATTCTTGTGACTCAATTTTGTTTTTTTTTGGATGGCCATTATGGCAAGATCAACACGAAATTTTGCACAAACTTGTGCGTCCGCATTTGCCGAGTAGCTACAAAGTTCTTCCATGATAAAGTCAGTATTTTTTTATTTATTAAGTATTTTTCAACCAAGAAAGAAAAATCGACAATTTCTTCCAATATATCCGAATATTGAAATTGGACCGAACTGAAATACCGACATCAATGTCTGTGAAGAATTTGATAGAAATTTGAATAATAGTCTGCGGAAAAAACATTTCTTTTTCGATAAAACTTGAAAATGCGCACAAAAGCTGATGACTTCACGTCAGCGCTTTTCTAGGATTTTTTTCGAGTTATTCCAGAAAAAAACGATTCCGACGAAACACAGCTATGAAATATAAAGCTCGAAGTCTGAGCGAAACTTTTTCTCGAATATGTTGATCCGTTTCAGAAAGAAAAACTTTTTTTGAAAAAATTTTGCGAAAGTTTTAGATCGATAGAATTCTCCGTAATACTATATCTTCCATACGAACGGCCGACCAGACAGAATCAATTTTGACACCGGATTCTTCATCATCGAGTCCAATCTAGTCGTTTCAGTGAATTTTCGAGAAAAAAATCGAAAATTACAGACATTTGGACCAAAATATAGCACATTATTCCTCACATTTTAATCCGATTACATAAGTAGTTCCTGAGATATTTGACGAAATATCCCTCAAGCCGATTTGGATCAATAATGGACCAAACCGGTGCATTTTGATGCGTTACCCTCAATTGAAGTTCAAGTCGCTAGGTCTTTTCTTCCTCAAGATATCGTGGCAAACAACCGGCCAGAACGAATCGGCTTCGACATGGGATTCTTCACTGAGTCCAGCCAGGTCGTTTGAGACCAAATTCGAAAATTACAGACAGTTAGGGACAATAAAAGCACGCTGTTCTCTAGAAATGCGCACAAATATTCCAAAATTAAACGTGACCTTCCTGAAAACTTAACAATGTATCTCGAGTGAGAAAAACCATCAGTTATTTCTTTCCTTCCTCTATCACAAAATCCTTTTCGGACACGTGATTCGAACGACCAGCACGCGTCACGAACCCAGAAAAAATCACGAAACCTATGGCGAAAAAACTCAATTCGAAATCGGATTCGGGTTTTTTGATAACCACGGCTAGACACGAGCCAGATAAGGAACAGAAAAATAAAGAGATCCGTTCCGGACTGACGGCCAAGAGAAATACGGCACAAGAAAAAGTCGTGTTCGGTGTCGTTCTTTTTCCCGTTGCAAGTTATACACCATATTTTATACATCCTGCATTATTTCATCCGCTCCATCTCCATTATTCACACAAAAATTGCGCTGGCTCGTAAAGGGACAATGTTTTTGCCACTCCGTAATTTAAATGTATACGTTTATTTATGGATAACCCTGATATGGAGATATTTCACGGGTTTTGGCGTCGCGTCGGGATTTTTGATGGTTTATATGTTAATACATAATCTGCGGCGGATAATTATCAACACATGTTTGGGTTGTTTAGATTGGGAAGGATCTGAATGAAAATATTGGGGAGGAAGAATTAATGCAACATGATATCGTTCGGATAGCGGAATCCTGTTTTGAGTATGGAAACGATAATTTTGGATCATGAAATGAAAACATTCTCCAAAATGTATTCGAAAGAGAAATTCGATAACATAACCAGTAATCAAGTTTTCGGCTGCCTTTTGAATATGTAAAGAGCAATGCACCTATGAAAGTTGTATCAAAATCGATAATTATAGGTTCAAATTAAAACGCTCTATGAAAAACCTAGCGGATTATCGAAATAGTGATGATATTATCTAAAGCTACAAAATGGTGGAGGAGTCGGGAAAATTTCCGGCGGGATCGGCTTCGACAATTAATTTAAAATATGTGGAAACGGTAAAGAATTATGCTCTTTACATGATTCAGAATTCAATCTTCAAAGTTTCAACCAGAGCTTTCGAAATTTTGTTCGCATTGTAGGGTTCCAATATAAATCCTTCTCTAATTCACATATCGATCGATCGATAATTTCAAGTGAAATAATTGAGGGTGAACACCATTATGATTTTTGATAATTAACCTACTCTTCAGATGAAAATAGAGTATCTCAAAACTGAACGAAGTCTTCAATCATGGGATCCTAATAAAAAAATTGCTATAATTCCTTTTGGTCCCTAAGTTCACGTACTCGAAAATTTCACATGCACCAGATAGATATATCAGTAATCTCCGATTTTCACCTGTTAAAACCGGGATAAAAGGCTATCTCATCGAAAAATGGAAATGAAAAAAGTTTATTTCGTAATCAATCATCGATACATCACAGTTGTACTTTTTTCATTTGCAAGTTATACACCATATTTTATACATCCTGCATTATTTCATCCGCTTCATCTCCATTATTCACGTAAAAATTGCGGTGGCTCGCCAAGGGACAATGTTTTTGCCACTCCGTAATTTGAATGTATACGTTTATTTATGGATAACCCTAATATGGAGATATTTCACGGTTTCTGGCGTCGCGTCGGGATTTTTGATGGTTTATATGTTAATATATAATCTGTGGCGGATAATTATCAACATACGTTTGGGTTGTTTGGAGTGCGAAGGATCTGAATGTAAATATTGGGAAGGAAGAATTAATGCAACGTGATATCGTTCAGATAGCGGCATCCTGTCTTGGGTATGGAAACTTTACGATAATTTGGAATCATGAAATGAAAACATTCTCGAAAAATTCATTCGAAAGAGATATTCAATAACAAACTTTCACAAGTAGTCAAGTTTTTGCCTGATTTTTAAATATGTTAAAAGCAATGCACATATGAAAGTTGTATCAAAATCGATAATTATAGGTTCAAATTGAAACGCTTCATGAAAAACCTAGCGGATTATCGAAAAAGTGATGATAGTTGTTTGGAGTGCGAAGTATCTGAATGTAAATATTGGAGAAGAGGAATTGACGCAACATGATATGGTTGGGATAGCGGAACCGTGTTTTATTAAGTATGGAAATTTCAGAATAACAACGATTATTTCGAATCAAGCGATGAAAACATTTTCGAACAAATTATTTGGAGGAGGATTTTGATGACGTTATTTCACAAGAAATCAAGTTTTGGACCAATTTTTCAATAGGTGGAAAACAATTCACATATGGAAGTTGTATCTAAATCGATAATTTTAGGTTCAAATGAACAGGTTCTATGAAAAATCTAGCGGAATATCGAAATAGTTGTATTATCTAATGCTACAAAATGGTGAATGAGAAGGCCATTTTCCGACTAAATGTTGAATCTCATTATACCTTCAGTAACCTTCCAGTATCCTTTCCGTGAAATATTATGAGGTGTAAATGAATTGATGCATGCACACTATACGTCCCGTTATCGTTCCGTCAACATGACTTTTTCCTACTAAATGTTGACTTAAATCATACGGAAAGGATACTGGAAGGATACGAAACGTATAGTGAGAATCAACCTTAAATCGGCTTCGAAAATCTATTCAAAATATGTGAAACGGAAAAAAATTATACTCTTTACGTGATTCAGAGTTTCGATCTTCTTAGTTTCAACCACAGCTATCGAAATTTTGTTCGCTTTGTCAGGTTCCAATATAAATCCTTCTCTAATTCACATATCGATCGTTCGGTAATTTCGAATGAAATGATTGAAGGCAAAAACCATTCTTTTTTTTGACAATTGACATGGGATCCTAATAAAAACTTGCTCCAATTCCCTTCGGTCTCTAAGTTCACGTACTCGAAAAATTTCACATGCACCAGATAGCTATATCAGTAAGCTCCGATTTTCACCATTTCAAACCGGAATAAAATGCTATCCCATCAAAAAATGGAAATGAAAAAAGTTTCTTTCGTAATCAATCATCGATACATCACCGTTGTACTTTCTTCATTTGCAAGTTATACACCATATTGTATATATCCTGCATTATTCTATCCGCTCCATAAAAATTATTCACGCAGAAATAACGGTGGCTCGTTAAGGGATCCTGTTTTTGCCACTCCGTAATTTAAATGTATACATTCATTCATGGATAACTCTGATATGGAGATATTTCATAGTTTCTGGCATCAAGTCGGGATTTTTGAAGGTTTATATGTTACTATATAATCTGTGGCGAATAATTATCAACACATGTTTGGGTTGTTTCGAGTGTAAAGGATCTGAATGTAAATAATGGTGGTGGAAGAATTAATGCAACATGATATAGTTCTGCTGTTGAAACCCTGTTTTATGAAGTATGAAAATGCAGCAAAAACATTATAAAGTATTTTTTCAGAAGAAAAATTCGATAATAATTTCACAAGAAATCGAGTTCAATATGTGAACAGCAATGCACATATAGAAGTATGATCAAAAATTAAAGGTTCAATTGAAACGGTAGTGTGAAAATCACCCAATTATCTATGGGGATATATCTATGGTTTCAAAATGACGGTTCATATTCCCGAGAATTAATTGAAAAATCGAATTTAATATTTCTTTCAAACCTGAAAAAGTTCACTCAATATAACCAGAAATTAAAAAAAAAACTTTTTGATTGTTTCTGTTAGAGTATTGTTGGCTAGCTCATCCTCTAGGTAACATTTCTCATGAACAGACGAAGCAATCCAGTTATGCCAAGCACATATATAGATAGCGAATAGATTATCTAGTATTTAAACAAAATGGCGGATGAGCTGACATCGATATCCTATTACATCGATTTTGGGAATTTTTTAGAGATACTCTGGAACATCTACAAGTACATTCCGAACAAAAATTGTTTATTCAGCCCTTCCCCTCTGAACGAGAATAAAAGTAATGCTTGCTAAACGGTGCAGGTGTAAATCTCGGGCATTGTCCAATTTCTAAATTTTGAAATATACTGTGAAACGTCGAAGAATGACATCTTCACCTATTTGCTTCTGTTATACTTCCTCGTTCACTCAGATGAGAGTTTGTTTCGTCAACTAACATCGTACTCAATTATTAGCGAGAAAATATCTCATTTAAGCCATTTACTCTAATGTTCACGAAACATGGCAAATTTACTATTTAGGAAAATTTCGATATTTTCTGAAAAATCACTCAGTCAATTCAGTGCGGTTTTTCCCCGTCTAATCGTATGAAAAAAATCCTTTTCCAATTAACCAACTATGGACCCCCCAATCGAAAACAATATCATCAAAACTAAGTTATTGAATGACCTCCTACACCCTTTATACTCTATCCACTCCTGAATGAATATCATCTAATCTTCCTCCATTAGGCATCTCTTGTTCCCCAGACACCCCACATCCTCCAAAATGACCAAAACCCTCCAAGATCCAATTCCACTCATCAGCTTCATTGTTGCGTGTCTCTTCCCCAAATTACAAGCTGAGGTTATTCCTAGAAGCAGCCTCCGCCCCTCCACAGATGCACGGGAAGGGAGCAAGGAGGGATGACAGACGTGTTCGGAATAACATGAAATGTCAAACATCAAAAGCCTGCGTTACAGGGGTGTCATCACGCGCCAAGTAGCTTTTTGTGCGGAGTTCTACATCGGTTTTTGTTACGTTGGTGTGTCTGCTTGCGTTCCCAAAGGATGAAAGGGAATTCTAGCAAATACTTTAAGCCTCTGGCCATTTGGGGATTGAATCAGATGCGTCGCGAACGTCTCTGTGTAATTATGAAGCTACTAACTAGAACAGGTCGTTTATTTCTGATTTGTATGCGAATAGTTGCGAAGTTGTGAACGTTGAGAACGTCGCTTCTGCCGGCGTGTAGTCGACTTGATTGCTGATAGGGATTCCGATCGAATTATTTGTGCTTTTGCGAGACTGGCGCGGAAGGGAATTAGGGTTATTTTACTAATGATGGCCACCAAATGATCCTTTCGATAAATTCTCCTTCGGACAAATCAGTTGATACTGTAGTGTGAAGAACCGAGCAAAAGACATCAACACCAGATTAATTTCCTGAAGTTGTAAAATGGCGAATGAGCCGGTCGCGATCGCTTGCCGGGTCGACTTCGAGAACTTTTAAAAAACACTCAAATTTGTCGAAACATCTATCTTCAGTTTATTTGCTGGAAGAATTACCATTCAGGGATATCAAAAGAAATATGCGTTCGATTTTATTGAAAGGACATGCCAGTCTAACCCTTTAAACTGACCCCAATCGTTTCAAGTACAAATAGCTCCGTCAAAATCTTTGAATAAAGAACACCAGAAAGGAGCATAACGCTTTTCTACTTCGTATAAAAGTGGGACATAGGCGCCCATATTGAACCTCCAAGTATGACTCATGTTAGTTTGTTTCTTCAGACAAAGAAGTCTCGGAACAAGTTGTTCTCTCTTCAAAGTGGAAGGAAAGTCGGCCATATGCAACATCCATCCCGGACCCACTTTGGGAGGCAGTATGCTCCTTCCTTATGTTCTGTATTCAGAGGTCATAATGGAGCATAACCCTTCAATGAATTCCCAACTAGGTGAAAATACGCATTACTGTTAAGGAAAACATGATAGAGAAGTTAGGGAAAGTCCTCATCGACATCGATCCATGTGTAATGAATTTAATGTGAGGTCAAAGTTCGTGGAAATTGGTTTTTAGTACTTTAAATGAAACGGTCTGCTTTATGAGTTCTTCATGGAAATTGTTGGTACACTTTATGCGCGCATGTTCTGGAGAACAGCGTGCTATCGTTGCTTCCAAATGTCTGTGGTTTTTGAATTCCTCCCCGAAAATGGTCTCAAACGAGTAGGTTGGACTGATAACGAATCTGGTGTCAAAATCCATTCTGTCCAGCCGGCTGTCCGGCCGAAGCCTAGATTACTGTTGAATAGAGCAAGCTAGCGACTTGAAAGTTTCAGGGTAGGACGCGCATCAGAACCCCGAGGCTGAGGAAAAAAAATAGTTCAGACCTTGAGCTTCATATTTAAGATCCGTGTACTAAATTTCAGTTGGATAGCAGTACGGTTTTTGAAAATATCAGAGAAAAAAATTATATATCGAGGTTTTTTCCTCGGTGTCGTTTTTCCGGAGGAACTCAACAAATACTGATTCAGTCATGATGCAACTAGGTAACTAGTTCGAAAATGCTGCTGAGCAACTCTGTGCAAAATTTCGTGATCACCAAAACTGCTTTTGGTGAGGCGAATACGTGAAAAGATGACCGCTTTCGCAATGAATTTGAACAAGCGCGCAAAAGCTGCTCATTTCACGTCTGCGCTCTTTGAGGTTCATTCAAATCATTCTTCAATCTAATCAATCATTTTAACGTTGTAACCTCCATTATATGAAGACTTTTCCTTGCCACCTATATGGTGTTGTACTTGACTCGTCTTTTTACCGGTAGGCCTGTTCAGGGAAATAAATGGGGAGACAGTTTTTATAGATAACTGCAGAATCTTCAATTTTTGTAGTAGCTATTTTTATCGTTAAACTGATGTCGCATAAACATTTTTGATTACATGGAATCGATGGAGACATTTCACAATTTTATAAAATATGATATCTCTAAAGTTTATACGAATTTTCAGGTCATGAGAAATTCATGTGAGGCGGAATATCTATCTTGACCTGACGAATAGCAACAATAGCTCAATAGAGTGCGCAAAATTATGGAAGAAAATCATTTTCTCAGAAGAAAAATATTTGGCAACAAAACCCTGAAACAGGTCAATTTTTGTTTCAGTTTTACTTAATTCTTATGAATTTTTTAAGGATTTTTGTTGCACCCTGTGCCATTCCCATCAACCCCCTAAATTTTTTTAATAGGGTGAGTAGGTCATGTGGTACTTTCTAGCAAGGTCTTTCTATCTTCTTTACATTCGTGCAATTTTTTCAAGAAAAAAACTTTTATTTTGAAAAATTAGTTAGTTCAAAGAGGTTCTCAGTATGTGCACTTTCTCATGGCTTATTTACTTTGAGACGATGGTACCTAATGAAATTTGTCAACGAATGAAGGTCGACTATTACAGTTTTGTTCATGCACAACTTTCAACCCCTACGAACCCTTTAAAGGAGAGAAAAGAAGTTTCACGTGGGAGGGTTGAAAGTTGTGCATTAATAACACTGTAATGGTCGACTTTCATTCGGTGATAAATTTCATCAGGTACCATCGTCTCAAAGTAAATGAGCCATGACAAAGTGCACATACTGGAAACCTCTCTGAACTAACTAATATTTCAGAAGAAATAATTTTTTATGAAAATTTCTGCACGCTTCAACAAAGACCTTGCCAAAAAAGTACCACATGACCCAGGGTTGATGCGGATGGCACAGGGTGCAACAAAAATCCTTCAAAATTTTGGTAAAAGTGAAACAAAATTGACCTGTTTCAGGATTTCGCTGCCAAATATTTTCCTTCTGAGAAAATTAATTTGTTCTATGATTTTGACGCACACTGTACAACAAAAGACTAAGTAGTCACCTTCGTAGTTCGAACCATCCAGATATCATCATTCCATTTCAATTCCACCATTCAATAATCCATAGAACTCCAAAACCGTTCTCCGAAGCATCAGCGTCCGCTTGGATCCACCTAAATTAACACACAGTTCACACCAAGTCACCTGACTGTCCGGATTATTGAAATCCGGGGATACCCTGCAAATTCCGGACTGCCAGAGAAGGGAAGGTTTACCCCCGTTTTAATTTCATTAAGAGCATCGTCATGAGATTCCACCGTTGGTACAGTCCGTGCCTATGGACACTTATTGCAGGAAACGGCAGCAGGAAACGTTAGTGGGACAAATTCCGGGTAATTAATTTTATCTTCAGTTGGAATCTGGATGCAACTTGCGACGGCAATCTGGGAATCCGGGACGAATCAGTGCATTCAGAGAGATTCGTTTGATTGGAAATGAAAGGATAGGCTAATTTCGAAATTAGTAGTTGCTTGAGTTCTTGAAGAGGATTGGAAGGTTTCATTGCAGGTTTTGAACCCTTTGTACCTCAGAAATCTTGTAACGCTGAAGAGTCTATCAGCTAGAGTAATCCCTGCAATACCGGCAGGAGTTGCTTTCGTTAGGTAATCATAGAGGGCGCACGGTACTTGGCTTAACTGGGAGGAGTGTGACGCTATTAATTATAACGATGGAAGTTCGAAACATTGGAACAGCAATCTATTTTCCAAAAAGCTGCCCTCGAAAGATACAGTACAATTGCGTCAATATTAACACAAAAATTCTGGCTTGTTCATATTATAGGAACTGGTCATATTTCTGTAGTTCAGGAAAAATAATATTTAAACATATTTTCTAGGTTGTATTTCTGACTGAGTATGTGATTTTCATTCATAATGATACACCTTCAGTAACAAAAAGTTCATTGAATGGGAAAAGCCATCGCATATTCAAAAGAAATAAATGTAAATTATAATGACTGATCTTTTGTGAAGAAAAATTATGTTATTTCAGCCTGATTCTCCTTCGAAGTTAATTTCGATAAAACCGCTTTTTTCATGTCACATTTTCAGGGTGAATATCTCAGTCAAACCTAGAGTATTCTGTTTTGCCCATTTGGTGGTTATGTTCAAAGTTCATATAGCAATCGCCAGTGTAATCCTGTTTTGTCAGCGTTTTAGATTTAATGTTTGTTGGATTCATGGTCTCGAAACACTCTTCGATTCTTCTTCGAAAGGGGCAATTAGATCAGGCTGACTTTACGTTATTCGAAGCTCTGGAACCATCCTTCACTTGCTTTGAATTCCGACATATTCAAACTAGCACAAAAAGACAACGCTCTTATTTTTCTAGAAACCGGCATATTTTCTTTTTGTATCAATATTTGCAGCATTTATAAAGCTGAGTTTCCATTTCAGGCATTCCGCCCTTTTTAAATGCATTTTTTGGAAGATCTGAATCAATTGTCTTCCCTCTCGAGAAATTGTTTTTTCTTGAACAAACCGTTGGTTTAGCGATTCCATATTTCTTTGCCAGTAAGGCCAGGTAACATTCAGTCCTTTCTAGAACTTGGGCTTTCTCATCTCAATTTTCCACTCACCATTTGCTTAGTTATAGTATACTCGTGAAATAACAATGTGAGGCAACTTGTGAAAGCGCGAACCGGTAATGGATAACTGACGATTAATCGTGAAAACGAATTCATTACTTTGAATAAAATAGACAAGTTACAACATGTTCATACCAGCGAGATTCTACTTTGTTCATATTTCCGAGAAGTCAATACAAAAAATTCGGTGTTCATATTACGGAGTGGTTCATACGATCGCGTGTTCATATTAACGCGATTGTACTGTAGTTCAATCCTGCAATCCGCAAGGGCGTTTTCATAAAAAAACAATTTTATTTCATTTTTAATTGTTCTGCTTCAGGTATCGGGAGGACCTAGAAAATCTTTCAATATGACGCAAAATACTGCCAAAGTAAGCTTCAATCTATTTATTTCTTGATGAAACGAAAGTTCCTCTTATCGAGTAGAAGTACCTAGAAACCAAAATGATTTTCTTCATATTTGCGACATAATTTTTCAAAGTCCTACAGATGTGGTCCCACGAAATTTCAAGCAACTCCACATTAATTTTTACGATAAACATAGTTATGAAATTCTTTTTGATCAACTGTAAACCTAACCTCTTGTGTTTATTTTGCTCTGATGACTGCCAGGCAATAAAATATGGATTTATTTATTTATCCACCAGCTCATTAGTGGGATCATCGAACCAATCAGGCTCTAGTGCCCGATACTGTTTATTTTCGTCGGTTCAGTCAGTCTAGTCTAGTGTATCATGTAGCAAATTTGAATATTTACATCATAAATCGTTTAGGATGGAACTTGATGTGGATTATTTGATGAGAACTAATGTGCATGAAGCAAGCCTGGCTATTGGACTGCTGAATAGAGATAATTCATGATCAAAGAGGTTTTGGGCCGAACAAACAAACCTTTCAAAGTGATGAATGAAGGACCTTTACTGTGAAGGATTGGGGAGATTGTTGCTTGAATTATATAGTATTTCGATCGATTGACATATTCTAATTCCGGAGTTCTAAACAAATGAGTGTGTTCCTGTCAGCTGAACCAATTGACGACTTCGGTCCGAGTTGCCAACCCACAAATTTCGTTAAATTTACTAGCACTGGGAAAGCGGAATTTCAGAACATATTCGACATGATGAGGTTTTCGTTATTCACAAATATCCGTGAACGGTGCCTCGGCTCCCCAAACTAGATATTTCCTTCCAAATATACGTTTTTGTTGATATGATCTCTGATTGGCTGGAATTTATGTTGCGATTCCTGATCTCTTGTCAATAGTGTCAAGTTCACATTGGATATGATCCTAAAATCATTTCGATTTTTCGTTCCGTAAATATGAAATAATTCGATTGGTTCCTGAAAAAGAGGTTAATTACAGAATTTGATTGATGAAAAAGCGACCTTTCTGTCATCAGAATGATAGTCAATTTTCTATGGTAAGAGATTGCATGAGATCAGGAATCCCAACAAAAAATCCAGCCAATCAGAGATCACCCTAAGAAGAACCTATAGTTGGAAGGAATTATCTGGATTACGGATATTTGCAATAACGCAAACATCATCACCGAATTCATTCTGAAATTCCCCTTCCCCAGTAAAGTAAATTTTACGATATTTATGAGTTGGCAACTTGGACCGACGTCGTCTAGGTAATTTGACGGTCAACAAATTTCACGTTTGGGATAGAACCATATAATGAGTTCGAACATTTTTTTATTTATTTATTTATTTAACATTAGGGACACAAACAGGTCAAAGACCCATGAAGAGTATCCACAAATTACATTGAGATGAAAATCAAAAATAGAAAATCAACGAAAACTTCTACACCAAATCAAACCGAAAGTGAAGACCTCACTGCATCAAAAAATGTTTTTTGAGTTGCAGCTTAATGTTAGCACAATGAAATACATCGACAATTCGTAGCTCATTGCAGGCTCGGAACATTCTCACTAACGGAGAGTTTTTGGAGGCATTTGTCCTTCTAAAAGGTACATGGAAAATTTCAAAAGATCTTAGATTGAAATTCGGGACATTAATGTGTACTTCTTGCAATAAATCCGGTACCTGCAACTCACCACTTACAATCTTACTCAATATAACTACATCGCCTATACTACGTCTATTTTCAAGAGAGATCAAATTAAAATGTTTTCTGGCCATATAATAAAAACTGACATTTTCATCTGGAACAGAGAAATTACCTCTATTTTTACACTATGTAAGGTTCTTCATTATGATGAAAAGGTATTATTCCAGTTCGTTCTGTACTGTACGTTTTGAATAACATTCAAAAATGAATTGAATAATTAATAACAGACATTGTGACGAAACGATAACGATCTGTTTTCTAGAACAAGCGCGAAAGAAAACAAAAATTGAATCTCATTTCAGGAATATTATGCATTATTTTTCAAGTGTTTTCTGCGTTCTCACTGCCAATATCTGAAACACTATAAAAAATTTAATAGAAATGAAAGTTCATAAAAACGCCCTGCCAGATTGATTGAAACTATTTGTCAAGGGCAGTTTTTATGAAAAAAATTGTCTAATAATGAATATTGGAACAATGCGAACAACGGTTTGAATGAACTGTAAAATTTCAGATTCTTAACCTGACTCTTTTATTAGGTAAACAAGAAAAATTATTTTCTTTCGACTACTATAATTTTTTTCTCAAGATTCAGATTTTCAATACACAGCAACACATATTCACTTGGTATGAAAGTTGCACAATTTTACTCTTTTTCTAGTGAATTCAGCTGAATTCACTACAATTTTTTTCTAGAAACTTCCCTTGAAAAATAGTTCAATCCTGCAATCCACAAAGGCGGTTTTTGCACGCTTGTTCTAGGGAAACAGCGCGTTATCATTTCGTCACGATGTCTGTAATTTTCGAATTTTCAGCCGAAATCGGCCTCAAACGACTAAGTTGGACTCACTGATGAATATTCCGTGGTCAAAATTAATTCTGTCCGTCCGGGAGTGTGCGCTGACTCTCAAAAAAAGGACCTAAAGTCTCCGTTAATGGGCCAAATCTGCCGAATGGTTTTTGTGGTACAGCCATTTGAAATTTTGATTTTCCAATAACTCGAAAAATATTCATCTGATCGAAATGAAACTTGGTTGGAAGATGAACAGTATCAATAAGATGTAATATAATCACAAGGACGAATATCCGTCGATAAATCAACAAACATTCCCCCTTGATCAGAGCTAATCATCCAATCAACCAAAACACCTACACCGAAGAAGCGGATCCAAGTAGAATGACTACAGCTGTTTCACAATTGTTATTGATCGTCAGGTCGACTTAACTTGGAAAAACCGCAGAGAGTTCTCTCGATACTTGTTGCCTTTCAGAAGGACCACTGCAGTATACAACAGTATCAATAAGAACAATAATTCATGGAAAAATTCGAAAAAACATTTTTTTTTTTAAATTTTCATATTTCATCAAAATATTACTGAAATCTCCAAGTCACCATTTCGCAGTGTGAACAAGAGCGTAAAAACTGCTGACTTCGAGTGCTTTTCTAGATTTTTTTTAAATAACAATCTGCATTTAATTCTTTATAGTTTTGTTTCAGATATCGGGAGTGACAACCCAGAAAACACTTGAAAAATAATTTAAAAAACCGTGTTGAATTTCATAGAATGCGATTGAAACAGATGAACATACGCACCCTCAAACTGTCGGTAATAAAAATCTCATTATATCCAACGAGAACGGGAGAATCGACATCCAATATCGGGAGAATCCCCCCAAACTGGAGGTATCTGAAGTACTCCCACGAATTCGAAACCGCACTTGTTCGAAACGAAAACACATCGAGGAAACTTATTTGAATGCGCGATCAAACGAGCCCAGGGCGTTTATTGACAAAAGCGACCCTCTTCTCCAATTTCCTTTCTACCCCTCTGGTCGGGTATAGAAATAAAAAACTTCGCTAAATATTTATATTACTTACCTCAAAGCCTGGCAATAAGGCCCTCGGCGCTCCAGTCTTGATTAAGATACTCGCGCGATTTGTTCGATGAAGTCACTTTGAAGAGGATACATTTTCCGTGGATTTACCGGTGTAAACAGAACTTGGCAAAATTTCTAATCAGAAAGAGGGTTGGGACCCAAACAGCAAAGTTGCTTCATAATTAGAATGATAAGTATAAGTACTTGTGGAGGAAATCAATTAATTCCAGGGATAAAATCAAATAGTGATAGACAAAAAAAATTAGCCCCGCGGAAACCTCCCACAATTTACATTTTGAAGTATGTAGATTTGAATGAACTTATGAACAAAAATCCGTCCGTCCGCCGCCTGTTGTGCAGGGCTCTCCTCTGAAAGTACTGAACCGAAATCCTTTTAACTTGGTAGAAAAATCGTGTGTCACTCGAGATTGATTCTCCAAGCTTTTGAGCAGGATCAGTGTACCCTCAGGGCTGAAAACTGGAGGGAGGATGGAAAAAATTATTTCTCGAAAACTTACAACCTAATTTTCATGAAACTCAACGTTGATTACTGTTGCATAACTCAACCTACAAATTTTCACCCGGATAATTTTCGACTAGTGGTCCCGCAATCATAAAGAAATTCATCGGCATTTTCAAACTAGTAACTGAGTTTCATCATTATTGAATCAGTATTTTTGGAATTATTCCGGAAAGATCAACGATACCGAAGAAGAAACCAAAAGATTCGACAAATTCGTGAATGGGTAAAATCCACTCAATGATTCCGCAGATATTCCCAGCAAAAATTTCATTTTCCCAACATTTCCAAAAATACGGATTGGATCAAATTGAAATCCAGAACTTTATCGGAAAATGACAGTTCGAATGTTCATGCAGAAATTCATGAATATATTATGATCAGAAGATCACAGAATATTACGAAATTTTGCAAAAAGTTGTCCGTCAGCATTTCCAAGCTAGCTGCCGAGTTTCATCATGATTAAGATAGTATTTTTTGATAAATTCCGGAAAAAATTCCGATATCTCGAAAAAAACACGAAATTGTACATATTTTTTCACAATCTCTTCAGAATCTTTGATCTTAACGAACTGAAATTTAGTACGCTGCTGTAAAATATCAAGTTCAAGATACGAACTAAATTATTCCCGAATGTAATGAAGTTTTCGAGAAAAAAAATATTTTCGAAAAAAATTTTGAGCCAATTTGTTCGAAATTTACTGACAGCACGATCTCAACAGAATTTGGCGAAAAGTTGCAAGTTATTGCGCTCCAACTTACTGCCAAGTTTCAATTCAATCGCTTCAGTAGTTCTGAAAAAATCAGGAAAATAACATCAAAACTTCAAATGGCTATAACTCCGAAACCATTCGACAGATTTTGCCCATTAACGAACTCAACCTTCGCATTTTGAAATGCAACCAACCCTGAAATTTTCAAGTGGATGAATTCCTCCGTATGCCCGTAATCGTGCGTACGGACACTGAGATACCGCAATTTCTTTAAGAATTGAACTAAAGCTTCCAGATCGACTCTGTAGGACATCTGCGCGAGTAGACACCACAATAGAACTATGAACATTCTAAATTAATCCCTCAACCAAAGTAATCAACATTTTCTCTTCGAATAAGTCCACAATTCCGAAAAACATACAAGCAATTATCAGGGTATGCTACTACATTTGGAATAACCCCGAATAATCTAATCCCTGTTCGCCATTAGCAAGTTTCGGGATAATGTAGCGTAAATATTCCTAGTTTCTAGACAGCAAAGTGCATATATGTATTCATATTCTCTCATCTCAGTTATTAAGGGAGTCTGATTGGTACAGACTCGATGATATTCGAGCTTTGAAGTGCGCATACGCAGTGGCAATAAAAATTTCATTAAACACGATGAAAAAGGAGAGGATGCGATATTGGAGAGTTTATGACAGCATTGGAGGTATCTGGAGTGGTCTGACGATATTGGGATCGCTTTGATGTAGAGAATGTATAGTATTCTGGTGAATTTCGGTATTGGAGACCTATAGTGTCCTCTTGAATATCAAGATCAACCTTCAGCTGGGGTATGAATACTTTCCCACCGATTATTCGTTGAATTTCAATTCACCGGAACAAATATTCCAATTAATGAGAAATCTCGTTCCCCCATCAGTGTGGTTCTCAATGCAGTTATCGAAATTTTCAATATTTCAACCTCCAGAAAATTCTAATATAGTGGACTCGATAAGTCTTCCAGATACCATTATAAACTGTTAGTATTTATATAGTTCTTTTGTTAGAATGCACAATGTAATTCATTTTTCCACTTTCCATTTCATTTCAGCTTCTATTTTCCCAAAAACTCTTCAGAATAAAAAAGTGGCATATTACGCATTCTTTAATATTTTCGAACCATTTTCATCCAAACATTTCTCTGAAGAAAACGAATTGTGGCCACCAAATGTTTCTCTGTTATATTCTTTTGTTGTGATTACCCAACTCACTGTTTCCAATCCAATGAAACTAAAAGGTGTTTCAAATTGCGCGGTTTTTTTCAAGAATAAATTAAATATAGATGGCGCACTGAATGTGTCTGGGTATTTTGACATTTAAGAAGTGTGATGTAGGACCTTCGTGAACGATACAACAACTCGTTCAAATTGTTGAATTATTTTATGAAAATCAGCGTTCTGTGGAAAGTGTTTTTAGAGAATTGCGTGAATTTTATGGTTAACATAATCGTCCATCTCAAAGCACTATTGGTCGAATTATTGAAAAATTTCAAAGGACCGGTTCGGTGGAAGTTCGAGGAAGTGAAAAATACAGTCGTAGCAGTCGTTCGCAAGAAAATATTGATTTCGTTCGTGAAAGTGTTGCTGAAGATCCTGGAATGTCCATTAGACGACGTTCACAGCAAATTGGACTTAGTGGTTCCACAACATGGCGTATTTTACACACGGATTTAGCTCTGAAGGCATACAAGGTTCAAATAACACAGGAACTAAAGCCATTTGATCATTTAAAACGTCGTGCATTTGTCAATTTCATCAATGAACAACCAGCTGATTTTTCTCAAAAAATCATGTTTTCCAATGAGGCACAGTTTCGACTTGGTGGCTTTGTTAATAAATAAAATTGTCGCATCTGGGGTGAGGAAGATCTACGAATTATTTATGAGAAACCTATGCATCCTAAACGAGTCACTGGTGTGAATTATGATCAGGTGGTGTAATTGAACCTTACTTCTTTGAAAATGCTGCTGGTAAAGCTGTAACTGTCAATGGTGATCGATACCTTCGGATAATAATCGAATTTTTGTGGCCTGAATGAATGAATATTCATCTAGAGGACATTTGGTTGCAACAGGATGGCGCTACACCTCACTTTGCAAATAACACAATTGATTTATTGAGACAAACATTTCCTGGACGAATAATTTCCAGAAAGGTGATGTCAATTGCCCACCAAGATCATGTGATTTGACACCGATGGACTATTTTCTTTAGAGTTATGTGAAAAGACAGGTCTACAAGAATAATCCACAATCGATTCCTGAACAAAAGGAAAGAATTATTTATATTAGTGAGATAGAGCCTCAATTATGTCAAAATGTCATTGAAAATTTAAACAAAAGAGTGGACGTCTGTAGATCTGCAAGAGGAGGGCATTTGACAGATATTATTTCTCACATATAAATGTCATAACTGATATTCAATTACTGATAAAAGGTTTTTGGAAATGAAGTCACATGATTCTTATAGTTAAGTGCTTACTGCAGCACCATTTGAATTAAAATATATCATTCACTTGGCTACTTGATATTCCTGCAATATGCGTTGGTTTCCACCACGAAAGGATTGTACACAATATACTCATCGCTCATTTTATATCGAAAATTCCATAAGTATCATAATTCTTATCAAATTTATAACTGAATTATATTATGAAATCACCGTCAGTGTAGTAAACACATTTGAACTCTATGAATTCTTAGTAAAGTCTCAACCATAGACATGTACAAATAGCCTCTATTACTATGGGCTGATCACAAACTACAAAATTAACTCTGTGTATTCCTGACCCGGATGAACGTTGGTTTGGAACTTGATTCGAGAAAATGATGCATTCCAAGATAAATTATAACGAATTGCGTATTCTAAAATCATTGAGGAATCTTAGAGTGACTTGAGACAATCCTTATTTGCATTCTTTATACTTATTTCTTGTAGGTTTATGGATCAGCAAGTCCATAACTAGGAAGCCGTTTCAAGTAGGATTAAGGTGAACACTGAAAAATATGCTCAATTGTTATAGATTTGTCACCAAAATTTTGAAGCTACAGAAAAAACCGAACCTGTTCTAGAAAGATAGTAGATAAAAGAAGAGTCTGTACTTGAAAATAATACAAATTACCCACCCTGTATAAATATTCAGGTCACAAATGCTCCAAATGAGCTAGATTCATTGAAGAACTCGAATGTTGACGTATATTTTAATGAAAGTTCATTAAACTCAAGTTAAAATTAGTTTGAATTCACTAGTGAGTATAAAAGAATTTAATTCACTTAGTGGATAAACGTCAAGTTATTATTGTTGCCATGCTTTGAATTTTGACGTTTTCAAACGTCAAAATGATGATTTATTCCAACAATATTTGCGTCTCGTATTATTACTGAAAGATCTCAATCTCTTGAAGAAATCTCCCTCTATAGCCCTAGTTCAGCAGTCACATTCGTGTTCATTACAACCTATAATATACCCTCACACCAAGAACATAACCTAACAGCTCAGATATTCCAATTATTAATGTCTACATCAACCATCATCAGAAACAATTCCGGTAGAATCAAAAGACCCATCTGACCACCATCAAAATCAACTGCCTACACCAAACACCAAAACTTTCAATAACACCCCCATAAGAATAAGGCATTATTTAAGCCCAAACGGAGGCCTGAAACAACCCTTGACCATTATGGAAGAACTCCCTTAAGGCCCCCTCACACCAGACCTCAATTCAATGTCGTTGCAGCATAATATTCATGGCGTTCAGCAAGTTATTGCCCCATCCTGTTCATCAGTTCTTGGGTCGCGTATGGTTCCCTAGGGACGTTATCTTTCCCATCTCCCCTGTTATTTTGTGGTAGTTGGAATTCATAGGAATTGAAGTATCTCGTGGCAAATTTATGGTATTTGTTGGCTCCAGTTGTGCCGTTTGGAAGGAAGGGGGTTTGTATGCATTGCTTGAATGGGAATGTTTGGTTATAATTTCAGCCTGGCGCTCAGTATGGAAAGATGTAGTTTTGAAGTGTTGAGATGAAAAATAAGCATATTCAATCTGATCTAGAATGCAAAAGAGAAATCTGAATATGATTTCTTGAGAGCAAATATCTTTTAAAAAAATTTTGGTGCAAATGGTTGAATAAGATCATAAGAATACGCAATGTTGTCCCTTCTTTATATTCGTGAATTTTAGGGAAAATAACCAAATTAACCTTCATATTTTGAAATACGAGCCGATGGAATTTTCCGTCCATGTTATCGTGCCTTCAGTCGGCCAGCTGGACAGAATGGATTTTGACACTGGGTACGTCGAGTCCAACCATTCCTTTAAGGCCATTTTCTGCTCAGAATTCGAAATTACTGACGTTCGGACCTATAGTACCCTATTCCCCAGAACAGGCAAAAATGAAATCTTCATTCGAAAAGTGCCAAAACTTGAATATTTACCGAACGGTTGGTAACAGTAAAATATTGAACCAAAAAATCTGGAAAAGCACTGCCGTGAAAGCAGCAGCTTTTGCGCGCATGTTCAATGTAGAAGACCGCTTCGGCGACGAATTAGAAAATGCGCGCGAAAGCTGCTTCCTTCACGGCAGTGCTTTTCTAAAAAATTTTTCGAAAAATTGCTGGATTCCAATTCGATCTGACCTGTATTTTTGGAAATATTGGAAAGATAAAATTTTGAACAGGTATATCTACGAAATCATTGGGCGGATCATACCCATTCACGAATTCGACCTTCGTAATTAAGGTCCAAACCTTCCGTACGAATATCGAGTTTCTAAGTTATTGTGTTTACGGCCGGCCTAACGATCGACTGCGTAAACACAATAACTTTCGAAAGAATCATCTTAGAAACTCGATATTTGTAGAGAAGGTTTGGACCTTAATTACGAAGGCCGAATTCGTGAATGGGTAAAATCCACCCAATGATTCCGAAGATATACCCAATCAAAATTGTATTTTTCCAATATTTCCAAAAATACAGATCAGATCGAATTGAAATCCAGTACTTCATCGAAAAATAACAGTTCGAAGTTTCATACAGAATTTAATGAGGATGATATGATAAGAAAATCAGAGAAAGTTTTTTTTTCAAATTGTTCTAATGACACGATCATCACGAAATTTTGCATAAAGTTGTCTTTCAGCATCCTCAAACTAGCTGCAAAGTTTTATCAGGATTGAATCAGAATTTCTCGAGTTATACCGAAAAAAACAACGATATCGAGACGAAAACCTCGAAATTTGACATATTTTTTCCCGATATCTCCAAAACTTATCGTATCGAACTCAAATTTGGTACACTGCTGTGAAATATGAAGCTCAAAGTGTGAGATGAATTTTTTTTTTGGTATGATGAATGGTTTCCAAAAAAAAAATTTTTTTTGTAAAAAATTTGGAAAAAATTTTTTTTTCATTTACTGACAATATGATCCTGACAGAATTAAGTTCAAAGTTGCGTGTCGTTACGCTCCACCTAATCGTCAAGTTTTAATCCAATCGCTCGAGTAGTTTCTGAGATAAAAAATGAATAACTTCAAAATTTCAGTGACTATAACTCCGAAACTATTCGAGCGATTTGGCCCATTAACAAACCTAACCGCGGCATTCCAATGCGCGAACTTTCCTGAAAGTTTCAAGTTGCTAGCTCACTTCGTTCGACAGTTATCGTGTCCACGGCCGGCCGGACAGAATCGATTTTGACACCGGATTCGTCATCAGCGAGTCCAATCTAGTCGTTTGAGACCATTTTCGGCTCAATCACCGAGAATTACAGACATTAGGACAAAACGATAGCACGCTGTTCCCCTAGAACATGCGCGCAAAAAACAGGTAAAAATCTAATCCTGACTCTTCCTGAAATTGGTGATTTTAAGCGTTCACCTTCACACGAAAATATAAGAAATTGTTTCAAGTTTTTTTTTCCGCTTTTGATGTCGAATTTCCCAGAGAAACTTTTATATTTTTCCGGAAGTTTGGATCTTTTTATTCGAAGTTGAGTTTTTAAATAATATTCTTTCTAGTCATTTTCATCCTCCGACGTTTCACAAGAAGTTGCTGGCAAGATTCATCCGTGCGAAAAAAATTCAAATTGAGAGTAACACGCGTAGAAAATTCATTTCAGCAGAGAATATGGAAAAAGGATAAATATCCCCAAGAAGGTCGCGAAATTCTGCAATCTTGTTGTCAGCCACTGGAATCATTCCAACTGGAAAATTGAAATTTCTTGATGAAGTACGGCTTAATCTATTTTGATCTGGAGCTTCGTTTTTCTTGGTAAAATAGGGGTATAACGTGGAAAAAACTCATCGACATCAGATCAGATCGAAATGAAAACCAGTACTTCATCGAAAAGTTACAATTGGAAGGTTCATACAGAATTTAATAAGGATGATATGATAAAAAAACCTTGAAATCTAATTTTGTTTGGATTTGATGAACAGTTTCCGAAAAAAAAAATTTTTGGGAACAAATTTTGAAAAATATTTCTTTTAAATGTACTGACAGTATGATTCTGACAAAATTTGGTTCAAAGTTGCACGTCGTTATACTCCACCTAATTGCCAAGTTTAAATCCAATTGCTCGAGTAGTTTCTGAAATAAAAAATAAATACCTCCAAAATTTTAAGTGGCTATAACTCCGAAACTGTTCGACCGATTTGGCCCATTAACGAACTCAACCGCGGCCTTCCAATGCGCGACTTACCCTGAAAGTTTCAGGTTGCTACCTCACTCCGTTCGACAGTTATCGTGTCCACGGCCGGCCGGACAGAATCGATTTTGACACCGGATTCGTCATCAGTGAGTCAAATCTAGTCGTTTGAGACCATTTTTGGCTCAATTATCGAAATTTACAGACATTTGGACAAAACGATAGCACGCTGTTCCCCTAGAACATGCGCGCAAAAATGATATAAATACCCAGTCATCCTTATGGATCAATCAAGAACCACAATTGTTTCGAGATTTGATCGTTCGTTTAGGTTATATTTTACTTTGAAAATGAAATCTAACCTAATTCCTCTTGAGCATAAGATGATTTCCAATTTCAAAGTAACTTTGCAGGAAATTGACAAAGAACAGCACAGCTAAGTCTGGAATAGTTCAATCCAAGATGCATAGAAAATATCAGGAGTCGACACTAAAATTTTGGCCACGAAACGCGGTCCTAGAATTGTCAAATATGATACTACTAAGCTCGGTTAGCGATGATGGCGCTAAGGTCACTTTGTCTAGTCCATACAATTAATTCCATTGAATAAAAATGAACGAAAATAAAAACCTCTTGTATTGAATAGGTATTCAAAAATATCAAGTTTCAGACCTATACATTTAAAGGCGAATGAAACTTCTATATACATTTTTGCCATTCTTACTGAATGAAATGAATAGATATAACTCAGATTTGTCAAAATGAATTTATTTTAGGAAATTCATGAAAATAATGTGAGATCCAGCTCAGAGAATCAAAAGAAAGCTCTTGTTTGACTAGTTTTGATATGACATGACGGTAACTTCCGAAGATATTTCAGATTTTACAGATTTCTCGATGCAGGCATCCATCGGCGAAAACTGAAGAACAACAAAGTCGTATTTCGACAACGTTTGGACCTCATTTTGGACCCAAGTATGTCAGAGAGTGTCTGCTCCATGTATTCTATGCATCTTTGTTGAATCTAACAAATGGAGCTCCGCTAACTTTTATACAATAATTGAAATTTTGGTCAGAAACCCATATTCTATTGCATTTCATGTGGAAATCCGCTACATTCTTCGACATTCGTTGTAGAAAATCTTCCAAATAGGCAGATTCTGTGGGATGAATTTTCGATTTTCAGTGGCTTCACGAAAATAAGTCTAAGTGAGACGGATCTGGAGATCTGGCTGGCTATTCTAAAGGGCCCCTCCGACCGATCCACTGGTTGGGGAAATTCGTATCTAAATTATGTCTGAAAAACTTTTTGAATGAAAAAATGTTCGACTGAATATCTTGGGAAATGTATTTACTAAGAGGAAAAACTTTCACCCTGTGTCTAGAAAACACAGTTTATGCGCAATCTAGCTTATGTGACTTCTATTCTTGAGTCCATCCTTGAAACCACCCCCTACTTACTTGGACATCCAATTCGAAAACACCACGTATAACTGTGCAGAACCAGAGTGCAAAACTCATATTTCATCAGCAGCCCTCTCGATAGATTCGATGTAACAAATATTGATATCGTTTTAATCGCAACCTAAATCAATAACACTCAATATAACGTTATTTCAGCCATTGATCAAACCAGAGATATTTCCCCGAAAATATAAATAAACAGAAATTCCACAACATCCATCATCGCAATTTTCCATCGAATTGAATTTCAGTATTTTTTGCCGGGTTTCCCGGAAATATGCGGTCCGTGACGTCACGGCCAATCAGCGAACAGCTTCACGCAAAAACTCACGGAATGAACGCCATTGTTTTGATATGCGATGACACCCAGTTGGCCACGGGTCAATTGATCCAATTAGCGCTCTTATAAATCTACGCTATCGACGCAAAAATTACTATGTTGACCATGCAGATTTATAAACATATATTGAGGCTACGAACGAGGTTTAATAGAGGACTTCGATACAAGTTACAAACCCGACAATTTCGTGAAATTTTCTAGCAATGGGAAAGGGTAATTTCAGTACAAATTCGACATGATGAGGGTAGTTATAAATATCCGTAAACTTTGCATCGGCTCCCCAAACCAGATAATTGGATCCAAATATAGGTATTTGTAAGGATCATCTCTGATTGGCCTTATTAAAAGTTGGGGTTTCTGATTTCACATCAATAGTATCAAGTTTAAGTAGGATAGGTTCCGTGAATCAACTTGGTTATTTCGATTGTTGGTTTTACGTTTTGTAAATATGAAATGTTCGATTTGTTCAGGAAATATGGTAATCAACGGAATTTGATGAAAAAGCGATCAATTATCTGTCACTAGAACGACTGTCAATTTTCTATGGTAACATATACATAGCTTAGAAAAATCTGTATTCACTTTACGATTAAGATGCATAAAGCAATGGTGTTTTTATTTTCGTTTATTTTCCTACTGAATCATTAGACCAAACTGAGAAAACTAATTGTATTTTATACTCTGGCCACCGACACAAACGCCACCAATCGACCAATCAGAGCGCATGACACTATTAATTGTCATTTTGAATTTATTAATGTTTACTTAGATTATCATTTAGTTATTGATGAGTGCTTGAAATATTTTTCTGTTAGACTCGAAGAATTGTGTAGATCCACAAATACTTTTAAATGGGTCCTTTTGTATTTTGTTTGGACAGTGCAGATGTATATGGAAATTGGTGTTCAAATGAAGAAAAAATCCTTTTTCAGAAGGTCATGATGATGAGAAGCATATCATTTTTTTCATATTGTCTTTCAATGAAATCGAATCATCGATCATCAAAAATCTCGAAAATTTTCGAATAAATTTTTTTTTGAATTTTCCAACAACAGGATCTACACGAAATTTTGCTCTGAATTACGCGTTGGTATTCAAAAACTGCCCACGAAGTTTCAATCTGATCGAGTCAATACTTCATGGGATATCGAGGAACCAACCTCAAAAATGGGCCTAACTCCGAAACTATACAACTGATTCCACCAATTAACGAACTTGGCTGAGATATTCAGGATCTGAACCTTACCTGAAAATTTCAAGACTCTAGGTCCTTTCTTTCGAGAGTTGAAGCGCACACGGCCAGCCGGACAGACATAATAAATTTTGATCACGGATTCTTCATCATTGAGTCCAACCTAGTCGTTTGAGACCAATTTCGGCTCAAAATTCGAAAATTACAGACATCGTGACGGAATGATAACGCGCTGTTCCCAAGAACCAGCGAGTAAAAACGACAAGAGCACTGACGTGAAGTCAGCGCCGTTTGCGCGTATGTTCAAATTCATTGCCAAAACGGTCATTTTTTTACGTATTGACCCCACTTTTGGTGATCTCCATTGAGCATGCGCGCCAAAGATGCTTTTCTACGTTTTTTTAGTTTTAATATCTTGGTACACATTCGCAATATACCAGTTTGAAAATGTATTAGTACTACAAAACACAGATTACTGTAAAACCTCAATCAAATCTTTTAATAGAAACAGAGTAGTTTCTTTAATTCTATTTCCCTATGAACTTTCACAAAATAATGGACTGATCTATCAAATATTTCAAAATATATATCGTACTCATTACTCGTTTATCTTCATAGAGTTTCTGGAAATCCAACGAACTCTTTATTATCCATATGAAAAAGATCTTTATAAAATATCTGACTAAGATGAAAATGCGACTCAACAAGACCTTTGGTAGCACATTACTGAAAAGTGTAAAGGAATGTTTGAACTCATCTTCAAAAGCAGAAGGGCTCTTTCCGAATGCAATTATATTTATATCTAAACTCCTTTCAGAATGACATCAATATAAGATTTCCCTGAATTCCATCTATGGAAATGAATCCAGCCAGTGAAATACGAAAGCTTTCATTTCGTGAAATTTGATGTAATACAGATGGATGCGATACCCGGCAGTAGCAGTAGAGACCTAATGAACCCCTACAGAACAGAGATTAGACTAAAAACGCTGGCATTTATCAGCGAGAAGCATCTACAGGGAAATTTTTCTCTATTACTTCCATTCACTCAAGTCCCTCGTATTTTAGGATGCAAAATTCAATTTCACGAAATGCTGTTCGTTAATTATATCGAAAGAACGTTTCCAAAAATCCAGAGTACTCGGGCCGACTTTAACCGATCATCAGAAGACCATGAAAGAAGAAGTACTTGATTCGATTGAATCAGTCTTTACTTAGTGAAAATACAATGAATAATAAACTCCAATTTCCACAAATAGTATCAATGTATTTCAAAATTTGTTTCTCCACACTATGGCTTCTTCAGTCCCATCATGAAAAGAAACTAGCTGGTTCCTCATGAGGAGCTGACCCTACCACTCTTCGTACGGCAGCTTTGGCTTTGGTTTTTTCTGCTGCTGAATATTGTTGTCTGGTTTGGTTCAACAGCGCGCACGTTAGTGAAATTGATACACAGCTTAATGTTGCCATGAGAATCATTAGTGGGACCATAATATCTACACCTCTACAGTGGTTACCAGCTCTTTCAAATATTGCACCGCCCCATATTCGTAGACAGGTTGCAGTGATAAAATCTTGTGATAAATATAATTCCTTTCTCAATTCATTCCCAATAACTTCTTATATTCCGAATTCTAATATTGCCGGATTGAAATCTTGTAAACCTTTATGGATTAACGATTTCTTTTATTCCAAGAAAAGTGACAAAGAAATTTGGCGTTCGGAATGGAATTCGTGTAATGTTTTCAACAAAGGTTTGATCAGCGATCCTTCAGAAAAAGTTCATGGTTTCAATCTTCCTAGGAAAATTTGGTACATTTTGAATCGACTTAGAACGGGTCATGGTCGTTGTAATAGTTTCCTCTTCAAGTGGAATTCGGTCGAAAGTCCACGGTGCGAATGCGGAGAAAAAGAGGAAATAATAGAACATTTAGTTAATAGGTGTCCAATATATAAATTCGACGATGGTTTCGAGGCAATTCATTCGGTGTCTGATTCTTTTTTGAGATAGATCGTGAACATTTATTAATTCACGTTGGTTTTTTCGTCTTCTTTTCTTGTTTTCAGGTGGGATTTGGAGATATCAACCTGCATCGAAAGGAAATAGGAATTTTTGTTTCGTTGATTGGTAAGAAGCGCCCTTCAATAACAAACAACAATTTCACTACACTTATACGGGGAGACAGAATTTTTGCTGAGGTTTCTTTCTGTGCTCTTGTATCATACGTGAAAATTGTATGGTAACCCGTTTACATTTCCTCTGCTAATACTGTGATAACACATATTATATGATATAAAAGATTTCCAAATTGTTTGAAGATGTTCAGCAAGGAAGATCTGTCAATATCTGTTTGTTAGTTTGATATCATTATTCGGAAATTTTACCGATTCATTTCTGAGGATTCTAGTAGTGTAAGCCTGAAATATCTATGTTCGCTAAGTACCATTTCATTGTTTCTAAATCTCCTAATACCACATACGAATATATAAGAAACTGTGGCTGATAACACACAGAACATTTCAGTCCTGAATTACAAACAATAATTCAGGCATTTCAATTGAAAATTATAAAAAGGTAACAATGACAATAAGTCTACAACACATATTAGCAACACTGTAAAATTTTTCGATGAGAGAAAACGAGAACAACAAAGAGTTATAGTTATGGTTGGTAAGGGGTAATATTTCGCTGCGACCTTGAAGTAAATTGTGACCCCCGCCACAGCTGTATTTCCACTGCGCCCTCCAGCTGAAGAACTCGAATAAACCCCAATATCTGTGAGGGCTTCTAGGAGACTAGGTTCTCTGTCCTCCTATAATTTTTCTGTCCAAGAAACTCCTTTCGCAGGCTTGCAATGGCGAGGAATTCTGTAATCAGGTGAACAAAAGTTTCACCCTCTTCCCCATAGAGTCTGCACTCGTCAGTTTCTGATAAGCCCATTCTCATCATGTGCTTCCTCAGGCTGCAGTGCCCCGAAAGGAAACCATTGAGGAGGCGTAACTTGTTCTTACTGAGATCCAAATCATTTTTGGACCTTGCAATTTCAAAGTTCCGAAGGAAATTTTTTTAATGATCCATTCCTGGAAGATTCCTCCAGGGTGCTTCGGTTCCACTTTCTTCCTCCTCAAAAAACTCATTCTTACAGGTGCACTTGTCTATACCACATCAAGATTATGAGCCAGTAGGTGGCGTTTGTGCTCTCTTTCTGGCTAGAGTGTTAGCCTCTGCATTTCCTTCGATTACAAAGAGCTATAAAACAGACACCTCATACATCAATCATACCATACCATGTCTCAAAGGAATTCAGACATGATCCCAACCACAAAATTATGTATACCTAAACCGAGACCTAAACTTAAATAAATTCCAGGCTAACACTACTAGAATCCTTAGAAATATCAACCAATTTCTGAGAGCGGCTATCGAAGTCACAAAGAGATCGCAACTGATCTTCTTTGCTCAAAATCTTCAGACAATTCATGAATCCCAGTGGCAAACCTCAATAAAACTTACTGCCATTTGTATAACGTCCTCCCTCTCTTCTTCTATTGAACATCTTGTAGAGCAGTTGAAAATGCAATCCTCAGAAGCCCCAGTGTGGTTAAACAATTGTTTGAGTACTTTAAAACTATAAGTAGGAAATTGAAGTTTTTATTCATTATTATTGTAAATTTTTCAACCCTTCCGGGTTCTACGTCTATCGCTTGTTCTGGTTTTACACACAACGAGCCAAGTTGTTGCCTTTTGCAGTGGCAAATTTCACAATCGCAAAGCAGACGTTGTTAGTTTATGTGGATGCACGCTGAGAGAATTGGTTGTTTCCCAAACATTTCATTTCATGGAGAATCAAGACTGCCATTCAACAAGGACTCTGGTTATTCAGGAAAATGTTTAACCAAGTTTCAAAAGCAGATTATGATTTCCTGAATACCATTATGTACCTAAATTCTATTCAGAATCACTTTTGAACCAGATATCCCAGAAATTCATCCCCACAAATGTAAAACATAAAAGCTTCAACTCGCGAAATTTGATATAATGAAAGCGATGAACTCTCGCAAAACTGGAATCCGCCAAATGCTGGCATTTATCAGCAGGAACCATCCGGGGGGGGGGACATTTTTCGCGACTACTATCTTTCATTCAAGATCCTCCTGCTCCAGAATGCATAATTTCATCCGATGAATACCGTTCGTTAATTCCACAGAGGGGGTAACGTTCTGGAGTATCCAGAATTCATTATGAAACTTGTCCTTCGGGACTACTTACGATAATGCAGGAATAATTGGATCCGAGAAGGTGGTCCTCGAAATATTTTATAAGGAGAACCTCCCCGCTGCAGGAAGCGGAGCAGTTTTGAAGAGAACGAACTAAAGGAGTATAAATTAAGTGGAACACGCTTAGACCGGTTCGAGTTTTCCGGCAACTTACGATGTCAGATGCAGGAGCCGGGAAAACTTGGATGGACCGGAAAAACTGAGGGTTATCATCGATTCGACGAGGACAAACAGAAGTAGTTGTTGGCAAACATGAATCTGAGGGGGGACGGAGGAGTTTGTCATTTTTCTTGTCGGAAGTGTTGCCAACTCAACGGGAGATAGGATTCCAAGTGGATGGAAGTTTGTGGAGATCCATGAATGTTTCATTTGGAGTGGGAAATCTGATATTTCTCAATTTTAACGGTGGAAGTAGTGACTTTAGGTGTAAATCTGTTGATGGTAGATTATTCACTCACTGATAGTGAGCATTAGAAATCGGGGTATAGATATTTTGATCTGTCAAGGGCAATTTTTTGAAGAATAACAATATCGGAATCATGTAAGCTATCGACAAGGTGAGGTATAACGTTTCTGTCTCGCTAATTAGGCAATACAGAAAACATTTGCAGAAATATATTTTTGCGATACTTTCAAGAACTTCTGCGAATCGTCATCTAAAACCGCAACAACGCAGATTTACTTAATGAATTTCAAATCTACTTCTTTTCAATGTAAATTCAGGAAAATATTGTCCATTTCTCTAGGGGCATGGGCGACAATATCTCCCTCTTTCACCAAAATACCGGACTCTTTAATTATTTTATTTGTATTTTTGGCCTAACGGCCGTCCATGAACACAATAACTCCAGAAAAAAAACAACTTGAAATTTCGATATTCGTAGAGTGGATTTGATCTTAATTACGAAGGTTGAATTCGTGAATAGGTTAAATCCGCCTAATAATTCCGTAGATATACCCATTCAAAATTTTACTTTCACAACATTTTTAAAAATACAGATTATATCGAATTGAAATCCAGTAATTATTGAGAAAAAACTAGAAACTGACCTGAAGTCAAGACCATTTTCGGCCCAAAATTCGAAAATTACAGACAATTGTACAAAACGATATCACGCTATTCCCCTAGAACAAGCGCGCGAAAATTGTTCCTAACTAAACATCGAATGGATTATAACTTACTAGCTCATTTGTTGGTATTTGAGTATTTCTTTTAGTGTCGATTCACTTTGTCTTGTTCATATTGTCAAAAAAGATTTCTATGAATGTTTAGATTTTAAATATTTGTTTGAAGTCAATATTACTTTGATTTCGTTTCGCTTCAAGATGGCGATTCTGTATTGTTGTATGATATCCTTGTATTGCTCTTTCAGAGCCTTGAAAGTGACTAATCAAAACATCGCCAAAATTTTCATCGAACTTATTCCCTTCATCCTTCACCTCAACCAATTATCAACAAATAGGTCAACTTAAAGGTCATTGAACTAAATATTGTGAATACAAATTAGAGATTATATAAAGATACCAATGACGGAAAAGAATGATTTAATTATAATTGAAATCCAGTGCTTCGTGGAAAAATGACAGTTCGAAGGTTCATACAGATTTTCTTGTGGAGACTGTGATCATAAGATAACATAATATTGAATATTATTTGAAGAAAAATTTGAATTTTTTTTTCAAATTGTTGTAATGATACGATCGTTACGAAATTCTGAATAAAGTTGTCTATCGGCATTTTCGAACAAGCTGCCAAGTTTCATCATAATTGAATCAGTATTTTTTGAGTTTTTCCGAAAAAAAAACAAAGATATCGAAAAAAACCACGAAATTCGATCTAAATTTTCACAATATCCTCAAGAATTATAATCGTTTCGAATTTCAAGTAGGTACACTGCTGTGAAATATGAAGATCAAGATATGGCCAAAATTTGTTCCAACTATAGTGAATAATTTCCGGGAAAAAATGTTTTCGAAAAAAATTTAAAAAAAAATTTTAATTTACAGACAACACGATCTCGACAGAATTTCTCAAAATGATGCAAGTTCTTATGCTCTAACTGACTACCAAGTTACAATCCAATCTCTTCAGCAGTTCTCGAAATATAAGGAAAATAACCTCAAAATTGTATATGGCTATAACTCCGAAACCATTTGGCGAATTTCGCCTTTTAACGAATTTGACCTTCGAATTTTGAAATTCAACCTTTCTTGAAAGTTCATAGGATTCTCCGTACGCCCGTAATCGTGCCTACGGTCGGAGGTACAGAGTCGATTTTGACACCGGATTCGTCATCAGTGAGTAACACCTAATCGTTCGAGTCCATTTTTGGCTAAAAATTCGAAAACTACAGACATTTCGAGAAAAGGATAGCATGCTATTCCCCAGAAGATGCGCGCAAGTATGAAATTCAAAAGGTTCTAAGTTGCTGTAGCAATTGAACGGGACACTTTTCTCTTCATATTACAACGTTTTAAGCCCTGATTTTTCCAATTATATCATACAGGTCATCACCCAAAGCATTAAAAGCACGTTCTCATGTCTTTCCAACACGCCACCAAAATTTACAAGGTCCAATGCTCCCAACAAATTATGCACAACTGAGTTTATAGCAATAATCAAGCCCGAACATTTTGGAGTCTGGATGCAAGATCCTCATTTCTCAAAGGGCTCGCGAGGAGCTCTTCAGGAGCAGCTCCTTTCGTCTGAAAATGATGATTATGACTTTTAATTAAAAAGGAGGCGAGGGGCCTTGGATGCATGCTTAATTAAAAGTAGGTTCGGGAGTTGAGGGGAGGTCAATAATTAGATTTCGCAGACGAGGCACGGACATTCGTATCCGTTTCGTGATTCGCATTTGGGATCACGTCAGGTTCGAAAAAAACTGATTGAGATCAGGAGTGGATTGGGTTAATGAGTGGAAACTTGAAGAGGTCAGTTTTTATAAAAAGGTGAATTGGGGTTAATATGATTTTTTTCACAAAATGAGGAAGATGAGCACTGTCTTATGTAGAGAAAAATATTTGGATTCTGAGTTTGGTGAAGGTACGTTGAAATTTCATTGTAAGGGGTGTTTTTTTTTAAAGGTTTAAAACTTTGAGATGGAATAAAACAAGGATGATTTCTTCAAATTGCGATGAAATTCACTTTATTTAAAAGATGATCTTCTGACATTATAATTTGCATATAATTTCTGGCATATTACCGCCACGGCTGGCTCAGAAGCAATCTAATCTGGAGGTTCAATTTTATATCACTCTTTTCAACATTTGTGGTTGTACATCGGCAATAAAGTGGAGAATGTTGTCCTCCAAGTGGTCGATCGTTTCGGGCTTATCGGCGTAGAAAAGCAACTTCACATATCCCCTCGAAAATAGTCTAGCGGCGTTAAATTGCACGATCTTGGAGGCCAATTCCCAGGCCCGGAACGTGAAATTATGCGGTTACCAAACCTTTCCTTCAGTAAATCAATTGTGGCACGAGCTGTGTGACACGTTGCGCCGTCTTGTTGTAACCACAGCTGCTGCACATCATGGTTATACAATTGAGGAACGAAAAAGTCAGTAATCATGGCTCTATTCCTGTGCACGATGGCGGATAGACTGATTCCGGACTTCGCTCTTCGCTACGCTCTACAGCTGCAATGGCTTCTTCTGTTCTCACTGTACGACGTCTCTGTGGATGCGTATTATCAGTTAGAAAATCGTGATGCGAAAACGGCCCATAGTTATTCGAATTAATTGCTATGGTGGACGATTATGTTGACCGTAAAATGGACATAGAGCGCGATACGTATTTCGAACAGAACCGTCATTTTCAAAATGAATTTGCGCAATTTGAAAGCATTATTCAGGCGTCAGTCTATTCATGTAGAAATGCCAAACCGAAACAAACACAAATCACATCACAAAACGGCCGCCAGTTGGAACAGTGTTGCAAACTTAAAGAACCATACCTCTAAAAAAACACCCTTTAGGTAACAATTCAACTGACTTTTGAAACTACGAAAATCGAAATATAGGATGCTTTATCCCCGAGTTCGTCAAATTTCGTGGTTTTCTTCTCGAAATCGTTGTTTTTTCGGTATAACTCAGGAACTACCTACTGATTCAATCATGATGAAACTTCGCAGCTAGTTTGAAGATGCTGAAAGAAACGTTTTGCAAAATTTCGTGATGCTTGTGTGATTATAAGAATTTGAAACAAAATAATTTTTTTTTTCAAATTTTCAATATTCTGTTATCTTCTTATCATATTATTCTCATTAAATTCTGTATAAACCTTCAAACTGTCATTTTTCGATAAAGTACTGGATTTCAATAGACGACTTCGGCCCAAGTTGCCAACCCACAATTTTCTTCACAAATTTACTATCACTGGGGAACGGAAATTTCAGGACAAATTCGACATGGTAAGGTTCGCGTTGTTTTTAAATATCCGTAAAAGATGCCTCGGCTCCTCAAACAAGATAATTCCTTCCAAATATAGGGTTTTGTTAAGATCATCTCTGAGTGGCTGAAGTTTAAGTTGGGATTCCTGATTTCATGTTGATAGTGTCAAATTTATATAGGATATGTTCCGCAAATCAATTTGGTTATTTCGGTTGCCGGTTTTCCATTCCGTAAATATGAAATATTCGGTTGATTCCTGAAAAAAGCTTAATTACGGAATTTTATTGATGAAAATACGTTCTTTCTGCCACCAGAACGACAGTCAATGTTCTATAGTAACATATCCATAGCATAGAACAATCTTTATTTACTTTATGATCCATAGAACGAAGAAGAGACAACCATCAACAATGAAAAAATTACAAGGTATGTTCTATGAATCATAAGGTAAATAAAGATTGTTCTACGCTATGGATATGTTTTCATAAAATATTGATTGTGGTTCTGGTGCATAGACTTAATATGTCTATGTTCTGGTGACAGAAGATTGCTTTTTCATCGATCAAATTCCGTAATTGACCTTTTTTCAGTAACCAACCGAATATTTTATATTTCCAGAACGAAAAACCAGCAACCGAAATAACCAAGATGATCTGCGGAACATATCCTATATAAATTTGACACTATTAACATGAAATCAGAAATCCCAACTTATATTTCAGCCTAACCAAAACCTATATTAGGAAGGAATCATCTTGTTTGAGTAGCCGAGGCATCTCTCATGGATATTTATAAATAACGCGAACCTTATCATGTCGAATTGGTCCTTAAATGCCCTTCTCAGTGATAGTAAATTTGTGAAGAAAATTGTGGGTTGGCAACTTGGGCCGAAGTCGTCTATTGGATCTGATCTGAATTTTTGGCAATATTAGGAAAAAGAAATTTTGAATGAGTATATCTGCGGAATCATTGGGTGGATTTTAGCAATTCACGAATTCGGCCTTCGCTATTGAAGTCCGAGCTTTTTCTACAAATATTGAGTTTCTAAGTTGTTTTTTCCGGAAGTTATCGTGTTTACAGTCGGCCGTTAGGTCGTTCAACTACATCTGCTTACAGTTTTATTACTTGGAGAGAAAACAACTCGCAATATCGCAATCTCGTGTGCACTTTGCGGCCGTACCCTTACTTCAAATAAGAAGAATGACAATTTTTTTCAATTTAATTCTGGTGACAAGACCCTCATTGCTCTATCAATTCCTGTCATCCTCTAACAAAACAAATTACCACTCCCATCAAATCCACAGTCTTCGAATATCCTCACAGAAACTCCGATATAAAACTCTACAACCCCGTATTTGTAGTACGGGTATAAATTGTTATATATCGTCGGTATTCCATTGCCGCAAGGGGTGGACGCCCTAGATAACGCAACCCCCGTTGTTTAATACAAATAAGACAACAGGGACGTCGTATATTACGGTATTTATACCGCAGCGCGTGTGCGTTTATTAAGGTGTAAAAATGGCGAGACTGCGGGGTACAAACAACCCCGCCGTCTTCACTAAGTGAATTTTATTAGGGGTTGCACAGGTGCGAATTATCCGAGACTTCCTAGGTCGTCCATCAGGCTTATTAAAAATTGTTAGGTGTACGCGGAAACGGGGTAATTAAAAATAACGATGTATAGGGTTTTCGCGAGTTTTAATTAGGGGTGCCTCTAGCGAAAAGGGGGTGGAGAGATAACATCATGAAGTAGTTTAATTTTTCCATTCAAGACGTTCGAGATCAATAATGTGTTTCGTAAGATATTAGTATCAATACCCATTTAATATTTCTGTTTTCAAATATTTTCGGGGATACAAACTATTAGCAAAAACATCTTGTGAAAATGTGAAGCTACTGTTATGAATCTGACTGTTGTTTGATTTTGATTAATTTTGAATTTTCAACAGGATCCAATAACAAAAATATAAATTTTGAATTTTATTTTAATTTTGCGCGGCTTTCTATCTCTTTCTCAGGTGGATTCTATGGTATGAAATAATAGTTTATATAATTTCGAATAACAATATTTAATGAAATAATTTTTAAGGAAATTGATTCAAATGCTAAACTAATTAATAACCTAACTCAAATAATCAAATTAAATCTAAAAACTTATAATAATGTCCTTTTTGCTCTCACCCACGGTGTTTCTATTCTATGTCACCTTGTTGCTTTTTATTCTTCTGTGGTTCGGATTTTCTGTATAACCTTCAAAGTTCCTTTTGTTTGTTTACTGCGTAAAGTGCAAGTTCCAGGGGTTGACTCTTGAAATTAAATTCATCTGGCTCGAATTTTACTTGTTAGGATTTTCAAATTGCTGGATTTTCTTTTCTGGTAAGTTTATCTTTGATTTTGTTTAATATTCCATGTATTATATTCTGTTATTCTTCCAGGATGCCAGTCACTTTGATTTAATTTTGGTTTGCTTTCAGTTTCTGATTGAAATATAACGATATTTCGAGAATTTTTTCGAGGAGCTGCTACAGTCTTGACGATGGTTAAAAATGGACTCAATTCTCTGTGCTCGAGCTTCTGTATTTATACCTTTTCGGAATTTTTCTTCACATCCTAGAATGCTTTTGCTTTTAAAGATGTCTTCCAAAAATGATGCTTTCTCAGTTTTCCCTTCAGAGGTAAGTTTTCCTTCTTCGAACCTGGTCTAGAAAATTCGGCCGTATTTTTCTCCGTATTTTGATGTGCCTCTTGCCTATATTCTAAATCTCTAATATATAAAATTTTTCAAGTTTTATGCCTAAATGTTACAATGTTCTAAGTTAACAATTTCATTTGCCTAGTATTCTTGAATTTCTACTTACAATCTCCAAAAAATGCTTTCATTATATTGAATAAACCCTATTTCTAAAATATAGCTGCAATTTTGTTCCTTCGGAAACCTGATAATTACGTGATGTGCAACTTATGGGTCGAGACATAACTTCTATACTAAATTTACATTTTCTTTGAAATTCTACATCTAATTCTACTTATGATTGCTAGTTCTGTTCAATTCAAACCTATAATAATAATTTTCAACAAAATATCACTTAAGTTCCTCATAATTTCCTACTTTTTGACTAGATAAGGCAATTTTATAAAATTCAAGGTATTGATACACATTCTTATACTTTCAGATCATGAGAAGCCTGTTGAGAAAGATAATTTGGAGGAATTATGTGCCCTGAATAAACTATTGAAATATTGGAATGAATTCTCTGGATTTGTTACTGGATCGTGATTGATTTGGACATTTCTTATATCTTATGATAGAATTTACTATGTTTGAGGCCTGGAATTAACTTGATTATATATTATGATAATTAATGATTGAATATATGCATTTGTGTTCATTGGTAACTTATTTTTTTCCCGTTTCTTAAATATCGATTTAGAAAAAACCATAACACTACGTTGGGATTTCACAGAGATTTGCAAAAAAATTCAACTTTTCCAAGTCAATATGATGAATCTTTGAATGGACACATTTAAAAAATCCTTGGACGATTTCAACTTTTCATAAAAATGTTCTTTGTTATCAAGCCCCAAACACAATCTTCAGATTTCTAGTCTATAAATCAATTAGTAAAAGTATTGAATATACGATAAATCTCACATCGGACAAACAGCGAGGAACAACAACACGAGATTCAAGAAACACATGAGCCATTTCCGTAACAACCATCCTGACAAATCGGCGGTCGCTTATCACGTTTAAACAACAGGTCATTTAATTTCAGAAAAACCTGTAAAGCTATTAAAGAGCTCGGGCGAAACTTACTGAAATACGCTTGAAGGTATACATATGTTCGAAAGAAGAGATAGATTGCTAACCAATGATCTTATCCTCATTATAGTAACCCATTATTTCAAATATTTATCTGTCTCACCTTTGATACCTCAACGATACCCTAATGGCCATTCAAAAACTCTTTACCTATTGGTCCTGTATACCACCCTCCCAACTCGTTCATTATGTGAACTTGTACCTGTAGTTAGTAACGATATGTCTCTGGAAGAAGGAAACGTGGTTTCCGAAACGTGCGTTACACGCAGAAAGTGTAAGTGGATTAGAGGGTAGTTACACACTGTTTTGTCATCAATATTCTCTCCACAGTGAACTCAAATAATTAATGAATATTCAACGAAATTCAACTTGAACGATTCAATCAGTAAAGTGAAGAATAATCATATCCAAAAAGCTTCAGAAAAATTGAAAAAGGAAACAGTAAAAAGGAATTCTCTATTAGCAATTCTTTTATAATCGAAAATACACTATTAAAAATTGAAAAAGTGAACTTAAAAAGCATCATTCCAGATCTTTGGGGAACCATATCTAGACAACGTCTAGTTTCAATTTCATCTTCAGGAAAATATATTGAGTGAATTGATAAAATATACAGTGCGCGTCAAAATTATGGAACAAATTCAATTTTCTCAGAAGAAAAATATTTGGCAAAAAAATCCTGCAACAGGCCAAATTTTGTTTCACTTTTACCAAACTTATATGCATTTTAGAAGGATTTTTGTTGCACCCTGTGCGCTCCCCATAATCCCTCTGAATTTTTTGAATAGGGAAAGTGGGTCATGTGGTACTTTTCAGGCAAGGTCTTTGTATCTTCTTTATGGGCGTGTAGAAATTTTCAAGAAAAAAAATTTTTTTTTTGAAAAATTGGTTACTTCGAAGAGGTTTTTAGTATGTGCAATTTGTCATGTTTCATTTACTTTGAGACGATGGTACCTGATGGAATTTGTCACCGAATGAAAGTCGACCATTACAGTTTTATTCAAGCATAACTTTCAACCCCTGAGAACCCTTTAAGGGAGAAAAAAAAAATTTTTCACGTGAGGGGGTTGAAAGTTGTTCATGAACAAAACTGTGATGGTCGACTTTCATTCGGTGACAAATTTCAAAAGGTACCATCGTCTCAAAGTAAATGAGCCATGACGAAGTGCACATACTGAAAACCTCTTTGAAGAAACAAATTTTTCAAAAAAAAATGTTTTTCTTAAACATTTCTGCACGCCTTTAAAGAAGATACAAAGACTTTGCAAAAATAGTACCACATGATCCACACTCCCTATTCCAAAAATTTACAGGGTTGATGGGGATGGCACAGGGTGCAACAAAAATCCTGCAAAAATGCATAAAAATTTGGTAAAAGTAAAACAAAAATTGATTTGTTTCAGGATTTTGTTGCCAAATATTTTTCTTCTGAGAAAATGAATTTGTTCCATAATTTTAACGCGCACTGTATAATCACTTTCTTCGCGACCTGTTTAAACTCAAGCTTTGATATTACTGTACGATATGATCATTTCAAATGTGTCACATCTCGAATCCTCCCTTTATTCCAAACACAAATTTCCATCTAAAAACTCCTCAATATAGAATCGACGGCCTTTCATCTTACAAAGTACATATTCCCAGAAACAAAAGATGTTCTTTGAACTAGAAGACCTGAGAACAAGACACAGAAATTTCACCATGATGCTCGGCCCCGGGCTTGAATATATAAGCTTATTTTTCGAATAAGCGGCTGCAGGATAGCCTGCGTCTATTGAATATAAGGTCAAAATCGAATTTTCCAATTTATCGAATTCTCTTCGCCATGTTTCAATTCCACAGGACGTTAACACGTGTCGAGGTAACTGATGGAGGCGTTAACCCATAAAACGACTGCGATAAAGTTATTTCAGACGATCTAGCCCTACAGTTTGCGCTCAAGGGTGCTTCGAGGACTATGAATAATAATCGATATATATTCTCCGTGTAGGTTTTGTTCGGAGCTGAGAAAAGCGAATTTATTCATTTGAGAATCTTCATCGCAAAATGATGCCTATTGAAATATTCCCGAACGTTCGAATAACCTCAAAAAAAAAGCGAAGCGAAGTGAAGTCAGCAGTTTTTCTAGGTTTTTTTAGAAGAAGTACTGGATTTCAATTCTATCTAATCTGTATTCTTGAAAATATTGGAACATAAAATCTTGAATCGGTATATCTACGGAATCATTGGGCGGATTATACGCATTCACATATTCGACCTTCGTAATTAAGGAGGAGCCACACCTACTCTACAAATATCGAGTTTTTGATTTGTTTGTTTCGGAAGTTATTGTGTTTACGGTCGGCCATTAGGCATTCAAACTTTAATTTTCCAAAAATTTTCAAAAATAGAGATTAGATCGAAATGAAATTCGAATCATTATCGAAAAAAAATCTATAAAAGCACTGACGTGAAGTCAGCAGCTTTTATGCGCTTGTTCACATTGCGAAATCGTGAAATTTCAATGAAATATGAAAATTGAAAAAAAAAAATTTTTTCGAAGTTTTCCGTGGATAATTCTTCTTATTGACAATGTTCATCTTCCAACCAAGTTTCATTTCGATCAGATTAATATTTTTCGAATTATTGGAAAATCAAAATTTCAAATGGCTGTAGCACAAAAACCATTCGGCAGATTTGGCCCATTAACGAACTTAACCGAGATATTCAGGATCTTAACCTAACCTGAAAATTTCAAGACTCTAGGTTTTTCTTTTGAGAGTAACAGCGCACACGGCCAGCCGGACGGACAGAATAAATTTTGACCACGGATTCTTCATCAGTGAGTCAAACTTTGTCGTTTGAGACCAATTTCGGCTCAAAATTCCAAAATTACAGACATCGTGACGAAATGATAACGCACTGTTCCCCAGAACAAGCGCGTAATAACAGTCACCGTAAACAAAATAACTTCCGGAGAAACGACTTAGAAACTCGATATCTGTAGAGTAGGTTTGAGACTTAATTACGAAGGTCAGATTCTTGATGGGTGAAATACACCAAATGATTCCATTCAAAATTTTATTTTCCAAATATTTCCAAAAATAAAGATTTGATGGAATTGAAATCCAGTTTTTTATCGAAAAATTACAGTTCCATGGTTCATATAGAGATTCGTGAGGATATTATGCTGAGAAGATCACAGGATGTTGGATGTTTGGAAAAACAATTTGATTTTTTTTTCAAATTGTTCTGACGGCACTATCATCACCAAGTTTGTCATAGGCCTTCAACTGAACAGAATAGTCAACACAGTTTGATATTCTTAACCATAAAAAACAACCATCAAAACTTCCTATTCAGCTGAAACATAACCTAAGCTATTGTCCTGAAATAACAGGGTGATTTTAATTCTCCTCCATGAATCGATACAAAACAAATAATCACGAAGAACTGTCATCTCAGAACCTCTCTCATAACAAAACAGCACATCCTTCATCTAAAATTTATTGACCCAAATCCTAAACCATCCAGAAATAAAAACCACCAATAAATACAATAGCGTTCTCGATATCAATTTACCAAACCAATTAGCCTTCCAATTCTACCGACCTACGTACTATTAAAAAAAGGATTACTCCCAACCCCCCACACAGAAACAATAATCCTCCCCTATCGCAAAAACAAGATTACGAAAAGCTGGAGTTATGAAATTGGAAAAGGCTATTATATTGCGGATTCGTGTTCCTTCAGCGACGCCACACGGGACTCTTATTAGAGCGGTCGAGATGAGAAGGGTGGAACGCGCCCCCTGAGTTTTGTAGGCTGCGGTGCGACCGCACTGGCCTTAGTCTAATCTGGGGCTCATATGGTAGCACCTAGCAGGTCCTGCGTTAATACCTTAGCGGTTATGGAGATGAATAAGCCTTGCCGTAGGGCCTTGGAGGGTAATGTTGGGGTTATTGAAAAATTAAGAGATGATGAAGGGTTGATTGAGTGGAGAGTTTAATATACGTCGAGTGTATGGATCAGGCTGAAGTGGATTTAAATTGGGAAATGGCCATATGTGGGTTTTATCAGGATAGGTTTTCGAGATATGGCAACACTGGTGTGTAAAAGGTGAGTCTGATATCGGTATCGTGAAGTTAGATTTTCTCAATAGAATCATTAAAAAATCTAGAAAAGCACTGCTGTGAAGGCAGCAGGTTTTGCGCGCATGTTCAATGTAGATGATCGCTTCGGCAACGAATTTGAACATGCTGCCTTCACGGCAGTGCTTTTCTAGATTTTTTTCGATAAATAAATGGATTTCAATTCGATCTAATCTGTATTTCTGAAAATATTGGAAAAATAAAATTTTGAATGGGTATATCTACGAAAACATAGGGCGAATTTTACCCATTCACGAAATCGACCTTCATAATTAGGGTCTCAACCTTCTCTACAGAGTTTTAAAGTTGTTTTTTTCGGAAGTTGTTGTGTTTACGGTCAGCCGTTATGCCGGATAAGATCGAATTGAAATCCAGTTTATATCGAAAAATGACAGTTTGAAGGTTCATACAGAATTAAATGAGAATAATATGATGAGAAGATCACAGGATATTGAATATTTGAAAAAAAAAAAAGTGGAATTTTTTTTTAAATTGTTCCAATGACGCCATCATCACGAAATTTTTCACAGTTTGGTCCTTCAACATCCTCGAACTAGCTGCGGAGTTTCATCACGATTGAATCAATATTTTTTGAGTTATATCGAAAAACACAACGATATCGAGAAGAAAACCACGAAATTCTACATAGTTTTTCCCAATATCTCCAAAACTAATAGCCGTATCGAATTAAAATTTGGTACACTGCTGTAAAATATGGAGTTCAACGTATAGCTGAAATTGTTTTCGAATATAAACAATAAAACAAAACAAAAATCGAAAAAAAATTTTGAAACAAATTTTTTTTTTATTGAGTGACTGTACGATTTCAACGAAATTCCGCTCAGAGTTGCGAGTCGTTATCCTCCAACATACTGCACAGTCTCAATCCAATCGCTTCAGTAGTTTCTGAAATATGAGGAAAATAAGCTCAAGATTTCAAATGGCTATAATTCTGAATCTATTCGACAGATTTGGCCCATTCACGAACTTAACCGCGGCATTCCGATGCGCGAACTACTCTACAAGTTTCGAATCGCTAGCTGAGGCCGTTCGATAGTTATCGTGTTCACGGCCAGCTGGGCAGAATCGATTTTGACACCGGATTCGTCATAAATGAGTCCCACCAAGTCGTTTGAGACCATATTCGGCTAGATAAACACGAAATTTCGCGTCTAGTTGCGTGTTGGTAATCTCCACCAGATTACGAAGTTTCAATCAGATCGCATCCGCACTTCCTGAGATATTGCAGAAATAAGATTAATTTCCGAATAACGAAATTTCGCACATTTTTTTCCTTATATCTCCGGAAGTAAATATCGGATCGAATTGAAATTTGAAACATTGATGTTAAAAACTGACTCTTAGGTTTGTGCCGAATTCCATCGGAATCTAATCAATATTTTCAGAGAAAAAAATTCTCATCAAAATTTTAAAAATCGCCACCATCGTTCACAGAACCAAGTAGGATAATATTTGACAATGCTAGGACACAGTTTTGGACACAAAATTTCAGTAGGTAATAGTAGGAAAGTGTCGACACCTGATATATTCTATGCACCTTGCTGAAACTGAATTAAAAAAATAAACTAGACAATAAATCAATTAACCCCTTAATTAGTTATAAACTTCTATGTATCGGTATCCAGGAAATAGGTCAATTTGACTTTAATTGGTTTTTCTGTTTCATAATATTTTCGAATAAGTCGGTGTTTACATGAATAAAAGGCAAAGGCATCAGCTGAGATGATTATTCTAATCATCTCAACAACAGCAAATTTCGAATTATTAACGCCTGAATAAAATTGCTGCATTCGATTTCTGATATCCAATATTTTATTGGTATCCACGAAATTGGTTATTGGTCAATTTGACTCATTTCGTTTCCTAACATTTTTTATGTCGATGTTTACATGAATAAAGAATGCCGTAGATAGAGGTTATGTATGCGAAACCATAAGGAAAACTCACGAATAAGGGGTTATTTTCTTCTTCCTTGTAGTTCTAAAGTCACAAAATACAGTGTTGCCAGCTCTAAAATCACCAATTATTGAAGTCTATGATAGCAATATTGTTATGACAAAATTCATAACAAACATTGCTATAACACTCGAAACAGAATACGTAACATCATGGCCATATTGCTATACATTAGAAAGATAGCAATATGACTAGAATAGCAAGGTTCATAGCAATACGCAAACAGAATCGACCTGATTGTATGAACATGACGCAGTATTTGCTGACATATCAACAATTCTTTCTTATCTTTTGAACCCCACTCTGCCTGATGAATCCTATTTTTCATGACCTTTTTTCCGTTTGTGATGGGCAAACATTTCGTAGATGACATACCCAGGAGACTATCATGTTTTTCCTCATTTTCACGAGCGAGGTGGTGATCATCCTCACCTTGAAGTTCCAGGTTCCCTCGACGAAAACGTTATTTCTCAAGTGACATAAAAGTTGTGTATATTTCCCGACTGCCGATCGAACTTTTACACCGTTTGATTTCCTCAGAGGTTTTTCCGAAGTTCGAAATGTGCTGGCGTATGCGGGATAATTTCAAACTCTTGCTTTTTTGGTTTTCCACAAAGTTGATGTTATAGTCTAACTTATGCTTTGTTTTAACTTTGAATCGATGAATAATTCAAGGCTCTGTTCTGAATTAGTTTTCGAGTTTTGAATATTTCAGATGATTTGTTGACGTTTTGTCTGTTTTTCTTGCAGGAGTTTTGGTGGGAGTCTGTCTGGCCGGCTGGCCGTCCGACGGTCCTATTGACCTGAAACTTTCAGGGTAGGTTGCATTTCGAAAGGCGAGATTATTGGGCAAAATTTTTTTTTCAGAATCTTATTTGAAGAAAAAATTCTACTCATACCTTGAGCTCTATATCTCACAGCAGTGTGCCAAATTTGAACCTGATACAAATAATATTCTTGTAATATGGGGAAAAAATATGTAAAATTTCGTGTTTTTTCTAGATATAACCCAGGAAATAATGATTTCATTATAATGAAACTTGGCAGCTAGTTTGAGGATGTTGAGAGACAACTTTGTGCTAATTTTCGTGGTGATCGTGGTTTTAGAACAATTTTTAAGAGAAATTTTAATTTTTTTTCAAATATTAAATATTCTGTGTTCTCCTTATCATATTTACCTAATTAAATTCTGTATGAACCTTCGAACTGTCATTTTTCGATGAAGTACTGGATTTCAAATCGACATAATATGTATTTTTGGAAATATTGAGAAAATAAAATTTTGAGTGGGTATATCTGCGAATTCATTGGCTGGATTTTACCCATTCAGGAATTTGGCCTTCGTTATTAAGGTCCAAACCGACTCTAGAAATATCGAAGTATCAAGTTGTTTCTTTCGGAAGTTATTGTGTTTACGGTCGGCCGTTCAAAATTTTATTTTGTCAAAAGTACATATTGGATAGAATTAAAATCCAGTATTTCACCGAAAAATTACAGTTCGAAAGTTCATACAGAATGTCATAAAGATGATATGATCAGAAGATCACAGCATATTGAATATTTGGAAAAAAATTTCAATTTTTTTTTTATAGCTTCGCGACAGGAAATCTTGCGGGTTTACCGAAGAATACTTACCCTTTTCAGTATCTACCTGCTGAAATCGAAGCTTTGACAACGAGGCCGCATCAACAGTACACCGCCGGTCAATCTGTCATCCGTTAATTTGGTGAGTTTCTAACGAGTTTCTAGATATTTCTAGCTGTTTACTTCAATATTTTTCGAATTATTTCAATACTTTAATTCACTATGGGACGTAAGAAGTGTGTTGTTCGTGGAGAATCCCGTGAATTGAGTGAAATATCGTATCACAGGTTGGTAACTGCTTTGTTAACAACTTCGTTTTGATTGCGGTCAAATTTTATATCACATGTTGCGGACAGCAATCGCCTTCTTAATATGACGAATGCTACCTCCATGTTGTTTGTTACTCCGAGGCGAAGATTGACAACCCCATCCTCAGTTTTTCCCCTGGCACACGACTCCTGCTGTAGCTGAAGACATTAATCCCAAGCTCGCGAGTAATAAATTCGCGAAATTAGCAGTAATCCGGCACTTGCTTACACATTCGACAAACATAAATTTGGCGCGGGCCGCATTATTGCCGCCTCGATTAATTATATCGAAATTAGAGAGCGAAGCCGTGTCTTCTTCGGAGCGGTCTGGAGTGGCATCCTCTGACAAATTCGTTGGGGTGGTTTTCCATAAATTTTCGAGAATACAGGGGATGCGCCTCTATCTACGAGGCGTCGTCGAAAAATCGGGAATTTAAAATTAAGTTTCCGCCTCGCTGGTGGAGAAATTCAGGGGTTTAAGTGGCTCATATTAAGATCAACTGAAATTTTATTTGAGGTACACCAGGAGGAATGTTAGGGATGTCCACGAGAAAAGGGCTATTTCTGAATGAGCAGTCTGCATTCAATTTCCTTGTAACAGCGAAAAACTACCACATTTACGAGAATCTCAAGATATTTGCTGAGATATGGCAACACTGATGTGAATACGTCATATGTCAAACCTTAAAGGTGAAATTCGGGTGCTTCTTTGACTTCCCTGGGAAAAACTTGAAAAATAGAACTAATAGATCAACCAATTATTATTCGATACAACAATTAAATACAGATTTTTCTGTATTACCTTTACATAATATCTTTCGATATTGATTTGATATCTTACGATATACTTTTATGTCTTCGACGTACTACGTCTTCAATGACAAAATTATTATATCAACTGGCATATAATGATCAAAGTAAAAAACTTGAGAAAAGTGTAAAAAAATGAAATACAACCTAAAAACAATACTAGACACAGTGTTTCATCTCCTATCTTTCGATTTAGAATCATCAGTAGCATTTATTCTATAATATATATCAAAAACTCACCACGTGTTTCTTACGTACACTTCACTTCAACGGGAATAAGCAGGTTTAAGTCCATACGCATGCTTGTTAAAATTGTGCATAGAAACAATAATGCCACAGATTTTACTTAGACCTTCTTCTTTCCTTGAGAAATGAAATGCGGTACAAAACATTTTCCAAAATCTTGGATTGGACTTAAACCTGCTTATTCCCGTTGAAGTGAAGTGTACGTAAGAAACACGTGGTGAGTTTTTGATATATAATATAGAATAAATGCTACTGATGATTCTAAATCGAAAGATCGAAGATAAAACACTGTGTCTAGTATTGTTTTTAGGTTGTATTTCATTTTTTTACACTTTTCTCAAGTTTTTTACTTTGATCATTATATGCCAGTTGATATAATAATTTTGTCATTGAAGACGTAATACGTCGAAGACATAAAAGTATATCGTAAGATATCAAATCAATATCGAAAGATATTATGTAAAGGTAATACAGAAAAATCTGTATTCAATTGTTGTATCAATAGCCTTTAACAAGTTGACTTTTTTGAATTTAATAATTATTATTCGGATGATTCCAAGTATATTTGAAAATATCGACCTGGTAAACGAGCGATCCCAATTCCTGAGAGTTTCTTGCTATGATCTTTTTTATTTCAAACCTGGATTGAAATAACGGCATTGTGTGAATCAACCCTCTTCAAATTCAATGGATTGAGCCACTGTTTCAGCTTATTTTTTTTATTTGATCATGGTCGCCCTTCGTGTCAGGACGAATCGAAACTGTGCAAGATGTCAATACTTACACCACCTTCTGATGAGATGGCGCTTCATTTACGAGGCTTTCAAGGTTATTGTTTAGATATGACAACATATGATGTGAATATGTCGAATGTCAAAACTGACAAAACGATCGTGAAGTATAAAATTGTATGGTGAAAGGCTGATAACGCTCTCCGAATTTCATCTCGAACATTTGCTTTGTGGTTGCAAGAATCAGTGATGGTTTCAGTAAGGAATCTTTTGTGAGAACCATTCGAAAAGAACTCATTTTACATTTTACACACAGCAACTTGATGATTTTTATTCGGGGTACTTGGTCAACGAAAATCCAGATTTGGAGACGGTTCCTTGATAGTAACCTTCCGCAGATGTAAGTTAATCACTGCTCTCCTGCATTACCTGCAAAAAAAGAATTGATTTAGAATTATATTTATATTTTATGACGTGGAAACAAACAGAAAACAGTCTTGAACCACTCAGTCTGGTCGGTTTTTGGAAAAACAGTCCAAATAATATTATAATGTGCTCCTATTCGAAACATATCTGTCCTAGACGTTAAATCATATGGATCGCCCAATTTGCTTCATGGTAACTTATAAATATAGGTATCTATACTCCATTCACTTTTATAATGTAGCCCGGTTGGCCATGACATCGTGACAGATTTCACCGTGTATATTTTGAAAATGTTAGGTTATAGTCATTTTCCTGTCAGATAACTATGCAACGTTGTCCTCTCTACAAAGAGGTCGTAGTAATTACTTATTTTTCAAATGTCAATCTACATTGATAAAGTAATGAAACTGAGAAAATATTATTTGAATTCAATAATTCCAAAGACCTGGCGAATGTTGAAGAAACTTTTGTCTCTGTTAATACTGGAAATATTTCACGTACATAAACATGGTTGGAAGATTCAGTTATGCTTTTTTCTTGTACGGAAATCAAGAATCGAGTGTTTTGGAATTTTACTGAAAAATGATGGATAGAGTAATTCGTTACTTTGTGAGAGTTCATTAGAAAAAAAAATAAACCTATGGAATTCCCTACTTTTCGAAATTCTCAAGAAATAAGCCTTGGTTTTCACTCACATACGTCGAAAATGTTGGATAGCTTGTGTTGAATTATTGATTCCAAATTATCAGGGTTACTATCAGAATAAGCAGATTTCAATTCTACATAGCACTTCCTGATACTTTGCCTCTGCTTCTTCAAAACTACCTTCGGCATTTTTAGTTTGCAAGCGTTATTATGCTGAGATTTAGAAATCTGGAATCGATTGATATTGATAATAGTAGAAATTAAAATTTGGCAACGTCCTTTGACATTGCCGATATTTCATGAGTGCCAACCTGCGTCAGTTTTAAGGGAAAAAACTTGATAAACCTAAATCATGGCCAACCGGGCTACATTATAAAAGTGAATGGAGTATATGTATCGTACGAATGGACTGAAATGTCAAATAAGTAACGAGAATGACTAACACTCAATATGAATTATCATCACTCCCGAAAATCTATTTGGAGAACGAAATTTGAAACGATTTATTCTATGTCTGTTCTTTCCATTTCGAATCGAAACACCAACTTCAGATGAACTGACAAAATGGAGCACTGTTAACAAGTGCATTAAAGATGACGCTAAACTCAGCGTGAGTGCAGAGTGTAGGTTTATCAACAAAATGATGAATAGGATCTCGATAATTCCTCCGAAGGGCTTTTAAAAAGATTTAATTTCTAGTTCTTTCGTAACAGTATTTCCTGTTATGAAAAAATCTAGGTGTTGAGGTGTTGATCCAACAGGTATTAGGTACCTAGAACCCTTTAGACATTCAACAAGGTGAATCGTTGTGGTGAAAGGTAAAATTTCAGTATACTAATTCCTTGGAAAATGCTGCTTCTCTGGGTCCCTATTGTTGAATCGGGAATGGGAGAAAATAGGCGTGTCAACGCTGTTGTCAAAGAAACGCGGTGCATTTTTGATGGAACAATAGAGAACGTTCATACCATCACATTCAAGAATAGGGTCCCTGGTGTAGAGGCTTTGATTAATTAGATGATGTTGGTTTCATCATTCAACCAAGTAGATGCCTTGAGTGGTAGTATGCTCAAATCAGGTGGAAATATCTGTGCATTATTGATGAATCTTCGTGTTTCTAATCAGAAAGACAGGCGATAACTCCCCACCCTCTATTAACTGTAAACAATATCCTCACTTTCGTCACATGCCTGTTTTTAGAGTGTCAGCAACGCCACCTACATTGTCCAGATCCTATTTAGGATACGTCTAATAATGGAACATACACGCAATTTCAATTAGGCGAATTCATTGCACAGGCTGCATTATACCGTGAACACGATACTCTTCGGGCGCTGTTAATTCCACAGTGCTTCTTTCTACAGTAACGCATGCGCGTTCGCATTGTGGTGCGCACTGAATTATGCTGATGTTTGAACAATGAACAATTTTCGAATTGACTTCGGCCCGATGTGTCATGTTGTTCAAACGTTGGAATGGGTTTGTTTCAGCAAAACGACCAGGTTGTTCGGGAACTGTGAGTGTTGCAGGGGAAATAGAAGTGAATTGTCGACGTTGGCGGCAATTCCCTTTTTGGGAGTTCGATTGGTGGTGGCCGATTGTTTTGTCCACACCACTGGGCAATTTCGAACCGATTTTCATTGATTATTGTCTGAATTAACGGATATTCAATCAAAAGGAATAGGAGGAATATTTGTTCTTAACAAACAAATGTGGTGTGAATGCGAAAATGCAGTAATTCTCATAAAACTGAATAATAAAAATGAGGTTTTGCATTCAAAGGGATTTGTCTTGAGTGCACGATATGGCAACGTCGAATCTTTCTCGCAAAGAAAAGAACGTCAAATGTGTTACTTTGCTTAGGAAAACAGAGATAGCTATACTTCGATCTGGTTAGAGTAGAAGACAACGACCAAGGAATAGAAAAAGAAGAGCACAGACTGTCATACTGTCATATTACTGACAAATCGCAAACGGAAATTGTTTGATTATATCGACAAAAACACATGTGTACCACAGAATATGAATAAATATTTCATTATTCTATAGTAAAACAAGCTTTCCTACTAAACACCGTTGGCAAATCCCTTCAAATTTTAAAACCCTAATTTTGAAATCTGATTTTGAATACTTCCTGAAGGTAATTTGAGAAAATGATGAATCAAACCCATAAAATTTATGTTCAAATTTGCATTTGCAGTAATAACCCAAATTCAGGAAAAACCCTCATTCCCAAGCATAGTGTGATCTTAACATATACACTTGATGCATTTTTAAGTTGAGGAAGCTGCTGATGAGATTTCACTGAAATTTCGCATGAACAGCGAATAAGAGATAATCTGTATTCAAGAAAATATCGTAAAGTGAAATTTCGATCAGATAAATCAACGAAAAGGGTAGGGAGATTTCACACATTCATTAGTTTTGTCTTCGCAATCGAGCTTCAAATGTGTGTGTCCACAGTAAGCACAATAACTTCCGAAAGAAATAAACTACAGATTAGATCGAATATATATACAGGTACTTATCGAAAAATTACAGATCGAAGGTTCATGAGGATAATATAATCAGATGATCACAGAATATTGAATATTTGAATTTTGTTCTAATGACACGATCATCATGAAATTTCGCACAAAATTGTCCATCAGAATATTCGAGTTAGCTGCCAAGTTTTATCATGATTCAATCAGTATTTTTCGAGTTATTCCGAAAAAAACAACGATATTGAGAAAAAAATTTTCGTGAGTATGCTCATGGTCTGAAAACCCCACATGCAAATACTCAGCAAAAAACTAATGAAACGTCTAATATGCCATCGCGTGAATCACCCTGTATTTCGCAGTTTGTCAAGTAACTCTGAATACGCCATACCAAATTTTTGGAACTGGTTGACTGATCCAAGTGAACAAATATTTGAAACGTACTATGGATTTTACCTCTTCAGTATGCTCGTCCCCGAAACTAAACACAATGTTGGTTTTGTCAGGAGGACAATCAACGGTAACGAGAGCCCTGCCTCCCGAAACTATCCAGGCAAATCCTGACATAATTTCAGCTCCCGCTCTTCGTAAAAGGACAGGATTGGGTTGAATACCGTTCGTCAGACGGACAGACGAAGCCTCGTTCGAGAGATGTGCGTCAAATGGGCCCCGAAAGGGCAGAGGATAATTGCCTGTGTGCTCTGCATCATAAATACCAATTATTCTATGGCGCCCAACGTGGAGCCTTGCCACAATCCGAAATTTTCGTTATATCATTAAGCCCGGAGCAGACTGAAAGGGGATTTGCACAAATATTGTGACTGACCGGCTGGATACGCGGAATGATTTATGAGGTACGGATGCTTCTGCATAATGAATTCGAGGTAAAAATGTATAATGTGGTGGGAATTATGATTATTCAATTGTATATACATGTTGGATGGAATGAAAGAATTTTGACGTAATCCGGGAACAAAGCGGATACATATGCTCATTAGCGGAGGCCATATTTTGTCCGGGAATTCATTACATAAAGTTGACAGGAAGATTTCGGGTGAGGCTGGGATTATTCATTCAGTGGAAATCATTTACGATTATTTGATTAGATTTCTGTGATCCAATGAAATTTTCAAGTGTCATTTTTCCTGATTAGAGTCAGGAGAAAAATACAAGTTGATGAAATTCCATAGAAGGCAGTGTTTCATTTCCTACATTCGGATAAATATTCCAAAAGAAATTGAAGTGAAGTTTTCCATTTCCACAATAAATTTTTTTTCCTAGTTCTAAACTCACCATAAAACTATAGGAAATTATCATATGGAAAGCACATATCGTTCATCCCAAGTGAACATAAATGTCTTCCTCTTGCCGATAGTAAACACAATAACTTTCGAAACGAACGACTTAGAAACTATCTGCAGTAGTAGGTTTGTACCTTAATTACGGAGGCCTTATTCTTGAATGTTTAAAATCCACCCAATGATTCCTCAGGTATATCCATTCAATATTTTATTTTCTCAATATTTCCAAAACTACAGAATTAATCGAATTGAAATCCAGTAATTGATTGGAAAACGACAGCTTGAAGGTTCATACAGAATTTCGTGAAGATGATATGATCAGAAGACCGCAGTGTTTGAATATTGAAAAAAGTTAATTCTTTTCCTCAAATTGTTCTAATGAAACGATCAACACGAATTTTTGCACGCAGTTGATCAGCATTCCCAAACTAGTCGCTAAGAATCATCATTGAGTTAGCATTTTTCGAGCTATTCCGGAAAAAACAACGATACCGAGGGAAAATTTGACATATTTTTTCCGATATAAGATGGAATTTCGAATGGAAGATATGTTCAATATTTTCCGAGGCGCAGAAATTTTGTAAAAAAATTTCATACATTTTGGAATGAAAATTTTTTTAAAATTTTCTTACAATAGACGACTTAGGCCGAAGTTGCCAACCCACAATTTTTTTTACAAATTTACTATCACTAGGGGACGAGAATTTCAGGACAAATTCGACATGATAAGGTTCGCGTTATTTATAAATATCCGTAAAAGGTGCCTCAGCTCTTCAAACAACATAATTCCTTCCAAATATAGGGTTCTGTTAAGGTCATCTCTGATTGGCTGAAATTTGAGTTGGGATTCCTGATTTCATGTTAATAGTGTCAAATTTGTATAGGACATGTTCCGCAAATCAACTTGGTTATTTCGGTTGCCGGTTTTCCATTCCGTAAATATGAAATATTCGGAATTTGAATGATGAAAAAACGTTCTTTCTCTCACCAAAACGACTGTCAATGTTCTATGGTAACATATCCATAGCATAGAAAAATCTTTATTTACTTTATGATCCATAGAACATAGAAGAGACAACAAACAACAATGGAAAAATTACTAGGTATGGTCTATGGATCATAAGGTAAATAAAGATTGTTCTCTGCTATGGATATGTTACCATAAAACATCGATTGTCGTTCTGGTGCATAGGCCTAATATGTCTATGTTCTAGTGACAGAAAGATTGCTTTTTCATCAATCAAATTCGGTAATAAATTTCTTATTTCAGGAACCAACCGAATATTTCATATTTACAGAACGGAAAACCGGCAACCGAAATAAGTTAATTTGCGGAACATATCCTTTATAAACTTGACACTATTAACATGAAATCAGGAATCCCAATTTTAATTTCAGCCTAACAAAAACCTATATTCGGAAGGAATTATCTTGTTTGAGGAGCGCGGCATCTTTCACGGATATTTATAAATAACGCGAACCTTATCATGTACAATTTGTCCTGAAATTCCCGTTCCCCAGTTATATTAAATTTGTGAAGAAAATTGTGGGTTGGCAACTTGGGCCGAAGTCGTCTATTGGACCCATACGAAATTCTGCTCTAGGCCCTTTTTTAAGAAAGTTAGAGCACACACGGACGGCCGGGCGGACAGAATCCAATTTAGATCCAACCTAGTCGTTTGAAACCGATTTCAGCTTAAAATTGGAAAATTACAATAATTATGACGAAACTATAACGCGCTGTTCCCTAGAACAAGCGCGTAAAAAACGACATATTTCTTATATCGGCCAACATGGATACCTACTCTAAATATAGAAACAGGTTGGCCTTAGTAGACTGCATAACGTTACACGATCCCAATAAGGCCTTAACCATACTGAAACGCTTCAATGGGCTTTCCGTACTGCCGGATGTTTTCCACTGATGCGTGCATTTCATGGATAGACCTTGTTTCACGCTCATAATAACCTATATTTATCGATTTCGAGATAAATCAACTTTGTTGATGGGATATTTGTGTGTTGAGGGGTCGTGTTTGTTCATTTTGGACATTTGGGTGTTATTGGAAATTGTTTACGATGTCGGAATAATTCGCTCAATATTGGCCGCTTCTGATGGAATAGTGAGAATATCTGCTGAAGATTTTTGCGGGCTCATCCTGGGAAATGTGGTTGAAATATTGAGTTGGACTAATTAATAGATAATCCTTAGTCAAATGCATCAGGTCTTCCAAGAGCACCGTGACTCACGAAGGAACAGTATTGAAAACGAAAGGGGATTTAAGATATATATTGACTAAAATTAAACCAATTAACGAAAAACAGAAATTAAAAACTATGTTTTGGTGAATTATTTGATAGAATAAAATAATAAATATTTGATAAAAGCAAATAATAAACCTCAGTGATCGACCAAAAAAAAAAATTAACCCCCCCTGAAAATTTCACAGTTCATATTTTGAATAAATTGAAAAAAAAATTCATCCGTCCGCCGTCCGTTGCTTTCACCTGAAAGTAATGAACCGAAATCCGTGAAACTTTGGACAAAAATCGTGCGTCGCTCGAGATTGATCCTCCGAGCTTTTCAGCAGGATCAGTGTACTCTAAGTGCTCAAAACTGGGAGAAGCGAAAAAAATATTTCTCGAAAACTTAGCACCGAATTTTCATGAAACTCTCGACGTTGATTACTGATGCATAACTCAACCTACAAATTTTCACCCGGATGATTTTTGACCAGTTGTCTCTGAGTTATAAAGAAAAACGCTGCAAATTGTGAAAATATATGAATAATATATAAGTTTTGTTTGAGATATCAATGGTACTGGGTTATTTAAATAAAAATAATCTAGTAAAGCACTGCCGTGAAGGCAGCAGCTTTTGCGCGCATGTTCAATATAGATGACCGCTTCGGCAACGAAGTTGAATATGCGCGCTAAAGCTGCTACCTTCACAAAAGTGCTTTTCTAGATTTTTTTTCAATAAATTACTGGATTTCAATTCGATCTTATCTGTATATTTGGACATTGGAAAAATAAAATTATATCCACGGAATCATTGGGCGGATTTTACCCAATCACGAACTCGACCTTTGTAATTAAGCCCCAAACCTACTCTACAAATATCGAGTTTCTAAGTAGTTTCTTCCGGAAGTTATTGTATTCATGGTCAGCCTAACGGCCGGACAGAAAAATAATTCTGAAGATTTTTCATTTATTTTTTGTGTAAATCAGTCAGATCTAGAGTCTGAGTCTGAAGCGTAAGAGTTCAATAGGTGATTTCTATAAAAATTGCTTTCCACCTAATTTTGGACAGTTATTTCACAGAAAGTGGGAGCAAAACATAAAATATCCGTGAAAAATATTTCGATATTGCCAACTGAAATATAATTTCCCTAAACAATTTGAAGTATAGTGAACTGAAGCTAAGTCAGAAGTTGAAGAGTACCAATACATCTAGGCATGTGTGAAATTTCTTGAGGTTGGTTCCGTAAAAAATCCAAAATGTCATATCCCAGAATATATCAAACTAATTCCACCTTAAGTTTGCATGATCATTCAAGCAGTCATTTGACAGTTGAATAGTCAATTTTATTTCGATCGAACTATATTTTTGGTTATTTTGGGAAATTTCGAATGATTGTATCCACGGAATCATTGGTTGAATTCGACCCATTAATGAACTAAAACTTCGTGATCAAGCCCCAAATCTGCTCTACAAAGGGACGAAGGGTGAAAGAAGTGTCAGGAATTCGTATTTCAATGAGGATTTTTTGAATTTTGGGCCTTAACACAATTAAGTTTTCAAGAAAATTGAGGTCTTTTGGCACTTTGGCGCCGTTTTAGTCCAAATAATTGTTTAAAAGCATACAGTCCCCCGACTATAACGGGGAAACATTCGGAGGCACCGTTCGTTTTAATTTAAATTTTTTTTTGGTACGAATGGTTGGAAAAACAAGAGAGAATGCGCAATGTTGCCATTTATTCATATTCAAGAATTTTGTGGAAAATGAAACTGAAATGAAGTGGAATATAGAAAAATCAATAACATAAGGCATTTCTACTGAAGAACTAAGTGCATCCCAAACGAAATCTTCAAATAATAATCACTGATGCCTTGAGTACGATACCCCGTTTTCTCCTATTATCGTCGAGATTTCATGATTCCAATATGTCTCGCTGCTATTGGCATCGTTGCAGCATGCAGACCGTGGGCAGGCTGCTGACCTTGTGATGTTTACGAAGTTTTATGCAACTTGAATGTGGCTATGTTGCCGAGAGCCACGAAGCCGTAATTTACCAGGCCGCGTTAATGTTTCTTCTTAAGTGGGATACTAATCGTTTCGGTGACACAGAAATTCAAAAATAATTGCAGTGCAATCATTTGTGCTACCTTGGCGGAGGAAATTAATTTGTATATTCGTACGCGAAAAATGAAATCAGAATGAATTATGGAAGTTTTTCCGATTTCTCCTTGTTTTCTCGTACTGAAAAGCGACCAAGAGGTCGTTGCTCCAGTCAATTTATCGTAATGAAATGCAAATGGATTACGTACGCTTTCGCACTATCGAAAGAGTCATATCAGAAACAATTATTGTAATTTTCTACTTTTCCAATGTACGGAGCGACACTTTGTCGGTAATGTAATCTGCAATTACAAGGGCAATCTTAGCGACGACTATATTTTTCATGAAATTGAACACAACCACAGGAAATTTTTCTTTGAATATTTATCCTATACAGTGCGCGTCAAAATTATGGAACAAATTTATTTTCTCAAAAGAAAAATCTTTGCCAACAAAATCCTGAAACAAGTCAATTTTTGTTTCACTTTTACCAAATTTATATGCATTTTTGAAGGATTTTTGTTGCACCCTTTGCCATCCCCATCAACCCTCTAAATCTTTTGAATAGGGAAAGTAGGTCATGTGGTACTTTTTTGGCAAGTTCTTTGTATCTTCTGTACAGGCGTGAAGAAAGTTTTAGAGAAAAATTTTTTTTTTAAATTAGTTAGTTCAAAGAGGTGTTCAGTATGTGCACTTTTTCATGGCTCATTCACTTTGAGACGATGGTACCTGATGAAATTTGTCACCGAATGAAAGTCGATCATTACAGTTTTGTTCATGCACATTTTTCCACGCCTACGAACCCTTTAATGGCGAAAAAAATAATTTTCACTTGAGAGGGTTGAAAGTTGTGCATGAACAAAACTGGTCGACTTTCATTCAGTGACAAATTTCATCAGGTACCATCGTCTCATAGTAAATGAGCCATGACAAAGTGCACATACTGAAAACCTCTTTGAACTCAGTAATTTAAAAAAAAAATTTTCTCTGAAAATTTCTGCACGGCTGCGAAGAAGATACAGAAACCTTGCCAAAAAAGAACCACATGACCCACTTTCCCTATTCAAAAAACTAAGAGGGTTGATTGGATTGAAAAATTACACTTCGAAGGTTAATATAAAATCTCGTGAGGATAATATGATCAAAAGATCGCCGAATATCGAATATTTTAACAAAAAAAAATTATTTTTTTTTCAAATACCTGTTGATTGCCAAACTTTTTCATCAGGAAGTAAAGCTATTTAGTGGAGTCAATACGTGAAAATATTACCGTCTTGGCAACGAATTCGAAAATGCGCGTCGAAGCTGCTTACTTCACGTCTGTGCTTTCCTAGATTTGTTTCTGGTTGAAACAGAAAAACCCTCGGAAAAAAACCCAACAAACTAATAGTTATAGAGTGGAAGGCTTTGTAATATAAGGTAATAATATAATGGGGGTTTTTCCTGAATTTGGGTTATTACCGCAAATGCAAATTTGAACATAATTATTATGGGTTTTATTCATCATTTTCCCAATCTACCTTCAGAAAGTATTCAAAATCAGGTTTCGAAATTGGGGTTTGGGATTTGTCATGCATGCACGAAGTGACAACGTTGTTCAGTAGAATTGCTTTTTCTGCTATAGAATAACGAAACATTTATTCCTATTCTGTGGTACACAAGTGTTCTCATATAACCAAACAATTTACGTTTGCGATTTGTCAGTAATATGACAGTATGCCAGTCTGTGCTCTTCTTTTTCTATTCCTTGGTCGTTGTCTTTTACTCTAACCAGATCGAAGTATAGCTATCTCTGTTTTCCTAAGCAAAGTAACACATTTGACGTCCTTTTCTTTCCGAGAAAGCTGAATTCGACGTTGCCATATCGTGCACTCATGGCAAATCCCTTCAAATGCAAAACCCCATTCTTATTTTTCAGTTTTAGGTGATCAAAAATTTTTTTAAAAATATAATATTGAAATTATATGTTTGAAACGTGATGTTCTGAAGGTTTTTCATGAAAATAACTGCATTTTCGTTTGAAGGAAAAACCCCCATTCTTCGTTCGGAATTTTTAGCGTTTCAGATATCTCTCAAGAAATCTATCTTTATACTTCATTCTCGAATCCAAGGTACTAGAACACATCTGGTTCATTCATTATCCATGACTCAATGGTAAAACTTAAGCCATCAAAAACAGATAAAGTCAAAAACTTACACACTTATTAATGTAGAAGAAGTCATTTATACGACCAACTCGTGATAACTTTTTTCGGGAACTCCCATTAAGAATACACGCAGTTATTTTCAACCCTTCGTTGATATACAGGTCCTCCAAAATTGGAGGTACAAACGAAAAGGAAAAATTCCTTGCAAAATTTCAAGAGAAAAAAGAACTAAAAATATTTTATCGCAAGCGTGTTTCGTATTCGAGATTCAAGTTTTCACGCGCTTGTTCTGGGGAACAGCGCGTTATCATTTCGTCACGATGTCTGTAATTTTCGAATTTTGAGCCGAAATTGGTCTCAAACGACTAGGTTGGACTCACTGATGAATCCGTGGTCAAAATTGATTCTGTCCGTCCGGCCGGCCGTGTGCGCCTTAACTCTCGAAAGAAAAGACCAGGAGTCGTGAAAGTTTCAAGTTAGGTTAAGATCCTGAATATCTCGGCTGAGTTCGTTAATGGGCCAAATCTGCCGAATGGTTTTTGTGCTACAGCCATTTGAAATTTTTATTTTTCAATAACTCGAAAAATATTTGTCTGATCGAAATGAAACTCGGTTGAAAGATGTAAAGTGTCGATAAGAAGATTTATCCATGGAAAAATTCGAAAAAAATTTTTTTTTTGAAAATTTTTATATTTCATTAAAATTTCATCATTTCGCAATGTGAACAAACGCGTAAAAGCTGCTGACTTCACGTCAGTGCTTTTCTAGATTTATCACACGGTATCTTTATTTCACAAGATAGTCAACTCCAATTTGACACAGATATTAGCTTTGCTTTGGTTCTCAGTTCAGAACTGTTCGGAACGGTTCGAGTATACACGATTTCGATGTTGTATTTCGGTTCATTTCGGAACCAGTTCTTCATTGTCTCCAGTAAGTTTATCGTATCTGCTAGTGATTTCAGGGAAAGAAATTTTCAGAAATCCTCAGAATAATCTGAATTGTCATTAAGATCCAGCTAGTAAGCTAAGGTATAAAATAATATAATAATATAATCAATAAATAAATAAATTTTTAGTTTTTGCGCGCATGTTCTAAGGGAACAGCGTTTCGTCCAAATGTCTGTAATTTTCGATGATTGAGCCGAAAATGGTCTCAAACGACTAGATTGGACTCACTGATGACGAATCCGGTGTCAAAATCGATTCTGTCCGGCCGGCCAGCCGGCCGTAGACACGATAACTGTCGAACGGAGGGAGCTAGCGACTTGAAACTTTCTGGGTAGGTCGCGCAATGGAATGCCGCGATTGACAATCACCAAATCGGTGGAACAGTTTCGGAGTTATAGTCACTTGGAATTTTGAAGTTATTTATTTTTTATTTCAGAAACGATTTGAGCGATTGGATTCAAACTTGTCAATTGGGTGGAGTATAACAACGCGCAACTTTGAGCCAAATTTTGTCAGAAGCCTACCGTCAGTAAATAAAAAAAAAAATTTTTTTCAAATTTTTTTTCAAAAAAATTGTATTTTTCGGGAACCATTCATCATATTCAGAAGAGAGTTCCACTCGGACCTTAAGCTTCATATTTAACAGCAGTGTACCAAATTTCAGTTCGATGCGATCTTAAGTTTTGGAGATATAGGGAAAAAATATATCAAATTTCAAGGTTTTCTTCTCGATATCGTTGTTTTTTTCGGTATAACTCGAGAAATACCAATTCAATTCTGATAAAACTTCGCAGCTAGTTTGAAGATGCTGAGAGACAACTTCATGCAAAATTTCGTGAGGATCGTGTCATTAGAACAATTTGAAAAAATCCAAATTTTTTTTTCGAATATTTAATATTCTTCTCATCATATTATCCTCATTAAATTCTATATGAACCTTCAAACTGTCATTTTAAGTACTGGAGTTCAATTCGATCTAATATGTATATCTGTAAACTGCTGCCTTCACGGCAGTGCTTTTCTAGATTTTTAATAGATACTTTCTTGATCTGTAGCAATTATTCATAAGGATTTGATAAACTCGTAAAATCATCTTGTGGAGTTCAGAAACTATGAGAAAAAACTAAAAAAGAATTCAAACTTCAGCACCCTGTATCTTGATCACATGTCATGTTTATGGGACTTTTTTCCTAAAAATCACGCAAGAAATCTTCTCTCCTCCTATGTACCCGCAATTTAGCGACACCTTGTTATTTCGAGACCCTGAATTTTACCGATAATTCATGGATCAATAGACGCGTATCCTAATTTATACCCTTAATGACGCGAAAAGGCCACACATGCCATCTGTTGTTCTGTCAACAAGAAACGAGGCATATTCGAGGTCAAAGTAGGCGACACTATACAATTTCACTATATTTCCTCCCCTCGCTTCGTCCCATGACGATTGATTGAAATTGTGAAGCCTCAAAAGAGAGAATTCACGAAGAATATGTTTCAACCCCATGTTATCCTGCCTGATTGACACTTATTCGGTTTCCTATGTGTACAGGGGATGCGTTTGTTACCCCGTTGGATAATGACGTATTTTGTGGTAAAATCAGGCGATAGGGGTGCCTCAGAGGTTCGATTTCACGTGACGTTCTAGAATATATTTGTTATGGATGCGAGTTTCGAGAGGTAAAGGTTTTATAACGGTTGAAGTCGAGATTAAAGTTATTTCAGGTGTCCCACAGCAGAGGGCGTCTTGAAAAAAGTGACGTTGAATTCGAATTAGGGTTCAGTTTATCAGTGATGCTTGATTCTACTTCGAAACTGAATTTTGCCAAAAAAAGAACAGTCACCTATTCAAGTATTATCATCTTCCGATGCAGCTTTACTTCGAAATGATTTCAGGAGTTTCTAATCATATTATTCTCACCAAATTCCGCATGAACCTTCATGTCGCCATTTTTCAGCCAAGTTCTGAATTTCTATTTAATCAGATCTGTAGTTTCCTTAATATTGGAAAAATAGAATTTCGAATGCAAAATGATTAAGGTCTATCAAGTTTTTTTACTCAAAACTGCGTAGGTTGGCACTCTTGAAATATCGGCAATGTCAAAATAATTGTTGCCAAGTTGCCAAATGCCCATGCCAATTTTTAATCTCAATCTTAACATAATCATCACGCTTGGAAACTAAAAATGCCGAAGGTATTTTTGAAGAAGCAGAGACAAAGTATCAGGAAGTGCCATGTAGAATTGAAATCTGCTTTTGGTTTATTATTTGATAAAATAAAATAATAAACCTTGGTGATTGACCAACCAAAAAAAAATTGTAACCCCCCCTGAAAATTTCACAGTTTACGTTTTGGAGTATGTAGATTTGAATGAACGAATGAAAAAAAAACATCCGTCCGCTGTACGCCGTCCGTTGTCCGGGGCTTTTCTCTGGAAGTACTGAACGGAAATTCTTGAAACTTGGTAGAAAAATCGTGTGTCACTCGGGGTTGATCCTCCAAGCTTTTCAGCAGGATCGATGTACCCTAAGGGCTCTAAATGGGGGTTGGGGGGAAAAAAAATTATTTCTCAAAAACTTATCACCCAATTCTCATGAAATTTTAAATGTTGATTACTGTTGCATACTAACTAACATAACATAACTAAACGTAAAAAATTTTACCCGGATGATTTCTGACAAGTGGTTCCTGAGTTATAAAGAAAATAAACGCTGCAAATTTCCAATAATGTCGAAAATGAATCATAGCATTCGGTTGGTTGAGTTATCAATGGTATATTGGGTTATTCCAACTAAGAAAATAATAAACCTTTGTGTAAAATTTGCAGTGTTTTTCTGATAGTAACCCTGCTAGCTATCCAACATTTTCGACGTATGTGAGTGAAAACCCAATTCAGAGTATCGTTCACATAGATTCTCAAGAACTTGAGAATTGAGTAAGTTCTTTTAAGGTGACGCAGGGTCTGTAGTACTACCACATTTTCATACTGGAGTATTCCAAGTTGTGCAACAAGGTATTTAACTATTCTCTGCAGACTTGTTTCTTGAGAATTTCGAAAACTAGGGAATTCCATAGGTTTGTCTGTCTTTAAAGTAAGGAATTTGAAAGTTTGTCTGTTCGTTTAGAAGTTTTACTGCAGGGTTATTCGAGTTTCTTCAACATTCGCCAGGTCTTTGGAATTATTGAATTCACATAATATTTTCTCAAATTCATTATTTTCGCAAAGTAAATTCACAATTTGAAGAATACGTAATTACTACGACCTCTATGTAGAAAGGACAACGTTGCGTATTTATCTGACAGGAAAATCACCACAAACTACGTTTCCAAAATATATACGGTGAAATGTGTCAGAATGTCATGACCAACCGGGATAGTTTATAGAAGTGAATGGAGTATAGCTCAAAGCCGCCTCATCCCAATTCATCAAATATTTCCGCGACGGTAGCTGGGAATCAAAAGGCAATTATCTATTCCGAATTCACAGTTATGCAGTCACGGTTCCTCAAAATCTATGTCTTTCTATCTATGATGTACACAGTTTATTCAAAGTAAGATATTGCACTGAATGCCCATTGGGTCTAGCGTGCTACCGGCTCAATTCTCAATTGAACCACAGACCAACAAGACAAATCACTTCATCGTTTGCGGGAATCGCGTCTCTCCGACCTTGAGAAATTTAACAGACATAAACACACTTTCTTCTTCCTCGAAACAGCTGTCAAGTTGAATACTTGATTTTGGAATATCTAAAATCGAAATGTAAAAACGGATTTGTCGGGATTCAGGAATCACAAAATCAAAATCAGACTTAGAATTTTCGATGAAACCATTTGAGAAGCAAATTTATAACACCAAAGCGAGTGTTTTGTCACATCTTGAACTCCTGTAGAAGAACTCGGTTGGAATAAATGAAAATTTTGGAAAAATGTTAAGGAAACCCCGTTTATCTTAATCAGAGAATCTTTGTAGTTTCACATCAATTGAGATTCATTTCAATGTAAAATCAAACTATGACCAACTTTGTTCGATTCCAATCCTAGTGTTTGTGCAATCATATACAATTATATTAGACATCCCATCGTTTTAATTGAATAATGGAGGTTGTAATGCTTTTACTTCAGTTGCGATTCCTTTATATTATATAAAATGAACATTTTGAATGAGTCCACCTAAGTTCGATTCCAATTCTTGTTGTATAATTAAAACATATAATGAGGACTGTCATCATAAAATAGAACCTCAAAGATGACTAAACAATTGATTTGGTTGTAAAAAACTGTTTGGATTATATTCTTAAAAGGAACAGATACGAAATTATTCATCAATTAATAGGATGAAAAATTAATTTCAGTTTGTTTACATGTTTATAACCTCTTCAAGCGAGTCCGAAAACGGCGAGAGTGACGTAATCCTATTCCTGCAATCTGATTGGCACCCCAAAGCACCCCAAACGCCTGCTAAAATTCTGATTAGCTCGATTCAGGGTCATATCTGCGTTGACATAGATTTCCTAAGTAAATGACGCGAGTGGTTTATCTGGTTGATCTGTGATTGAACTGTGGAAAAAAGACTATATATCGCTAATAGCATCAGAAGGCTACTACCGCTAACTAATAAAAACAGAAGCAACAGAATTATCCAAACTTTCTAATACTACTTCTACCATACAATTCTCTACAAACAATCGAAACCTTCATCCGATACCATCATAGAACAATCCTTCCAATCCTGATCCGCCAGATAAAACCTCCAAATGGCAAACCCCAGGCGTACCAACATAGCTCAAAGCCGCAGCATTACAATTCATCGGATATTTCCGCGACGGTAGCTGGGAATCAAACGGCAATTAGCTATTCCGAATTCATAGTTATGCAGTCACGGTTAATCGGATAAACTCATTCGAACGTATTAGGCGACTGCAGGACTAACGGTTCTGATCCCTCAGAATACCAATGATGCAGAACGGGAATAAGTAACCAGGCAATTCCCGGATTAGGATAGTGGTTCGGATGCCGATATGTATAGTGAGATTATGGAGTTAGGTTTAAACACGATGGAGAAGTCATCGAGAAGACACTTCAAATTTCACATCAAAACCAACGAGCTTTTTCCGATGCTGTTCTAGGGAACAAGAGCGTTATCATATCACCCAAATATACAGGGTGTTTCTTAATTATATGCTAAGATTTGAGGAAGCGATTCCTGGATCTGAACCTCAAAAACCTTCAAAATAAATTTAAACATACACAAAAGAGGGTAAGAGTTGCAGACATTTGAATAATCTCCATTCACTTTCATAAACTATCCCGGTTGGCCATTACTTAGGACTATCACTTTTCACTTGAAACTGATGCAGGTTGGTACTCGTGAAATATCGGCAATGCATGTCAAAATAGTTCTCAGCGTCGTTGCAATACTCTCAATGTCAACAAAATCACGCTTGGAAACTGAAAATGCTGAAGGTAGTTTCGATGAAGCAGAGAAAAAGTATCAGGAGGTGCTATGTAGAATTGAAATCTGCTTTTTTTGAATAACCTGATAATTTGGAATCAATAATTTATCAAAAGCTATCCAACATTTTTGACGTATGTGAGTGAATGAGTAAAAAATCCAGCGTGTCGTTTATATAGATTCCCAAGAACTTTGTAAATTGAGCGAAATATTATCATCCATCTTTGTTTAAATAAATAGAAGAGTATTGGGAATTTGGATTATTTATTGTCTGCTACTTTGATAACAAAGCCAACGTTTGGAAGACAAATTTCCTCTTTATCAAGGCTAGTTAACTAAATTGTACAGACAAAAAACAAGGTGAAGTACCAGGGCAACATCATACATCATATTGTCGTTTCTCAAGTAGTTTCATGTATGATGTTGCCCTAGTACTTCACCTTGTTTTTTGATATTTCTAATTTTATTGACGTAGTCTGTACAATTTAGTTAACCAGCCTTAATAAAGAGGAAATTTGTCGTCGAAACGTTGGCTTTGTTATCAAAGTAGCAGACAATAAATAATCCAAATTCCCAATACTTCTCTATTCATTTGTAAATTGAGTTAGTTCTTTTAAGATGACACAGGTTATGTAGTACTACTACATTTTCATACTGGAGTATTTCAAGTTGTGCAACAAGGTATTTAAATGTCTTCTACAGACTTATTTCTTGAGAATTTCGAAAAGAAGGGAATTCCATAGGTTTGTCTGTTCGTTTGGAAGTTTTACTGCTGGGCTATTCGAGTACTCTTATTTTTTTCTCGAATGAACTAGATATCACAAAGTAACGGACTACCCTATCCATTATTCTTCAGTAAAATTTCAACACTCGATTCTTTATTTCCGTACAAGAAAATAGCATAACTGAACGTTCCAACCATATTTATATAGTGAAATATTTCCAGTTTTAACACAGAAAAACGTTTCTTCAAAATACGCCATGTCTTTGGAATTATTGAATTCACATAAAATTCTCTCAGATTCATCATTTTCCCGAAGTGAATTCACATTTTGAAAAATACGTATTCACTACGACCTCTACGTAGAGAGGACATAACATTTTCAAAATTTACACGGTGAAATGTGTCAGAACGTCTTGGCCAATCGGGATAGTTTATAAAGTGAATGTAGTATACGTAATAGAAATTTTTTTCAAACTTTACTGATTTCAACAAAATTTTGCAAACAGTTGCAAATCCTTGCGCTCCAACTAACTGCTAAGTTTCAATTCAATCGTGTCAGTAGCTATCGTAATATCATGAAAATAACCTCAAAACTTCAAATGGCTATAACTCCGAAATCATTCAACCGATTTTTAAGTCGATAGGGTCTTCCGTACTTCCGTAATCGTGCGTACGAACGGCCGGACAGAATCGATTTTAAGACCGGATTCGTCATCAGTCCAACCTAGTCATTTGAGAACATTTTCGGCTCAAAATTCGAAAATTACAGACATTTGGACAAAAACTATAGCACTCCGTTTCCATAGAGCATGCGCGCAATAACAAAACTTCCAGATAGCACTTGACGTGTTGTTGCATTCTTCAGTTATTGTTTTCACTTCTTGAGAATAATGAATTAAAGAAGTACCAACATGAAGAGTTGAGTGCACGGCATATTTGAAATGGCCATCCTTCAAAACAACATGTCACTCAAACCTGTGACATCATTTCACCATTGAATGTGCTTAATAGTAGTAAAGTCCATTATTTCCTGGATTTTTTTGGCAGTTTGTTGGATTCTTCTGTTATTGTTTTTACTTATTGAGAATAATCAAATAAAAAAATCTAACGGCCGACTGCGTAAACACAATTACTTCAGAGAAACAACTTAGAAACTCGATATTTGTAGAGCAGGTTTGGACCTTAATTACGAAGGCCGAATGCGTGAATGGGTAAAATCCACCCAATGATTCCGCAGATTTACCAATTCAAAATTTTATTTTCCCAATATTTCCAAAAATACAGATCAGATCGAATTGAAATCCACTACTTCATCGAAAAATCAATGTTTGAAGGTTCATACAGAATTTAATGAGGATATGATAAGAAAATCACAAAATTTTTTTTCGAAATGTTTTAATGACACGATCATCACGAAATTTTGCACAAAGTTGTCTTTCAGCATCTTCAAACTAGCTGCGAAGTTTTATCAGGATTGAATGGATATTTCTCGAGTTATACCGAAAAAAACAACGATATCGAGAAGAAAACCTCGAAATTTGAAATATTTTTTCCCGATATCTCCAAAACATATGATCGTATAGAACTGAAATTTGGTACACTGCTGTGAAATATGAAGCTCAAAGTCCGAGTGGAATTTTTTTGGATATGATAAACGGTTTCCGAATGAAAAATTTTTTGGGAAAAAATTTTTTTTTAATTTACTGACAGTATGATTCTGACAAAATTTGGCTCAAAGTTGCTTGTCATTATACTACACCTAATTGCCAAGTTCAAATCCAATCGCTCAAGTAGTTCCTGAAATAAAAAATAAACAACTTCAAAATCTCAAGTGGCTATAACTCCGAAACTGTTCGACCGATTTTTTCCATTAACGAACTTAACCGCCGCATTCCAATGCGCGACCTACCCTGAAAGTTTCAAGTTGCTAGCTCACTCCCTTCGACATTTATCGTGTCCACGGACGGCTAGCCGGACAGAATCGATTTTGACACCGTATTCGCCATCCGTGAGTCCCACCTAGTCGTTTGAGACCACTTTCGGCTCAATAATCTAAAATAACAGACATTTGGACAAAACGATTGCATGCTGTTCCCCTAGAACATGCGCGCAAACAGTACTAGCATAAAGGGTCGAGTGCACAGCATATTTTAAATGATCATCCATCAAAACAAGGTGTCACAGGTGTTTAACAGTAGAGAAGTCCATTTATTTCCTGGATTTTTTCGGGAGTTCTCGAAAATAAAAAAAAATCAAGTTACAAATTCATCGGAAATCTTTCAATGAACCACAGAGCACATTGAAACCCGATAACCGTGGCTGATCAAACCATCGAATCCAACCTCCGACGATTCCCCAATTCAAAAACGTAAAAACGATCGAACTAGGAGGAAGTTTGAGAAATCCAATACTTAAACCGGCCGCGTCTTTCATCACAAAAGAAAGCATTGTGGCCGACTCGACTTAGTCAGAACTCCGTTCTAAGAAACCGTCATTGACGTTATTCGATACTCGACGAATTATTATTTGCGTAACACGATATGTTTAGGCCCATTGTGAGAACGGTGAATGAGATGTTTATGAGGTAAGAATACAGGGGTTTGCGATAACAGACTGTTGAGTTGTGGGCGGGAATGAGATGAAAAAATTATGTTTTTAACCGTTGACCTGGGAAGAAACGAGAGAGGATGTTTGTATTGGCGAATGAAATAAGCGCCACTCCCTCTGGTGGCTATCCGAGTAACCCGAGGTACAGACATTATCATTGACAAGAAATGTTGAGAAAATGAGAAAGTTTATGCATTTTTCTTGGCGTTTGTGTGATTTTACCAGTGCTTCTACTGAGGAAAAGCAAACTCAAATGTCCCTTCAGATAGATTTCTACAGCCCGGTAAAAAATTTGGAGTTAGGGTGAAAGAAACTTCCTTTAACAAGTCGGCCCTGAAAGTGTTAAAGAATCGATAAAAACCAACAAACAAGATTTATGAGAGTGTTACCTGTATTTCACCGAGGATGATCATTTTTATAGAGATAAGCACGAATTGCTCATGAAATATTAGATCACATTCATGAAGAAAATTTTTTTCCAGGCCCATAATCCAAGCAGAGAAATTTACTTAAGAGGAATGCTATGCCTTCCAGAAATCTGCCTGTTGAACTGATCATTCAGGAACAACGTAAATGTTGTAGTGATAGAACTGACTATTGAAAAAAAAAAGAGTCTCAACAAGGAAATATCTGGTGATGAATACTGTTCGCTCAAAGTGCTTCTGCCGATGAAAGCAGAGTTGTACAAGTCTTATTTATTACAGCTTTTTCAAGACCAATCATATGAGTGTTTGAAAATTTATTTGTCAATCCATAATGAATAAGGCTTACGGTACAAGTAGCATTAGTTTCATGTGAATGTCTACATTTTATTCACAATATTTTGAGTATTTAGTCCTTCCCTATAAAAAAAGTAAAAATATAAGTATTTGTCTATTATTCCAGAAAGTATGTTTTACAATACTATCTGTTTTTCAACTTTCAAGACAGCCTCAGAAATCCACCAAAGTCAATCTTGCCATTTGGATTAGAAAATAAATAATATCAAAATACTGTCTAACCTTGGAGATATCCCCATAATTTTAGAGTTGCTACACTCAATTAGATTGAAGGATGATACATACCTTCTTTATAAGAATGGAATATGTACTCCCAGTAATACTCTCGTCAACTATAAGAGTCTAAAAAGTCTTTGAATAAATCGTGAAATCAAAAATTATCAAATCAAACACTAACAGTACAAAATCGACTATCAAAACAAAATCTATGTCTGTATGTAGGGTTCTAAAAGTGGCCACCGTGGAGCTGCAATTTTAAATTCAGACGCCAATTGCGCCATGTTCTAGGGGAACAGCGTGCTATCGTTTTGTCGAAGATCTGTAATTTCCGATGATTGAGCCGAAAATGGACTCAAACGACTAGGTCGGATTGACTGATCACGAATCCGGTGTTAAAATCGATTCTGTCCGTCCGGCCGGCCGTGGACACGATAACTGTCGTACGGAGTAAGTTAGCGACTCGAAACTTGCAGGGTAGTTCGCGCATCGGAATGCCGCGGTTGAGTTCGTTAATGTGCCGAATAGTTTCGGAGTTATAGCCATTTGAAATTTTGAGGTTATTTCCCTCATATTCCAGAAACTACTGAAGCGATTGGATTCAAACTTGGCAGTTAGTTGAAGCATAACGACGCGCAACTTTCAACGGAATTTTGTTGAAATCGTGGGGTCACTCAATTAAAAACAATTTTTCACAAATTTTTTTCGAAAAAAAAATTATTTTTTTTTCTGAAACTATTGTTCATATTCGAGAACAATTTCAATTGTACCTTGAACTTCATATTTCACAGCAGTGTACCAAATTTAAATTCGGTACGGCTATTAGTTTTGGAGATATTGGGAAAAAATATATAAAGAAGTTTCGGTATAACTCAAGAAATACTGATTCAATCGAAATGAAACTTTGAAGCTAGTTCGAAAATATTCAAGAACAACATTGAGAAAAATTTCGTGATGATCATGTCATAAGAACAATTTGAAAAAAAATAAAAAAAATTTTTTTTCAAATATTTAATATTCTGCGATCTTCTCATCATATCATCCCCATTAAATTCAATATGAACCTTCAAACTGTCATTTTTCGATAAGGTACTGGATTTCAATTCGATCTGATCTGTATTTTTGGAAATATTGGGAAAATAAAATTTTGAATGGGTATATCTGCGGAATCATTGGGTGTATTTTACCCATTCACGAATTCGGCCTTCGTAATCAAGGTCCAAACCTTCTCTAAATAATTGAGTTTCTAAGTTGTTTCGTTCGAAAGTTATTGTGTTAACAGCCCATAAAAGAATAAACCTATATTTTAATTCCTAAAACCTTATATTCATTGTTGATATTTTCCGCACTGAAATAAGTTGTTTCCTGTCTGAAAAATAACCTAAAATGAAGAAATGATATTATCATTTTATCAATTTTACCTCACTGCAGAGACTACTCACTCAGGAGTTTCTTTTTCTCGTTGATAACATACCTGCAACAAAAAAAGCAAATGAATAAGATCATTTCAATTGGTAACTACATACTTAAAAAGAAGCACCGAACAGGCAACTTTAAAATATAATCATTCACATTACACTCAATTAACAAACACCTGCTACAACCAGATGGTCATAAAGGACGTACACAATTTTAATTTCTACTGAACCATTAAGTAGAAAATTACATCTTACATTATTATATACCTTGCTCAAACGCAGCATAGGGTTAAGGGTTATGCTCTTGAGTATAAACTAAGGATAATTTCGAAATTCTAATGATCTTAGGGTTCAGCAATAACCAATTTCTAAGGGAATAAAAGAATGAACTCTATTTTATGGCTTCATTCAAACGAATCTTGCATGTGAAAGATAGATCAGGAAAACAGAAACACGAAAAATAAATCATAAGTCGAACGAAGCGAATTTTGAAATTTTCAATAAACTTTTCAGAAGCTAGTTTAGTAGCGTATCGGTTTATAAAAGCAATTTCACACTTCGCAAAAATAATAATTCACCGATGCATGGTACAATATACTCTTGAAAGCTCATTCATCGATACATTTTTGACACTTTCCAAATGAACATCCATCTCAAAAACATTCTACATCTATTCCAAGATATTGCAGTTCTTCAATATCCGATCTTCAGAACGAGGTAATTTAAAACATCTCTATGAGGCATGGTAACAGCGAGGTTGCCTATACCGAGTAAAAATTGTATAAGTTTTCCAATTCAATTTCCTGTACACAGGAAATTTGATAAATTCACTATATTTCGAGATGATATTGCAAAACTTATTCTACATTCTCCAACATTCTCATCATCAAGCACACAAATAATTGACATAACATCGTTCAGTCCGTTAGGAAAACCTGATGTTCATTTTCGTTTGATGAACCCGCATGCATATTGAAGTTAATTAACATGAAATATAGAATTCAAAGAGCCACGACGTAATATTACTTATTAAAACGATTCTATGTTTCCTCTACGATATTTCTTCGTACGGAAATAGCTCATATGTTCCCCTTCTACAACGCCCTACATATTTATCTTTTTTTACGTTTAAGGATGCGTTTCATCGGCAGTAAAAGCATGTGTTTTTGTTTAGGTCTAAGTGGATGTATTAGTAGGAATGTACCAAATGTCAAGTCGTTCTAGAACAATAAATTTTTTGGTGTGTATATGTTTGAAGAATTGTTAGACTAAGCATAAGTCCTACTATTTGGATGATCGTTTCATTTATAGTGATCACAGCAACACAGATTTGTTTGGTTTGAAAGCTTTTTTAGTTCTACCTCTTTTTCAAGTAAATTCAGTCAAATATATATAATAAACTTTAAAGAGAGGAAGAATCAAAAGACTTTCAAACCAAGTGAATCTGTGTTGCAGTGATTTCATCAAAATGTCAAATTGACAAAAGTCTCACAAAACGAAAGACCGACAAAGGATCATTCTACAAATTTTCTCGTTTGTCTGATGAACGTGTCAGATTTGTACCTGTTTTAAAAAATGCCCTTTCAGGCATTGGGAATGAAAACCAGAAAAAAACCTACAAAATGATGAAAAACCCTCCAAAAATCAGCTTTAATCGATAGTCGAGAACAATTGATCGCAGAGACCTTAACCAAGGATATCTTCTTTGGACAAAACGTTAGGAAGATCGATTTTTCACTAATTACTGGAACAGATACTTACGAAAACATTGAGACATTTCAAATCACTCAAAAAACACCTCTATGATAAAGACAAACATTAAATTTCATCTGGACATTGAAATTCCACTTGCACCCAGATATTTTTATTTTATCTTGTAAATTTTTTAACACGATCATCACCAAATTCTGCTCGAAATTGTGCATCATTCATCATTAATTTCTGAATTATTTCGGAAATAGCAACGCTGTCCAGGTAAAACTACAAAATTTTACATATTTTTTTCCGAATAAAAAAACGAATTCAACTAGAATGTGTAAACTGTTGTAAAATATTGACTACAAGGTTTTTTGAAAGGTACATTGAATCCTAACAAAATTTTTTTTTGATTACTTGGGATAGGATCTCAACAAAGTTGTGAGGCCCGGACCGTGTCAGTATAATGTAACTACTCTCGGATGTTCAATCTGATCGCATAAGTTTTTCTCAAGATATTCAAGAAATAACCTAGAAAATCCAGATAAGTATAACTCCGAAACCGTTTGTCCCATTAACCAAATTAACCGGCACATTCTAATTCGCAACCTTTCTGGGAAGCTTCAAGTCGCTAGCTCTTTCCGTTCCCAAGATTTCGAGGATTGGAAAAAATTTAAAAATTGCAGTTACGTGTTCCTGAATTTTCTACACGTACTTGATGAACACCGTGTATATGATTGATCGCACAACGTCCCATGGCGTCAAGTAAATGTTTCCAATGAATTTTTCAAACCCTATCAGGGAAAATTATCCATAAATCTTGAAACAACGGAGCTCAAATCCTATAAATGAATTAATTCCAAACACCCCTGCTCACACAGTAAATTTAGTGGCGGATTCTGCAAGCAGAATAAGGCGATTTTTTCCCCGATTCTAATTCCTATGTCTACCATTCAAATTTACTTCCTCATTAAAAAAATATCCGCCCTCTGGCGTTTCACCCTTTCAGAATCGACAGCTTTTTCTACGGCGTTCCTTTTTCCGAATGTGAATTCTCCAACAGCTGACACTCAAGTTTTTTTATTAATTTTTTTTTCGGCCGTTTTTCATTTTCCTTCGTGTTCAAGGGAAGATTTATCATTGGGGATGTCAGAACTCACTGTAGGGATAGGAGAAACAAGATCATCTTTCAGTTGGTGACTTTTGTTCGATTCATTTTCATTTAGCGTAGGAAATAATAGGTGGGTATTTTTAGACGCTTGTACTACGGAACAGCACGTTATTATGTCGCTTAAATGTCGTAAACTTTAGGTTTTTTCCCGAAAATGATCTCTATATCTATTCGGCAATATAACCACATTCAAGTTTCATTAAAACTCACTAATATCTCAAGGTTAGGCACCTGCCCAAGGTCTATATGCCTAAACGTTGCCAATAGCAGCGAGAAATGTCGAAATTCGGAAAAATTTCGATGTTCTGCAGGCTTCAGTAATTATTATTCATTATTTATATTTTTTTTAAGACGTTTTCAATTATTTCGCGAGAATGCGCAGGTTAGTTATTTTTCCATTCTTCATTCCATTCAAGTTTTTATTTTCCAGAAAATTCTTCAATATAAAAGTGGCAACATTGCGTATTCTTACAATTCTTTCAACCATTCGCACCCAAAAATTCTTTGAAAAAAACGAACTCTTGTCTCCGAAAGTCACCTCGTTTTATTTGAGGTATTTTTTGCTTTTTAACTTTGGACTCACTGATGATAAATCCTATGTGGAATTCGATTCTGTCAGGAAGGCCTGAAGTTGCTTCGATAATTTGAGAACGGAAAGGGCTAAGAACTCTGAATTTTCAATATAGGAGGCATATAACGCACCGGTTGAGTTCATAAATCGGTCCAACAGTTTTGTTGTAATGCCTTTTACGCGCTTGTTCTGGGGAACAGTGCGTTATCATTTCGTCGCGATGTCTGTAATTTTCGAATTTTGAGCCGAAATTGGTCTCAACCGACTAGGTTGGACTCACTGATGAAGAACCCGTGGTCAAAATTGATTCTATCCCTCCGACGGCCGTGTGCGCTGTAACTTTCGAAAGGAAAGACCTAGAGTCATAAAATTTTCAGCTTAGGTTGAGATCCTGGATATCTCGGTTAAGTTCGTTAATGGGCCAACTCTGCCTGATGGTTTTTGTGCTACAGCCATTTGAAATTTTGATTTTTCAATAACTCGAACTATATTTATCTGATCGAAATGAAACTTGGTTGGAAGATGAACAGTGTCGATAAGAAAAATTATTCATGAAAAAATTCGAAAAAAAAATATTTTTTTTTTTAATTTTTATATTCTATTGAAATTTCACTGAAATTTTTAAGTCACCATTTCGCAATGTGAACAATCGCGTAAAAGCTGCTGACTTCACGTCAGTTCTTTTTCTATTATAGATTTTTGAATTTTTGAAATTATTTCCTCCATATCTGAGAAACTAGTTATGCAATCTGATGGAAACTTACTACTACTTAGTTGTAGAATACAGACCCGGGACTTTTTGCATAATTTCGTTGAGATCGTATTATTGGCAAATTAAGAAAAAAATCCAAAATTTTCGATGAAAGAAATGTTTTTTTTTTAAACTATTCGCCGGGTTCCATTCAAATTCAAAAGAGATCTTAAGGGCAGTAGTTTCAATTTCTCGAGATTTCGCATGAAAATATGTATAATTTGGTAGTTGCTCCTTGGTGTCGTTATGAGAACAATTCAGAAAAAATAATTATTTTTGTCGGAAACTTTTTTTATCAAGAACTTCACACCAGGTTTCGGAATGAAATTTGAAACAGACCTTGGGGTCAATATGCTTGTACATTACGTCCAATTGCACATCGATCTTATATTCGTTTTCGGAGATATTGGAAAAGAGATATCAATCTTGGCGGTTTTGTCATTGGAGTACTCGATATTTCCGGAATAACTCAAAAAATATTGATGCTATCATAATTGAACACGCGCTGAAAATTGCTGACTTCACGTCAGTTCTTGTGTAGCATTTTCCTATCAGTAATTTTCCTTCGTCTTCCACATTATAGTCCTACTAAAGTTGATAGAAATTGAATCCATTTCATACTATTTCTCAGCCAGTTTCAAACATTCTTAGGACGTATTCACACATGCATCTAATTCTCATAATATTGAGGCTTCACTGTTGACGGTTCCACATAGCGGCGTTGACAAATTACTGGTCCACATCACTAACACTTGTGCTCATGTTGGTCGACCTAATTTGAGTCAACATCTCTGTCTCCTTCGAATTTCCAAGCAGTTAGTTCACACGAACATACATACATAAACCTAGGGATTCATACTTGAATTGATATAAACTACGTGTTTTCTGACTTTAGGCTCACATTACCATCAGATACAGTATATCAATTTGGGGAGGTACACACTGAATACGTCAGTCCCAATGCAAAATCATAAATTATATCATCCTCACTTAATTCGCAACTACTGCTAAGCGATACGCCCTCTGGCGATAGAAATTCGAACCCTTCTAAGCTAGTAGTTTTTCGACGTGCCCGTTATTCTATCGTATTTCGCTTACTTTTAGAGTTCGTTTTCAAGCCTTAGTGTTGTTCTCCAAGTTGAAATTTTAGTATACCGAAATCGTTTGTAATATTCATCAATGGATCCCTTTTTTTCCGATTAAAATTTTCGATATTATTGATTCGAAATGGCATCCTCCCGGAACGACTATTGTTGTGTGGCTCAACTCAATGTTATTCATGATCAACGAAGAAAGGATCATTTACTGCTTCAATTTTTTATTTCTTCCAATGCCCAATGCAATTATAGTTAATTTAGAAACAGCATTTGGCAGGGAACTCATTGATTGAAGAATGGCCTGGATTTTGAAATTGAAGTTTGGAAAACAGGTCACGAAATACATGAAAGTATGTTCTCTGCATTTCTCTGAAGGTGTTTTTTTTTATAGAGGTAAATGTATTCATAGCGAAACAACTTCATGTCCAAATATTCTTAGGTGTAAATGTAAATAGGAGAATTTTGATGAATTTTCCTGCAGAGAAAGTACCGAGCACTTCTGCAGCTATTCACTTCACATACTACACAAAATCATATTCAAAGAGAGTGATCTGGTTGAAAACCTAACAAAAACTAAATATACTGTTATAGTTGATAATAGCTGAAGTTATTCTCATAAATAAATTAATATTTTTCATTTCAATATAGGTAGGTTGAACCAGCTGTGACATTTTTCATTTCGTATGTGTATCTTGAGCTGCTGTGATATGAAAATAAAATCAATTATATGTCTATCCGTTTCCTTTTCTTTCGAAATACGATGCAAAAGAACTGAAGCAGAAAAGCTGTTTTGCCATTTTATAGATTCACTCGTTTGTTAACAGAGAGAACAAGTCATATCATTTGAACCGATTCTAGATTTACCACACAATATGGTCTTACATTCTGCACTTCTTCACATTAATGAGAGTCCTTGAATTACTTATTGAGGTGCCTTTTTTCCCAGAAATTCAAGTAAACTCAGATATTGGTTCATTTTCATCCATCAAGCAACCAACAGTAATAACATCGAAATTATTCTCCAGGAACGATTTAAAGCACGATTTTATATCGTGATCGAAACGAAAAGTTCTTTCTCAAGAAATCTTACACAAAAGTATAATAATTTCTTTAAATGTTCTAGCTCTGTTTGATAAATATTCGTTCTCCACAAAATTTCGACGGTTTGTTTACATAAAACTACTAGCTTGTACAGGTTCCAAATTTAACCGTTAGGGCGCTGGCATATTCGCAGAAGTTCCCAATATATCTCACAAGTTTTTCAGTATGTTTCCAATATTTTATTAGATTTCTAGTGTTAACCTATGAATTATGGATGTATGGGAGATAATTCCCCATTATGAGGGGCCTGTAGCGTATTCGTTCATCTGAAGTTCTGAAATATCATCGCTTGGAGGAACGGACCTAGTCGATAGACCCTTCCGGTAAGAGAGCAAATGTAGGTAATATTATCCAATGCTTCCTGCTTGTTCGCTGTCTCCCTTTCTGTTTCAGATATTATGTTAGAATAATTTCTCGAATTCAAATCGAAAATGACGAGAAAATTATGTTCCAATATATTTTTGTTCAGTTCATGTTGAAACACCCTGTATTTCTTGGAAGATATCAGATCAATTCAGCTGAATAATTCCATATCAATCTAATTTCATCCAATCCCAACCCAAGAAAACAGGCACAATTAATTTGAATCCTCCTTTGCGAACATAAACATATCACAATTCCTGTTTTAATTCATCTACGAAACATTCTATCGAGGCTGTGAGATACGAATCGTATAAACGTATAATTCAGTTTAATTAATATGCAACGGTTTTAGTCGACGTTAAACGTTGTTAACTAAATTCATTGTTTCCTATTGTTGAATTGATGTAAACTGGTAATATCCCAGAATTGTACTGATGTATGCGAAATTTCACTGTCTGGAGCCAGGAGATGAATTCGTCTTGGATAATTGCGTGTGCTGAGCATACTTCGGGTCTATTATCCCCACAAATGTTTGTCGATTCTGGTATTTTCATGAGATATTTATATTACTATTAAGTTTCTTTTTTGCGCGCAGGTTCTAGGGGTACAGCGTGCTATCGTTTTGTCCAAATGTCTGTAATTTTGGATGATTGAACCGAAAATGGTCTCAATCGATCAGGTTGGACTCACTGATGACGAATCCGGTGTCACAATCGATTCTGTCAGGCCGGCATCGACATTTTTTTTTTGGAAATCATTCATCATATCCAAAAAAAAATCCACTCACACTTTGAGCTCCATATTTTACAGCAATGTACCAAATTTCAGTTCGATACGATCATAAGTTTTGGAGATATCGGGGAAAAAATATGTCAAATTTCGAGGTTTTCTTCTCGATATCGTTGTTTTTTCGGTATAACTCAAGAAATACCGATTCAGTCCTGATAGAACTTCGCAGCTAGTTTGAAGATGCTGAAGGACAACTTTATGCAAAATTTCGTGATAATCGTGTCATAAGAACAATTTGAAAAAAAAATTTCTGTGATTTTTTTATCATGTCATCCTCATTAAATTCTCTATGAACCTTCGAACTGTAATTTTTCGATGAAGTTCTGGATTTCAATTCGATCTGATCTGTATTTTTGGAAATATTGGAAAAATGATATTTTGAATGGGTATATCTGCGGAAGTTTCTAAGTCGTTTCATCCGGAAGTAATTGTGTTTACGGTCAGCCTGACCGCCGTACTGCGTAAACACAATAACTTCCGAAAGAAACAACTTAGAAACTCGATATTTGTAGACACGGTTTGGACCTTAATTACGAAGGCCGATTCGTGAATGGGTAAAATCCACCCAATAATTCCGTAGATATACCCATTCAAAATTTTATTTTTCCAATATTTCCAAAAATACAGATTAGATCGAATTGAAATCAAGTAATTCATCAAAAAAAATTTCAAAAAGCACTGCCGTGAAGGCAGCAGCTTTTGCGTGCATGTTCAAATTCGTTGCCGAAGCGGTCATCTACATAGAACATGCGCGCAAAAGCTGCTGCCTTCACGGCAGTGCTTTTTGAAATTTTTTTTAAATTCAGTTTAATTCAGTGGGTTACATAGAATACCAGATGAAGATGGGTTCATACAGATTCATCAATCATTAGTAATTCATTCAAATCTGGAATGCATCTATGATAGTTGTAATTACAGTGTGTTGCGAAAAAAGGTGACCCCTTCTCTAGGATAGGATAATAAGGGTTTTTTCTGTAAAAATTTTCGTTACACCATCTGTTTTCAAGATAGAAGATTTTGAAATGGTATATCTACGGAATCAAATGCCCAGAGCACTTGTACGCGGCATTTATCGCCACCTTAGTGCATTTGAAAGAGGTCGAATTATTGGTCTACAGCAGGCGGACCGAATGTCGGAAGGGCACAAATGAAGTCTAAGACTTATGGCCATTAGAGACCGATTTGTGACAACTCGATCTTCGGCTGATGAGTGGTTAGGAGAACGGTTTACCGCCGTATAGTATCTTTTGTACTACAGCATTATCGACCCCATTTTGTGTTACCTCTTACGGTTGAGCATTGCGCCGGCAACGATTACAGTGGTGCAGAGAACGACAACATTGGAATGTGAAATGGCATCAGGTCGTCTTTTCTGATGAATCTCGATTCTCCTTAAGTGTAAATGATGTCCGAAAAAGGGTCAGACGACGTCGGGGAGAAAGACGTGGCAGTCATTTCGATGTTGAGCGTCATGAACACCGGACAGTAGGCGTAATGGTATGAGGTGCTATTGCACATGCAAGTAGGTCACCTTTCGTCTTTATTCGAGGTTACATGACAGCGCTACGTTACCTTCAAGAAATAGTGGAGCCATATGTTCTCCCTCACCTTAACCAGAGAATCCAATATTTCCGCAAGATAATGCTCGACCTCATGTTGCCAGAGTTAGTATAAACATTTTTGAAACGACCTATGTGAATCTTTTGCCATGGCCGCCCAGATAACCCGATCTTTCGCAAATGAAGCATGTTTGGGACATCATGGGTAGAAGGCTTGGAAGTAAAGGTATCTTGGGATAGTATCCCTCAAGAAGAAGTAGACCATCTTCTTGCATCAATGCCAAGATGTATTGGGAAGTGTATAAATAACCGCGGTGGACAAACACATTATTAACAAATTTAATAAAAAAAATTGTAAACCCTCCGTTTTTTTTCTCCAAATCTTAACACTTTACTAATTGCTACACCATCTGTGTTTTGCCAAAAAAATTAAAAATTTAAACAGCTCCTTCAGGGTGTTACAGTTTCTTTTCCAGTTAGTGTGGTAGTAGAAACATTATGTACTGCTTTCAGGATTCCTTTTAAATCATAAACTGATATCATGGGTGTATATTGATCCTGGTTTATAGTATACATAGCATGCATACATGCTCATTCCGAATTCATCAACGAAAATCAAAACATTTCTGTTTTCATTTAAAAGCCGAGAATTAATTTTCGTGATAAAGCTAGAGTTTTCATTTTATAAATAAATATGTTTGAAAAACATTGGAATGATGAGATACCAGAATAGGGTTTCATTTATGCCTATCGTATCTGAATATGTTTGGAATTCATGGAAATAATAATTTGAACCAATGTACAAAATAGAAGTATCATTGATATTTCATCGATAAAATATTTGTGAGCTCTATAATCAGATTCCCCTCGATTTTGAAAATATATTTTCAAATTCATGCAGTTTCGGTTCAGAACTGAGTTATCAACTGGATATAAACTATGAAAGGTGCTTTAAATGGATGATATACTGATTGTTTTCGAGTACGTGTAAAACTACGAATAAATTCCATACAACGATAATACAATTGAAAAAAAATTGTTAAGCCCTGGATCTTCCCAAATTATTCTATATCCCTAAGTAATTTCTTTCAGAATGTGAATATGAATTTTGAAGCGGTCACCCATCCAAATAAAAACGCGTTAACGCTGCTTGGCTTCTATGAAAAGCAATGTTATTCAAAACGTTACGTTATAGTTTCTATTTTTTTCTCGTATATACCAGAAGTTATAATCAGTGAAGTTTCACATAATACGACATATAAAATATCTGCAACAATGAACGATAAACAAGCTGATCCATATGTAATCGTTTCTTTGTCAACATTGAAACGTATATCAGAGATGTTAAATATCTTGCACCATTTCTCAAGGGAGATAAAGCCACCTCTGGCGTTAGCCTGAACTGATAGAAGACAACAGAAACAGAAAGATGAACAAGCAAATTGAATAAAGAACATTTGCAGTAGTCTCATAACTCTCATCCGTATCAAATATGGAGTGTTTTCGCGCGCTCTTTCTTGTTGGCACGACAATCCTACCCATAGGGACTTACTCAACAATGAAATGTTCAAAAGTTCTCTTGTCATGGGAATATCATGCTGAATTAAATACAAACTTCGAAAACTACCCTTCCTTCTGCTAACGAAATAATTAAGAATAATGAAGTTTTGATTCCTTCCGAGTTTCATTTCCCAGGTAAAAGATGGGCCAACCCAGAACAAAGATATTACCGAATGTCTGCACAACAAAACTGCCACGAAGAAGACTAATGGCAACACGGAAGGTAAACGGAGAGCTATATCAGAGGCGTTAAAAAACCTCTCACCTTGCACCATTTCTCAAGAAAAATTAAGTTACCAGACCATATCCTCTAACGTTATCTCTGGCCTTTCAGGAATTGCAAATAAACTTCAAACACCCTGTGTCAAGAATTCGATGCATAATCTAACCCATGTACAGGGGATTTCTACTCATAATATCGTGGTTTGCACCAAAAATTTAGGAACACCCGGTATGGAAACTCACTAAAAAACATAACGATAAACAAGCTTATCGACTGCAGAACTTCAGCAGTGGTCCCATAACTTTCGACCGTATCAAAAATTGAAGTATTTTCGCGAGTTCTTTCCTTCTGTCGTGACAATTCTTCATATTGAAACTTTGTCAACATTAAAATGTTCAAGAGGTCTCAAAGCGTAAGAATAACATGGTCAATTAAATGCAAACTTCGAAAACTACCCTTCCTTCTGCTAACGAAACAATTAAGAATAATAAAGTGTTGATTTCTTCCGAGCTTCATTTCCGAGTGAAAGGTGAGCTAACCCAGAACAGAGATATTACCCAATGTCTGCACAACAAAACTGCCACGAAAAAGACTAATGGCAACTCGGAAGGTAAACGGAAAGCTATATCAGGTACGTTGAAAAACCTCTCAGCTTGCACCATTTCTCAAGGAAAATTAAGTTACCAGACTCTCCCTCTAACGTTATCTCTGGCCTTTCAGGAATTGCAAATAAACTTCAAACACCCTGTGTCAAGAATACGATGCATAATCTAACCCATGAACAGGAGACTCCTACTCATAATATCCTGGTTTGCACCAACAATTTAGGAACACCCGGTATGGAAACCCAGTAAAAAACATAACGATAAACAAGCTTATCGAATGAAGAACTTCAGCAGTGGTCCCATACCTTTCGACCGTATCAACAATTGAAGTATTGGAAGGAATTGCAAATAAACTTCAAACACCCTGTATCAAGAAAATGATGCATAATCTAACCCAAGTACAGGGGACTTCTACTCATAATATCCTGGTTTGCACCAACAATTTAGGAACACCCGGTATGTTAACCCAATAAAAAACATAAGGTGAAACAAGCTTATCGAATAGGGAACTTCAGCAGTGGTACCATAACTTTCTACCGTATGAAAAATTGAAGTGTTTTCGCGCGTTCTTTCCTTCTGTCGCGACAATTCTCCATATTGGAACTTTGTCAACATTGAAATGTTCAAAAGGTCTCAAAGCGTAAAAATAACATGGTCAATTAAATGCAAACTTCGAAAACTACCCTTCCTCCTGCTAACGAAACAATTAACAATAATAAAGTGTTGATTCCTTCCGAGCTTCATTTCCCGAGGAAAAGGTGAGCTAACCCAGAACAAAGATATTATCCAATGTCTGCACAACAAAACTGCCACGAAGAAGACTAATGGCAACACGAAAGGTAAACGGAGAGCTATATCAGGAACGTTGAAAAACCTCTCACCTTGCACCATTTCTCAAGGAAAATTAAGTTACCGGACCTTTACCGTTATATCTGGCCTTCCAGGAATTGCAAATAAACTTCAAACACCCTGTATCAAGAAAACGATGCATAAGCTAACCCATGTCAGGGTACTTCTTCTCATAATATCCTGGTATGCACCAACAATTTAGGAACACCCAGTATGGAAACCCACTGAAAAATAAGACCATAAACAAGCTTATGGAATGGAGGACTTAAGAAGTGGTCCCACAACTTTCAACCGTATCAAAAATTGAAGTATTTTCGCGCGTTCTTTCCTTTCGTCTCGACAATTCTCCATATTGGAACTTTGTCAACATTGAAATGTTCAAAAGGTCTCAAAGCGTAAGAATAACATGGTCAATTAAATGCAAACTTCGAAAACTACCCTTCCTTCTGCTAACGAAACAATTAAGAATAATAAAGTGTTGATTCCTTCCGAGCTTCATTTCCCGAGTAAAAGGTGAGCTAACCCAGAACAAAGATATTACCCAATGTCTGCACAACAAAACTGCCACGAAGAAGACTAATGGCAACACGGAAGGTAAACGGAGAGCTATATCAGGAACGTTGAAAAACCTCTCACCTTGCACCATTTCTCAAGGAAAATAAAGTTACCAGACCCTTCTCCGGCGTTATCTCTGGCCTTCCAGGAATTGCAAATAAACTGCGTAACGACATACACAAGTCTTTGTTGCTCTATCCTGGCGAAAACACGGGGCAATTCTGGAACAGATGCGAGTAAGACATCGGGAACGCCTCTTTTCTTATTGCGTACAGTTTGCCATTTTCTTTTAATTGCAAATAGCGTATTTTCTACTGGTTCGGGCAGATGTTCATTATTTTGTTGAAAGTAGTGCAATTGTCGGTGAGATATATCCGTTGAATTGGGCTATAAATAAAGGGAAAACGAGGCAAAATCCAATTCGTTCCTGTTCTGTTGTTGTATCTGTGTTTCTCGAGTACCGAGATGAAAATTATCTGGATCTCAGATGAATACAAAAGCACAGATATACAGGATGATAATATAAAACAGTCCATACGATTTTTTCGGGAAGAATAGGTCAAGACAGATCAATATGTTTGGAGGACGAGGTATTTTGGTTGCCAATTCTTCAACTGAAAATTTACAGAATGAGAGGAAACATTTCGAAAGAAAACAATGATACTGGCTAGAAATAAACGTTGGGTGCACGATCGACGATAAAGCTTACAACAAAAGTAAGATGTTACGGAAGAAACGACTTAAAAAACCTATATTCGAACCGCAGGTTTGGAGCTCCATAACAAAAGACGAATTCGTGAACGGGTAGAATCTAACCAATGATCGCGTATATACAGGGTGGGTCTGTGAGTTTTACATTAATTTTAACCCTAGGTTCCTCCCATCAAATAAAACAATTTGGTAAAGATTTCTTGTCGCGAAGCTATAAGTAAGATATTCACATCATTGTAAGCAGTGTGAGTTCCAGAACAAAAATTATGAAAACCAACGTAGGCGGTCTCTCCTTGTTTGGAAGATATGGGCCTCCAAAGTTCCAAATCGTTGCATTTTCAGATCCTTTTTTCCGCCATAAAAATGATCTCTCACTTCTCAAATCTAGTTCATAAATCATCTTTGAACCTTCAACCAACGAATAGCGACACTTTCTATCAAGAATATTCATTATTTAAGGGAAGAAAAGTGAAAATATTAGACAACCACTCAACCTATATTTCTACGAAATACTTCTCAATGATGAAGCGGAGCTTGGCAACAGCGTCTCTTCATCGCTGGCCAACGTATTATGACCGAAGAGTAGTTGCTGGCGGGAAATATGAAATGAAGGATATGATTTTAAGGAAAATGCTTCTGTCACTGAAGAAGAGATGGTTATTCTAACATCAACACAAAATCATTGAGAATATTTGTTTAAGGTTTCACTCTCAATATTTTGGTTTGAACTTTCTTCCTATCCTGTTCAAAATAAGGAAGTTGTTATCTACTTCGTTTTGTTTGTGTCTTCGAGATAGTCCCAGTTCAGAATAAGATTCAGGGTATTTCAATAAAATGGGTTAGGTATATAATAACCTCGATTTCATTGGAAATCTGGGAAGGGCGCGACCTATCACATATGAAAAAAATGTACGTAATATATATCAGGGTATATTCTCATTCCATTACTATGTGTTTCAACCTTATAGATTTCATTAGAAACGAATTCTCCTATTGGAAGATTTAGAGTATCGCAGTAAACAGTAAGAACTAAAAAAATATTTCATTTTTCTCGCCAGCAATAATCTGTCATTCACGAATACGCACTATGGCACGATCCCGACCGATGAAATTCGCGCCATTGCCAAACTCCACTTTTAGACTGAATCGAAATCAGAAGGAATAGATGTTAAGTTCCAGTAATTTCATTGTTTCTTCATTAAATATGGATTATTCTTGAAAAAAGTGTTGCTTGTTGTTGGTTGAGGGTTCAAAGGTGGTTTGTGAACTATACAGATGAAGTGAGAGATCGTTTCTATGGTAGAAAAAGGGACCTGAAAAAGACTCATTTTGGAACTTTGGGGGCCCATATCTTCCAAATTAAGGGGGACCGCCTATGTTCGATTTCACATTTTTATTCAGAAAAACACACTGCGTACAATGATGAAAATATCTTTTTGATATCTGGGCGACGGGAAATCTTGCGGGTTCACCAACAATTTTTTCAATCGCCCTTTTTTTTCCGGATTCGACACCGGTCAAAAGATACAGGCTGAAATTGCCAAAAAAATATTATTTCTCTTGTAGCTTTGTATGGAGTTTTGGTGTCAATATTTCTGGTTATATACTCCCCGATTCATAAAACTATAAGAACTTAGCATTAAGAATGAGGATATATAGTTTATCTCGAATCATTATAAAACTCCCCGATCATTTTAGAATACTTAATTATACTTCTTATATACTCTTATATACTCCCCGATTCATAAAACTATAAGAACTTAGCATTAAGAATGAGTATATATAGTTTATCTCGAATCATTATAAAACTCCCCGATCATTTTAGAATACTTAATTATACTTCTCCTCAAACGAACCGTTTTCGAGATTTTCAAAGTGGAATGTTATTAAATCCAACAAAAATTCGAGAAATTTTCGTGGGTCCATCCCTGAGCTAGAATAGCCAGGGAATTAAGCTTCACCTACGTTTACCCAGAACACCGAATACACAGAAATATTTATCTATTTCGCATAGATGAAATATTAGGTCCGTGCTATTTCGTGACCAAACCACAGACAAAGTCCAGACTTTCCATAGAATTCCGGAGTTCAATCAATTTTTTCAGGTTAGTTGAATGATTACATATAGACACAGAATTCTGACCGATGATCATATTACGCCAATGCCAAACTTCAGTTTTGGAGTAAGTGGAATAGGTTAAATTGCAATTTTCAATTATTTTTCATTAAATATCAACCATTCTTGAGGAAAATTACCTCTTGTAGTTGAGGGAAGGTTGAAAGATGATCTATGGACTAGATAAAAGAATCGATTGATCCTTTTTACGCGCTTTTTCTAGGGAACAGCGCGTTATCATTTCGTCACGATGTCAGTAATTTTCAAATTTTGAGCCGAAAATGGTCGATTGGGTTGAACACCCTGAAGAAGAATCCGTGGTCAAATTCAATTCTGTCCGTCCGTCTGTCACTATAACTTTTGAAAAAAGAAACTCAGCGACTTGAGATTATCAGATACGGTTTGGAGTCCAAACATCTCGGTTGAGTTCGTTGATGGGTGGACTCGGTTGGATGGTTTGGACTTATCCCATTTGAAATTTTGAGGTTAATTCCTCTGTATCTCATGAAGTATTGACTCGATCAAATTGAAACTTCGTGACAGTTTTGAAATACCAACGCCCAACTAAAAACAAAATTTCGTGGGGATCCAGCCCAATTTTAAAAAAATGCATTCGAAAATTTTCAAAATTTTGATGAAATTTTTTTTATTGATTAGATTTCAATGGAATTTGACACAAACCTTAAAGTCAGTATTTAACAACAATTTTCCAAATTTGAATTCGATCCGATAGTTACTTTCGGAGATATAAGGAGAAAAAAATGTGCCAAATTTCGTTGGTATTTGGAATCTTAACGTTATTTCCGCAATATCTCGAGAAATACAAATGCAATCAGATTGAAACTTCGTTATCGGGTGGAGATTAGTAACACACAACTGGATGCAAAATGTCGTGTTGATCTTATAGTTAGAATTTGAACAAGCGCGTAAAAGCTACTGACCTGAAATTCTATCTTCGGTACGGGACAATTTTCGGGTATCTAAAAACAAGTAATGGGATCGGGCTACACGAATTTTTCACCTGAAATTTACCACAATACTCTCGAAGCTGTCAATAAGCGCCCCCTACATTCGGAGTGAAGTCGAGATAAAAGCTCCGGAAGCAGTCTTAACCTCATACTCATCCATCAGTCTGGTTGATATTTCCCCTGAGACTGCAGTTCCCTCAGTTTAAGGCCAGTATGGCCCCTCACCTGTCCCTAAATGCGCCATTCACGTGTTTTTTATGTACCAATTAAGCTTGGTATACCCCATGTCGGGGGCGATCTGTCTAGCGAAATAGACTTCCACCTAATCCTCAAGAAAATGATGGAACATTTTCAATTAAGAGGAAATCCCGAGATGTCTGATATGAAGGGTGTTTTTTTTTAGAGAAATGGAATTTTCAGAATTGACATGAAATTGACGTAATTCAAAAGATAATCTTTTGGCATTATAGTTTATATATAATTTCTGGTATATGAATGCCACGCCAATGTTCCAACATTTGTAGTCGGATATCGGCAATAACGCGGAGCACGTTGTTCTCCATGTGGTCGACCGTTTCGGTCTTATCGGCGTATACCAGCGGCTTCACATATCCCCAGAGAAAATATCTTGGAGGCCAACTCACGGGCCCGGAACGTGAAATTATGCGGTTTTCAAACGTTTCCTTCAGGAAATTAATTGTGGCAAAAGCTGTGTGGCATGTTGCACCGACTCGTTGAAACCACTGCACGTCATTGTTGTTCAATGGGGGCTTTTCCTTCAAACGAAAATGCAGTAATTTTCATGAAAAACCTTTAGAACATCACATTTCAAACATAAAATTTCAATATTATATTTTTCAAAAATATTTGATCACCTTAAACTGAAGAATAAAAATGGGGATTTGCATTTAAAGGTATTTGTCTTGAGTGCACGATATGGCAACGTCGAATTTAGCTTTCTCGGAAAGAAAAGGACGTCAAATGTGTTACTTTGCTTAGGAAGATAGCTATACTTCGATCTGGTTAGAGTAGAAGACAGCGACCAAGAAATAGAAAAAGAAGAGCACAGACTGTCATACTGTCATATTACTGACAAATCTCTAACGGAAATTGTTCGGTTATATTGACAAATAACACGTGTGTACCATAAAATAGGAATAAATATTTCATTATTCTATAGTAGAAAAAGCTATTCTACTAAACACCGTTGTCACTTCGTGCATGCCTGGCAAATTCCAAACCCCAATTTTGAAATCTGATTTTGAATACTTTCTGAAGGTAATTTGGGAAAATGATTAATCAAACCCATAATAATTATATTCAAATTTGCATTTGCAATAATAAACCAAATTCAGGAAAAACCCTAATTGCGGTCACCATTGACTGTAACGTTCTGGCCAGAATCATCTTAAAAGAAGTACGGACCAATGATTCCATCATCCCACAGAGCACATCAAAGAGTCAGCTGAGTAAAAACGTTTCATAGTTAGTCGAATTAATTGCTCTGATAGACGATTATGTTGACCGTAAAATAGACGTAGAGCGCGATACGTATTTCGAAACGAACCATTATTTTCAAAATGAATTTGCACAATTTGGAAGCGTTGTTCAGGCGTCAGTCTATTCATGTTGAAATGCCAGTCCAAACTTAACTCAAATCACTTGACATATGACAAAATGGCCGCCAGTTGAAACACAGTAGCCAACTTTAAGTTCTATACCTCTAAAAAAAATACCCTTTATTTCGTTTTCCCTTATCTTCAAGAACGGTGAAAATATCAAAAAGATGGTCTGGTTTCACTTGTGAGTTGGAAAAACAATTTTTCACGAACTATATATTATATTTCGATGAAATCAAGGAACTTTCAACTCGATTCTTACAACAGTGTGTCATAATTTTCAATTCAATTTTCAATTGTTGAGTTCGTTAATTGGTCAAATCGGCCGAATGGTTACCGAGTTATAGAGAATTTGAAATTTTGAGGTTATTTTCTTGATATTTCAGAAACTACTGGATCGATTGGATTTTAACTTGGCAGTCAGTAGAAGCATAACGACGCGTCGCTTTATTCAATTTTGTTGGGATCCTACGGTCACTCAATTTTGAAAATAACCTCTTTCAAAATTTTTTTCGAAAGAAAAAATTTTTCAGAAACTGTCGACCATATCCGAAAGCAATTTTGCTCATACCTTGAGTTCTGAATTTCACAGCAGTGTACTGAATTTCAATTCAATACGGAGAATCAATTTTGGAGATATTGCGAAAAAATATGTAAAATTTCGTGGTTTTCTTCTCGATATCGATGTTTTTCGTTATAACTCAAGAAATGCCGATCCAATCATGATGAAACTTCGCATCTAGTTTGAAGATGCTTATGGACAACTTTTTGCGAAATTTCGTGATGATCGTGTCATTAGAACATATTTAAAAATTAATTTCAAATTTTTTCTTCAACTATTCGATATTCTAAGATCTGCTTATCATATTTTCCTCATGAAATTCTGTTTGCACCTTCATTTTTCGATAAAGTACTGGATTTCAATTCTATCTAACCTTTACTAAGGCCGTAAGGCCGAAAGTAAACACAATAACTTCCGGAAGAAACGACTTAGAAACTCGATATTTCTAGAGAAGGTTTGGGGCTTGATTACGAAGGTCGAATTCGTGAATGGATGAAATCCGCCCAATGATTCTGTAAATATACCCAATCAAAATTTTATTTCCCCAATATTTTCAAAAATACAGATTATATCGAATTGAAATCCAGAACTTCATCGAAGAAACCTAGAAAAGCACTGCCGTGAAGGCAGCAGCTTTTTTCGAATTCGTTGAAAAAGCGGTCAGCGCCATTGAGCATGCGCGCAAAAGCTGCTGCGTTCACGGCAGTGCTTCTCTAGGTTTTTTTCAATTATTGTATTAATACAGTTTTTCTTTATCAAGTAGACTCGTCTCAATTTAACCCAGGATTTAAAATGTTCATGTTCTGAAGCCTGTACTATATGATCTTGTTGATATCCACTGAATTTATTCTAGCGTTTCCATCACAGCCGCAACAATGAAAGTACCTATTCCCGTAATAACCAAACACTTCGTGTCCGATGTTCGAGCGTTATTAAGGCACAACCAATAAATCTTCAAAACGCGTGCAAGCCTATCACTTCCATCCATTCCACTCTAATACATTTACGAGGCCAACGTTTCGCGAAAATCAACATTCAGTTAAGAACGTACCATCTGCTCGGCCAGTATATCAGCGCGCGTATGCGCCTGCTTTTGTGTTTGCCTATTAACTGCACCTATTTACACGGAATTAACACGGGAGGTTCGTAACAGGACTGTTTACTGGAATCGAGGAGAATTCTTCCACCCCTGCCCTATGTCCGACAACGGTCATAAAACTAGATTACGGACGCGGGGATATATCATGCTATGAAACGATACGGCCGATCCGAAGTCGATAATTTAGAATTAAAGCCCGTTGTGGACCTCAATAGTGAGTTTTCTGGTTTGAGAAGGGAGAACGTAGGTATATGTTTGAGCGTTATGATTTAGGAACGGAATTTGATATTCTAATATGAAATGGTCTATTTTATGAGCTTGAGAAATTCAAGCGATGATACGAGAAAGAAGTATTTTTGAGATTGATTTTTCATAATTATAATCTGTTAGATAATTTCATGGCATTTATTGTAATATGATTTCCGGCACAGGTGACGAATTCCATAGTCCTTTCTTTCAGTCCAATTTTTCACTAAACTCTATTCACTTTAATGAACTATCCCGATTGGCCATGACATTCTGACACATCTCACCGTGTATATTTTGAAAATGTAAGATAATATTCATTTTCCGGTCAGATAACTACACAAGGTTGTCATCTCTACATGGAGGTCGTAGTAATTACGTATTTTTCAAAATGGAAATTAACTTTTAGAAAATAATGAATTTGAGGAAATATGTGAATTCAATAATTCCAAATACCTGGCGAATGTGGAAGAAACTTTCTTCCCTGTTAACACTGAAAATATTTCACGTATATAAATATGGTTGGAAGATTCAGTTATGCTATTTTCTTGTACGGAAATCAAGAATCGAGTGTGGAAATTTTACTGAAAAATAATGGATAGAGTAGTCCGTTGCTTTGTGATAGTTCATTGCAAAAAAAATTAAAGCAGTCGAATAACCCTGCAGTAAAACTTCCAAACGAACAGACAAACCTATGGAATTCCCTACTTTCCGAAATTCTCAAGAAATAAGTCTACAGAAGATATTTAAATACCTTGTTGCACTACTCGAAATACTCCAGTATGAAAATGTAGTGGTACTACAAAACCTCTGTCACCTCAAAAGAACTAACTCAATTTACAAAGTTCTTGGGCATCTATGTGAACGGTACACTGGGTTTTCACTCACATACGTCGAAAATGTTGGATAGCTTGTGATAAATTATTGATTCGAAATTATCAGGGTTACTATCAGAAAAAGCAGACTTCAATTTCACATAGCACTTCCTGATACTTTGACTCTGCTTCTTCAAAACTCGTTTTTAGTTTCCAAACGTGATGACTATGTTGAGCATTTGGCAACGTCTCTGAGAATAATTTTGACATTGCCGATACTTCACGAATGCCAACCTGCGTCAGTTTTAAGTAAAAAAAACTTGATATACCTAAATCATGACCAACCGGTAGAGTTCATAAAAGTGAATGAAGTATACTTGTTCCAATGAATCTGGCCGTATGGCGTCAATGGTGGGGTCCGGTTAACAGGATCATTTCTGACAATATAAATGTCAATAAATTGATTTTGTGAAAAACCACCAGTTGAGAGCGCTGTTTTCGTCGATCGCTAATAAATGATAAAAATTAAATAATAAACCAAAATCAAACAACTAAGTTACAATGTATTTTTAGAATACGTTTGTATCCTTATCATGAAGGCAGTATTCATGAAGTGGTGAAATCCACCGAATGATTCCGCAGATATAACAATTCGAAATTGTATTTTCTCAATTTTTTCGAAATGCAGTTCGTATCGAAATGCAATCCAGTATGTTGTTGAAAAAATTCAGCTTGAAGTAATTTTTCAATGAGGTACCAGATTTCAAAATAATCAAATCTGTATTATTTGAAAATATTGAGAAAATAAATTTTGAATGAGTATTTCTGTTCAATCTTCTGGTTGATTTCACCTATTCGTGAAGTTAACTTTCGTAATAAAGTTCAAATCAACTCATCAAATATTGTTACTCTGAGTTATTTCTTTCCGAAGATCTTCAGTACTTTCTGAGCAAATTTAATCCCTGATTTTCTTCGACGGACCTAAAGTTTCCGTTTGAAAACTCCCTTTTGTTCTGCATCTCCCAAACCTTCGATTTTGAGGGTATATACAATTAACATTTCCAACAAGACCCTGTTCATCTCCACTGTCCACAAACTCATAAAATAACCTCCGATATAAAACACACACGTCAGTTTCTTATCCCAAATGATAAATAAAACACAAGGAGAGATTACCTAAGAGAAGATATCCTATTGGCATGAGGAGAACCAGACACCCTATCGAGCTACTAAATTATCGATTATCGCTCACCCAGTACATCCATATTTTTTTCATTTGGCTTCTCGAATTGTTCTCCTGGGTGTCATATGGCCCGAGGAGGCACTTGCCGGACGAAAAAAATTAAACAGATGTTAATGGCAGATATAGGAGGATGTTACAAGGGTAAGGAGTCTACTGAAATATCGGTCGTGTGTTGGGACGCCATGTGTTTTAACGTCGGTAGGTTTCCTTCTTGGTATTGATTGTTTTGATAGGCTCTTATTTTACTGGGTTCAATTCTTTTGTGATGATCGTATTGGGACAACACTCACGGAAATAACCTAGAATAGCACTGACGTGAGGTCAGGAACTTTCACGTGCTTGTTCCGTTGCCAAAGAGATCATCTATACAAGTATTGACCCTGCCAAACGCAGATTTTTTTCATATGTTCCTCACGAAATTCTGCTTAAACCTCAGGCTATAATTTTTGATCAAGTACTAGATTGCAATTCGATCCAAAATTTTGAATGATAACTATCTAAAGAAAACCTACTTTAAATATATCCCTATGTCGATTCTTCCTAAAGTTAATGTGTTTACTGTCTGCCTAACCACTGATAGTGAACATAATAACTTCCGGAAGAATGTACTCAGTAGCTTGATCATTATAGAGCAAGTTTGGAGTTTAATAGACGACCCACCATTTTCTTTACAAATTTACTATCACTGAGAAACGGAAATTTCAGGACAAATTCGACATGAAAAGGTTCGCGTTATTTATAAATATCCGTAAAAGATGCCTCGGCTCCTCAAACAAGATAATTCCTTCCAAATATAGGTTTTTGTTAGGCTGAAATTTAAGTTGGGATTCCTGATTTCATGTTAATAGTGTCAAGTTTATGAAGGATATGTCCCGCAAATCAACTTGGTTATTTCGATTGCCGGTTTTCCGTTCCGTAAATATGAAGTATTCGGTTCGTTCCTGAAAAAAGGGTTAATTGCGGAATTTGATTGATGAAAAAGCAATCTTTCTGTCACCAGAACATAGACATATTAAGTCTATATGCACCAGAATGACAATCAATGTTTTATGGTAACATATCCATGGCATAGAACAATCTTTATTAACCTTATGATCCATAGACCATACCTAGTAATATTTCCATTGTTGATTGTTTTCTCTTTTATGTTCTATGGATCATAAAGTGAATAAAGATTGTTCTTTGCTATGGACATAGAACATTGACTGTCGTTCTGGTGACATAAAGAACGTTTTATCATCAATCAAATTCCGTAATTAACCTTTTTTCGGGAACCAACCGAATATTTCATATTTACGGAATGGAAAACCGACAACCGAAATAACCAAGTTGATTCGCGTAACATATCCTATATAAATTTGACACTATTAACATGAAATCAGGAATCCCAACTTAAATTTCAGCCAATCAGAGATGATCTTAACAAAACCCTATATTTTTAAGGAATTATCTTGTTTGATGAACCGAGGCGTATATTACGGATATTTATAAATAACGCGAACCTTATTATGTCGAATTTGTCCTGAAATTCCCGTTCCCCAGTGAGTAAATTTGTAAAGAAAATTGTGGGTTGGCAACTTGGGCTGAAGTCGTCTATTACAAAGGCCGAATTGGCAAATTAGTAAAAACTATCGAATGATTCCACAGATATACCCTTTCAAAATTTCAGTTTCTCGCTATTTCCAAAAACATAGATTGAATCGGCCTTCAATAAAGAAATACCACATTGAAGTTTCAGCCAAATAGGGCCTACAGAACAATGAGCAAAATAACTATTCCATTCAACAAAATATATCAGGATTATTCAATTTTTTTTTGCTCATTGTTCGGTAGTCTCTATTTGGCTGAAACTTCAGGGTGGTATTTTTCATTGAAGGGCGAGTCGATCTATGTTTTTTGAAATATCGGGAAACTGAAATTTTGAAAGGGTCTATCTGCGGGATCATTAGATAGTTTTTACTGATTCGCCAAGTCGGCATTATTTTTCAACCCAAAATTATTCAATGAAATCTGTATTTTTGGAAATATCAGTTACCAATTGATATATCTACGGAGGAATCAATTAGCTGATTTCACCCATTCACGAAGTCAACCCCCGTAATTATTTCGAAACTTGCAATAGGAATAACGCTTCTCTTAGTATTTTCTTTCGGAAGTTGTTGTGTTTACGGTCCTACGCCTAACAAAAATCAACAAACGTTATGACTTCACGTCAATGCGTTCCCAGAATTAACCATCGAAATATTTGAATAACGGAGAACTTTCTTTTGTTTGGACAGGTGACAATTTAATTGTTCTCAAAATTTTGATCGGGAGAAAGATTCTCTTCTTCGAAGATCGCAAAGTTATTCTTATCTGGAATTCAAGCAGCAGTCTGCGGGATTGGTACATGGATGGGTAAACGCTAATCTGTCTCAATTCGACCAGTTTCTAAAATTTCGATTCATTTTCCTAGATGACAACAGAAATATTGCAGGATTGTGAACTTATTTTATGTTTAAGATCTCATCACAAATAGAGGTGTCTTCATCATCATTACAGTAATACTTGTGAGCATTAAATCAATTCTGTGCCAGTTGAAGACCAGTTGTACTACAATTGTTAATCAGTAAAAAGTCCACAGATCCTGAGAAATCTCAAAGTCAGGTACCCACCCACAGTGTGCATGCTGAAACGATGCTAACAGTAGTGAGAAATATTCGAAGTCGTGAGATTTCATAAATTTCGACGTTTTTTTCAATTTCTTTCTGTTGTACTTCAGTCTTTTGTAAGAATGCGCAATGTTATAGGTTATTCATTTTTCTGTTCGTCACTCCATTTCAGTCTTATTTTACCGAAAATTCTGGAATATTAAAAATGGCAACACCGCGGATTCTTACTATTTCTTCCAACCATTCGACCCGAAAAAGTTTTCGAAAAAACGAACTGTGGCCTCCAAATGTGTCCTCCTCATATTCGAGATATTGAAGGCTCTTAAGCTCACCCCTTCCACAAAGATCCCGTAGAACCATAAATGCACACAATCACGACAGCACCTACCCATTTGCTATATCGGAAACCCACTAATTCCAGGTTAACCAACGTTCGATCCACAAACCTAGAACCAGTTAATGAATACTTAATCGCGTTCCGAACTGATTGAGTTGAAACGGGCTGTACACCTAGTCGTTGCTCCTAACAGGATGCGGGACGATATTAATTAGTAGATGGCGCCACTGTTAAGCTTTCGCCGGCAGCCCTACTCCGTATCGGTTCAATTAGGGGCTATATCCACCTACAGACGCCGAGGTGGAGGAATGATAAGAGGAGACGTATGTCCCGCTTCCGATGCAACCCGAGTGTAGTTATCGATGTTCATCCTACAGGAAGAATGCGATTGGGAAGTCGGGCAATCTGGCGATGCCGGAGGACAAGATGCGGCTTCAGGTTTGTCCAAGCGGATGAAAGGGTTCTCTGATTTGATGAGATCAGAGTTGAAGTGGAAAGATTCACAAGTGTCCAAGTGCGAAGTTGAGGGATCGAATTCGCTGAAGTCGAGAAGTCATTTGTTAAAGGGTGTCCTGAATTGTAGGTACAAACGGCCGATTGCAAACACAATAACTTCCGAAAGTACCAACCTGGAAACTCGATATTTTTAGAGTAGGTTTGGACCTTAATTATAAAGACCGAATTCGTGAAAGGGTGAAATCCGCCTTGTGATTCCGCAGATATACTCATTCAAAAAAAATTTTCTCAATATTTCGGAATATACAGATAAGATCGAATTTAAATCCAGTACTTGATTAAAAAATGACAATATCGAGGGGATGGTATGATCAAAGAATCGCTAAGCATAAAATATTCGAATGAAAATTGGGTTTTTTCAATGAATCGATCATCACAAAATTCTGCACAAAAATCTAAAGAAGCACTGACGTGGAGTCAGCAGCTTTTACGCGCTTGTTTATTTTGCGAAATGGTGACTTGGAAATTTCAGTGAAATTTCAATGAAATATAAAAATCTTCGAGAAAAATGTTCGAAAAAACAAATTTGTTTTTTAAAATTTTTCCATGGATAATTCTTCTTATTGACACCGTTCATATTCCAAACAAAGTTTTATTTCGATCAGATGAATATTTTTCGAGTTATTGAAAAATCGAAATTTCAAATGGCTGAAGCCATAAAAACCATTCGACAAATTTGGCCCATTAACGAACTGAGATATTCAGGATCTTAAACTAACCTGAAAATTTCAAGACTCTAGGTCCTTCCGTTCGGAAGTTACAGCGCACACGGCCGGACGGCCGGCCGGACGGACAAAATCAATTTTGACCGTGGATTCTCTTCATCAGTGAGTGCAACCTAGTCGTTTGAGACCAATTTCGGCTCAAAATTCGAAAATTAAAGACATCGTGACGAAATGATAACGCGCTGTTCCCCAGAACAACGCGTAAAAATGTCCATTAGCATTTTCAACCTAATTAGTAAGTGTCATCATGATCGAATTGATATTTCCTGAGTTATTCCGGGAAACACAACGATAGCAAGGAAAAATACACGAAATTTGACTGATTTTTTCCAAAATCCTTAAAAAATTATTAATTACCATTTCAAACTCAAATCTGGTACACTGCTGTGACATAAATTTCAAGGTATGGGCCAATTTTTTCTCGAATATAAAGAATATATATATAAAGAATTTTTTCGAAAAAAATTCCTAAAATATTTTTTTCAATTCAGTATCAATACCATTCCGACAAATTTTGCAAGAACTTGCGCGTCGTAATGATTCAACTAACTGCCAAGATTTGGCCCATTAACGAACTTAACCGCGGCATTCTGATGCGCGAACTACCCCGAAAGTTTACAGTCGCTAGCTTGGTTCGTTCGACAGTTATCGGACAGACGAAGAGTTGAAGAAGCAGGAAGTGCTATGTAGAATTGAATTCTAATTTTTCTGATAGTAACCCCGAGAATTTGAAATCAATAATTTATCACAAGCTATCCAACATTTGCATACTGGAGTATTTCAAGTTGTACAACAAGGTGTCTTCTGTAGGCTTATTTCTTGAGGATTTCGAAAAGAAGGGAATTCCATAAGTTTGTCTGTTCGTTTAGAAGTTTTACTGCAGGGTTATTCGAGTACTTTCATTTGTGTTTCAAATGAACTATCACAAAGTAACGGACTACTCTATTCATTATTTTTCAGTAAAATTTCAACACTCGATTCTTGATTTCCGCACAAGAAAATACCTCAACTGAATCTTCCACCCATGTTTATATACGTGAAATATTTCCAGTATTAACAGGGAAAAAAATTTCTTCAACATTCGCCAGGTCTTTGGAATTATTGAATTCACATAATATTTTCTCAAATTCGTTATTTTCCCAAAGTAAATTCATATTTTCAAAAATACGTAATTACTACGACCTCTATGTGGAGAGGACAATGTTGTGTAGTTATCTGACAAAAAATGAATATAACCTAACATTTTCAAAATATATACGGTGAAATGTATCAGAAGGTCAATTCCAAGGGGATACTTTATAAAAGTGATTGAAGATTACTCAAGGAATTTATGTTTTTTCTAACGGTAATTCGATTGAGCCCTTATTACTTTACAGTTCAGACTACTATTGTAAATGAAATAAGAAATTTTATCGTCACAAACTGGATTCTTCTAGGTTTAATTTCAAGACACATATTCATTCAGTTCGAGGGTCCAAATTTTCAAATTCGATTTTCTAGAAAACAGTGCAACAGATCCGAAACACAGAACTGTAAACTCTTTCAGGTAAAACCATAGTTTGTTCGAAATGTTACCTGAATATTGTAAAATATTGAGGAAAGAAAAGTTGTTTTGGAATCAATCAGTTGGAGAAACACATAATATTTTTATAGTATATTAACAGATTCAGCTTCTGATAAAAATGATTATTAAGTTCCATTAGGCTTGTTTTGGTTCCGAGCTCAGAACTGTTCTGGAACGGTTCCGCATGCGCGATTGCGATTTTGTGTTTTGGTTCATTTCAGAACCGGTTCAGGATTTGAGAAATCCTGTTTTGGTTGTTTTCAGAATCGATTCCGAACTGTTCTAGAACTGTGAAAGGAGTTCGGACGTGAGAGTCCGAACTGTTTCAGAATTGGGTAGTTCGCACAAGCTTAGAGTGGCTGTCAACGATCTAAATGGTTAACCTGACTTTTTCGACGTCGTGTTGATCTGGTTTTTGATTGTTTTATTCGTTGAGGAAACGGTTAACTGTTAAATTTAAACTTTTGTTATTGAGGATAATTCCTTCGCTACGACCTACCAGGATAATCTAATGGATTGTATTTCCATTGTTCACACCTGGGATGTATACTTCTTATATAAATCTATCCTCTAGTGAATAACAATGTTTCGCATTAATTTTTCTCTGAGAAGCACATTTCTGAGATACGTTCGTCATTAGATTCATTATTATACAAACCAATTATTTGTTGGTTCAGTTAGGAATATAATTGAAGTAACGAAGAAAATTCAGAAAAAAAAATTTAGTGGAACAAGTATTTCCAAAAATATTTTTATATAACATGGTGCGACCAGGACTTTCGCATATTTTTAATCAAACCACACACAATATATAAGACATGATTAACCTTCCTCTTTTCTGCCAACTCAAACGGGAGTTTTTTTCCTCTACGATCCGGATGAGAACCCGAACTTAATTCGTGTTTTGGTTTCATCGCTTTTAGAACTGTTCTAGGATAGTTCAGAATCGGACTTCCACAGCGCAACGATTATGCGCAGTTCTAGAACTGTTCTAGGACAGTTCTGAATTTCGGAACCAAAACAAACCTTTTTATTTTCACTGCATTAGTTGGCGAAAAAATTAATGAAATCCATCTTTAAGTACCGTTGTGGTCGGTCGAAAGACAATTTTCGAAAAATTATCATTTGAACTTCCCCTAATAGTAAATCCTAAAATACGATGTTGAATTATTGATCAATAATTCTAGGGTATTTTCCCTTCGTTTCAAAATTTCTTGCTGAGACTTCATGACAATGATCGATCCAAGACCAGCAACCTTTGATCTTCAACTCCATCAAAAGATTACTGAATAATAGACAATCTAAAGGGGTTCTTCGACGACTTCCCATTATCCAGAAAATCTTCTCATCCGTTCTAAGCATGCTGGCCTCAATTCCTCCAAAGGCATAATCAGCTACACCCCCTTCCACCTCCCCCACCACAAATTGATTGATTATTCTCGACAACAATAACATTCTCGCCGGAAGCGACTCGCGGGCAAATGAAATCATCAGAAACTGGGTGAAAATGAGAACCGGGAACGAATTCTTCAACAAAAAGACACAATGGAATGATAATTTCTATTAATGAAACGGAAACGGACAATGAAAACAATTAACGTGTTTGTTTTAATTACGCGGGGCCGGTACAGCTGGGAACAGATGAATAGTGGTGGATATAAAGTTTGGAAATACGTGAGGAAAAAAATCGTTCCGAACGCGCGCTCGATGCGATTAAATATGGAAATGACGTGAACAATGAGTTTTTTGTGTTGGTAGAATTGGCGCCTTTGGGAAATGAGTGTTTCAACTGCATCAAATACGATATAAATTGAAAAATACTGGAAGCTTCAAAACTTAGAATAATGGACACCCACAAGGATCAGTTTTAGCTCCCCTTATATTTAATTTATATGTTTGCAACTTCTTTAGAGGAATTCTTTTATTCATATGATATTGATCTTGCTTTTCCTCATTCTGATTTCTAAATTATTGGAAACACTCAAAATACAGATTTAGAAATTTTGAAAAATTATTTCATTGAGTGGCGTTTATGTGCAAATCCCACTGAAACAGAAGTTTCCTGTTTTCGTTTGAATAATCAACAGAATTTCAAAACTTTGAAAGTTACTTTCAATAATGCCGTTCTGAAACATAATATACCTCTTAAATGTCTTGGAATAAAATTATATTCTTTTTTGAATTTCAAGGTCCATTTGGAAAACTTACGCATGAAGTTGAAATCTAGCAACACTAGTCTTCAAAAACTAGCTAGGTCTTTATGGGGTGCTGACCCTACAACTCCTCATACGGCAGCTTTGGATTTAGTTTTTTCTGCTGCTGAATATTGTTGTTCGGTTTGGTTTAACAGCGCTCATGTTAGCTTAATGTTGCCATAAGGATCATAAGTGGGACTATAAGATCTACACCTCTACAGTTGTTACCAGTTCATTCGAATATTGCCATATTCGTAGAAAGATTGTAGCGATTAAGTCTTGGGATGAATGTCATTCCTTTACGAATTTATTTCCAATCATGTCTTATATTCCGAATTCTAAAATTGCTAGATTGAAACTTCGTAAACCTCTATGGAAAAACGATACTCTTTATTCCAATAACAGTGGCGTTCGTAATGGGATTTGTGTGATATTTTCAACAAAGTTTTGAACACCGATCATTCAGAAAAAGTTCGTCGTTTTAATCTTCGTCGGGAAATTTGGTATTTTGAATCGACTCAGAATAGGTCATGGACGCTGTAATGGTTTCCTCTTCAAATAGAATTCGGGCGAAAGTCCAAGGTGCGAATGCGGAGAAGAAAAGGATACAATAAAACACTCAGTTAATAGTTGTCAAATTTATAAATTTGACGACGGTTTCGAGGCAATTCATTCGGTGTCTGATTCTTTCTTGAGGTGGATCGTCAACTTCAAATCAATTTAATGAGTAATTAATCATTTAATACTTCATATTTTGTTTTCAGTAGTGATTTCGAGTTATCAACCTACAACGAAAGGAAAGAGGAAATTTCGTTGATGAAAAGGAAGCCCTTCAATAACAAACACAATTCAACTACACTTATTTGGGGACAGAAAGTTTTTTTAACGTTTTTAGGTTAGTTGAGTGATTTCTTATAATTCATTTATAAATTTGATGAAAATTAGAATAATTATGAAATTTTCAATGTGAGAATGAGCAAGATTCAAATTGTGTAGAATATCATGATGGAAACAACTGGATATTGAACGAATTTCAAGTGGAAGGTTAGCGTTTCAATGGTCAAGTGTAGTGAAATATTTTTTCCACAATAATACCGCAAAAAGTACCAAATCATAAGAATTAGTCAGTGAATGAGATTTTCCAATCATATTTTTTTGAATTTCAAAAAAGGATTGATTAATCTGCAATTCAAATCACCGGAAGTGATATCTGGGTTGAACTTTCACACAGAGTGCAGGAGTGTATTAGCATATTGAGAAATATTTAAATGCTTCACAAGAGCCGAATCTGTACGAATGGTAAATAAAAAAAGTGTTTCATTCGACGAGAGGAATCTATGGTTGAAATTAATGTACAACTTAAAGACTCAGCCTGTATATCAGTAAAGACTTAAACTGTCGACTGGGGTTTTTTTTCTGAATTTGGGTTATTACAGCAAATACAAATTTGAACATAATTATTATAGGTTTGATTCATCATTTTCCCAAATTACCTTCAGAAAGTATTCAAAATCAGGTTTCAAAATTGGGGTTTGGGATTTGTCATGCATGCACGAAGTGACAACGTTGTTTAGTAGAATTGCTTTTTCTGCTATATAATAACGAAATATTTATTCCTATTCTGTGGTACACACGTGTTCTTTGTCAACATAACCAAACAATTTCCGTTTGCGATTTGTCAATAATATGACAGTATGACAGTCTGTGCTCTTCTTTTTCTATCCCTTGGTCGTTGTCTTCTGCTCTAACCAGATCGAAGTATAGCTATCTCTGTTTTCCTAAGCAAAGTAACACATTTGACGTCCTTTTCTTTCCGAGAAAGCTGAATTCGACGTTGCCATATCGTGCACTCATGACAAATCCCTTAAAATGCAAATCCCCATTTTTATTTTTCAGTTTTAGGTGATCAAACATTTTTTTAAAAATATAATATTGAAATTATATGTTTGAAATTTGATTTTCTGAAGGTTTCTCATGAAAATAACTGCATTTTCTTTTAAAGGAAAAACCCCCATTATAATAGGATAGGAATCTAGACCAGGCATACACTATCCATTTCAATCACGAATTCCTCCCGAGTGAGTGTAATAATGTCATCCTAACATTCGAAAGAAATAATAATGTTCCTGAATCACCTCACGACTCACTGACCCATTTCGAAAAAACCCTGTCAAGCCTTCCTCTAACCCGCATTCCTCCCCATCTATAACTAACGACATACTTCCATACACATGCCGCCCAAAAGAAACATCTCCCAGAGGCAAACCACCCTTCTTCCATCATAAAACCCAATTTCGAGTAACGTCCAAGTCGTGACCAAATAAACCCCACATTTCACGGCCATCTAGGAACAAAAACCCATCAGGAATATCGAAACTGCCGAAGAATTTTCACTAAACGACTTGCCCGGTCTGTCTCGAAGGCCACGCGAGAGAACGTGACGTCCTAAAGATGCCACTAGGTTATTGCGTTCGCTCGGAGACACCTCGGCCAACGCGGTTAAAACATGCACCTGTAGGAGTGTCACGGGACATCTCGGGAATTTGAGGAATTATCGACGAAAATAAGTCGAAGGAAATGGGGTATTTCAAGGTCAATATAGTTGTGGCGTAGGCGTTGCAATTTGTAATGGGAACGTAATGGGAAAGGCGAGATACTTTACTCTTTTTATTATTTGAAAGTCAGTCGATAGGCTGTGAAAATATAACAAATTCTACTCTGTATAGTGAAGAAAAAATCTAGAGTGGCACTGACGTGAGGTCAGGAGCTTTTAAGCGCTTGTTCAAATTCTAACTATTAGATCAACACGAAATTTGCACCTAGTTACGTGTTGGTATTCTCCATCCGATTACGAAGTTTCAATCTGATTGCACTTGTACTTCTTGAGATATTGCGGAAATTAAGTGAAAATTTCAACTACCAACGAAATATCGGATCGAGTTGAAATTTGAAACATAGTTGTTAAATACTGACTTTAAGGATTGTGCCGAATTCCATTGAAATCTAAACAATATTTTCAGAGACAAAAAAAATTTTAATCAAAAATTTTGGAATGAATTTTTTCTTTAATTTTCTAATAACTTGATCCACACGAAATTTGGATCTAAGTCCATGAAGTTTCAATTCCATCGAGTCAATACTTCATGAGATATCGAGGAATCAAGCTCAAAATTTCAAATGGCCTCCGACACTATCCAACCGAATCCACCCATTAACGAACTTATTATTATTAGGACTGCAAACCTAATCTGACAATTTGAAGTCGCTAAGTCTTTTCCTTCAAAGGTTAGAGCACATATAGACGGTCGGACCGCCGGACGGCCGGACGGACCGCCGGACGGCCGGACGGCCGGACGGACACAATGGGGGTTTTTCCTGAATTTGGGTTATTACTGCAAATGCAAATTTGAACATAATTATTATGGGTTTGATTCATCATTTTCCCAAATTACCTTCAGAAAGTATTCGAAATCAGATTTCAAAATTGGGGTTTGGGATTTGCCAGGCATGCACAAAGTGACAACGGTGTTTAGTAGAATAGCTTTTTCTGCTATAGAATAATGAAATATTTATTCCTATTCTGTGGTACACACGTGTTCTTTGTCAATTTAATCAAACAATTTCCGTTTGCGATTTGTCACTAATATGACAGTATGACAGTCTGTGCTCTTCTTTTTCTATTCCTTGGTCGTTGTCTTCTACTCTAACCAGATCGAAGTATAGCTATCTCTGTTTTCCTAAGCAATGTAATACATTTGACGTCCTTTTCTTTCCGAGAAAGCTGAATTCGACGTTGCCATATCGTGCACTCAAGACAAATCCCTTTAAATACACAACCCCATTTTTATTTTTCAGTTTTAGGTGATCAAACATTTTCTTAAAGATATAATATTGAAATTATATGTTTGAAATGTGATGTTCTAAAGATTTTCCATTGTCGTTTAAAGGAAAAACCCCCATTGAATTTGACCACGGATTCTTCTTCATAAAGTTCAACCCAATCGTTTGAGACCATTTTCGGCTTAAAATTCGAAAATCACAGACATCGAGACGGAATGATAACGCGCTTTTTTTCTGAAAAAGTTTTTTCTGTGAGAATATCGTTCAGATTTTAACGAAACTTGGAACAAACGTTAGAGTGAGTATAAAACGACAATGTTTTAAATTTCAATACGATCTGTGATCTACTTTCGGAGATATGAGGAAACAAATATATAAAATTTCGTTGATATTTGGAATGTTAACGTTATTTCCGCAATATCCCAAGAAGTACGAATTCAGTCAGACTGAAACTTCGTATTCAGGTGAAGAACACCAACCCTCAGCAAAATTTCGTGGAGATCTTATAGTTAGAATTTGAACAAGCGCGTAAATGCTCCTGACATCACGTCAGTGTTTTTCTCGATTTTTTTATGATTGAAAAATTTAAATTTTCAAGGGGGAAACTATCTTTCAAATTTGGTTTCACTTATTGGCTGTTCGAATGCGCGAAACTTCGCGGCGCTCTGTGACGTAACATATGATATTCATTCCGTCACTCTCTATCTCGCTCTCAATCTATCTTCTCATGTACCCTTCGCCGATTTATAGCGAAGGACGTATCGATCGTAAAATCGTGCTGTGACATGGGAGGCGAAATGAATCGTTTCACCCAATTTCAAACATGCATTTCCATGTCACCATTTTTATAACCGAATTATTCGAAATTCGCGAATTGTGAAAGTTTGTGAAGGATGCATTATGATCTTGTATCGAAATGGATTAAGAAAAATATCGAAATATGACATTTCGTATCACCTGCAAAAAATCTAATAAAAAATTCGATGGAGACATATTGCCGACTCGGATCAGGCAGAAATTCGGTACGCTGGTTTTGAATATTTAATGGTTTGTGTAGAACTTAATACGAGTCTGAAAGAAAGCTCACGAAATAAATATCGTCTTCAAAACAAATTTTGATTATTAGATTAATTAGTTCAAGATCTTCAAGAAATCTTGGAAGGAAATTGCTCATCGATATTTCTTATTTAAATTGCATTTAAATGCAAATTGTTTGATTTCGCCTATTAACGAACTGGACCTAGGTAAGCAAGACTCTTAATTAAATTTCCTTCGAAAGTTGAAGCACATACGGACGGTCGGACAAAATTATATTGAATCACGTATTCTTCTTCAGGGACTCCAACCTGAATGTTCAAGACCATCCTCGGCACTAATATAATTTGGGAAATAACAGACATTTAGCCAAAACGATAACGTTTTTGTTCCCCTCTAGATCGAACGCTTGAGAAGTGAGGTTTGAGTAATGTTCCTGTAAAATAGTATAAGGCATTGTCCGCTCTACAAGAAATTCCTAGTTACTACGTATGTAAATTTCCCAAACAAACCACAAAGCTTTCAACGAAAATATGTTCGATTTGGCAACGTCTCGCCCAATTCTTCCGATATAGACAACATTTCAAAAGTACCATACATTTTGTGAGATGTCGGGAAAATATCATCAAAATTCCAGTTATCTTACCGGAACTTTTGAGCGAATTTACCACCGAAATCTATCTAGAACTTCTTAGAACGCTACAGAGTTTTGATCAGGCCGACAATGTTGAATTCAACCGCGAATTCCTAATCACTGCGCCCAACCCAGTCGTTTCAAACTCAAAATTCGAAAATAATAGACATATGGTCCAACTAATAACAACAAGACGTAAGTCTTCCAATATATGAGTCCCTTCTTTTAATTCACGACAACCTTTTTCCAAATACTCTCCAGGAGCAATCAATCAACAGATAACAGGAACATTTCATGAGTTTTAACGTTTAAACTTGCAGCTGATACCAGTAGCCCCCCTAAACGTCAGATTCATTTATTTTCATTTCGCTCCAGAAAATTCGAAGCTCCTTGTTAATCAAGGGCAGAGCAGATCAACAAAACGGGATCAATTTGTTCTCATTGTGTTCCAGACATGTCACTTTTAATTGGGAGTGAAAGAGATTGAGAAGACGGTACATGCTAAATTTACCACTTCGTTCAAGAAATGATTGAAATTTCGAGATCCTAAGTCTTTTCCTTCGTAACTTAGAATGCATGCGGCCAGTCGGACAGACATAAATAATTTGATTTGGCCGCAGATTAATCATAACTGAGTTGAATTTTAAACCTAGTCATTTTAAGACAATTTTTGTGTAAAAGTTCCAAAATTTTGCACGAACCTCCACGACGATATTTTCAGCAGTAATGCCCCTAGGGCCTTGATAATACCGAGATAATTTTGTCTCAGAGAATGCTCAAAACGTGTTGCTTGACAACAGCCCTCGGGCTTCGGCCTCGGGCTATTATCCTTAAGCAACTCGCTTGAAGCATTCTCTATGACAAAATTTTGAGGATTTATCAATGCCCGAGGGGTATTTGATAAGATAATTTCTTACAATGTAGATTTCCAAAAATTGATTGTCAATCTGACGTTCAATTTAAACCTGATGATCCTCTTTATCGAAAATACCAAACTGAAAACACCACATGTACGGTATTATCGCTATAATCCATAGGTGATCGGATGAAATTTGACACATGATTCAAAATTAGGTGATTTGATTGATTACTATAGTTAGTAAGAAATTATTTACAACATACTATCAACTAGATAGTATCTGTATTCTTGGAAATATAAGGCGGATTAGACCCATTCTCGAATGCCATCTTCGAAATCAAGCCCAAAGTTTCTCCACAAATAACGAGATTCTATGTATTTCCTATCAGTTGTTATTGTGTTTAAGGGCCTGTTAACGGTCAACCGAGCGACCTATGATAAACACAATAACTTCGGAGCATACGTTGAGCTCAATAACGAACTTAAGAGTTCATGAGAATACACCAAAAATTCTGCTATTGGAAATATCATTTTTCCAATATTACCCTACGTACATATCTCATCTAGCTAAAATTAGTTGCTCTGTTGTTTAATATTGGCGTAGGAGCAAACAATACCACCTTGTGCTGATTTGCGGCTAGGCAACACAGCCACATTCAAGATTCATTAAACCTCGTTAGTATCTCAAGGTCAGGCACCTGGACGAGGTCTACATGCTTCAATGTTGTCAATAGCTGCGTGAAATATTAGAATTCGGAGAAATTTCGACCTTCATTGGAGTGAACGTGGTATAGTTCTGCAGGCTTCAGCGAGTATTTTTTGAAATTTTTTTTTTGGATGTACTAAATTCTTTAGTGAGAATGCGCAGTGTCAGTTTTTTTCCTTAAAATTCTTGAATATGAAAAAGTGGCAACATTGCGCATTATACAATTTTTTTCAACCATTTGCAGCAAAAATTTTTTTTATAAAAACGAACCCTTGCCTCCGGAAGTCACCCCGTTGTATTTGAGGTATTGTTTGCTCTTAACAGTTCATGCCAAATTTCATCGGGATCTAAAAGTTAGTTTCCGAGCAAAACTTCGAGCATTTTTGAGATTTTTTCAAAATTTGTCATAGTTTAACACATCGGCATTCTGCAACTCAATGTGAAATTTAAATCTGATCGCATCAATACTTCTCGAAGTATTGAAGAAATATCCTCAACTCCGAAACAGTTGTCCGCATTTTGCAAACTTACGAACATAACCGAAGAATTTAGGATCCAAACCTTCCTTGAAAGTTTCACGGCTTCAGCAGTGTTTTCTTCGAAACGGATTCTTCATCGGTAAGTCAAACCTAGTAGTTTGAGTCCATATTTGGTTCAAAATTCAAAAATAACAGACAGTTGGGCCAAAAAAAAACACACCTATCGTAGAAGAAGTGCGTACAAAGGCCTCTTTCTAATTAAAGTATGATTGTCTTTCTTTTTTATGTCCATAAAGTTAGCAGAGCCACCTGCACGGAAGTCAATGAAAACTTTCTCATTAATTGTCGTATATTTGTCGAGAATCTGTCGTGAAAGACAAAAATTTGTCGCGCTTCTAGTTTTTTTTTTAACTAATATTTTTAACTTAATATTAAGTTAGCAGAGCCATTCTTCAATATGCATCGTATTCGATCAGAAATGTTATGAATAATTGTCGAGTAATTGTCGGAGACCATCTAACCTGAAAAAACCAAAATAAATAATTGTTTATAGCTTTTTTATAGGTTTTAATGAAATGTTCTGGTATCTTAGGAAATTTGTCATATTCGGCAACACTGCATTGGTAAATTGATATTTTAGGTATGTTTTCCGTACCATTATTGACTGATATTGGGTTGTATATGTTAAATCTTCTATTTTCCGAGATGAACAATTTTCGTTTCAATGCTGAATAATGGAATATTCCATTCTCACGGATATACATCGACGTAACTTTGTGATACAAGAAGGTTAATTAGATGACCGTTTTTCCTTCCGGAAATGAGCTGAACGATTGAAGGACGACCAAAACATATTTGTCGTGAAAGTACAAAATTTGTCACGCTCTTTGTTTTTTTTTAAAGGGGTGGCTCTGCTAACTTAATATTGAGTTAGCAGAGCCATTCTGAAATATGCATCGAATTCGATCAAACATGTTATGAGTAATTGTCGGGTATTTGTCGTAGACCATCAAGCCTGAAAAACCCAGAAAAAATATTTTTTTTATCTCTTTTTTATAGGTTTCAATGAAATGTTCTGGTTTCGTAGGAAATTTGTCATATCTGGCAACACTGCATTGGTAAATTGATATTTCAGGTATGTTTTCCGTATCATTATCGACTGATATTGGGTTACGTCGATGTATATCCGTGAGAATGGAATATTTCCATTACTCAGTATTGAATCGAAAATTGTTCATTTCGGGAAATAGAAGAATTAACATATACAACCCAATATCAGTCAATAATGATAAGGAAAACATACCTGAAATATCAAATAACCAATGCAGTGTTGCCGAATCTGACGAATTTCCTGAGAAACCAGAACATTTCATTAAAACCTATAAAGAAGCTATAAAAAATGATATATTCTGTTTTTTTTTCAGGCTAGATGGTCTACGACAAATACTCGCCAATTATTCATAACATTTCTGATCGAATTCGATGCATATTTAAGAATGGCTCCGCTAACTTAATATTAAGTTAGCAGAGCCACCCCTAAAAAAAAACTAGAAGCGCGACAAATTTTTTTCTTTCACGACAAATTCTCGACAAATATACGACAATTAATGAGATGGTTTTCATTGACTTCCGTGTAAGTGGCTCTGCTAACTTTATGGACATTTCTTTTTTCGAATCAACAAAGTCAATTAATTATTTACGAAGTGGAGACCTCATAACAAGTTGTGTTGACGAAAAACGAACCGAATAGGACCTTTGGGGTTTGACCCTATGAGGGTTACTCTACAATATCGGAAGTTTTGGCATTTTATTTCGTAACATCATTATTTTTGGGGGAACGGAGAGACGGAAGGACAAGGGGTGACATTGGATGCTAGGAAGCTGATGTGGAGAATAAAATAAATGGAATTGATCTGAAACTGAACAAGAAATTCCAGCAATATACAATGGATACATTCATTCTCGCTGAATACTGGCAGTTCGGATCAACTTTTCTTTCGAAAGTAGTCGTAAACGACTAGGTTGGACTCGACGATGAACATGGGCAGCCTAACGGCCGACTATGTAAACACAATAACTTCCGAAAGAAACAACTTAAAAACTCGTTATTTGTAGAGAAGGTTTAGACCTTAACTACGAAGGCCGAATTCGTGAATGGGTAAAATCCACCCAATGATTCCGCAGATATACCCATTCAAAATTTTATTTTTCCAATATTTCCAAAAATACAGATCAGCTCGAATTGAAATCCAGTACTTCATCGAAAAATTACAGTTCGAAGGTTCATACAGAATTTAATGAGGATGATATTATAAGAAAATCATAGAAATTTTTTTTTTCAAATTGTTCTTATGACACAATTATCACGAAATTTTGCATAAAGTTGTCTTTCAGCATCTTCAAACTAGCTGCGAAGTTTAATCAGGACTGAATCAGTATTTCTCGAGTTATACCGAAAAAAACAACGATATCGAGAAGGAAACCTCGAAATTTGACAAGTGCCTATAACTCCGGAACTATTCGACCGATTTGGCCCATTAACGAACTGAGCCGCCGCATTCTGATGCACGACCAATCCTGAAAGTTTCAAGTTGCTAGCTTGCTTCTGTCGACAGTTATCGTATCCTCGGACGGCCGGCCGGACAGAATCGATTTTGACACCGGATTCGTAATCAGTGAGTCCAACCTAGACGATTGAGACCATTTTCGGCTCAATCATCCAAAATTACAGACTTTTGGACCAGAAGATAGCACGCTGTTTCCCTAGAACATGCGCGCAAAAATGGTTGTTCGGTATTCAATTGAGGTTGAAGGTCAATTTGTGAAATATATAAAGCAGTGAGTGCATGTTTTTATGATGGAACAGCTGCCTGGAGAAGAGTGAATCCAGACTTTTTGGGGCCTATATCTTCCAAAATATGAGAGGCCGCCCAATTACGACTGGAGATTTTCTGTTCAGAAGAACACACTACGTACACTAATGCAAATATCCAAGCAGTATATTAGCGGAATTAACGGGTTCACCACAAATAAATATATTTTCAAACCCATCTTTGTCCAAATCAGCGCCTCAGCAACTATGGCGACCTAGAATCATTTCTATGATTATGTCTCGCAAGAGGATAAAAGTCTGAACCTCAAAAACAATCCTGAAACCAACACTTCCTCCTTTTGTTTGCTTACTCAGTTGTTTTGTCTACCCCAAGCCTACAAGAAACGCCCGGACTCATTTTGAACCATTACAATTCGTTGTTTACAAGTCCAAATCATCACATTCGGACGCATATGAATGGGCGAGAATTACGTCATAAAGTATGCGAGTTGATGAGATGACGTCATTTATTTAGTGGTTTATGGTGGTTCGTAACTGGCACGGTCACGTTTCTGTCATCAGCGGCTATTTTTGTGACCTAAGGGAATTTGGAAAAATGGGTTTCTTCGAATTCTTCCTAGAGAATTACAAGTTTATTCTACTTTCCATTGTATTTTTATTACGGCTGTGTTGTTCTAGGAATATCAGGTCAGGTTGCAGGCACTGGCACGTTCGGCTGAACGTTGCTGCCCAGCCAAGGAATTAAAACATAGGAGAACTTGATAACATCAATAAATTTCAGAAATAAACTCCAGTTGTTCCTCTCGTATGACAAGTCTGTTCTTCTGGACGGCTGATACTGAAGACAGTTCCTGATATTTATGAATGGTTAAAAACCACCCAACGGTTCGTCATCAGATGTATCCATTCGAATTTTTTCGAAATTAGAGACAGAAAGGCTTTCTACTTAAACAATCTCAAATACCACGTGACTTAACATCCGATATTCAACATATGGAACCCTAGAAAAACGCTGCAAATTTTACACAAGGGTTTATTATTTTCTCCAATAACCAATACCATTGATATCTTAAATAAAACCTATATATTATTCATAACTCATTGGGTTTTCACACCAAAATTCGCAGCGTTTTTCCTCAACTCAGGAACCACTGGTCGGAAATCATCCGGGTGAAAGTTTTTAGGTTGAGTTATGCAAGTAATCAATGTGAGAGTTTCATTAAAATTCGGTGGTAAGTTTTCGAAATATATTTTTTTCCTCCAACCCCCAATTTTGAGCCCTTTTTCAACACCGATCCTGCTGAAAATCTTGAAGAATCAATCTCCACCTGATTACGAAGGTTCAATCTGATTGCATTTGTTCTTCTTGAGAAATTGCGGAAATAACGTCAAAATTGTAAATAACAACGAAATTTGGCACATTTTTTTTTCATTATATCTCCGAAAGTAAATATTGGATCGAATTGAAATTTGGAACATTGTTGTTAAATACTGACCCTAAGGTTTGTGCCAAATTCCATTGCAATCTAATCAATATTTTCACAGAAAAAAAAATTTGTAATAAAGTTGAAGAAATTAAACATGGATTTTTCTTCAGGGAGTTCAACCCAATAATTCAAGACCATTTTCGGCTCAAAATGGGGGTTTTTCGTTTAAACGAAAATGCAGTTATTTGCATGAAAAACCTTCAGTACATCACATTTCAAACATACAATTTCAATATTATATTTTTAAAAAAGAGTTTGATCACCTAAAACTGAAAAATATAAATGGGGATTTGCATTTAAAGGGATTTGTCATGAGTGCACGATATGGCAACGTCGAATTCAGCTTTCTCGGAAAGAAAAGGACGTCAAATGTGTTCCTTTGCTTAGGAAAACAGAGATAGCTATACTTCGATCTGGTTAGAGTGGACGACAACGACCGAGGAATAGAAAAAGAAGAGCACAGACTATCATACTGTCATATTAGTGACAAATCGCAAACGGAAATTGTTTGATTAAATTGCCAAAGAACACGTGTGTACCACAGAATAGGAATAAATATTTCGTTATTCTATAGCAGAAGAAGCTATTCTAGTAACCACCGTTGTCACCTCGTGCATGCCTGACAAATCCCAAACCCCAATTTTGAAACCTGATTCTGAATACTTTCTGAAGGTTATTTGGGAAAATGATGAATCAAACCCATAATAATTATGTTCAAATTTACATTTGCAGTAATAACCCAAATTCAGGAAAAACCCTCCTTCGAAAATTACGGACATCGTGACGAGATGATAACGCGCTGTTCTCTAGAACACGCGCGTAAAAGAAGCATAAAAGTGCAGGCATAATTTCGCAAGGATCAGCGGTTAGAAAATCAGAACCTCGTGTTAATAAGAAAGACATTTGGATGAATGAACACCTTTTCACATTCTCATGGAAAAATTTCACGTCAACTTGTTTAAATACACTACAATCCAGTGAGAATCAATATAACGGCCGACAGCGTAAACACAATAACTACCGAAAGAAACAACTTAGAAACTCGATATTTGTAGAGAAGGTTTGGACCTTGATTACGAAGGCCGAATTCGTGAATGGGTAAAATCCACCCAATGATTCCGTAGATATAACCAATCAAAATTTTATTTTTCCAATATTTCCAAAAATACAGATCAGATCGAATTGAAATCCAGTACTTCATCGAAAAATTACAGTTCGAAGTTTCATACAGAATTTAATGAGGATGATATTATAAGAAAATCATGGAAATTTTTTTTTTTCAAATTGTTCTAATGGCACGATGTTCACGAAATTCCGCATGAAGTTGTCTCCCAGCATCTCAAAACTAGCTGTGAAGTTTTATCAGGACTGAATCAGTATTTCTCGAGTTATACCGAAAAAATCAACGATATCGAGAAGAAAAAATACAGATCACGTCGAATTGAAATCCAGTACGTCATCGAAAAATTACAGTTCGAAGGTCCATACAGAATTTAATGAGGATGATATGATAAGAAAATCACAGAAATTTTGCATAAAGTTGTCTTTCGGCATCTTCAAACTAGCTGCGAAGTTTTATTAGGACTGAATCAGTATTTCTCGAGTCATACCGAAAAAAACAACGATATCGAGAAGAAAACCTCGAAATTTGACATATTTTTTCCCGATATCTCCAAAACTTATGATCGTATCGAACTGAAATTTGGTACATTGCTGTGAAATATGAAGCTCAAAGTGTGAGTGGATTTTTTTTTGTATATGATGAATGGTTTCCGGAAAAAAAAATTTTTTGGAAAAAAATTTCGAAAAAAATTATTTTTGAAATTTACTGACAATATGATCCTGACGAAATTTGGCTCAAAGTTGCGCGTCATTATACTCCACCTAACTGCCAAGTTTGAATCTAATCGCTCAAGTAGTTTCTGAAATAAAAAATAAATAACTTCAAAACTTCTAGTGCCTATTACTCCGAAACTATTCGACCGATTTGGCCCACTAACGAACTCAACCGCGGCATTCTGATGCGCAACCTATCCTGAAAGTTTCAAGTTGCTAGCTTGCCTCTGTCGACAGTTATCGTGTCTACGGCCGGACGGACGGCCGGCCGGCCGAACAGAATCGATTTTGACACCGGATTCGTCATCGGTGAGTCCAACCTAGTCGATTGAGACCATTTTCGGCTCAATCATCCAAAATTACAGACATTTGGACAAAACGATAGCACGCTGTTCCCCTAGAACATGCGCGCAAAAAGATTCGCGCGATTTTGGTGGGAGAGCATCTGACAACTCAAATGTCATCGCTTGAGCGACAAACGCGTCCATCAGTTTGCGCCTTAACAGTACCAAAATGAAAGTCTGCACACCCAAATTCAGTTTCTTGTCTCTCAGTTCAAAATGGTCCTCTCTTTTTCAGTCTAGAAACCATAAGATCAAGTGAGAATCAATATTCAGCTTGTTCTCCTTCTTGTTCACAACACTTCAACCAATAAAGCGATTTTCTAGGTTCTCACAGGATAAAGGCGTTTTCAGACGAGAGAAAAATAAAGCCCCGCCATGGGAACGATGCGTTGACAGCGGAATGAATGTTCCCATTCCTGAACAGACGCGGCAAATTCAAAAGACGTAATGAACATCCCAGAAATAATAGCGTTAGAGTAACTTGCAGCACGGTTTTTCGCAAATAACCTGGAATTACCGAGCGACGATTACGTGACATTGACAAAAAGCGGGAATTCAAAGGATGGTTCGCCATTGTCCCGTCAGAAGGACCTTTCGATAGAATTCTATTCGTCTTGGAATAATTCGGCAGTTTATCCGCTTTTGAACATAGAGCGCTGGGTCATTAAATGAATTTCGTTTAATTCCCCAGTTGCCTCCGGGCTGCCGGGTTTAGTGCATGAGAATGGGAACTCTCATCAGGTTTAACATCAGTTGCGTTGGGACTTCAAACCTCGTTAGCTGTTTCGATGGATAGATTGAAATGTGATTAGGAAAGAATGGACAGAAAGGTCGGTCTTAAGGCTAATTCCCGAACTCCTTTCAAACCTAAATCATTCGATTATTCAAATACGGAAAGCTGTCAAGTCCATTCAAACTCAGTATTTTCCAGTTGCTGGAATGTTTGATTCATTCTAGCTATTTATGAGAAACGTGAATCTTTTTTTGAGTTTATGGATGCTTTACTAATGATTACTCTTTGCCATTCAGAAATACAGCCTTTCCTACGAAAAACGTTCTTTTGGTGTTCGCCAAGGGTGCGTTTTTGGCCCTCTGATGTTCATACTTTATGACGTGTGTACACTGTTTCACCCCCAACAGTTGACAAAAATTTACAAATAATCAAAGAATCGCAGATACAAGATCTTCATAAAAGTCCGGATAGGATGAATTATGTTTTATGTAAATGATGTCCAGTCTGTTTCTCATATTGTAATGAAGAATCCGGCGAAATATCAATATGAATAAGAGGGGCTTCACCCGGATTATGACCTTTAACTCTAGATAAAACATGCTTTCACGAATTCGTTCAATGGAACGAGAAACATCTGTAATTTTGAGCCCTGATGAAGAATTCGGGGAAAATTTAATTCTCCCTTCCCGGCCTTTAGTCGTAGTGCTCTTAAGGCTTAATATCTCAGTTGAGTTAATAATTTAAGATCTACCAATGGTTTCAGAGTTATTCCCATTTCGAATGTTGAGATTGTTACTCTCAATATCTCAAAAAAAAAGAAAAAGATGTGATCTGATTCAGACTTGATAGTTAGTTCAAAAATACCGACGCGCAAACCTGTGAAATATTTTGGTAGAGTGATATTGTCAGAAAATATGATTTGAGAAATTTCAAAATTTTGCTTGACAATTTTTTTCACAGAAATATTCTTACTACTTGAATACGAATTTCGATATTGAGCTCGAAACGTGCTCTACCTTTTTGGATTCTATAAGTTGATGTTTTCGGAAAGTACTGTATTCACAATCGTTATCGAAATATCTTCTGAAAATAATAACAAAGAATACCACAACCCGGTGAAAAATTTCGAGCTTGGGTAAAAGAGACGTCCTCTAAGATTTTGGGCTATAAGATCAACAAGAAATTCTGCACATAGTTGCATGTCGGTAATCTACACCTGATTACCAAGTTTCAATCTGATTGCTTTTGTATTTCTTGAGATATTGGGAAATAACGCCAAAATTCCAAACAACGAAATTTGGCACATTTTTTTCCCTTATATCTCCCGAAAGTAAATATTGTATCGAATTGAAATTTAAAACATTGTTGTTGAAATTCCATAGAATTCGATAGAAATCTAATCAATATTCAAAAAAAAAAAATTTTTCATCAAAAATTTCCAATGAATTTTTTTTCATTTTCTTACAACTGGATTCACACTTTGCTCTTAGTTGCGCGTTGGTATTTCAAAGCTGTCCACAAAGTTTCAATTTGATCGAGTCAATAATTCATGAGAAATCAAATTTTCAAATAGGCCTAACTCCGAAACTATCCAACCGATTCCACCCTTTAACGAAATTAATAGAGATATTTGGACTTCAAACGTAAAAACCTACCTACTATCTGACTATATAAGGTTCTCAAACGGGCCACCGTGGCGCTGCAATCTTAAATTGAGCCACCAATTCTATTTCAAATGGTTTCGGCAAAACACAAACGCTAGGATGAAAAAGTAACTCAATATTCTCTTTACTCTGAACTTATTTTAATCCGAGAAATGCAGATGGGCAGCGTTTGAAGAGAAGATCCATATCATTAGGTTTAATATCCGTTGAACATTTCTCAAGTATGTCTTTCATTAAAAGCCTACTAGATTAAAGCATTAAGTGTTTATAAAATAGCAAAGAGACGGGTAGGTGTACAGGGCAGTTTAGGTCATTGTCTTGGAGCGCTATGAAAGAGAAAGACGATGTTCTAAGTCGACGTACAATGAATCATCCGTCTGTACATTAAGATGTACACAACAGGTTGACGTTTCATTTGGCGGCAATAGTATAGACGGAACAATTGAACAGTAGTTTCGTTCTAATTGACGTAAGATTTCTATTTCCTCGAGATCTTACGGTAAACTAAGTGAATCAGTCTGTGATGAATGTTTGATGTTCGATAAAAAATATCAGGAAAAGCATTGACGTGAAATTAGGAGGTTTTTGAGGCTTCTTGACAGAGATGTCAGACTTCCAACTGTCGACTTCTTCGAATAAGCTGCTTGATTTCCGAATAACTTTAATTTTACCATCCAACGATTATGAACCACTGGAAATAGTTGTACCAATTGAAAATTTTATTTAAGTTATTACGATGAATCAATGTTGGATTGAGTTGAAATCTGACATGCAGTTTTCAAATTTTGGCAAGAAGGTTCGTGCGAAATTTATCAAAATCCAGCGGACAGGATTTATGTATAAAATTCGTTATACATTCGTTTGAATTTTCAGTGAAACAATCCTAACGAAATTTCGCATCGGTACTTTACACAAGTACCCATTAACATGTTAAGTGTCCTTGAATCTTGGCATGAAATCGATATATTCAGGAAATTACTCATGAAATATTATTGACATTAATTATTATTAATTAATAATTAATTAATTCTTTGAATTTTTTTTGTGTTACCTAATAGGCATTCATGTGAACTACAGATGCGAAGAACTGAGTGGAATTAAATCGTTCTATTCAAGAAAGAAATATGCGATGGATTAATTAAATTAATAGACTGTTTTTTTCACTCGATTTTTGCATTTTTTTTCTGAAACAACAATTATTTCTTCAGATTTTGGGTTACAATCCGCACAATATCACCTTGTCATTTTTGAAAAAATATATTTCCCAAAGAATTGAAATATTGATTTTGGGAGTAAAATCACAGATTCGAGTTTCCTGAAAAATCGGAATTAAAATTAATGACTTAATTGATTGATTGTTGTTCGCTACTTATGAATTGAAAAAAGAGCGCAAAAGCTCTTGATTAAAATTTGCATCAATTCCAATTTGATGGTGATCTGCCTGCACATTGTAAAACAGACGGACAAAAATAAACTATTCAATTATGTCAAATTAAATTCGAATTCGACTAAAAATGGTTCGATGTTATATTTTCAACTCGAACTCTTCCATAATTTAAAATTAAATGATAGAGTATTAAACCATAATACGTGAATCATATATTTGGGAAATAAAATATAAAATTTCTGGAAACATAAACTAAATCCAGATGAAAATGTGTAGGTATCGGAAAATAATTTAGATTTTCTCTCCCAATATCTAAAAAATTTTCGAATTTTTTCAAAATACAAACTTGTTTTAGGTAAATAATTTTCAAGTTCTTCAATTTATTATCTGAGGATGAACTCAGATGATATAGACTCCGAAACGTCACATTTTATTAGTAAGTCTTTTGCATTATTTCCATATTTTTCATTAGTCAACATTTTTTTCAAGAAGCTTCACTGACGAATAGTGAATTTCATCCTCGGTTCCAACCCCGCAATTGGCAGGGTCGATTTTTTCAAATAATAATTTTAATTAAATACTTAATAGTTCTTCGTCGGATGTTTTGAGAGAAATCCTTAAAAACGAAAAATAATGCAAAACAATTCCAAAACATTATCTGATCAATATTGAGAAAATGGAGTTATTTTGAGAATATATGAACGTTTGAAACAATCAGTTCTGAGAAAAATTTATTTTATATTTGGTGCTATTTGAACGGGGTTTCCTCAATCCACCATTTCCATGGTCAGGGTATCTGTGTAACAAATTACATTGAACGTGATGTTGAATTTTCACATTCTTTCAGATTAATATGCATGTCTAAATGTACTCGATAAGATGAAACAAAATAATATATGCCAAAAACCATAGGCGTATCATAATATTTTTACCCAAAAAAAATACATCGCATTTCATCACTCAAAACAACGAATTCAGAGCCAAGTTCTATTTCGGTATTAAAAGCGCGGTAAGAGCGCGTTCACCTCTGAACCACTTGCCTACTATTATTTACGCTCCTAACCTCATTCTCGTCAGCTCTCACAAACTACGAAAAACATACGTCGAAACTAAATGAAGCGAAAAACCAAGTCATAAACATTTGAATTTTCAATTTCCACAGTCCAGAAATTACGAAAACTCTCCACAACCAGTCCGTTTGATCCGACACATCAAACGAAAAGGTAAACAACTTGATACACTGACTCACCTGTATTAATGAAGGCCAGAACAACACCGACCAAGAGAACAAACTTCGCGGACTCCATCTTGGGCCCTGATCACTTTCTGAACACAGTCCTGGTCGAAAAAACACCTGTTTCTGCGATATTTACATACAAAAACTTCGGAAAAGTTCACGAAAACGCGCCTTTTGTCGAATGGAATCCGGGTAGACCACAACCTATTCGGATAGCAGCACGCGACTAGATGAAAAGGATCGTGCGATGCGGAACAGTTGGGTAACGCGCATGCGTCGTATAGAGCCGAGTACAAGAGGAATTCCAGTTCGCCCTGCGTTGCACTTGACGCATCCGTCGTAGCTTCCGAAAGTTGCATAGTGTGCAGCTTAGGCAATGCGTACTATTTGCTGGCTGTTCGAGTTTTCATTGTTTGTTTGATAATAATTAGTTCATGTTGGATGGAATTTCCTGGAAATTTATGTTTTCTCGAGAAATGTTCGTTGACACCCGTATCTCCATGAATAGTATTACAGCCGAATGAGGTTTGCAAGCTCATTGAAAAACTGAACTAGAAAGCATAAGGGTGCTAAAATCGACGCAATATTTGAATGAAATAGAAACTACAGTATTGTCAGGATGACATAATATAAAATATATTATGTCATCCTGACATGATCAATGTAGATGACCGCTTCAGCAACGAATTTGAACATGCACACAAAAGCTGCTGCCTTCACGGCAGAGCTTTTCGAAATTTTTTCTGGATAAATTACAGTATTTCAATTCAATCCAATCTGTATTTTTGGAAATATTGGAAAAATAAAATTTTGAATGGGTATATCTACGGAATCATTGGGCGGATTTTACCCATTCACGAATTCGACCTTCGTGATCAAGCCCCAAACCTACTCTACAAATATCGAGTTTCTAAGTCGTTTCTTCTGGAAGTTATTGTGTTTACGCTCAGCCTAACGCCCGACTGCGTAAACACAATAAATTTCGAAAGAAACAACTTAGAAACTCGATATTTGTAGAGAAGGTTTGGACCTTGATTACGAAGGCCGAATTCGTGAATGGGTAAAATCCACCCAATGATTCCGCAGATATACCCATTCAAAATTTTATTTTTCCAATATTTCCAAAAATACAGATCAGATCGAATTGAAATCCAGTACTTCATCGAAAAGTTACAGTTCGAAGGTTCGTACAGAATTTAATGAGGATGATATGATAAGAAAATCACAGAAATGTTTTTTTTCAAATTGTTCTAATGACACGATTGTCACGAAATTTTGCATATAGTTGTCTTTCAGCATTTTCAAACTAGCTGCGAAGGACTGAATCAGTATTTCTCGAGTTATACCGAAAAAAACAACGATATCGAGAAGAAAACCTCGAAATTTGACATATTTTTTCCCGATATCTCCAAACCTTATAATCGTATCGAACTGAAATTTGGTACACTACTGTGAAATATGAACCTCAAAGTGCAAGTAGAATTGTTTTTTGGTATGATGAATGGTTTCCGGAAAAAAAATTTCGAAAAAATTTTTTTTTTCGAATTTACTGACTATATGATCCTGACGAAATTTGGCTCAAAAATGCGCGTCGCTATACTCCACCTAACTGCCAAGTTTAAATCCAATCTCTCAAGTAGTTTCTGAAATAAAGAATAAATGACTTCAAAATTTCAAGTGCCTATAACTCCGAAACTATTCGAGCGATTAGGCCCATTAACGAACTTAACCGCGGCATTCTGATGCGCGACCTACCCTGAAAGTTTCAAGTTGCTAATTTGCTTCTGTCGACAGATATCGTGTCCACGGCCGGCCGGACAGAATCGATTTCTTTCAAACTATGATTAACTGCCTATATTCGACTTCAGATTTTGTGTTTGGAAGAACACATGAAGAAAACTTGCAGGTTCACCTTACAAAAAGATATTTCACAATCCCTCTCAGTAGGCTTCGAAATAAACCATCGCCTCTACTTCATTGACAGCTTACACGTTCACCAACAGAACAAAGTAAAACAAGCAAAACAAACCCTCACATCTCCATAGTTATTTCTCATTTTCTTCATGATTTCACCTCATTTCCTCATTTCAATTTCCTACAAAACGTAATCTAATCAAATATCGAACCTCCATCGTGTTTTCATTACAAGCTGTTTACATTTCGTATCTTCTCTGATGGAAAGAGGGGAAGCAAAATCTGATTTATTCGCTATAAGTAAATGGATCATGTCGGTAATAAAAAAGTGGTATGAATGAATCTTCAGAGACCCCCCCGATGTGGAATTGAGAAATCCAATTTAATAATTCGAGACTGTGTTATCTGGTGGAGAGGGGTAGTTCCATTACTCAGAATGGGATAATTGGAGCCTTATATTGCCAATATGTGTCCCAAGATATTAGAGTTTACACTTGGAGTAATATTTATAAACGTTTAGTTTGGGGAGATTTTAATTATAGTAGTGGATGTGTGTGGTCTCAGATTGGAGCGAGAGTTCGATAAAAAGTTTATTTAATTTTGCTCGGATCTTCGGGTACAGGGGTTACTTGAGAAGTAGACGAGCTATTTCGGAAAAGTTCTGTTACTAGATTAGTAGGATGGTATTTTTCAACTAATGTGTGAAGTGAAAATAAAAACAAATCTGGAAATACATTTCATTGTTCATATGACAACATCCTCATAGAATGGGGGCTTTTCCTCCTAAATGAAAATGCAGTTATTCTCATGAAAAACCTTCAGAATATTACATTTCAAACATATAATTTCAATATTATATTTTTAAAAAAATGTTTGATTACCTAAAACTGAAAAATAAAAATGGGTATTTGCATTTGAAGGAATTTGTCTTGAGAGCACGATATGGCAACGTCGAACTCAGCTTTATCGGAAAGAAAAGGACGTCAAATGTGTTACTTTGCTTAGGAAAACAGAGATAGTTATACTTCGATCTGGTTGGAGTAGAAGACAACGACCAAGGAATAGAAAAAGAAGAGCACAGACTGCCATACTGTCATATTACTGACAAATCGCAAACGGAAATTGTTTGGTTATATTGACAACGAACACGTGTGTACCACAGAATAGGAATAAATATTTCATTATTCTATAGCAGAAAAAGCTATTCTATTGAACACCGTTGTCACTTCGTGCATGCCTGGCAAATTCCAAACCCCAATTTTGAAATCTGATTTTGAATAATTTCTGAAGGTAATTTGGGAAAATGATGAATCAAACCCATAATAATCATGTTCAAATTTGCATTTGCAGTAATAAACCAAATTCAGGAAAAACCCCCATTGTGTTTAAGTATTAGTCAACAAGTTGTAATCACCAAGTTTCATCAAATCGGATCAGTATTTTTTGAGTTATTCGAGAAATAACAACGGCAATGAAATGAAAACCTAGAAAAGCACTGACGTGAAGTCAGTAGCTTTTGCACACATGTTCTTTTTCGGTGATATCCTTCGAACATGCGCGCAAAAGCTGCTGAGTTAACGTGAGTGCTTTTCTAGGATTCTTTGGTAAAATACTGGCATTCAATTCGATCCAATCTGTATTTTTTAAAATATTGAGAAATTTAAATTTTTAATGGGAATCATTGGGCGGACCTTCTTAATTAATCACGAAGGTCAAATTCGTGAATGGGTGAAATCCACCCAATGATTCCGTAGTTAAACCTACCCATTAAAAATTTTATTTTCCCAATATTTCCAAAAATTTGCTTAATTTCATCTCGATTGAATTAGTATTTTTTGAGTTTTTCTAAAGAAAAAACAACGATATCGAGAAAAAATCTCGAAATTTTACATATTTTTTCCGAATATCTTTAGAGATTATAATCGTATCGAAATAAAATTTGGTACACTGTCGTGAAATACGAAGTGAGGTATAATTTCCGGGAGAAACAACTTAGAAACTCGATATTTGTAGACTAGGTTTGAACCTTAATTACGAAGGCCGAATTCGTGAATGGGTAAAATTCAGCCAAAGATATACCCATTCAAAATGTTATTTTCCCAATATTTCCAAAACGGCAGAATGGATCGAATTGAAATCGAGAACTTCATCGAAAAGTTACAGTTCGAAGGTTTATCCAGAAATTCAAGGGGATAATATGATCAGAAGATCACAAAAAATTGAATATTTGAAAGAAAAAATGAAAATTTCTTCAAAGGCTTTTAAGACACGATAATCACGAAATTTTGCACAAAGTTGTCCATCAGCATTTTCAAACTAGCTGTTAAGGCTCATCATGATTGAATTAGTATTTTTCGAAATATTTAGAGAAAAACAACGATATCTGAAAACAAACACGAAATGGTACATATTTTTTACGATATCTCCAGAAATAATAATCGTATCAAGTGGAAATTTGGTACACTGCTGTGAAATAAAGAGTTCAAGGCGTGAGCAAACTGTTCACCGAATATGACGAAAAGTTCCAAAAAAAAAATGTTTTGAAAAAAATTCTGAAAAATAATTTTTGTCTAACTTACTGACAGCACGATAAAAACAAAATTTTGCGAAATATTTCGTGTCGTTACGCTTCAATCAACTGCCAAGTTTCAATCCAATCGCGGAAATAACCTCGAAATTTCAAATGGCTGTAACTCCGAAACCAATCGGCTGATTTTGCCCCTTAACGAACTTAACCATCGCATTTTGAAATGCAACCTTCCCTGAAAGTTTAAATTGGGCTGGCCGGACAGAATCGATTTTGCCGCCGGATTCGTCATCAGTAAGTCCAACCTAGTCGTTTGAGACCAGTTTCAGCTCAAAATTCGAAAATTACAGACATTGTTCTCTGTGAAGTGTGTTACCCATTGTTTTGCCGACATTCTCTACATATTCCTTTTATATGCGTTCTCCTTTCTTTAGTTTTTTTAATGGAATAAAACTATTTTGTTTACTGGCTGAGTTTATAGGTTTGAACCCCAACTCTGTAACTTTTTTTACGCGCTCGTTCTGGGGAACAGCGCGTTATCATTTCGTCACGATGTCTGTAATTTTGGATGATTGAGCCGAAAATGGTCTCAATCGACTAGGTTGGACTCACTGATGTAGAATCCGTGGTCAAAATTGATTCTGTCCGTCCAGCCGTGTGCGCTGTAACTCTCGAAAGAAAAGACCTAGCGTCCTGACATTTTCAGGTTAGGTTAAGATTCAAAATATCTCGGTTGAGTTCATTAATGGGCCAAATCTGCCGAATGGTTTTTGTGCTGGACCCATTCGAAATTTTGATTTTTCAATAACTCGAAAAATATTTATCTGATCGGAATGAAACTTGGTTGGAAGATGAACAGTGTCAATGAGAAGAATAATCCATGAAAAATTAAAAAAAAAAAATTATTTTTTTGAAAATTTTTATATTTCATTAAAATTTCACCATTTCGCAATGTGAACAAGCCCGTAAAAGCTGCTGACTTCACGTCCGTGCTTTTCCAGATTTCGATAAAAATAATAATTTGGACATAACGATAGCACGTTGTTCCTCTAGAACATGCGCGCAAAAATACAGAATTGCAGATTCAATTCTCTGAGTTGTTTATTTCGGTAGTTATTCAGTTTAAGATAGTTCGCTCGGAAGTTTCTGTTCAGAAAAAAATTATGAAGCGAAAATCGTTAATTTCTCTTCCGTTAAATGTTCAAAATTATTCTAGACACAAAAGAGTTAAGAACGTGTAAGTGATTGCTCCTTCCAATCAGTGGAATTCATGTCCTCTCCTGGGAAACCAGGTAAATGTGTTTGATACTCAACATCGGAAAATAAACAACAGTTGGTTCTATTCGCATCGAATTGTTTATTTTGTATCCAATACAACCATTAATTAGCTTTATTTGTTTATCTATTCCAGAGAGATTCGAGTTGGTGTTTGTGAATCAAGAGGAATAGAAATATAACATCTTGCTAGTTGAACTGAGTTCAAACCTGTATAAGAAGTATTTATGTACGGTGACGGACCAACTTGAAATTGAATCAGTTTCAGTCTATTTTCGATATGTAATCGACTTTTTATTGTATAATAACCCATTATGAATCTATGGAAGAGTAGTTTCCAATACGTGGGAACTGTTTAGTTTTTCGTTCAGCTGAGGATCAAAAATATAAGCGCTTGGAGGACCGGACCAGGTCGAAAAACCCTCCCGGTCCGAGATTTTTGCGCGCATGTTCTAGGGGAACAGCGTGCTATCGTTTCGTCCAGATGTCTGTAATTTTCGATGATTGAGCCGAAAATGGTCTTAAACGCATAGATTGGACTCACTGATGATAAATCCGGTGTCAAAATCGATTCTGTCTGGCCGGCCGTGGACACGATAACTGTCGAACGAAGTGAGCTAGCAATTTGAAACTTTCAGGGTAGGTCGCGCATTGAAATGCTGCATTTGAGTTCGTTAATGGGCCTAATCGGTCGAATAATTTCAGAGTTATAGCCTCTTGAAATTTTGAAGTTATTTTTTTTTATTTCAGAAACTACCAGAGCGATTGGATTCAAACTTGGCAATTAGGTGGTGTATAACGACGCGCAACTTTGAGCTGAATTTTGTCAGGATCATAAATAATCGTCAATAAATTAAAAAAAAATTTTTTTCGGAAACCATTCATCGTACCAAAAAAAATCCACTCAGACTTTGAGCTTAATATTTCACAGCAGTGTACGAAATTTCAGTTCAATACGATCATAAGTTTTGGAGATATCGGGACAAAATATGTCAAATTTCGAGATTTTTCTTCTGGATATCGTTGTTTTTTTCGGTATAACTCGGGAAATACTGATTCAATCCTGATAAAACTTCGCAGCTAGTTTGAAGATGCTGGAATACAACTTCAGGCAAAACTTCGTGATGATCGTGTCAATAGAACATTCTTATCATATCATCCTCAATAAATTCTGTATGAACCTTCAAACTGTAAGTTTTCGATGAAGTACTGAATTTCAATTCGATCTGATCTGTAGTTTTGGAAATATTGGGAAAATAAAATTTTGAATGGGTGTATCTGCGGAATCATTGGGTGGATTTTACCCATTCACGAATTCGGCCTTCTCTACAAATATCGAGTTTGTAAGTCGTTTCTTCCGGAAGTTATTGTGATTACGCAGTCGGCCGTTAGGCTGACTGTAAACACAATAACGTCCGGAAGAAACGACTCAGAAACTCGATGTTTGTAGAGTAGGTTTGGGGCTTAATTACGAAGGTCGAATTCGTGAATGGGTAAAATCCGCCTAATGATTCCGTAGATATACCCATTCAAAATTTTATTTTTCCAATATTTCCAAAAATACAGATTAGATCGAATTGAAATCCAGTAATTTATCAAAAAAAATTTCAAAAAGCACTGCCGTGAAGGCAGCAGCTTTTGCGTGCATGTTCAAATTCGTTGCTGAAGCGGTCATCTACATTGAACATGCGCGCAAAAGCTGCTGCCTTCACGGCAGTGCTTTTTGAGATTTTTGTTTCTGGTGTCATTCATGTATGTTAAGGTTCATGAAAATGTTTCACTTCACTCAACGGAAAGAGCCCAAGTAAAACCAATCTCCTCCGTGACAAACACAATGAAAGGAAAATCAAATTCGGATTCGAATAAAACACTTTCAACATTTCCTTTTTCATTTACTCAGGGGAATTTAAATCGTATGCGAAAACCGATTAAATTCAGAGTTAACAAGGTGTCACAAGCTACAGGAAGCGTTGCATAAGTCTGCTTACACAAATTTCGTAATCTCTTATTGTTGTGCTTTTAGAGCGTGGAAGAATTGGCCATTAACAAAGTGAGCGTGCTGTGCATTGTCTGTCCGTCCCTCTGTGCCACCCCCCCCTTGGGGGATCTTGTCGGGTCCCGCAAATTCCACCCCAGTGCACGGCCTTGCCCCGATTGCCACACTTAATTGAACGTCCAAATGTTATTATTTAGACAGGAAGATAGAGGTTGATGGGTGTGCAGAAATCGGGGTATGTGTCACATGATTTTGGTGCAGACGGCGTCGTCACATTTGACGTCATTGTGGGGTTGTCATGTGATTGGCAGTTCATTGGGAACAAAGCAGGTTTCCTAAAGGCAAATTCTGAAGTTTCTGCTGATAAACTCATTGTTAATATTGTTGGAATTGATGCGAAACAAAGTAACACAAAAATTATTTTTGGTGATGGTTTAGATAAAGTTAATTTTGGCATTGGTTTTTAAATGGAGGAAATTTGTAGCATTGACGTGGGGTCAAGAGCAGTTTTTAATAGACGACTTCGGCCCAAGTTGCCAACCCACAATTTTCTTCACAAATTTACAATTAGTGGAGAACGGGAATTTCAGGACAAATTCGACATGATAAGTTTCGCGTTATTTTTAAATATCCGTAAAAGATGCCTCGGCTCTTCAAACAAGATAATTCCTTCCAAATATAGGGTTTTGTTAAGATTATCTCTGATTGGCTGAAATTTAAGTTGGGATTCCTGATTTCATGTTAATAGTGTCAAATTTATATAGGTTATGTTACGCAAATCAACTTGGTTATTTCGGTTGTCGGTTTTCCATTACGTTAATATGAAATAGTCGGTTGGTTCCTGAAAAAAAAAGGTTAATCACTGAATTTGATCGATGAAAAACGCTCTTTCTGTCCTAGAACGAAAGTCAATATTCTATGTTAACATATCCATAGCATAGAACAATCTTTATTCACTCTATGATCCATAGAACATAGAAGAGACAACAAACAACAATGGAAATTTACTAGGTATGGTCTATGGGTCATAAGATAAATAAAGATTCTTCTATGCTATGGATATGTTACCATAAAACATTGATTGTCGTTCTGGTGCATAGACTTAATATGTCTATGTTCTGGTGACAGAAAGATTGCTTTTTCTTCAATTAATATCCATAATCAACCCTTTTTTTTCAGGAACCAACCGAATATTTTATATTTACAGAACAGAAACCGGCAACCGAAATAACCAAGTTGATTTGCGGAATGTATTCTTTATAAACTTGACACTATTAATAAGAGATCAGGAATCCTTACTCAAATTTCAGCCTAACAAAAACCTACGTTTGGAAGGAATTATCTTGTGTGAAGAACCGAGGCATCTTTTACGGATATTTATGAATAACGCGAACCTTATCATGTCGAATTTGTCCTGAAATTCCCGTTCCCCAGTAATAGTAAATTTGTGAAGAAAATTGTGGGTTGGCAACTTGGGCCGTAGTCGTCTATTCTTGCTCTTTTTGCGCGCATAATCTAGGGGAACAGCGTGCTATCGTTTTGCCCAAATGTCTGTAATTTTCGAATTTGGAGCCGAAAATGGTCTCAAAAGACTTCGTTAGACTCGCTGATGACGAATCCGGTGTCGAAATCCATTCAGTTCGGGCGGCCGAATGCACGAATACGAATTAACGAAGAATCCCATTGACTTGAAACTTTCAGGGTAGGTTGCATTTCAAAATGTGACGGTTGAGTTATTCAATGGCCGAAATCGACCGAATGGTTTCGGAGTTAGAGCCTTCTGAAATTTTGTGGTTATTTCCGTGATAACTCGGAAACTACTGAAACGACAAGATTGAAACTTGGCAGTTAGTTGGAGTACAACAACGCGCAAATTTTTGCCTTGTTTTGTCAAGATCGTATTGTGAGTAAATAGAAATAAAATTTTTCCTAAATTGTTTTCGAAAATTTTTTTTTCTCGAGAACTGTTGATCATATGGAAAAAAAGCTTTGTTTGGGCCTTGAGCTTCATATTTCAGTTCGATCCGATAAGAATTTTTGAAGATTTTTCAAAAAAATTTGTGGTTTTCTCCTGGATATCGTTGTTTTTTTCGGAATAATTCAAAAATCACTAATTCCATCATGATGAAACTTGGTAGATAGTACGAAAATACTGATTGACAAAATTTCATGATGATCATATCATTAGAAAATTTTGAGAAAAAAATTTTTTATTATTGTGTTAACGGTCGGCCAACTAAGAATCTCGATATTTGTAGAGAACTTTTGGACCTTAATAACGAATGCCGAATTCGTGAATGTCGAATCGAATCGAATTGAAATCCAGTAATTTATCAAAAAATAACAGTTCGAAGGTTCATACAGAATTCAATGAGGATATTATGATGAGAAAATCACAGATTATTGAATATTTGAAAAAAAAATTTGAATTTGTTGTTTGAATTGTTCTGATGACGCGATCATCACGAAATTTTGCACAATGTTGTCCTTCAACATCTCCAAACTAGCTGCGAAGTTTCATCACGATTGAATCAGTATTTCTTGATTTATACGAAAAAAAACAACGATATCGAGAAGAAAACCACGAAATTCTACATATTTTTCTCCAATATCTCCAAAACCAATGGCTGTATCGCAGTGAAATTTGGTACACTGCTGTGAAATATGAAGCTCAGGGTATAACTGAAATTTATCTCGAATATGAACAATAGTTTCAGAAAAAAAATTTTTTTCGAAAAAAATTTTCAAAACATTTTTTTTCATTTAGTAACCATACAATTTCGACGAAATCCTGCTGAAAGTTGCGCGTCATTATGCTTCAACTAACTGCCAAGTTTCGATTCAATCGCTGCAGTTGTTTCTGGGATATGAGGAAAATAACCTCAAAATTTCAAATTGCTATAACTCCGACACTATTTGGCCGATTCGGCCCATTCACGAACTTACCCTTTGTATTTTGAAATTCAACCCTTCCTGAAATTTTCAAGTCGAAATAATCCTCCGTACGCCCGTTATCGTGGTGGTGGTCGGCCGGACAGAATCGATTTTGACACCGGATTCGTCTTCAGTGAGTCCCAACCTAGTCGTTTGAGACCATTTTCGGCTCGATCATCGAAAATTTCAGACATTTGTAAAAAACGATAGCACTCTGTTCTCCTAGAACATGCGCGCAAAAATAGGATTAGAAAATTTCCAAACCAAGTGAATCTGTGTTGCTGTGATTCCTTAAATATGACAATTCGACAAATAATAATGATTTAAGCCTCACAAAACGAAAAATCGAAAGAAAATAATTCTGAAAATTTTCTCGTTTGTCTGATGACAGAGTCAGATTTACACTCTGAAATGTGACACTTCGCTTTATCTATCGTTTTTATTGTTCCGGTACTGTAATTAGGCAATCTCTTTTCGAAGAAACTGCCCCTGTCACACAGTTCAATCCTGCAATCCGTAAGGGCGTTTTCCATAAAAAAAATTTTCAAAAAGCACTGCCGTGAAGGCAGCAACTTTTGCGCGCATGTTCAATGTAGATGACCGCTTCAGCAACGAATTTGAACGTGCGCGCAAAAGCTGCTGCCTTCACGTTAGTGCTTTTTGAAAATTTTTTCCGATAAATTACTGGATTTTAATTCGATCATATCTGTATTTTTGGACATATTGGAAAAATATGCAGTCGGCCGTTAGGCCGACCGTAAACACAATAACTTCCGAAGAAACGACTTAGAAACTCGATATTTGTAGAGTAGGTTTGGGGCTTAATTACGAAGGCCGATTTCGTGAATGGGTAAAATCCAACCAATGATTCCGTAGATATACCTAATCAAAATTTTATTTTTCCAATATTTCCAAAAAAACAGATCAGATCGAATTGAAATCCAGTACTTCATCGAAAAATAACAGTTCGAAGTTTCATACAGAATTCAATGAGGATGATATGATGAGAAAATCATAGAAATTTTTTTTTTCAAATTGTTCTAATAACACGATTATCACGAAATTTTGCATAAAGTTGTCTTTCAGCACCTTAAAACTAGCTGTGAAGTTTAATCAGGACTGAATCAGTATTTCTCGAGTAATACCGAAAAAATTAACGATATCGAGAAGAAAACCTCGAAATTTGACATATTTTTTCCCGATATCTCCAAAACTTATGATCGTATCGAACTGAAATTTGGTACACTGCTGTGAAATGAGAAGGTCAAAATGTGAGTATATTTTTTTTGGATATGATGAATGGTTTCCGAAAAAAAAATTTTTTTGGAAAAAATTATTGACAATACGATCCTGACGAAATTTGGCTCAAAGTTGCGCGTCGTTGTACTTCACCTAACTGCCAAGTTTGAATCCAATCGCTCAGGTAGTTTCCGGAATAAAGAATAAATAACTTCAAAACTTCAAGTGCCTATAACTCCGAAACTATTCGACCGATTTTGCCCATTAACGAACTTAACCGCGGCATTTTAATGCGCATCCTATCCTGAAAGTTTGAAGTTGCTAGCTTGCTTCTGTCAACAGTTATCGTGTCTACGGCCGGACAGCCGGCCGGACAGAATCGATTTTGACAACGGATTCGTCATCAGTGAGTCCAACCTAGTCGATTGAGACCATTTTCGGCTCAATCATCCAAAATTACAGACATTTGGACAAAACGATAACACGCTGTTCCCCAAGAACATGCGCGCAAAAACAATTTTAATTAATTTTCAATAGTTCTGTTTCAGATATTGGGAGTGAAACCCCAGGAAAAATCCTTAAGAATGAAGCTTGTACAAAGCCTTTTTCGGGCGTTTCCTAGCCATCACAACTACCTCTCTATTCTTGATGATTCACCCCAAAACCCATTACCGAGAGTTGTTAATTCCTATCAGATTTCATCGGGGGATAAAGTCGGGTTCAATCGGAGTTATGGCAGTCAAAATATTTCCGTCTGTGCAACTATCATCGAATTGCAATCAAACTAAATGGAAACGCGCAGGGAGAAGGGGTCGAATTTATGGCAGGATACGTTCTGGATAATATAAATTAGGACGACATACGTGACTGACTGGATGACTCGATCATTCTGGCAGATGATCGGACCCGTGACGACAGGAATAGGAATATTTGCGGATCGGATCAATCCTGATGGATTGGGGGTTGACCCCCGCGGAATGGATGGGTTTACGATTTATTTATATCTCACGTACATCAAAAGCTCGCTGTTGTTTCCCTGGAATCAGAATTCGTTGCTCATCGGGGTATCAGAGGAAAGTAACCAAATATGGCATACATATTCCACACATTAGTCGAATAAATATTGAAAATCGATAGTGTATATTCAACACACGCAGATGAGCTTTGCTGTAATTTATAGAGTGAGTTACGACGATTACCGCATGTTGAATACCATATTTTATAACATAATAACAAGGACGAATATCCGTCGATAAATCAACAAATATTCCCCCTTGATCAATCAACCAAAACACCTACACCGAAGAAGCGGATCCAAGTAGAATGACTACAGCTGTTTCACAATTGTTTTTGATCGTCAGGTCAACTTGGATAAACCGCAGAGAGTTCTCTCGAAACTTGTTACCTTTCAGAAGGACCGCTGCAGTATACAACTTACAGCGCGCCATCTGCCGAGTGTTTCCAATGTCGGTCGGTTGTAAAGCTGCAATATCGCAGTTACAGCGACCTGATGCGACAAAAGGATGAACGTCACACACATCGACCAAAGTATTCTGCATTCGAGGGTGAGACTCGCAAGATGCTCCTGGCAGATGGCGCGCTGTAAGTTGTATACTGCAGCGGTCCTTCTGAAAGGTAACAAGTATCAAGAGAACTCTCTGCGGTTTATCAAGTTAAGTTAACCTGACGATCAATAACAATTGTGAAACAGCTGTAGTCATTCTACTTGGATCCGCTTCTTCGGTGTAGGTGTTTTGGTTGATTGGGTGATCAAGGGGGAATATTTGTTGATTAATAGACGGATATTCGTCCTTGTAATTATGTTACTTATTACTACTGGAGCTCTTTCTTCTCCGTGAAAGCATTTCCTAACTATATTTTATCTGCTCCAATAGACGACTTCGGCCCAAGTTGCCAACCCACAATTTTCTTCACAAATTTACTATCACTTGGGAACGGGAGTTTTAAAACAAATTCGACATGACAAGGTTCGCGTTATTTATAAATATCCGTAAAAGATGCCTCGGATCCTCAAACAAGATAATTCCTTCCAAATATATGGTTTTGTTAAGATCATCGCTGATTGGCTGAAATTCAAGTTGGGATTCCTGATTTCATGTTAATAGTGTCAAATTTATATGGGACATGTTCCGCAAATCAACTTGCTTATTTCGGTTGCCGGTTTTCCATTTCGTAAATATGAAATATTCGGTTGGTTCCTGAAAAAAAGCTTAAATGCGGAATTTGATTGATAAAATAGCCATCTTTCAGTCACCAGAACATAGACATATTAAGTCTATGCACCAGAACGACAATCAATGTTTTATGGTAACATATCCATAGCATAGAATAATCTTTATTTACCTTATGATCCATAGACCATACATAGTAATTTTTCCATTGTTGATTGTTATCTCTTCCCAACAAACACAACTTACAGCAATTGTACAGCTACTGCATTACAAGTGCCACCGGAATGCAGTACATAAAATGTTGTATTGAAACTGCATAGTCTCTGCATTGGTGCTTTCAACGCTGTCTCTGTCTTTGATGCCATATTTCGTTTTAATAGTCAGCCATCGATATCTGGTACCACAGACCAACTGTGCTGGTAGTGCCGGTACGTTAGAGAAGCGTTGTCAATCGTCGTCATCGGCCATGCTGTTTTGTAACAGAAATTTGTTTCTGTTTGTTAAATTTTTTCATATAATGCTTTGTAAATTTTTTGATATCTGAATGTTTGATGAAATATCGTGAAAAATTAAATAATTTGAATATTTTTCTTAAGTGATCACTATCTAGGTAAAGAAAATTGCAGTTACTTTTCTAAAGTAAAGCATAGAAATCAAATATGCAAAAATATATACATCACATCAAATGAGAAAATCAAAATTTATTCGGCAATTTTCGGATAAACTAGAAGTCGTAGACCCGCTTTTTTCATATCTGTCGATGGTAAATAATTCAGTATCAATGTGCAAAGTTTCAATTCAACCTCTTAAAAAATAGTTATTTTTTCGGGAGTGAGTCTCATTCCTGTGAGTCTTGTTATACAGCAGGGCTTCTGCTGTATTATTGCTGCATTATTACTGCGTAGAGTCTGCATTACGAAGTGATATAGCTGCTGCACAACTGCTGTACATTGAATGCAGTTTGAACTGTACAGTTTCGATGCAATTCAGCGGGACATATACGGTCCGTTTCGATACAGTTACTGCACCAGCATCGCTGCACTTCGAGTGCAGCAACGATGTACAGTTTTTATACCCTTGCTGAGATTTAGTGTTTGCTGGGTTCTATGTTCTATGGATCATAAAAAAAATAAAGATAGTCCTATGCTATGGATATGTTAGCATAGAACATTGACTGTCGTTTTGGTGACCGAGAGAACGTTTATTCATCAATCAAATTCCGTAATTAACCTTTTTTCCAGGAACCAACCGAATATTTCATATTTATGGAATGGAAAACAGGCAACCGAAATAACCAAGTGGATTTGCGGAACATATCCTATATAAATTTGACAATATTAACATGAACTCAGGAATCCCAACTTGAATTTCAGCCAATAAGAGATGATCTTAACAAAACCCTATATTTGGAAGGAATATTTTCTTTGAGGAGCCGATGCATCTTTTACGTATATTAATGAATAACGCGAACCCTATCATGTCGAATTTGTCCTGAAATTCCCGTTCCCCACTGATAGTAAATTTGTGAAGAAAATTGTGGGTTTGCAACTCCGGCCGAAGTCGTCTATTGCCAGATTTAATCTAGCATCCAGAGACGGCTGTGATGAAACGGACGAAGGAAAGAGCTCCACCTACCGGAGATCCTCGGTACTCATCATTGCCGTTGGGGTCAATGAGAAGTTCAAGAAATGTTTTTTTGGCAACGATATGTAATTTGCGTGCAAAAGGTGCTTTTCTAGAAAAATCTCACAGATGGGCAGATTTTTAAACTTATTGTTAAAATGCACATTCAACTTCAAATCGTAATACAGCCTGTAAAATCAATCCCTAGATCTTCAAGAATGAAATTAACATCGTTCGATATAAAACTACATATTCACAACCCTCTTACCATCAATATCTCTTATCTACCGATGTATCTCTACAAATCCTCCCCATACACACTAAATACACGCAGATAAAATGCATCCCTCAATTTTATAACTCCCATGGATATCCACCCATCAAACATGAAAAATGGGTTATGGATTTCTCTGAAAATTCATCTTAGTTCCTCCCCACCCTGTAAACACCCCGTCTGAAGCGTTATCTGCCAGTTTGTTGAAACAACCGAGAACCGCTTCATCGATATAAATCTTCATAATCTGAAATACACCACCCTTTGTCACAGTCACATATTATTCGAGAATCTCCCCTTGAGGGAGAATTCGATGTCGTAAAATGTGCACGTACGATGTTTACATAAAGTAAGAACAATGTCAATACACTTAACAAGACGTCATTTCTTCGTGAATTCAACGTCAGATGCGAGTGGTCGTGTGATCCTAAGGGATGCAAGATGTCGCGACTTTTTGCTGGCTTACTTGGGGGTTGTGGAAAATTGATATTGTTCTTTGAGGTCTGTGAGTTTTCAAATGGAGATTTCGGCCTCTCATACCAGATAATAGACGACTTCGGCCCAAGTTGCAAACCCACAATTTTCGTCACAAATTTACTATCACTGGGGAACGAGAATTTCAGGGCAAACTCGACATGATAAGGTTTGCGTTATTTATAAATATCCGCAGAAGATGCCTCGGCTCTTCAAACGAGATAATTCCTTCCAAATAAAGGTTTTGTTAGGCTGAAATTTAAGTTTTGATTCCTGATTTCATGTGTCAAGTTTAGAAAGGATATGTTCCGCAAATCAACTTGGTTATTTCGCTTGCAGGTTTTCCATTCTGTAAATATGAAATATTCGGTTGGTTCCTGAAAAAAAAGGTTCATTACGGAATTTGATTGATGAAGAAGCAATTTTTCTGTCACCTGAACATAGACATATTAAGTCTAAACACCAGAACGACAATCAATGTTTTATGGTAACATATCCATAGCATAGAACAATCTTTATTTACCTTATGATCCATAGACCATACCTTGTAAATTTCCATTGTTGTTTGTTGTCTCTTCTATGTTCTTTGGATCATAGAGTGAATAAAGATTGTTCTATGCTATGGATATGTTAACATAGAACATTGACTTTCGTTCTAGTGACAGAAAGAACGTTTTCCATCGATCAAATTCCGTAATGAACCTTTTTTTCAGGAACCAATCGAATATTTCATATTTACGGAATGGAAAACCGGCAACCGAAATAGCCAAGTTGATTTGCGGAACATATCCTATATAAATTTGACACTATTAACATGAAATCAGGAATCCCAACTTGAATTTCAGCCAATCAGAGATGATCTTAACAAAACCCTATATTTGGAAGGAATTATTTTGTATGAGGAACCGAGGCATCTTTTACTGATATTTATAAATAACGCGAACCTTATCTGTCGAATTTGTACTGAAATTCTCGTTCCCCAGTGATAGTAAATTTGTGAAGAAAATTGTGGGTTGGCAACTCTGGCCGAAGTCGTCTATTGAATTCAAATGTAGGTATTTGTTAATATCATTTCTAAATGGCTAAAATTCAAGTTGGGACTCTTGATTTCACGTCAATAATGTTAAGTTTATGTATGGGATATCTTCCGTAAATCAACTTGGTTATTTCATTTTCTGGTTTCGCGTTATAAGAATATGAAATATTTGGTTGGTTCCTTAAAAAAATTAGAAAAGCACCGCCGTGAAGGCAGCAGCTTTTGCGCGCATGTTCAATGTAGATGACCGTCTCGGCAACGAATTTGGATATACGGCCAAAAGCTACAGCCTTCACGGCAGTGCTTTTCTAGATTTTTTTCGATAAATTATCCTCATTAATCTCTGTATGAACCTTTCAACTGTTACTGGATTTCAATTCGATCTGATCTGTATTTTCGGAAATATCGGGAAAATCAAATTTTGACTGAGTATATCCACCCATTCACGAATTCGACCTTTGTAATTAAGGTCCAAACCTTTACTTAAATTATCTAGTTTCTAAGTTGTTACTTCCGGAAGTTATTGTGTTCACGGTCCGGCAGTTAGGCCGAATTCGTGAATGGGTAAAATCCACCAAATGATTCCGCAGATATACCCATTCAAAATTTCATTTTCCAAATATTTCAAAAAATACAGATAAGATAGAAATGAAATCCAGTACTTTATCACAAAATAACAGTTCGAAAGTTCATACAGAATTTAATGAGTATAATATGATCACAAAATATTGAATATGTATTTGAAAGAAAAATTTGAAATTTTTTTTCAAATTGTTCTAATGAAACGATCATCACGAAATTCCGTACAAAGTTGTGTTTTAGCATCTTCAAACTAAGTACGAAGTTTCAGCGTGATTGAGTCAGTATTTCTTGAGTTATACCGAAAAAAACAACGATATCGCGAAAATATCTAAGAAATTTCATATAGTTTTTCCCAATATCTCCAAAACTAATAATCGTATCGGATTGAAATTTCACACACTGCTGTGAAATATGGAGCTCAGAGTTCGCGCTCATTTTTTTTTAATTCGATGAACAGTTCGCGACAGAAAAATTTTTTTCGAAAAAAATTTTGAAAAAAATTTTTTCAAAATTTACGGACAGTATGATCTCAACGAAATCCCGCCAGAACTTGCGCGTTGCTATACTTCAACTAACTAACAAGTTTCGATCCAATCGTTCCAGTAGTTTCTGAATTATCGGCAAAATAAAGTCAAAACTTCAAAGGGCTATAACTCCGAAACCGTCAGTGATTTTTAAGTTTTTTTTGTTTGATTTGATAGTTTGTCTTCGTGATGCTAAGTTGAAAGCACACTGTTAATTCCAAATCATCATTCAGCTCCAACAAATCAGAACCTACAATCTTTCAAAAATTCTCTCGAAATTTAAAAATATTTCTTTCTGATATAGTAATATTCCACCTAATGCTTGTAATAACTGATACCCAAAGTAAATCTCACAAAAACAGGTGTTTCGGAGCTTATCTTATTCCATCCTAATGAAAAATTAATCGTCATTCTGGAATGCCACACCACAATCCACATCCTAATCAAATAATCGCCCTAATTACACCCATATGTCCGTTTGTCCCTTATCTAAAAAAGATACACCGCCGATTTTCGACGCATTAAAAACCATTGTTGAAAATCCCATTGTGTTAGTGAATAGCCGCAAATTGATCTGGGCAGTTAAATAGGCTATTATGTTTGGAGACACACTGTATAATGAGGGGTATCTCTGGCACGCTTATGTTATGCTAATTTAACATTTATCCCCTGTGGAGACCTTCGTATCTCTCTGTTATTATCTTGAAGCATATAATGTTAATCTTTTTGGAAAACTATGTTATGTTTTGTTGAAGGCTTACATAGAGAGATTAAGGGGGTTAACCACGTTCCATGTGAACCGCAAGGTGTAGTTCTTAGCTTATGTGACAGTGAGTATGGTTAGTTCAGTGATGCGAGGTATGTTATACAGGGTGTCCCTTAAGAATGCTTTAACAAGTTTAACATGACTAAAAAGTTTGATGAGGTATGACCATCTCATTCCAAATTTACCTCAGTCCAGAGGTGTTTTATTTCTGAGCTACAACGTCGAATACGAATTTTTTTTCGAGTTTTCTCTCGACTAAGTTTTTCCATGATTGTCACAGTAAGCTAGAGGCGTTAATTTCGACTCACTGATGACGAATCCAGTGTCGAAGCCGATTCTGTCCGGCGGGCCATCCGGCTGAGGGAACGATAACTGTCGAACAGAGCAAGTTGGCGACTTGAAACGTTCAGGGTAGGTCGCGCATCAGAATGCCGCAGTTAAGTTCGTTGATGGGCTAAATCGGCTCAACGGTTTCACAGTTATAGCAATTTGAAATTTTGAGATTATTTTCCTGATATTTCAGGAACTACTGAACGATTGGAGTGAAAATTGGCAGTTAGTTAGAGCAAAATAACGCGTAACTTTGAGCAGTATTTGTTGGAATAGCCTTGTCGATAAATTGAAGAAAAAAAATTTTTCGGAATTTTTTTCAAGAAATTTTTTTCTATATATCATATATTCATATCTTCATATTTTACATCCATGTACCAAATTTCCATTTGATACGATCATGTTTGTAGAAATTAGGAAAAAAGTGAAATTTCGTGGTTTTCCTGGGTATCGGTGTTTTTTCGGAACAACTCGAAAAATACTGATTCAATCATGATGAAACTTGGTAGCTAATTTTAAAATGCCGATGAGCAACTTTGCGCAAAATTTCGTGATATCATCTCCTTTAAAAGATGCTTTTCTAAATTTTTTGATATGTTATTTAAGATTCTCTTCTTATACCACCTACAACATAAAAATTCTATGAATTTTGAAAGAATCTCGTAATTCTTCAACGATGAATTTACGAATGGATACATAAATAAATAAAATGACAAATATTCAGATATGTATAGCGTTCTTTTCAATAACATATTTATTATTTTCCTATATTTTATTCGGTATGTTAACTTTTGCTGAATAGGAAGTGCATGAAACTGAGTGAGCTCCATCTACCTGAGGTAGATGGTATTTCGGTTAGCCATCTGTTGTTATGAAAAGTTTTCTTTTAGAAGCTGTATGAAATGCAAGTTCTGTACAGAGTTCTTCATTTGAATCCTGAATTTCAACGTTAGAGGGCTCTGTCACAAGCACTAATAACCATTGCATATAGACAACTTGTTGTCCATAGACAAGATATACTACTGCTTGTTGTCTTCATACAATGTTTACTACCACAGGTCTGCGTTACTACAGTGACTTTAACAAGAATAGAATCACTGTACTGCAATGTCTGCAGGTCTCAATAAAGTTGAACCACAGTATATTCTAGGAAAGCCTTGACGTGAAGTCAGCAGCGTTTGCGATTAGGTTCAACCATTGTATAAAGCAACGCACCTTTACTGCCTGATGGGAAGAATTGGTGATTTTCTAAAGATAGCATACTCACGAAATTCTGTATGAACTTTCAGGCTGTCATTTTTCAATCAAGAACAGGATTTCAATTCGATATGTGCAATCTGTAGTTTTAGAATCAATGGGAAAATAAAATTTGGATTGCGTATATCGACGGAATCATTGGGCGGATTCAACCCATTCGACCTTCCTCAATCTACAGTTTGCTTCATGTCTTCTAGACTCAACAAAGTTAAACAGAATTCATAAAAGGGATAAAATTTATTGATAGAAGTAAACCCATAATTATTTTTCCATACATTAAATAAAGCATATAGCCTTTAGCGTGATAAAAAACAGATAATCACATTTCTTTGGTTAGTGAAGAATATTATTGATAAACTATGTTATTATGGTAATATCTAATTTCAACTATCTAAAATGATATTGAAAAAAAATACGTTCAAAATTCACTGGAACGATTTGGCACCTTCAACATGAACAATGATCAATAAAGTAAACAATTCTTGATGTTAAATATAGCAATGCGCAATGAAAATGTGAAGGTGTGAATGTAAATAAAACAATTCGATGATTCATAATACTTAAATAACAATAAAATCATGTCTTTTACCATCAAAACAGTAAATGAATTTAGGTAATTCAATTTGTTTCAATATTTTCCGAAATAAAAAAATATATATATTCATGAGCAATCGATAAATTCATTAATAATTGAATGATAAAAGTGAACATAACAACTGGCTGCAGATAACATGGATAATGTAGACAGTATTTGATGTAAAGTGAGGAAGTTATCAGATTGTGAAACGTCTGATTTTTAATTCTCGTTCTCCAACTAGATTTTTTGAAGTTGTGGGTCGTTCAATTCTATTTATGTAAATACAAACTACATCATTTCTTCTATCAACAGGGAGTCGTTATGGTAGAGTTGACTTCGAAAGAATCCAACACTTTAGATTAAGTCAATGACATTTTCAGTACTTGCCGTCAGGCGTATAACCTTAACAATAAAACAACAATGACCTCGCACCTCAGGTTCTCCTAGATTAATTTCAAGTCAATTTCGTACAATTCGAAAACAATCAATCCATTCCCAAACATCTAGAGTATCGAATTAGAAGGATGGTTACATTTATTAACACTAATGAGATATGACTTAGGCTTTTGGGTAAATCTCGATTTAATCCGATGACATTTGAAGCAATGAATTGATGGTTCCCTCCTTATTTCCTCTATTGGCTTCAAACACACTCTTTATAACCTCTTTGTCGATGCTGGGGAACATTTCCTCGATTTGTTTTAGTTCTGATTCGCTCAGCACTGGTATCACTGGAACTTGAGGAGTTGGGGCTGTGTAAACTCTAAGAGGTGTTGGTGTAGGTCCTCCCAGGAGAGTAGGTTGTACGCCGACCCCTGTACCAACGTTAGGTACGACCATAATTGGCCTTTCGGGGGCATAGAAAGGTGGGCTCACCTGAAAATATTTTATAGGTCAATCATATTATCTTGTTCAGTGAAGATTGAATATATTCATGGTTTAACTTACAGTGTAACTCAACACAAGATTAATCATGCCTTCTACACCCTCTCCTTGTTTTCCGGTCAAAGGATACCAATCCTCGTGAGTTTCTCCAGCCAAAACCTGTTGCGGTATAACAATTGTAGCCCAGGCTATCAATTCATCCATTGTGAATGAACATTCATCGTATATTTCTACTGATATTGTGTTTATGCCCTTGGGAAGCATGCTGAAATAAATTGAAGAAATTAAATCTGAAATACTTTGTTTGAAAGTAGACTTACCATTGTACAACTTTGTTCCATTTAGGTGTTTTACCTCCATTGGAATCTGTATTAGTTTCGTACACATAATGCCCTACTCTCAATCTACAATAAGGATCCATCCGGGTCATACCGTAGTTCTTAGCTAATTTGGCTTGAACGACTGTTATGCTTAGCCTTCCCAGTGATTGTGCCGCATAAGCTTGATGTAGAGCTATGGCTGTTTGCCTGTCCGCAGCTTCCTGCTGCTGTTGCGGAGATACGGAAATACGTAAGAAATCCTCAGGTAGTTGTCCAACTAAAACCTTTTGAATGTGATGATTAGTAAGGATTGATTTGTTTATGATGACTCATATAGATACCCTATTTCGCCTCTCTTTGACTTTATCCGTGATAGCTGCAGCCATGGCTTGATTGTTATTATTCGACTTTTGTCCTCACTATGCACGTCGAAATACAGCAAATATGATTTATACTCTAGTATTTCACAGTAAGTTTTGCACTTAATGTTTTGGCTTGTTTGAAAGACAACAGCTGATTCAAACAAACGGTGACAGCTTGCATAGAATTCTGTTTTTCAGATAAAGTGCCCTCTTGTAGTGGAGACGCGAAGCATCACGTTCAGCCCGTTATAGTGTGCAGTATTCTGTAGTATCGGTAACCTTAGGTTAGTACATATTCTACTCACTAGGCATTATCGAATTCTGTAATAATTATGGTGGATGTAGTTTTCTACTATGAAACCTTCAAGCTTCTCGTGAACTTTACCCCATTTCCTATAGATGGCTCCTCAGCACAACTTACCACGAAATAAATTCAGAAATTTTGACATCTGTTATCTGTGGCTCCTTATGAGCATTTTCTATTGTTTCTTGGGAGTGAAAATCACCTGTGTGTATTCCTGCTCTAGTAAATGAGAGATCTTTATTTTATTCGAATTCTCAGAATTTGATGTTTCGTTGATAAGAAAACGATATAGGTAAAGACGTTTGGATAAAGAATTTACTTCTATCAAAAGTTAAATTGTTTGGCATGAAGAATTTTCCATAAGAAAAACGGGTTCATTAGTAAGAATAACGTATATTGAACCTATAGAATCTCAGTCTACCTAAAGATTTCGTTGGAGGATGCCTGAATATCATTACTGATAACTTCAATCAATACAAGATGTTTGGGGGAAGGTAAGTACAGAACGCTTCATGAAAATAACTAAAAAATATTTATTGGCTAACAGTATACTTTTCAAGATAAAATGAGCTACGAAAAAGTTTGTTTGCTTCTTTTGGCATCACACTTGAGTTGCTCTACAATTATGGTCGTTTTCGGCCTCTGTTTGAACTTTTTTGCACACCACAGTAGGGTCAGCGGCTCTTCTTTTGCTCTTTCTGTGGAATTCAGTCACAGGCGAATTAGACTGCAGCTGGAGCTTTATTGGAGATTTAATATTTTGCGATATGTATTTGGTTGCACAGACTGCTTCGCTCTCGCTGATGTTCGACGAATTGAGTTTTCTTCTCTTCCAGGACTGCTGAAACTGCGGAAGAATTCAAACATGTCAGATTCAAGAACCAATTAAATTAAATGTATCTGAGCAGCTACACAATTCTTCGAAGCTAACACAAAAAAAATCTAGAAAAGCACTGTCGCGAAGGCAGCAGCTTTTGCGCGCATTTTCAATGTAGATGATCGCTTCGGCATCGAATTTGAACTTGCGCGCGAAAGCTGCTGCCTTCACGGCAGTGCTTTTCTAGATTTTTTTTCGATAAATTACTGGATTTCAATAGACGACTTCGGCCCAAGTTGCCAACCCACAATTTACTTAGCAAGTTTACTTTCATTGGGGAACGGGAATTTCAGGACAAATTCGACATGATAAGGTTCGCATTATTTATAAATAACCGTAAAACATGCTTCGGCTCTTCAAACCAGATAATTCCTTCCAAATATAGGTTTTTGTTGAGATCGTCCCCGATTGGCTGAAATTTAAGTTGGGATTCCTGATTTCATGCAAACAGTGTCAATTTTCATAGGATACGTTCCGAAAATCAACTCTGTTGTTTCGGTTGCCGATTTTCCGCTCCGTAAATATGAAATATTCGGATGGTTCCTGGAACAACCGCGTGAAAAAGCTTATTTACGGAATCTGGTTGATGAAAATGCGGTCGATTTACTGTCACCAGAACGATTTTCTATGGTAAATATCCATAGCATAGAACAATCTATGTTTACTTTAGGTTCCGAGTTCAGAACTGTACGGGACGGTTCTAGCACAGATCTATGGTCTATGCTAGAACCGTCCCGAACAGATCTGAACTCGGAATCAAAACAAACCTAAAGTAAACATAGATTAGGCTGAAGGACTTCGGTCGATGGCCTTTTGGAATGATTTTCCAATAAAGAACTGTTATCATTATTATTTTTGAAAACATTAAATTTTGAATGGGTATATCTACGGTATCATTGGGCGGATTTTACCAATTCACGGTTACGGCATTCGTAATTAAGGTCCAAACCTTCTCTTCAAATATCGAGTTTCTAAGTTATTTCTTTCGGAAGTTATTGTGTTTACGCAGTCGGCCGTTAGGCCGACCGTAAACACAATCACTTCCAGAAGAAATGACTTAGAAACTCGATATTTGTAGAGAAGGTTTGGGGCTTAATTACGAAGGTCGAAACCGTGAAAGGGTAAAATCCACCCAATGATTCCGCAGATATACCCATTCAAAATTTGATTTTCCCAATATTTCCAAAAATACAGATCAGATCGAATTGAAATCCAGTACTTCATCGGAAAATTACAGTTCGAAGGTTCATACAGAATTTAATGAGGATGAAATGATGAGAAAATCACAAAATTTTTTTTTTAAATTGTTCTTATGACACGATCATCACGAAATTTTGCATCAAGTTGTCTTTCAGCATCTTCAAACCAGCTGCGAAGTTTTATCAGTATTTCTCGAGTTATACCCAATAGAACAACGATATCGAGAAAAAATTCTCGAAATTTGACATGTTTTTTCCCGATAACTCCAAAACTTGAAATTGTATCGAACTGAAATTTGACACACTGCTGTGAAATATGAAGCTCAAAGTCCAAGTGGAATTTTTTTTGGATATGATGAACGGTTTTCGAAAAAAAAATTTTTTTTTCAATTTACTGACAGTATGATCCTGACAAAATTGGCTCCAAGTTTCGCGGTATTATATTACACCTAATTGCCAAGTTTGAATTCAATCGCTCGAGAAGTTTCTGAAATAACAAATAAATAACTTCAAAATTTCAAATGGCTATAACTCCGAAAATATTCGACCGATTTGGCCCATTAACAAACTCAACCGCGACTTTCCGCTGCACGAACTACCCCGAAAGTTTGAAGTCACTAGCTCACTCCGTTCGACAGTTATCGTGTCCACGGCTGGCCGGACACAATCAATTTTGACACCGGATTCGTCATCAGTGAGTCCAATCTAGTCGTTTTAGACCATTTTCGGCTCAATCATCGAAAATTATAGACATTTGGACAAAACGATAGCACGCTGTTCCCCTAGAACGCGCAAAAAAGTTTCACGCACTTATCAATAACTAAATTACATATAATCTGGGAAAACATAAATAAATTCAACATGACAATTGCCAATTAATTAATAATATAGTGTCAGGCGCTCTGTAGATATGGTTTAAACACCCAACTTCACGACCAATATAATTCTTCCGGTTATAGGGTGGATTTGAATATTTCAGGAAGTTTATATTTTGATTTTGTCCTGTAGTCTATGAATCCCCAGAGTAGCTTGGGGCTCTTTTAATTATATATACCATTAAAACATACAACTTTCCACATTCACCTGAGAGCATGTAGCAATTATAATATACATGAAGGGATACATACTTGTGCATTCAGACCGACGTATATAATAGGATTATAACAAATACTGCTTTTGGCTAAGAGGGACGGAATTACTCTTATTCCTGGAGACAAGGATGAAGCATCCCCAAATTGTATCAGCAGTGCTAGCGCAGCGTATGGTGTCCACGCTACCATGAACAATATTATCATTATGAGAACCATATAGGCGATTCTTCTCTCAGCTTTTTTCACTTGACCCATTTTGAAGGAGTTCTGTAATAAAAGTGGGGTTACAATTGAATCACCGATTGAACTTTTCTCCATTAAATGTAGCAGGAAAAATCTAGATATCGAACAAAAATTGAAAACTTCATTGCGCTCATATTCTGGGAAATGGCGTGTTATCGTTTGTATCAAGTAAAATAAAAAATTTTCAACCATTTTTTCGACACGATGAAATTACTATATTTTTGTAAGATATGACCACAGACCAACAAGACAAATCACTTCATCGTTTGCGGGAATCGCGTCTTTCCGACCTTGAGAAATACAACAGACATAACCACACTTTCTTCTTCCTCAAAACAGCTGCCAAATTAAATAATTGACTTTGGAATATCTGAAACCGAAATGTAAAAACGGATTTGTTGGGATTCAGGAATCACAAGATTAAAATCAGACTAAGATTTTTCGATGAAATCATTTGAAACGCAAATTTCCAACACCAAAGCGAGTGTTTTCTCACATCTTACACTCCTATAGAAGAACTCGGTTGGAGTAAATAAAAATTTTGCAAAAATGTTATGGAAAACCAGTTTACCTTAATCAGAGAATCTTTGTAGTGACACTTATAGGTCGCTATGAAAACCCCCAAAATCTTCTGGGAGTTTGGGTGTGTTTTATTTAATTGCAAACCTTTTTCTAATATGTGTGAATACAATTGAATTAATGTGTAAGATATAAAGAAACTTTAAAAATTTATAAACAAGAAATAGACTTCCTTCAAAAACTATAATACATTGTCTCATCTTTTCCATAACACTATCAATTAATACTCATATAAATATGTTATTCGTTAAGTTTTCAGTAACTATATTGTAGTAAGTACACCATGTTTACGTGAAGTCTGCCAAACTGTTTCAGACACTGGTTTTTACATAATTCAATTCAGCAAGTTGAGTATAATCCATAATTGCTTAACTATTTTATCAATAAAGAATATATACAACAGTAACTCATTAAAAGAGGTACTTTTTTGGCGAAAACTTGTTCTTTGAAATCAATGTATCAAGCAAACAGAAACATACTATTGTATTAAATGGAAAATTAAATTAAATGATGATACTTTCACATCAAATGAGATTCATTTCAATATAAAATCAAACTATGAATAGACCAACTTTGTTCGATTCCAATCCTTGTGGTTGTGCAATCATATACAATTTTATTAGACATCCCATCGTTTTAATTGAATAATGGAGGTTGTAATTCTTTTACTTCAGTTGCGATTCCTTTATATTGAATAAAATAAACATTATGTTCCATCATGAAATAGAACCTCATAGATGACTAAACAATTGATTTTGTTGTGAAAACAGTTTGGATTATATTCTAAAATGGAACAGATATGAAATTATTCATCAAATAAATAGGACAAAAAATTAATTTCAGTTTGTTTACATGTTTATAACCTCTTCAAGCGAGTCCAAAAGCGGCGAGAGTGAGGTAATCCTATAGGTCACGAGCAGTTTTGACAGTTGGGAGAGATTGGAGGACCAACAATAACCTAAAATGCATTGTTTACTGTGAGAAAAAGCGATTTCTCTCGTGATTTCGTATTCATTTGGAAATTTTGGATTGATATATTCACTTTTTTTTGAAAAGGATAGTATAAATTTGGTATACATATTATGAAATTAGTCCCTGACTTCATATACAGGCAAATAAACAGACCTTTGGTTAGTTCAGTCAACAGTCTTTTCGTGTGTTGTAGTAAATTATATAGGCACCTTGTTACTTTCATATGGAGGTAAAATATTGCGGAAACATTTTGTGATATCATAGTGCTAATAAATTTTTTATTCCTAGATACTGCCAGTTATTTCTCTGTGTGTAGTAGATAGGAACAGTGTATTGACACAGTGGATGGTTTTTGTTCCTAAAATACGACTCAAGGGTGATTTAGATCTTTTTTTGTGAAAACAATCAGGAATGTTTATCAAAAACTTACGATTTTACGAAAATTCCCTACCTGGTATCAATCGGCATACCCAAACAAAACATTGGCAGTAGTTATACTGCACCTTAATTGAGAATCATCTAAAAATTTGCCTGCATTGAATATCTGAATGGAAATATCTTTTATAAATCCTGTCTTGTTCAAGTAATAAAGAAATGTTTATTAAGAACTTATGATTTTCAAATATTCCATAACCCGAATCGTTCGGTATGCCCTACCAAAATAACCTACATGATATTACTCGACTAAACATGAAAATCAGCTGAATTTCCATGTCATTGCATACCTGAATGTCAATGGTATGAATCAATCCTATCTAATTCAAGTTTTATTGATTGTCCAGACTAATATACAACCTATGTTCTTTGCCAAGGTAACTGACAAGTTGCAAAGTAACATTTATTCTGTGAATTTCCAATTTAGAGTGCAGTTCTTTATTGAATTAATTCAGAAAATATGATTTTCTCCTTCAGAACCGATAGAATCTCTCTTTTATAATGGATACATTGAGTTCCTCTCCACATCTGGTTAGTACGTACCATTCAAATGAAAATACTTCAACAACTCATTGGTAGTTTTCATCGATTTGATGTTGATTATTCGATCTTGAATACCTGAATTTACTTAAAAAAATAAGTTTTAAATTGTATTTCTTGCCTTACTAAACCAAGCAACATGCAACAACACATTCAACCAGCAAGAATTGTATTTATTCGAAAAATTCCATAAATTAAGTCAAGCTGTTACTGTTATAAGATATCAATTACTTTGGATATAGTTCCTAGATAATGCAATAGTGAATATTTCAGTCCAAAATGTCCAAATTCATACAAAATCACAAGCCCTATCGCTTTTTCCCATAGTAAACAATGCATTTAAGGTTATTGTTGGTCCTCCAGTCTCTCCCAACTGTCAAAACTGCTCGTAACCTATTCCTGCAATCTGATTGGCACCCCAAAGCACCCCAAACGCCTGCTAAAATTCTGATTAGCTCGATTCAGGGTCATATCTGCGTTGACATAGATTTCCTAAGTAAATGACGCGAGTGGTTTATCTGGTTAGTCTGCGATATGACGTTTTATACATTTGCACTTCAAGGGCGTTGATTATGGAAATGCAATAGAAATTTTCTCATTTCTAGGTTTCTCTTCTTTACTTGCATTTTTTCATTTTTCGAACATCTCAATTTGTTTGTGGGATGGATTACCATTAGTAGTTCTAGTATGTTACCAATATTCGATCCTTTTTCGAAAACCATTCATAATTCACAGTATGTCCGATAATCGACACGTAGATGTGATCATAACTAAAAATGGCTTATCACACCAATTCATCAATGCCAATATATAGATACAAAAAGAGGAAAAGCAACATAAAGACTGAATATAACCTTTCATAATCAATAGGTCAACAAAAAGCACGTTTGATCAGATAGACCATGTTCGGTATAAGAGGAATTAATAATCATATTACATTAATTTTTTATTGCTTTTGTTGTATGGATTCAGTATCCTCCTATATGGCATCTTACCTGTTTCATTTGGATGACTATATTTGTGTAGCTGAAGACTATGATTATGACGGGAATGACTAGGCCAAATACGAACAGGTAGCAAATATAGCTCATTGCGTTCATGGTTTGGGTTTCCCAGTTTATCGAACAGCTGAAAAGATAAAATGATTTAAATCTCATCTACAACTTAAAAGCGAAAGATGAGATATTTATTAGGAATATGAAATGATCCATTCGAACACATGTATTAGAACTTGCGTTGCCGTTATGTCAAATTTCGTGAGGGTCAAGAGAAATAAGATTCTAGAAAAGCACTTACCCAATTCAAAAAAATTGGGACATTTTTTTTCGAATTATTTTGATGACGAGGTCGTCATATATTTCGAACACAGTTTTCCATTAGCAATTTCCAACTAGTTACCAAATTAGAATCAGTATTTTTCTGGAAGAAAACGCTGCAAATTGCACACAAGGGTTTATTAGTTCATCAGTCAAATAACCCAATACCATTGACTTGAATGAAACTTATATATTGATATCATTGATAACTCATTGGTTTTTCACCCCAAAATTCGCAGCGTTTTTCCTTATAACTCAGGGACCACTGGTCGGAAATCATCCGGGAGAAAATTTTAGGTTGAGTTATGCAACAGTAATCAACATTGAGAGTTTCATGAAAATTCGGTAGTAAGTTTTCGAAAAATAATTTTTTTCTCCAACCCCCAATTTTGAGCCCTTAGGGTACACCGATCCTGCTGAAAACCTTGGAGGATCAATCTCGAGCGACACACGATTTTTCAACCAAGTTTCACGGATTTCGGTTCAGTACTTTCAGAGAAAAGCCCCAGACAACGGACGGCGGACGGACGGATTTTTGGTTTATTTTTTGATAAAATCAAATAATAAACCTTAGTGATTAGCCAACGAAAAAAAAAATTTTAACCCCCTCTGAAAATTTCACAGTTTACGTTTTGAAGTATGTAGATTTGAATGAACGATTAAAAAAAAATCCGTCCGTCCGCCGTCCGTTTTCTGCGGCTTTTCTCTGGAAGTACTGAACGGAAATCCTAGAAACTTGGTAGAAAAATTGTGTGTCACTCGGGGTTGATCCTCCAAGCTTTTCAGCAGGATCGGTGTACCCTAAAGGGCCTAAATGGGAGGTTGGGGGAAAAAAATTATTTCTCGAAAACTTACCACTGAATTTTCATGAAACTCTGAACGTTGATTACTGTTGCATAACTAACCCTAAAAAATTTTACCCGGATGATTTCCGACCAGTGGCTCCTGAAATATAAAGGAAAACGCTGCAAATTTCCAATAATATCGAAAATGAATCATCGCATTCGGTTCTAAGTTGTGTAAGATATCAACGGTATATTGAGTTATCTAACTAAGAAAATAATAAACCCTTGTGTAAAATTTGCAGTGTTTTTATTAGTTGATTCAAATCTGCATACTTCAAAATGTACTCTGTGAAATTTTCAGGGGGGGTAATTTTTTTCTCTGGTCGATCGCTTAGGTTAACTAACAATTTGATATTATTAAATAATAAACCAAAACAGCGATGCCGAGAAAGAAACCACGAAATTTAACATTTTTCCCCCCAATATCTCCACAAATTAAGTTCTCAGTATTTTTAAGGTTAATTCAAATCAAGGAAATCACGAAATTTGACATATCTCCGAAAATACAATCGGATAGAACTGAAATTTGCTACACTACTGTGAAATACGCCGTTCAAGATCTTACCAGTTTTTGGCGAAATCTGATGAATATGTTCGAAAAATAAATTTGTTTTGAAGAGAATTTTCGGGAATTAATTTTTTTAACATCCCAATAAGATTTCGCGGTCAGTAGCTCGCCAGTACGCTTCAATTAACTGTTGACTTGCAATCCGATAAGTTTGATCTGAGGTATTGCAGAAATACAAATTCAAACAACCATCTAGGAAACCCCTTGACCGATTCAACCCTTCAACGAACTCAACTGTCGCATGTTCAAATGCAATAAACCTGAAAGTATCTAGTGGGCCAACCGTTAACCCAATGAATTCCGAGTGAAATTACTTGGAGACTCGATATTTGTAGTGTGGATTTGAGGCTGAAGTACAGAGGTTGTGTTCGAGAATAGGTGAAATCCACCCAAAGATTTCTTCAAAAATATTTATCTCAATATTCTTAAAACTTGAAAACCATTTTTGTTGAAACCTTGCACTTGGTGGAAAAATTGCGTCTCTAAAGTACCTGAAGAATACTGTGAGATATTCCAATAGCTGGATGGGTGACCGATCTATTTACGGGTATGAGAGAGCGCACATTGTGTTTTCTCCAATTTTTACGGGAATAATTCAGTCGAAATTCGTCTAGAAATGTTGCGGATACTCCATATGAAACCCAAAAAAGCCACAATATAAAATTCATAAAAAGTTAAAATATATGATTGCTTTCCGTTTTTCAATGAAGAGAAAACGTCGTCGAGTCCAACGAATAGAACATAGAAGAACTGAAAAACAATTACAGAGAATGAGTTCAGCAGATCCATAAATTCAATGAGAAACAGTGAAAGTTAACCATAGCAATATATCTCCAGAAGGATTGGATTTCTATAGGGTATCAGGTGTGGAAGCGGAAACGGAATTTCTTATTCTATTCCGTTAACGATTCTAGACTCACAAATAACGAACTGATTTTCTTTCCTGGTTTTCTTGCTTTCATTCGAAGTGTTCTTGAAATTGGAGAAGTGACAGCTTCTTGAAATATTGAATAAATTTTTGCGCGCATGTTCTAGGGAAACAGCGTGCTATCGTTTTGTCCAAATGTCTGTAATTTTGGATGATTGAGCCGAAAATGGTCTCAATCGACTAGGTTGGACTTACTGATGACGAATCCGAAATCGATTCTGTCCGGCCGGCCGTCCGTCCGGCCATAGACACGATAACTGTCGACAGGAGCAAGCTAGCGACTTGAAACTTTCAGGATAGGTTGCGCGTCAGAATGCCGCGGTTGAGTTCGCTAATGGGCCAAATCGGTCGAATAGTTTCGGAGTAATAGGCACTTGAAGTTATTCATTTTAAATTTCAGAAACTACTTGAACGAGTGGATTCAAACTTGGCAGTTAGGGGGAGTATAACGACGCGCAACTTTGAGCCAAATTTCGTCAGGATCATATTGTCAGTAAATTAAAAAAAAATATATTTTTTCCGGAAACCATTCATCATATCCAAAAAAAAATTCCACTCACACTTTGAGCTTCATATTTCACAGCAGTGTACCAAATTTCAATTCGATACGATCATAAGTTTTGGAGATATCGGGAAAAAATATATCAAATTTCGAGGTTTTCTTCTAGATATCGTTGATTTTTTCGGTATAACTCGAGAAATACTGATTCAGTCCTGATAAAACTTCACAACTAGTTTTGAGATGCTGAAAGACAACTCTATGCGAAATTTCGTGATAATCGTGTCATTAGAAGAATTTGAAAAAAAAATTTCTATGATCATATCATCCTCATTAAATTCTGAATGAAAATTCGAACTGTTATTTTTCGACGAAGTACTGGATTTCAATTCGATCTGATCTGTATTTTCGGAAATATTGGAAAAATAAAATTTTGATTGGGTATATCTACGGAATCATTGGGTGGATTTTACCCATTCACGAATTCGGCCTTCGTAATTAAGGTCCAAACCTTCTCTACAAATATCGAGTTTCTAAGTTGTTTCTTTCGGAAGTTATTGTGTTTACGCAGTCGGCCGTTAGGCTGACTGAAACACAATAACTTCCAGATGAAACGACTTAGAAACTCGATATTTGTAGAGTAGGCTTGGGGCTTAATAACGAAGGTCGAATTCGTGGATGAGTAAAATCCGCCCAATGATTCCGTAGATATACCCATTCAAAATTTTATTTTTCCAATATTTCCGAAAATACAGATTTGATCGAATTGAAATCCAGTAATTTATCAGTAAAAACTTTCAAAAAGCAATGCCGTGAAGGCAGCAGCTTTTGCGTGCATGTTCAAATTCGTTGCTGAAGCGGTCATCTACATTGAACATGCGCGCAAAAGTTGCTGCCTTCACTGCAGTGTTTTTTGAAATTTTTTTAATACTGCCTCAGTTTATTTCACTTAGCTTTCGATATTCAACCTAAAAAAAATTTTGAGTGGTTAATGAATTAAATTTCCAGAATATTGTTTCATTTATGAACGACAATTGTTTTGCCACACTGTGGCTTGATAATGTTCTACATTTGGACTGATACTCTCTGAAAATTTACATAGGTTTTCATACTGGGTGAGTCCTTGAGTTGTTCATCAATTTTAACCATAGATTCCTCTCATCAAATAAAAAAAACACTTCTTTCATTCTCCACTTTTCCAGGTTCTCATATAAAAAGTTATAACTATTTAAATATTTCGCAATGTGCTGATACACTCCTGCAATTTGTTTGTGAATTCAACACAGATATCTCTTACGGTGAGATGTATTGCAGAATTACCAATCCATTGCTTGAAATTCAAAAGAATAGGACTGGGAAATTTCATTCACTCACTTAATTCTTACGATTTGGCACTTCACGCGGTATTATATTATATTCTTATATTGAAAATTCCATAATTATCCTAATTTCCATCGAATTTATAAATGAATTTTATGAAATCATTCAACTAACCTAAAAAGGTTAGTTGAACTCTAATATTCTAGAGAAAGTCTGGTCCATAGACATAGACTATGTCTGTGGTCAGATAACAAAATAGCATAAAACATATTTGGTCTGTGCGAAATAGATAGATAATTATGTGTATTTTGCATTCCGGATAAACGTAAACGGAGCTTAATTCATGACTCTCACTAGCTCAGGGGCGGATCCACGAAAATAGGGAAATTTCTCGAATTTTTGTCGGATTTTATAACATTCAACGTTGAGTATATCGAAAACGGTTCGTGTGAGGAGAAATAATAAAAAATAGTTAAGTATTTTAAAATGATTGAGGATTTTTATAATGACTTAAGATAAACCTTATCTGCTTTCTTCAAACGAATTTCTCACATTTTTATGAATCGGAGAGTCTATAACCAGAAAACCGTTTGGAGTAAAATGAAAATAATTACTGTAAAATACGTGACATAGTTATAGAAAACTTCACACCGGATTAGTGTGGATTCATTCCATTCGAAAAAACCATGTCGAAGCTACAAAAGAAAGATTTATTTATTTTGTAAATTTCAACCGCCTGTATCTTTGTACCGAGATCTAGAAAAATGGTAAATGAAAAAGGTGTTTCATTTGACGAGAGTAATCTAGGGTTAAAATCAACGTACAACTTAAAGACTCACTCTGTATAAGCAACAGTGTGGCGAAACAACTATCGTTCATGAATAAGAAATGTAAAGACCAAATACATCAAACATTTAATGAAATTTTACGTCTTGTTTCAAACATGCTTCGCTTCTTCTTGCAGGTAGTTTTAGGTAGTATTAATCCTATGAACTAACTAATTCAGAATTGAATTTGTGCTTGTCCTAATTCCGAACTCATTTCAAATTAACGATTCGAATGTGTTGGAATACAAACAGAACTTCATTTGAACTCATCTCAATCAATCTCACTGAATTCAATTTATTACATGCCTGCAAGCTTCGGAATTGTGAAGAAGTAACAAGTTAGAAATGCAGATATACTGTTGTTCTCGAATTCGAGATTGTGAACACGATTGATCTGCAAAGGAATAACTTAGATACTCAAAATGTTCAGGGCTAATTGAGAGCAGTAAAACGAAGGTGAAGATCAGAATGCACAAAATTTGCCTAACGATTTTGTAAATAAATAGATTTTAAAATCAGATTTATTCATAGAATTATACTCCACTTTTACAAACTATTCCGGTTGGCCATGATTTCGGTCTATCAAGTTTCTTTACTTAAAACTGACGCAGGTTGGCACTCGTGAAATATCGGCAATGTCATTAATAATTATTATTATTATTATCAACATAATCATCACACTTGGAAATTGAAAACGCCGAAAGTAGTTTTGAAGAAGCAGAGACAAAGTATCAAGAAGTGCTATGTAGAATTGAAATCTGCTTTTGTTGATATTAACCCTGATAATTTGGAATCAATAATTTATCACAGGCTATCCAACATTTTCGACATATGTGAGTGAATACGAAGGAATTATATTTTATATGAATAGATCTTCATTTTTCAGCTGTACATCAACACAATGATAAAGATTTTAAGTGAAAAGGACGACAAAGAATTTCCTTCTATTGGTGCACCCAAAAAGACACTGACTGAAGACTTCATTTTGATAAAGATCTGCAACGGCAAATTTGGAATTATAATTCGAAATGTGAACATTTTTCGATTGATACACTTTTGCAAAGGAACATTTGCAATACAACAACAATTTTAATACAACGGAGGACGGACTTCACTTTTTAAAATTATAAAATCAATGGTTCACAAATACAAAAATTTCAAAAAGCACTGCCGTGAAGGCAGCAACTTTTGCGCGCCTGTTCAATGTAGATGACCGCTTCAGCAACGAATTTGAACATGCACTCAAAAGCTGCTGCTTTCACGGCAGTGCTTTTTGAAATTTCCTACTGATAAATTACTGGATTTCAATTCGATCAAATCTGTATTTTTGGAACTATTGGAAAAATAAAATTTTGAATGGGTATATCTACGGAATCATTAGGCGGATTTTACCCATTCATGAATTCGACCTTCGTAATTAAGCCCCAAACGTACTCTACAAATATCGAGTTTCTAAGTCGTTTCTTCTGGCCGACTGCGTAAACACAATAACTTCTGAAAGGAACAACTTAGAAACTCGATATTTGTAGTGAAGTGGACCCTAATTACGAAGACCGAATTCGTGAATGGGTAAAATCCACCCAATGATTCCGTAGATATACCCAATCAAAATTTTGTTTGTCCAATATTTCCAAAAATACAGATCAGATCGAATTGAAATCCAGTACTTCATCGAAAAATAACAGTTCGAAGTTTCATACAGAATTTAATGAGGATGATATGATAAGAAAATCATAGATATTTTTTTTTTCAAATTGTTCTAATGACACGATTATCACGGAATTTCGCGTTAAGTTGTCTTTCAGTATCTCAAAACTAGCTGTGAAGTTTTATCAGGACTGAATCAGTATTTCTCGAGTATACCGAAAAAATCAACGATATCGAGAAGAAAACCTCGAAATTTGACATATTTTTTCCCGACATCTCCAAAACATATGATCGTATCGAACTGAAATTTGGTACGCTGCCGTGAAATATGAATTTTTTTTGTATATGATGGATGGTTTCCGAAAAAAAAATTTTTTGGAAAAAAATTTCGAAAAAAAATTTTTTTTCAATATACTAACAATATGATCCTGACAAAATCTGGCTCAAAGTTGCGCGTCGTTATACTCCACCCAACTGCCAAGTTTGAATCCAATCGCTTGAGTAGTTTCCGAAATAAAAAATAAATAACTTCAAAACTTCAAGTGCCTATAACTCCGATACTATTCGACCGATTTGGCCCATTAACGAACTTAACCGCGGCATTTTGATGCGCAACCTGTCCTGAAAGTTTCAAGTTGCTAGCTCGCTTCTGTCGACAGTTAGCGTGTCTACGGCCGGACAGAATCTGTTTTGACACCGGATTCGTCATCAGTGAGTCTAACCTAGTCGATTGAGACCATTTTCGGCTCAATCATCCAAAATTACAGACATTTGGACAAAAGTATAGCACGCTGTTTCCCTAGAACATGCGCGCAAAAATATGACTGCATGGAATCGAAACTCCAATTTTATGTAAGGGGTGTCCAGTGGATATTTTTCAACTTCAAAATACAATGAAAAAAAAAACTAGATCGTTTTAATTTATTTTCATTTCAATAAAGTACAGCATTACGAAGCGGATTTCATGTTTCAAAGACGGTATCGTCCAAATGATGACCGTTTTTTTTTAAACACTCTTGCAGTCTTACCCTTACATTTGTAATCACGAGACAGCATAGAGCGCCGGAGTAATGTGTGTGAGGGGTTGCATCATCTTGTTGGGATAGTGTTCAGTTTTGTAACTTTGATGCAACTTTAATTGGGGTAACAGGAACTCGTCTATCATACGGCAATATACCGGAGCAGATACTATTTCATGAGGAGTGTACACTAAAATGTTGACTTCAAGGTATGTGCAGAATCTCTTCGAAATTTGATGAATTCAAGATCAGCGTCAATTCAAAGCTAGGAAATGATAGATATTTGGGCCAATCGATCTCACGTTGTTTCCTCGAGCATGCGCGCAGACTCTCGCAGAAAAGCGGATCTGTGGTAGTCCTAGTCTGGTACATAAAGGGTTTTTCAACAAGAACTTTGTTTTTTAAAACAAAATAAAACAAAGAATTCAGTGGAAAATGAATACAATTTTTATTGTATTACAAAGAGAAAAGTTCGGCAATTATGAATGAAAAATGATATCTGACAAATGTCCACCACGACCACGCTGACAGACGTTGATTCTTTCATCAAAATTTTTAATCACTTTTTGGCAAGATGGAGGGTCTATTTCGTTAATGACATCACGGATTTTGAGTTTTAAGGCTGCAATCGATTCGATTGGCTCCGTATAAACTCTGTCTTTAACATAGCCCCACAAAAAATAATCCAGTGGTGTTAAATCACACGATCTGGCCGGCCACTTAACAGCTGAATTTCGCGAAATTATGCGATCGGGAAATTTGGTTTGCAATAAATTGATCGTTTCATTGGCTGTGTGACATGTGGCACCGTCTTGTTGAAACCACATTTCAGTGACATCCATGTCATCAATAATAGGCCAAAATTCAGTTGTTAACATCTCGCGATAGCGTGTTCCATTGAGTGTTACCGCATTTCCAGCCTCATCTTCGAAAAAAAACGGCCCAATCACACCTCCAGACCACATAGCACACCACACAGTGACACGTTGAGCATGCAAAGGCTTCTCAATAATTGCTTTAGGATTTTCAGAAGCCCAAATGCGGCAATTTTGCTTGTTGACGTACCCTGACAAATGAAAATGTGCTTTTACGAAATGTAACTTTAATAGAACGACCATTTTCATAGTGGATTTGAATTATTTTAATGCGATTTTCGAGCGAAATTGAATTCATTGTAACAATTGCCAAAGCATATACTGCGAATACGTCAAAAAACTAAATGTCAAAACTGTCATGTGGTGCCGGTGTTACCACATTGAAAAACAAAGTTCTTGTTGAAAAACCCTTTACTTTCACGACATTGTTATTCATTCCGTTCGACGAATTGAATGATTCTCAATGAAGATGAAAATCTATTTTTGAATACGTACCTTATATTTGCAGCCTCATTTACATATCTGCCCCATCCAATAAGGGGTGGTACTGTGAGGGCAAGCGAATAAAGCCAAATACCACAAACTAGAACGGTGGCACTCTTCCTACTTATTATGTAGTTCTGAAAAGGTCTGGAGACCATCATGTATCTTTCAAAGGCAAGAACGGTGAGCGTTGTTATCGATGTTATACCTGGAAAAAACAGATATTGTTTCGGTCCGAATTCCGAATAAGCAATGTTAGGACTGGTGTACACCTCCGGTTTTTCGCATTTCGGTGCCGTTGAAAGACCGTACTTGCAGTCTGCAGTTCACAGTATCAGATGAGAGAATAAGCCTGGCCGTCCACTGGAAGCGATTTGGGGCTTTTATGAGCTACGCGTTTTACGAGCGCCGAGGAGCTTTTACGACCGTAGCGGTCTCAGGCTTCGGGGTCGTCCACTGGCAGATAGTTCGCGAGGTTTCGGTTCGTTCTTGTTCTTGCGTAGCAGAGGATTTTTACTTCAGATTTCCGTGTTTATTGAAGAAATTGTGATACGGAATGGATTTAGAATTAATAATTCATTTCAAGGATAAATCTCACTTAATCAGGCATATGTTAGCTACGGAATGGGGAAAATTTTTGAGCTAAGGTAGATTCAAATTTAGACAAAATGAAATTATCGGAAAAAAATTCACCATCTTGATAATGAATGATTATTATCGTCTACTCATTTATAATACTGGAATGGAAGTTGAAGTGTAAATGTTGATGACCTGGCTACTTCGAAAACAAACGATGTGGAACGTCAAAATTATGGCTGATTTGAATTCTATCTGTGAAAGTCAGCTTCAGAAGGTAAATATTTTATTAATGTATCTAGAACGTGACTTCAAAACTTTAAAAACTGCAAACATCGAAAGAAATGATGGTGACACAGATATTCAGAAATTCTTAAAATTTTGCAGAAGTGCATGCGTATTTTAGAAAACAGGTCACTAGTAAAAATCCGTATCGTTTTATAAAGAAAAAACTATGTTTATTTTGTGATCGACAAGATGGTTCTGCATATGAAACGTAATTGAATCATTACAGTACGTATGGGCCAAAAACACTTGAGCATATAGAAAAATGTTCGGAATAAAATTGGTCGGAGACTAAAAAACAAATTGATAATAGATATTGAGATAATAAGAGCTATAAAACCCGAGATAATGGCGAAACACTCTGGATCAATTATATTTGGAATGCTATACAGCCGATTATTGCCAATTAGTCCAACTTCAGATAGGCTACTATATACCTACAGAACTTCTGGATGTGTGTTTAATGTAAGAAAAAAGACAACATTTATAACCTTTCAATCTGATCCATCTAAATTCACCAACAATAAACAACGAACTTCAACAAATATTCCGTTCACAAACCATACATTCCACTTTCCGACGGATAGCTCCTCTTTTCGAGCGTATAGACGCGGCAGATCCAAAGTGATCGGGATACGATTGCGCCGCTCGAATTCTCTCGAAGTAGCCCGTATGAACTCGCTGCCAGTCGACAAGGGTACCTAGAATTCCATTCATTTGGATCTGTCGCGCAAATTCGTTCGTTTACTCTCCTATCGCGCCTCTCGAAATCGCTTGCAGTGGACGACCAGCCTAAACATCTGCCGACGATTATTTTTTCAAGCATCGATTGAAGCTTATTTTGGGGGGATGTCACATCATTTTGTGGGTTCTCACTACCAATATCGATACAGTTTTGCCAAATTATCGTGAGCCACTATGTAGTACGTTGAGGCTTACGATAATTTGGCAAAAAGGAATCGATATCTGAAACAGAACTATCAAAAATTAAATAAGGTTTTTTCTGTGACGGGATAGATGCATAGAATATATCCGGTGTCTTCACTTTCCTACTATTACCGACTAAAATTTTCGGTCCAAAATGTGGTCCTAGAATTGTCAAATCTTGGGCTACTTGGCTCTGTAAACGATGATGGCGCTTACGTCGCTTTGGCAAGTGCATACATTTAATATCGCTGAATAAAAATGAATTGAGCTATAATCTGATGAAACTATTTCCCAAAAAATGAATTAGACATTTGAAATTATGGATTCTCACTAAAACATAAGAGGAGTTTAACAAATGTGGAACATCTATCCATTAATAATATGAAATATGTGTTAGGGAATAAGAAGCAATATGAGGTTTATTGTGAGAACAGGTTCATGGATGGATACAAGAAGTTATTTCGAAGCCAAAACAACGGTGAAAACGAAACGGGAGATTGAAATTACTAATGGATTCCATTGGATAGTTTGGATTTCCTTTAAATTTTGTATGTACCTAATAATACATATTCAACTCAAAAGTTATGAATTGTGTTAAATATCTACTTATGCAAATATTTGGGGGAAATGTTCATGTTTATTATTATTGAAATTCATATATGAATTTTTCGTTGCCTTTCATGTTCATACGAATTTATCAGACGAATTTTAAACCAGACAAATTAATTGTAGTATCTATTGTTCCAACTGATTTCTTGTGGTATATTCGAAAACACAACTCTGGAATACTGCCTTTCCATGAACTGAATATTGAGATAATAAATACCTCTTGTAATGAGCAGGTATTCGAAAATATCAAGTTTCAGACTTGTGTATTCAGAGACGAAGGATATTACCGCCATTCTGACTGAATGAAATGAATAATCATAATTTAAATTCGTCAAAATGAATTTATTATCGGAAATTCTTTTAAATAATGTATGGTCCAACTCAGAAAATCAGAAAGAAGTTCTGATTTTACTAGTTTTCATATGACAGTTCGGTAACTTCCGTAAATATTTCCGATTTAATGTGGCAGATTTTCCTATGCCGGCATCTATCGGCGAAAACTGAAGTAGGTCAACGAAGCGGTATTTTGACAACGTTTGGACCTCATTTCGGACCGAAAATATGTCATAGAGTCTCCGCACCATATGTATTCTATGCATCTATGTGACGGGAAATAAATTTGACATTTTATCTCGGTTGACATGTAAAAAAATATAACTTTTCACGAAATTACTTGTTTCCCCGGGAAGAAAGGGAAAAAAGTGAGTACTTTTTACTACTTATATAGATAAAGGAAGATATTTGTTTTTAGAATATTTCATTTAACATAAGTTACATTTCCTTCATATCAAAAGTACAATTATTAAATCTGCATTGCGTGAATGACATGTTCCTTGAACTATTCGGTACAACAGACGAATTTTCTTGTGTTGTAAAAATATGTTCTTTCACTATTTAATTGTCGTTTTTCCTGTCACAGAAAAAAAAAAGTGTATTATACACAGGAAAGTATTAGATTTTAGCTCTCGGTTTTTTGTCTCCCTCCACTTCACGTCGGGAGACAACATAACCTCGAGCTAAAATCTAATACTGTTTTTCCTTGTATAATAAATAAATATTTTTCTTGAAAACACCCTCGCGGATTGCAGGATTGAACTATTTCACAAGGGCAGTTTCTTGGAAAACAGATTGCCTAATGAACAATACAGGAACAATATAAACGATAAACATAGCGAACTGTGACGTTTCAGAGTACACATCTAAGTCTTTCATCAGACAAACTGGAAAATTTGCATTATTATTGTCAAATTGACAAAAGTCACACGCAGCGAAAATTTCTCGTACGTCTGACGGGAGTTGTATTCTGAAACGTCACAGTTCACTTTGTTTTGTTTGATGTTATTTCGGTTCATATTGTTTTCCAAGAAACTGACCTGACAGTATTTCAAACTCCAGTACTGTTGTGGTACCGTAATTGCGGTGCGAGCTAAACAGTAGCAATTGGAGATCGTACACATTCATCCAGTTTACATTAATTTCAACTATAGATTCGTCTCATCAAATTAAAAACTTTTTTCATCTAACATTTTTCCAGATACGGCTCAGAGAAAATTTATGAGCATTTAAATGTTTCTTAATATGCTAATAAATTCCTGCACTTTGTTTGGAAGTTGACCACATGTATATCATTCTTTGTTTTGTAAAATAACCAATCCGTTGCTTGAGATTCAATGAAACGTGATTGGGAAAACTAGTTTACTCACATAATTTTTTTTGGCACTTTTGTAGGTATTATTATAAAGAGTGTTCTTTTAGAGGTATAAAACTTCAAGTTGGCAACACTGTTTCAACTGCCGGCGATTTTTTCAGCTGTCAAGTGATTTGTGTTTCGTTTGGTCTGGCATTTCAACATGAATAGACTGACGCCTGAACAACGCTTCCAAATTGTTCAAATTCATTTTGAAAAAAATGGTTCTGTTCCAAATACGTATCGCGCTCTAAGTCCATTTTACGGTCAACATAATCGTCCATCAGAGCAATTAATTCTACTAACTATGCACTGGTCAAAACGTTACAGTCAATGGTGACCGCTATAGAACCATGATTACTGACTTTTTTGTTCCTCAATTGAACAACAATGATGTGCAGCAGCTATGGTTTCAACAAGACGGCGCAACATGGCACACAGCTCGTGCCACAATTGATTCACCGGAGGAAACGTTCGATAAGTGCATAATTTAACGTTCCGGGTCTGTGAGTTGGCCTCCGAGATCGTGCGATTTAGCAATCATCCAATTATCCTAATTTTCAACAAATTCATAAATGGATTATATGAAATCATTCACCTAACCTATAATCACATTAAGTGAACTTCTTGGAAAATCTAGTCCGTAGACATGAAGAACTTGTCTCTATTTCTATGCTCTGGTCACAAAATAGATGAATAACTGTGCATTCGGTGGTCCGTAGGTACGTAGGCGTAGTTTAATTTTACGGCAATTACTAGCTCAAGTGCACTTCTCTAATTTATCAGATTTTATAACATTCAACGTCGAATATCTCTAAAACGATACGTGTGAGAGAAAATTATAAGGAATAATTAAGTATTTTCAAACGATTGAAGATTCTTAAGGTAACTTAAAATGAACCCTATATGCATTCCTCATAGTTCTATGAATCGGCAAGTCATAGTTGTAGAAATCTTCAAACCAAAATTCATTTAATTCGGAGTAACCATGCCAAAGCTACAAAAGAAATACTGCTTTCGTTTGGATATTTCAACATATTGTGTCTTTTTACCAGAGCGAAATCTGGAAAAAAGTGTTATATTTGCTTAGATGAATCCATGGTTGAAATTAATGTGCAACTCAAAGACTCACCCTGTATAGTGTATTCGATACACGAACTGGAATGATACTGACCTAAGAGTGACATGAAGAATCCGTATAGTTGGCACATTACAGATCCAAAAATCCAACCATGCGCTACAGCAGACGCCAACGCAAAAGGGTTCCCGAAGATGGAAACAGAAAAGTCACTGCATACCAAATTGAAAAGTATAATATTCAAAGGCGTCCAAAGCTGAAAAAGAATATATAATGTATGGCATATGTTCCACAGAGATGCAAATTCATTCTGAATTCTCAAAAACCGTGTGCAGGGTCTCATATATATCATAACGTGGGTTGTAAAACTTGTAGTTAACTACTGGGCAAGCTTGGATACGAAATAGTAGAATCCTCACATTTTCAACTATATTTGGAAATGTTGGGAAAACTGAATGTTCAATTGGTATATCTACGGAAGCATTGGGCTGATTTCACCCATTCACGACTTTGACCTTCGTAACTATGCCCCAAACCTACTCTATAAATATTGAGTTTCTAAGTCGTTTCTTCCGAAGGTTCTTGTGTTCACAGTAGACCGTTACGAAATAATAATGGCTTCCGAAAGAAAAAACTTAGAAACTCGATATTTGTAGAGTAGGTTTGGACTTTAATTACGAAGGCTGAATTCGTGAATGGTTAAAATCCACCCAATGATTTCGCAGATATACCCATTCAAAATTTCATTTCCCCAATATTCCAAAAATACAGATAAGATCGAATAAAAATCCAGTAATTTATCAAGAAATTACTTTTCGAAGGTTTATACAGATTTCGACGATGATAATATGATCAAAAGATCACAGAATATTGAATATTTCAAAAAAATTTAAATTTAATTTCTTAAATCGTTATAATGACACGAAACTTTGCAGAAAATTTTCCTTCAGCATTTCCAACCTAGTTATCAAGTTTTATCATGATTGAATCAGTTTTTTTTTGAGTTATTCCGAAAGAAACAAAGATATCGACAAAAAAACTACGAATTTTTACGTATTTTTTTCCAATATCTCCGAAAATAATAGCTGTATCGGATTCAAATTTGGTACACTGCTGCGAAATGTTAATTTCAAGCTACAACCGAAATTTTTACTGGATATGAGAAACAGTTTCCGCGAAAAGAGATGGTTTCGAAAAAATTCTGAAAAAAAAATTACTACTGACAGCACGATCCCAACAAAACATTGCGAAAGTAGCAAGTCTTCATGTTTCACCTTGCTGCCAAGTTTCAATTCAATCGCTTCAGTAGTTCTCGAAATATGTGAGAAATAACCTCAAAACTTCAAATAACTATAACTCCAAAACCATTCGACCGATTTTGCCCATTAACGAACTCAACCTTTGCATTACAAAATGCAACAAACCCCAAAAATTTTCAAGTCGATAGGATTTTTCGTACGCCCGTAATCGAGCCTGCAGACGGACAGCTGGCACCGGATTCGTCATCAGTAAGTCCAACCTAGGCGTTTGAGACCATTTTCGGCTCAATCATCGAAAATTACGATAGCCCGCTGTTCTCTAGAACATGCGCGCAAAAATTATTCAAATAGACACAGTAGGTGATCGATCCTGATCCCTGCGCCATTTTGTGACTCAAGAAAATGGCACTGATGCCGATGCTTGAACTAGATTTTAGGCACAACTTCATCCATTGGTCTATCCAATAAAGACGAATTCATAGCTAGAAATAATTGATCGCCTTCACCAGTTATCTTTCCAAATGAATTGAATGTGCATAGCGCTCACGTTCACATTTGTAATCAGACTCCGATTAATCCGAAGAAGGCATCACTGATTGTAAGGATATAAGCAATCGACATGAATATTCAATACATCATCAGTGCCGGATGTATACAGGGTGATTCCGGAGGAGACCGTCAGATTTTGGGATGAGTTTACACTAGTCAAGTCAGTCTCGAAACAATGTTTGTTTTATGGTTGGGAGTCTCTATAGAGAATATACAGGGTGATTTGTCCGATTCGACTGATTTTACTTTTATTGATAACTTTGGTATGGCTTATTCGATTTTAGAGAAATTTTCAGCGAAGTACAACATTGATGAGGTCATTCATTAATTTCAAAGTTTTTTTCAAAATAAGTGGTTGTTATTGTGATAATCCCAGGTAAACTGAGCAGGTTGAAAAAACACCCTGTACATCGCATTTCCAAAACTACGCTATCTGTTTACGATTCCACTATAATAAGTCATGATTTGATAGTTTCTATTTTTTTTGACACACTTCTAGTTTTCTGAAAAAATTCCATCAAAAAAAGACAATGTCAAAATTTCGCTCCAATCAATTCTACTTTCATTGATAACTTTTGTATGGCTCATTTAATTTTGATGAAATTTGCAGTATAGAACAATCCGAACGAGTTCATTCAATAATCGCAAAAGTCCCTCAAAATACAGTGTTGTAATTGTGATAATTTCAGAATTTCAGACTAATTGTGCAGTTGAAAAAAAAACCCCTGTATATTGCTTTTCCAAAAGTTTCTTATTAGTTTCAGATTCTACAATAATATGTCATCATTCAGAGGTTTTCAATTTCTTTGGCACACCTCCGGTTTTCCGAGAAAACATTTTCGAAGAAGAGCATGATCGAAATTTGGCTCACAAGCAGTGAGAGTATTCCGCACTAGGTAGGTATATTCCAAGGATGCAAAGTTGTTCGTCACTTCTAAAATATTCTGAACTTATCACAATTACAACACTGTATTTTGGGAGATTGTTGCGATTATTTAATGTACTCATTCAGATTGTTCTACACTGCAAATTTCATCAAAATTGGATGAGCCATACCAAAGTTATCAATAAAAGTGTAATCGATTGGAGCAAAAATTCCACATTGTCTTTTTTTAGTGGAATTTTCTCAGAAAACTAGAAGTGTGCCAAAAAAATTAAAAACTCTCAAATAATGACTTATTATAGTACAATCGTAAACAGATAGCGTAGTTAAGGAAACGCTATGCACAGGGTGATTTTTCAACCTGCAGAATTAATCTGGATTTATCACAATAACAACCGCTTATTTTGAAAACAAATTTGAAATCAATGAATGTGTTCAACACTATTGTACTATGCTGAAAATTTCATTGAAATCGAATAAGCCATACCAAAGTTATGAATAAAGTAAAATCGGTCGAATCGGACAAATCACCCTGTCTATTCTCAACAGAGACTCCCAACCATAAACCAAACAGTGTTCCGAGACTGTCTTGACTAGTGTAAACTTATCCCAAAATCTGACGGTCTACTCCGGAATCACCCTGTATAACTTGATGAATACAATGCAACAACAAGTATGAAGGGTGTCTCAAAATTATGGCAAGATTTGAATTTGACACCATTTGCGCATTTGAGTGTTGAAAAATTGGAAGAGAAATTTGACAGTTAACAGTAACGGAGTGGGTGAAGGTTGATTATCACTATACGTTCCACAACATTTCAGTATCCGCTCCGTGAACATTTTGTAGGCGAAAATCTGGAAAAGCACTGACGTGACTGAGTTGAGGTCAGGAGCTTTTACCCGCTTGTTCGAATTCTAACTATTAGATCAACACGAAAGTGTGCAACTAGTTGCGTGTTGGTAATCTCCACCTGATTACGGAGTTTCAATCTGATTCCTTACGTTTTTCTTGAGATATTGCGGAAATAACATTGAAATTCCAAATAACAACATTATTATTTCTTATTTATCCGAAAGTAAATATTGGATCGAATTGAAATTTGAAATATTGTTGTTAAATATTGACTTCAAGGTTTGTGCCAAGTTTCATTGAATTCAATAAATATTTTCAGAGAAAAAAAAATTCATCAAAAATTAAAAAAATTTTCGAATAATTTTTTATTAAATTTCTAACGGCCGGATCCACACGAAATTTCGCTCTGAGTTGCTCGTTAGTATTCAAAAACTTTCCACGAAGTTTCCATTTGATCGAGTCAATATTTCATGAGATATCGAGGAATTAACCTCAAAATTCAGAATGATGTTACTCCGAGAATATCCAACCGATTCCACTCGTTAACGTACTTTACTGTGCATTTTGAATCGACTTAGAACCGGTCATGGTCGCTGTAATAGTTTCCTCTTCAAATGGAATTCGGTCGAAAGTCCAAGGTGCGAGTGCGGAGAAGAAGAGGAAACAATAGAACATTTAGTAAATACTTGTCCAATATATAAATTTGACGATGGTTTCGAGGCAATTAATTCGGTGTCTGATTCTTTTTTGAGATGGATTGCGAACTTCAAATTAATTTAATGAGTACTAAATCATTTACTAGTTCATATTAGTTTTTTCGTCTCCTTTTTTGTTTTCAGGTATGTTTCCAAGATTTCAATCTGCATCGCATAGGAAGGAGGAAATTTTGTCGATGAAAAAGAAGCCCTTCAATAAAAAACAACAATTTCATTACACTTATACGGGGAGACAGAGTTTTTCCTGAGGTTTTTATCTGTGCTCTTGTATCATACGTAAAAATGTATGGTACCCCGTTGACATTTCCTCTGCTAATACTGTTATGACACAAATTGTTTGATATAAAAAAAAATGTAATGCTCATCTCAAAAGAATATATATATTATATATACTGTGATATTTGGAGTCAACTCATCTTTCCATTTGAGAATCAAGGGGCTGCTGTCATTTTATAAACTTTTTTTGATGAAAAGAGAGATCGAAACCAACCGTATAAATGTCACCCTACTAACCTAAGTTCACCCATGTTTGCATTCGGGCCGAGGAATTACGGGCGGTCTCTTTACGAATTGACACACTGTTTATTTTGAGCATGAGTGAACAGATCTTCAAGACGGAATACGCTGAACAGAGCTTCTGCAAATCTGTGATTCTTGTCCAAGACGTCGAATCGATGTTATTCATGAATTTTCATCAACACTCTCACGGACTACTTCGATAATCCCATTTGGACGGTTTGATTTTGGAACCTCAGTTTGTTTAACGTCTCTGAATAATCGATTCTCCCTGAATTTCTGCATTTGATATCTTCACTCTAGACGAAATTAAGGCCATATTTTTTGAAATTTACGAACTGCTGTCGCAAAACCTTCATCAATTTCGAGATGAAAGAAATCTAGAAGTCAGCAGCTTTTACGCAATTGTTCACATAACGAAATGGTGACTTGGAAATTTCAGTGAAATTTCAATGAAATATAAAAATTTTCAAAAAAAATAAAAAAAAATTTCCATGAAAAATTCTTTTTATTTACACTGTTCATATCCCAACCAAGTTTCATTTCGATCAGATAAATATTTCTGCCAAAACCATTTGGCAGATCTGGCTCATTAACGAACTTAACCGAGATATTCAGGATCTCAACCTAACCTGAAAATTTCAAGACTCTAGTTCCTTCCTTTCGAAAGTTACAGCGCACATGGCTGGACGAACAGAATCAATTTTGACCACGGATTCTTCATCAGGGGGTACAACCTAGTCGTTTGAGACCAATTTCGGCTCAAAATTCGAAAATTACAGACATCGTGATGAAATGATAACGCGCTGTTCCCCAGAACAAGCGCGTAAAAATGTGTTCTGTCATGTAATGCTCCGTTTTAGAGTTGATCCTCACCATTGGTTCCGTGATCTTTTCGATCTGTCAACGTGAACTCTTTTGATGTCAATCATATAGGTATGCATACCGTGTGAATGATCAAAGGTGGCGACCTGCCATATCGGAAGCAGTTTGTCCTATAACTTCCGAAAAAAAATATTCTTAGGACAAAATAGGCCCCTAAAAATTATTGAAAATATTTTGAAATTCGTGGTTCTTCACTAGAGTTACCGGACTTCAAATTGACATACTGTGCAATGTGAACAACACCTGAATACTAACGATTCAAATCTAGCGTTAATATCAGGACATCCCTTATAACTACTCAACATGTAGATTATACAGTCCTTGGTTACACCAACGCCACCTATATACTTGCATGGAAGCTCCAATCCCCTGACCAATTCAAGTGATGTGTCAATACTCCCTATAATCTCACGGTACAGTCGAGATTCTCAATTGACATATACAACAATGAAGTGCGCGTATTGATTACCATTAAACATGCACGATAAATGAAACCCTTCGTCAAAAATTTCTCAGAACATGTCAATTCCTTCGCGGTACCAGAGATGAATGATTCAATTAAAAAGCATCTATTATTTTATTACCCGCTGACAAAGTTATAAATTAGACGTGGGTGAAGTTGATAACAAGGAAGAATATAAGTCCTTCTTTGCCTCAAATAATAATGAACGGTTAATCGCATTGAGCTCTTACACACTGATCCTTGAAGTCAACCGATGTAAAGCCGATTGAAAGAGCTTATTAGAGAGGATGAATCTAACAAAAGAACTCTATTGACCATCTGTGATGCTGGACCGATCCGAATATTTAACGTTTCTGTCGCAGGAGGAAATCGATTGCAGGGTATATTTCCAGGAGTTACAAAATGGCGAATAAGCCGGCGTGTGTTTCTTACCTAGTCGATTTAAAGAATTTTTTCAAACACTTAGAGAGGTCGGAGAAAGGAGTTTCGCAGAATACACGTTAGATGGATCTTTTATTTTTATTCAGAGGGTTCTAAGTTCTGCCAATACTTTCCGAGATTAAGTTCCATCCAATTCACATCTCATCCATTAGTGTAAACAAACTAGCACGCTATCAAATCAACTTAGCTTTATTTCCGTTTGTTTCGAAAGATTGAACGTGAAGTGTGAAATACTCAGGATTGCCGAAGGGCAAAGCAGTCAGAATCATTTCGTACTGACCCAGTAGTTTTTTTTTAACCCATGGACATTTAAGACAAATTATTCCATAACATTTCTCTCAGTTTCATCATCTCATCTTCACCAAGGAACGTCAATTAGGTACTCGACATTTTCCGTTTTCGAGATTATGTTCGCCCAAATTCGCACCTAAGTCGATTAGTATTTACAAGGAAGTTCAAAAAAATTGGATATCACTCGGATGATGTAGTCATAGGTCCGTTTAATTTTGGAGATATTTTCAAGGCTTTTCATGATTGTATGTGCGTTTCTGAGCTAATCTTTGTTAGATATACAGGGCGAGTCTTTGACCTTGCAGAATATTTTAACAGAAGATTCTTGAAGCCAAAAGAAACACTTTTTTCCCCTACCATTTTTTCCGATTCGGCTTGGTTCGTAAGATACAGACTGTTGAAAATCCATAAAAAAGTTTAATTTTCGATTATATCTCGCGAACTATCTCATCGAATGAGATGATTTTTGGAATATACTTTTTTATTGATACGATGAACGATCCCGGATCACAAAATTTCATCCACATCCTCCAGTTTCTTTAATATGACCATAACATTTCATAAAAATGCCAGAAGTTCAAAGAATCCAACTTTTAAAAATAATTTGAATGCTATTCAACGAATTCTTGACCATTTTGGAAAGTAAAAGTTTTTCATATTTTTTTTCGTATGATGCGCCGTTTTCGAGTAATCTGAAATTCAAAAATAAAAAATATCTGTGAAATTCCGAGAATTGGGTACTTTGGCTGAATGCAACTCTGTTCAAAAAATTCACAGAATTCAATTTTTCCGCGTTGCCACGTCTAAAACTTGTTAATTTTCTGTCTTTTCATTGCCTATCTCGTTGACAATGGGAAGTTGTCACGATCCAAACGCTCCTCATTTTATACAGAAATCTCTTCAATCTGAATGAACTATTATCACATCTTGAAGTTATTTGTTTTGTATCCATACAATTCCAGTGATGTATTCATCAGGTTTTCCATACCACGATTATTATCACCAAGACGAAATAAGAAGTTTCTCCAAAATAGGCTTCCATCCCAAAACTATATCTGTGTTATACAATTTCGAGCTTATTTGTGTAGTATAATTGATAAACTTCTCACTTTTCCATGATAATGGGGATTCTTACTGGTTTGAATGCAATCTTTCTGCTGACCCAAATTTCTTGAATTTATGTACAAAACTTTGATAGTATTTATTTTGTGGTATTCTTCAAATGCGCTTTCATAACATAACAACCCATGGTGGAAGAAAACCACCATGACATAACCTTAAAACCACGGAGTCACAGATTTATAGTTCAGTTCAGAATCATAGACTATACAAGTGTATACATAGAATTAGCATTGTGTGTTGTTTGACTTCGAAGAGTTCTTTCTTTCGGTTCGTCAATTTGGCAACGTTAGTACGTTCATAGATAAATTAGGTACATCTGTTTTATTTATTTATGAAAATGAAAGTTTGAATGGGTTATGTCTGAATCTGATAATTCTTGGAGAAAATGAAATAAACAAAGAAAATTAATAATTACAAACTGAAGATGAATCTCAAAGCTAATATGAGTGATAGTAAGATGAATTCCTCATTATCGAAAATGAAACCAAGAGAAGAATATTCAACTTTTATCGCCCACGAAATTTGGAATACCTAACTTGTATATTGTACTATAAATAAAACTTTTTTCACCAATTGGAATGTAAAAAGTAAGTTGACGCTTGTTTTCATAACAGAGTTGCTTATTTCGAAGATTTGAATGGTATATCTTAGGCTTGGAAAAACTTCAGTGTTCAGGTTTCCAGGGGCGGCTAGCCTATTATGAAAATTTATAATGCCTATATTTTTTTATCTAGGCCGAATCGGAAAAAATGGTAGAGGACAAATGTGTTTCTTTCAGCTTCAAGAATCTTCTGTTAAAATATTCTGCAAGGTCAAAGACTCACCCTGTATTACAATTCAGGCTTTATATCATAAAAAATCTTTTCTTTTTCTTGAAAATATTAATAGCAATTATTTCCTATTTCAGAATATTTGTTTTGATTTCAAACCTTTTGGTCTTGTATCATTTCCCCGTTTCTGTTCAAGAAAATGCGCTTAAAACTCAAACAACCTGTATCTTGACTACCAACCATTATTATAATACTTTCATTCTACAGTTATCCAAGTATTGACTCTTTACCGTTCCTGCCTCAAATTCAGGAACACCTCTTTCAAATTAAAGGTGCCCCACAAGAAAATCGGGAAACGATAAACAAATACGTTCTTTAGCCAAGGACAATCTCTTCAATTCCACGTACAAGAAACGAGAAGTCGAAACTCTGTCTGAACTTTCCGTTCTCGAGATAATGTTCACCCCAATTAACACCTCACTGAACAACGGCAACAGAGCAAATAAAAGGAACGATTTCAAAAGGGTATGTACTCAATATTTCATCATTTCATTCCCAGAGTAGGAAGTAAACTTCTAGCTTTGAGAGGTCAACTTCTTGTTTTTGTTACATTGGAATTTGCATCATAATGAAGACTTTGTGGACCAATTTGCTGAAAATGAAGGTATACCAAATTTAACTTTCCATTCAATAGGAAACTCAGTTTTTAATTCTTTTGGTTGAAACTTATTTCCTTGCGCTTGATTTGGGAAGAAGCGAGCTATCGTTTTGCCAATTGTCTGGAAGTTTTGAATTTTCAGCCGGATGTGGTCTGAAAAGTCTATGCTGGACTCACTGATAAAGAGTCCTATGTCAAAACCGATTCTGTTTGGCTAGTCAGCCAACCGTTACCAGAACAATTCGAGATTGGAAAGGACAAGCAGAACTGAATTTTTCAGGTTATGTTTTGCTCATCAGAATGAGCCGGCTAGGTTCGTTAATCAGCCAACTACATCAAAGAGTTTTGGAGTTATCCGAATTTTTGTTGAAAATTTTTTTTTTGAAAAATCTTGATGAGATTTTAAACAGACTTTCGAACAAATATTTCTGAATGGTGTACCGCAGAAATATGTGAAATTTGGAACAATTTCCTGAACTTTCACCAACATGAGATTCACCTTTCAATTCCTGTTTTTACACGAAAAATTGTATTGAGCACATCCAGCTGATCCATTTTCACTAAAATTCTTAATTGGTCTCTGTACACTCAGGAAATTCTACCGTACTCACTCTATAACAAATTATAATCCAACTGCCACAGACAAACTTGATTTCGAGGTATTTTGTATTTCATTTTCAGGGTTGCCAACACCCTACTGTACAAACAAGGGCAAATTCAAATCTTGCGTGTATTTTGGGACGCCCTACAACAGTTCTTCTCAAAAAGAAAAAGCATATTTAAAATAATGCTTTATTGGGTCCTTATCACATCTATCAATAAGTTAGGGACCTGATGCACAGATGCATCGCCAGTGTCATACCACTTAATTTCTCGTTTATACATAGCTTCAAATGATGAGTCTTCAAATTTTGAACAAAGATTCAGTGTGTATTAAAATACGATAAAGTACTGGATTTCGATTCGATCTAATCTATATTTTTGGAAATAGTGGGGAAATAAAACTTCGATTGGGTATATCTGCGGAATTATTGGGTGGATTTTACCAATTGACGAATTCGGCCTTCGTTTTTAAGGTCCAAACCTACTCTAAAAATATTTTGCGCGAAGTTGTCCATAGGTATTTTCAAACTAGCTGCCTAATTTCATCATGATTGAATAAGTATTTTTTTGAAATATTTCAACAAAAACAAAGATATCGAGAAAAACCACGAACTTTTACATATTTCTTTCCAATATCTCCGAAAATAATAAACGTATTGAATTAAAATTATCAATTATCAATTTACCAATGCAGTGTTGCCGAATCTGACAAATTTCCTAAGAAACCAGAACATTTCATTACAACCTTTAAAAAAGCTATATAAAAATAACTTTTTCTGGTTTTTTCAGGAGAGATGGTCTACGGCAAATACTCGATAATTATTCATAACATTCCTGATCGAATTCAATGTATATTTCAGAATGACTCTGCTAACTAAATATTAAGTTAGCAGAGCCACCCCAGAAAAACTAGAAGCGCGACAAATTCTCGACAAATATACGAGAATTGATGAGATGGTTTTCATTGACTTCCATGCAAGTGGCTCTGCTAACTTTATGGACATATCAGGAGCAACAACGCATCTTCGATTCTGAAGCCTGTTCGGAGCTGTTTAAGCGGAATCAACAGGATTTTTTGCGGTGACAGTTGATGAATCATTTCACTATACTTCTGTGACGAAGAAAGCGCCAGCTGAGTGAGTGCACAACAGTGGTTTTAGACGGTCCAAAGCTACTAAAACTTATTGAAAAGATAGAAGATTGTTGGAGTACATGTATAACCTTTGAAGGTAATAAAAATAATGAATGTCGAATATTGAAGAAAACTTCTGATTTTACTGGTTACGCTTGGGACTAATGGGGGTTTTTCGAAAATGCAGTAATTTTCATGAAAAACCTTAAGAACATAACATTTCAAACATATAGTTTCAATATTATATTTTTAAACAAACGTTTGATCACTTTAATTTAAAGGGATTTGTCTTGAGTGCACGATATGGCAACATCCAATTCAGCTTTCTCGGAAAGAAAAGGACGTCAAATGTGTTCCTTTGCTTAGGAAAACAGAGATAGCTATACTTCGATCTGGTTACAGTAGAAGACAACGACCAAGGAATAGAAAAAGAAGTGCACAGACTGTCATACTGTCATATTACAGACAAATCGCAAACGGAAATTGTTTGGTTATATTGACACAGAACACTTGTGTACCACAGAATAGGAATATATATTTCGTTATTCTATAGCAGAAAAAGGTATTCTACTAAACACCGTTGTCACTTCATGCATGCCTGGCAAATCCCCAACCCCAATTTTGAAATCTGATTTTGAATACTTTCTGAAAGTAATTTGGGAAAATGATGAATCAAACCCATAATAATTATGTTCAAATTTGCATTTGCAGTAATAACCCAAATCCAGGAAAAACCCCCATTGAGTGATGTGATATTTCATATTACTCACCTGTTTGTCTCTGAGCATTAAGACTATCACAATTAGATTCAGAAAGAACCCCAGTAACCCTATAACTAGCAAAGCTCCAGCGGATGCAATATATCCACCATTGCTCATCAAAATCGTTCCAGTTTCGTTGAAAAAGCTTTCATTCGCCATGCAGACTCGATGGCATCCATCACTCAATAAACTCGTTGTAAAAGTTGTGATAGAATTTACTACGTTGTCATTTATTCGACACGTAAAAACTTGCATGAAACTTTCATAATTGGCTTGTATTCATTTTAACGAATTCGTGTATCTCACTTTTGTCTCCCTGTATGATTTTCGCTTGAATATCTCGTCGGATGTGTATCTAGCAGTTTGTGGGTTAAGCAGAACTGAATTCTGACAGCATTGCAGTTGATGAGCATTCCTTGTGTTCTTTGGTTAGTTTATGTACATACTTTGAAGAACCCATGGAGGAATGTGCCTGAAAAAACATAAATTCATCAGGATATAAGGTTTCATTACCCTACAACTTATACCGTCGATTTCACAAAACTTTTGACGTCCGATCAACTCGTTGATTAAGGTTGGTATTCGATGGTTGGGTTCACGATGTAAAAAAATATGGTGTGCTCATCTGAAAAATGCGTGACGTCAGCAAGCAGAAAATACAACGAGTTATTTATTCTGTGCTTTGAATTAACATGCAAACGTCACTCATTTTTCAGATGAGCACACAATAATCAATTTCAAGCGATGAACCAAAATATTTTTGGTTATTCGCGGTTAACCGCAGTGGTTATGTGTCAAAGGATATAATGACGTCACAACCAATAACCACTGTCATTGTCGCTTGAATGTGTTGGTTTAAACCACAAAATACAAATCATTTTTGCGGTGAGAAAATAATTTTGACTTTTGATTCGAATAAAGGTCAAAGGTTTTGACAGTGTTCAGTTAAATTTTTGTATTCTTAATAATGGATATTCGTGGTGAAAAACTTGCATTACTGCTATTGGGAACTTCTGCCACCGCCTTAACGGTTAAATTTGGAACCTGTACAAGCTAGTAGTTTTATGTAAACAAACAGTAGAAATGTGGTGGAGAACGAACATTTATTGAGTAGAGCTACAATATTTGAAAATTATGATAATTTTGTGTTAGATTTCTTGAGAAGAAACTTTTCGTTTGGATCACGATATAAAATCGTGCTTTGATTCGTTCCTGGAGGATAATTTCGATGTTATTTTAGTGTCTGTTGCTTGGTGGATCAAAATGAACCAATAAAGTTTACTTGAATTCCGAAAGAAAATGAAACATGTATAACATATAAATGATTTTATTTTTATATCACAGTAGCTTAACATACAAGCTAAATGAAAAATGTCTCAGCAGGTTCAACCTATATAGAAATGAAAAATATTAATGTATTTATATGAATAACATTAGCTATTATCAACTTCAACAGTATTATCTAGTTTTTGTCAGGTTTTGAATCAGATCACTATCTCTTTGAATATCACATTGTGTAGTGAGTGAAGTAGGAAGCTGCAGAAGTACTCGGTAGTCTCTCTGAAGGAACAGCATTCTTCATCAAAATTCTTTCATTTCCATTTATATCTAAAACATATCGACATGAAGTTGTTCTGAAATGAATACATTGTATTTTACCTTTATGAAATCCAGGCCTTTCTTCTATCAACGATTTCCATGCCAGATGCTGTTTCCTAATTATCTTTACTTTCATTTGGCTTTGGAAAAAATGAAAACTTAGGGCATTTGATGATCCTTTCTTCTTTGAACATGAATTACATTGAGTCGAGAAACACAACAATAGTCATCTCGGGAGGATGCCATTTCTAATACAATCTAAAATTTTAATCGGAAAGAAAGAAATCGATTGATGAATGTTACAAACACTTTCGATATACCAAAAGTTCAACTCGGAGAACAACACAAAAATAAGTTTTACTCACCATTTAAGAGTAAATTGGATGTTTCAATATCTTCCACCTGAACATTTCATTCACAGCTTGATAATTCAGGGAAATAAAATAAATGTTTTGACTGTTGACGTTTGCGGCCATTTCAAATATTCCGTAATTCCAACTATTTTGATGGACCGCTCGTGAAAAACAAGTCCAGAGCTGGGTTAAAACCGCAAAATTTTGGTTATAGTTGTGGTCCTTTCGCAACTGATCCATGACGTCATGGAACCTAAACCGTTAGAGTAACCGATTTCGCTTGAATGAAATGGTTTAGACCAAAAAGGATTGGTTTTAACCAATCTGTTTTGGTTACTCGCTTGAAATTGGTTAATGTTTTTCACATCATGGTTGGGTTAAAAATGAACTGAAATCGAGCACAGAAATCAAAGTTTTGTGAAACCAGCCGATAAAGTAGTATACTGTATTATCATTACCTCAAGATAACCCTTTACGATACAAAATAAAATCAAAACCTTTCAATATTTGGAATGGAGTAGTTTCTGAAATATGAGGAAATTAACCTCAAAATTTCAAATGCCTATAACTCCGAAACTATTTCGCCGATTTGGCCCATAAACGAACTCAACCTTCGTATTTCGAAATGCAACCCTTCCTGAAGATTTCGAGTTGACAGAATCCTCCATACGCCCGTTATCGTGGTGACGGCCGGTCGGCCGGACAGAATCGATTTTGACACCGAATTCGTCATCAGTGAGTCCAACCTAGTCGTTTAAGACCATTTTCGGCTCAATCATCCAAAATTTCAGACATTTGGACAAAACGATAGCACACTGTTTCCGTAAACATTCGTGCAAAAACAACGATATCGAGAATAAAAAAACACGAAATTTCACATATGTTTGCTGGTTCATATTGAAATATTGATTATTTTAAAAAGAATTTATTGTATCGCACCTAGTTAGACAATATATTTGTTAGGGAGGGCGCGTAGCCCTGCGGCCTTATTGAGGAACCGCCACTGGAAGACCTATATTATAATTTACGTAAATTTATGTTATTGACAGTCCAATTTGTCGAGAGGAAAATACAATTTTTTTCAATGGATAGTGAATATCCTTGAAGACGGCCAATCAATATTATTTGTATGGGGGTTGAAACTTGATTCAGGAATAAACTTGAACAACTGAATATGTGTATTGATGAAATGAATCAGAGGGCCAGACGAAATAATGGAGAAGGCAAAAAACTTATTTCAATATGGAAGAAAACATCTTCCAAATTCTAAAGAAGATGATAACTATACTCAGGGACATTAGAAGGGTTGAATCGAGAAGGAACCTTTGTCAGTTTGTTTGAGAAAATTTCTATTCATTAGACATGAATAGTACAGTTATTATCAGTTATTGCTGTTCAGTCGATTTGTGTCTAGCCATACTTCAAAGTAAAGAAGTATCTGGAGTTCGAAGACGTGCAAATTATCACTATTTTGGCAATTTTGACAGAGAAATTACCCGTCTTGTATTCAACTGCAATGACATTAATGCATGTGTTTTGCTTCCACTCGTCAAATCGCTGATCAATGATTCGGAGAAAAAAGTGGGCCTGTACTATAAGTACGATATATCACGGTACTTTTATGCTTTTCACAGCGATCACGTTTAGTGATGCCTTCAACTGCGGATCACTGCCGTTAACTTTTGAACTGGTTGAGAGAACAACAGTGGTAGAAGGCAGAATGGCATAATGTCGTATTCAGTGACAATTCCGATTACTTTTTCAGTTTCTACATGAAAAATAAGCTCTACAAATTTCGTCTTATCGTCCTTGATGGTGAATCTCACCAGTTTTCGGTTCAAAATTCTTTTTTCTGAACAATATTTCTATATAATACTATTTAAATAGGATGTGAATCGTGGAGAGTTCAAACTCGAAAAAAAACAATTTGGACCACATTAGAAGAATCAAAAACGTGAACTTTCGACTTTGCCGAGCATTTGAAAAAAATTCTCAAAATCAACGAAGCAAACTTTCGATCCCGGATCCTGCTCCTTTTTGCAACTCAAAAATCTCTTTTAATAGGTGTTTTTCACCTACATCTCGAATGATCGGTCCAAAAAAGGTTATCTATCGCTAAGTGTACAAAAGTTTAATGGAAGTGGATTTTGAAACATATGTTTAACATGTTCTTCATTTTCTTGGATGATTTCTAGGTTCGAAAGACTGTTCAACCCTTTGCAAGATAGCTGGTGTAATCTGCGAAGAGTATTCGATATTCTATACCGCATCACCATAAGTAAAATGAGTTTTGTTAAATCAGGTGATCTAGCGGGCCACCGCAGTTGAAACTATCATATCAATATCAACTCGCTCAACGAAATCAGAGCAAAGAATTATGAATTACTGCCATTTTTCATGAAATGAACAATTCAAAGTAGAATTAGTGAACCTAACCATAAGGACTAATAAAGAAAATAAAATCTGTCAAATGGCCTCTTTTTGGTACTCTACAGACGTCATTTGTTAAAATTCTCGATGACATTTTGACATACTTGAGGCTCTATATCACTAATGACACGAATAATTTCAGGAATCGATTGTGCATCATTCTTATAGACCTGGCTTATCACATAACCCCAAAGAAAATAGTCCATCGGTGTCAAATCACATGATCTTGGTGGCCAATTGACATCACCGTTTCTGGAGATTCTTCGTCCAGGAAATTTTTCTCTCAATAAATCAATTGTTTCATTTGAAAAGTGAGGTGTAGCGCCATCCTGTTGAAACCAAATATCCTCTAGATCAAAATTGATTGATTCAGGCCACAAAAATTCGATTATCATCCGACGGTATCGATCACCTTTGACAGTTACAGCTTCACCAGCAGCATTTTCAAAGAAGTAAGATCCAATTGCACCACCTGACTATAATGCACAGCAAACAGTGACTCATTTAGGATGCATAGGTTCCTCATGATTAATTCGTGGATTTTCCCAACTACAGATACGACAATTTTGTTCATTAACAAAGCAATCAAGTTGAAAATGTGCCTCATCGAAAAACATGATTTTTTCAGAAAAATTTGCTGGTTGTTCATTGACCCACTAAGTCCATCTTGTTGCGAACTTCTAATGGACATTCTAGGGTCTTCAGCAACACTTTCACAAACCAGACTTGGCTTTTCACATTACCCCAAAGAAAATAGTCCATCACATGATCTTGGTGGCAAATTGACATCACCGTTTCTGGTGATTATTCCTCCAGGAAATTCTTGTCTCAATTAATTAATTTGTGTCATTTGCAAAGTGAGGTGTAGCGCTATCCTGTTGAAACCAAATATCCTCTAGATCAATATTCATTAATTCAGGTCACAAAAATTCGATTATCATCCGACGTTATCGATCACCATTGACAGTTACAGCTTCACCAGCAGCAAAGAAGTGAGGTCCAATTACACCACCTGACCATAATGCACACCAAACAGTAACCCGTTTAGGATGCATAGGTTTCTCATGAATAATTCGTGGATTTTCCTCACCCCAGATACGACAATTTTGTTTATATTAACAAAGCCACCAAGTTGAAAATGTGCCTTATCGGAAAACATGATTATTTAGAAAAATCAGCAGGTTGTTCATTGATGAAATTGACAAATGAACGACGTTTTAAATGATCTAATGGCTTTAGTTCCTGTGTTATACCTTATATGCCTTCAGAGCTAAATCCTTGTGTAAAATACGCCATGTTGTGGACCAACTAAGTCCAACTTCTCGTGAACGTCGTCTAATGGACATTCTAGGGTCTTCAGCAACACTTTCACGAATCAAATCTATATTTTCTTGTGAACGACCGCTACGACTGTATTTTTCACTTTTTTGATCTTCCACCGAACCGGTCTCTTGAAAGTTTCAAATAATTCGACCAATAGTACTTTGAGATTGACGATTATGTTAACCATAAAATTCACGTAATTTTCTAAAAACACTTTTTAAGAACGCTGATTTTCATAAAATAATTCAACAATTTGAACGAGTTGCTGTATCGTGTACGCAGCCATTTTTATAAATGTCATACATAACACTTCTCAAATATCGAAATGTCTAGACGAATTCAGTGCACCATCTATATTTTAATTATTCTTAAAAAAACGCACAATTTGAAACACCTTTTAAATTACAATTGGACTTGGCACAACTTAGTAATTTCAAATACTCTGAGTGACGAATATTGGAGAAAAAGACATGTCAGGAAGAATATCTCGAAATATTTTTGGGGTTAACATATGTATAAAATATATTTTATTTTTCATGTAGGAACTGAAAAAGTGATAACAAATTCAGGTTGCCATTTGAAAAACAATTGTGACCCGCCCAGAAAAATTTGAAGACCCTGTGTTACAGAAAAATTTTTGGTTTGTCGAGTTCGAGCAATAAGGTCACATCACAGAAAGCCATTTTCCCATCTGTTTCCTAACTAAAGATATGGAACACCGCGTCACTGTTACGGGACCCTGTACATTCAAATATGAAAATTACCTGTGATTGCCATTACATCCATTAAATGGAAGCCAGCTGGATAAGTCACTTTTCCCTTCATGGAAGTGACTATTTTACGTTCTTAAGTTAGGCCTACATTTTCGTGCATCCTCCTTGTACATTTATTATAATGTCACATACACATAATGTTCGGAATATATAATTATTGCAAATTAGGGTTTCCGTCAACTAAATATGTATAATTTGAGAGTAGGAACCAAACTACGCTCTGTTTTAATTTCTACTGTTCTCCATAAACAATAGAAATTATACACCTAGTTATCATATAACCGTTCAGCTCTGTTCCAACAAATAATTTCAACAGTATGAGGTTTACGCTTTGTGCAATGATATCCATTGCATTCTGACGATTACAATTCGGAAACATGAAATACTGTCGTTTGTCAATTATGAATTTGAAATCAGTTCTACTTTGTTAAAAATATAAACAAAAATTCTAGAAAAGCACTGACTTGAGGTCCGTAGCTTTTATGCGCTTGTTCAAATTCTAAGAACTAGATCAACACGAAATTCTGCACCTAGGTGTGCATTGGTGTTCTTCAACTTACTAAGAGGTTATAATCTGATTGCGTTTGTACTTCTTGAGATTTAGCGAAAATAAAGTTAAAATTCCTGATTACAACGAAATTAGACCTATTCTTTTCTTTATATCTCCGAAATTGATTATCGGATCGAATGGAATTTTGGAATGTTGTTGATGAATAGTGATGTTTAGGTTTGGGCCAATTTTTTTTCAAATCTCATCAATAATTTCGGAAAAAAATTTTTTTCACCAAATTTCGAAAAATTTTCGAATGAACATTTTCTGAAAATTTTCTGATCACTGAATCCACACGAAATTCAGCAAAAATTTGCGCGTTAGTATTCCGAAAAAATGTACGAAATTTAGTTCAATCTAATCTACTTCATGAGATATCGAGAAATTAACCTCAAATTTCAAATGAGCCTTACTCTACAACTATTCGATCGATTGCACCCATTGCCGAAGTCAACCGAAATATTCGAAAATTACAGATATTGCGGCGAAACGATAAGGCGATATGACTCAACAAAGCTTCATGAAAAATAATCGAGGGGCGTTGAGTATCCAAAACGAGGTGGCCCATTTATTGTGACCACACTAGGCACACCATAAATGGACGAAAGTGCCCTTTGAACTTCACGAACAGATTGATTTTTTCAAAGTAAATCTCCACAGCTTGAAAACGTTGTTCTGGCTTTGAACGATTCATCATGAACTGCCAAACCCTACTGAATGTAAATGTCAACGAAGTTTGACATTGTGTCAAACCACAGAATCGAATCTTCTCAAAATCAATCAATCTTGTCAAAAAACACAAAAATGGTATCTTTCGATAAAATTATTTATTTACTTCTTGGAAACACAATCCAGTCAGGACAAATGATTATTCAATAGACGACTACGGCCCAAGTTGCCAACCCAAAATTTTCTTCACAAATTTACTATTACTGGGGAACGGGAATTTCAGGACAAATTTGACATAATAAGGTTCGCTTCATTTATAAATATACGTAAAAGGTGCCTCGGCTCCTCAAACAAGATAACTCCTTCCAAATATAGGGTTTTGTTAATATCATCTTTGATTGGCTGAAATTTAAGTTGGGATTCCTGATTTCATGTTAATAGTGTCAAATTCATATAGGATATGTTCCGCAGATCAACTTGGTTCTTTCGGTTGCCGGTTTTCCACTCCGTGAATATGAAATATTCGGTTGGTTCCTGAAAAAAAGGTTAATTACGGAATTTGAATGATGAAAAAACGTTCTTTCTGTCACCAGAACCACAGTCAATGTTTTATGGTGACATATCTATAGCATAGAACAATCTTTATTTACTTAATGATCCATAAAACATAGAAGAGACAACAATCAACAATGGAAAAATTACTAGGTATGGTCTATGGATATGGTAAATAAAGATTGTTCTATGCTATGGATGTTACCATAAAACATTGATTGTCGTTCTGATGCATAGACTTAATATGTCTATGTTCTGGTGATAGAAAGATTGCTTTTTCGTCAATCAAATTCCGTAATTAACTTTTTTATTTTCAGGAACCAACCAAATATTACATATTTACAGAACGGAAAACCGGCAACAGAAATAACCGAGTTGATTTGCGGAACATATCCTATATAAACTTGACACTATTAACATGAAATCAGGAATCCCAACTTAAATTTCAACCTAACAAAATCCTATATTCGGAAGGAATTATCTTGTTCGAGGAGCCGAGTCATCTTTTACGGATATTTATAAATAACGCGAATCTTATCATGTCGAATTTGTCCTGAAATACCCGTTCTCCAGTGATAGTAAATTTGTGAAGGGAATTGGGTTGGCAACTTGGGCCGAAGTCTTGTATCAAACTTATATCAACATGATATTTGAAAAATCTCGATTCTTTTACGCACGCGCATGAGATGAGCAGCATAGGACAGACCGGGTACCTGGATGGGCGACCGATGAATTCGATTTCAGCAGGGGCGCGAATGCTGTGAACTTCATCACAGTGCATTTCTCGAATATATATTATTCTACCCTAACGCATTCTGAGCAGAGAGTGTTCTAAATTTTTATGAGCATTCCTGCAGGGTATTTATTTTGCAGGAGTTTCAGATATTCGAAGCTACCTATGTACGAGCTTGTATTAAATGTGATGTTGAAATATTCCGAAAGTCAGTGGTCGTAAATTGAAGAATATTCAATGAGGTTGAATTATATTCAATTCCCGTTTCTATATGTCGAGTTTCTCTACGTCAAAACTCTTATTATCCTAGATGAAATAATTGTACGAAATAACAAAAAACTGTTGGATTGAGATGAATAAACTTTTTGTAACGTATTTCTCAAAAAATTACACATCCATTGGTATATTAAAACACATTTTTCATCTTGGCGTGCACTAGAAATATATATGTCACAAGTTTTTCACTTTATTCCCGATATTTTATTAGATTTCTAGTTCGAAATGAACAATTATGGATCTATGGGAGATGATTCCCCAATTAAGGGGCCTGTAGCGTTCTTCGTTTATCTGAGGATCTGAAAATCATCGCTTGGAGGACTGAACCTGGTCGAAAGACCCTCTCGGTCATCAGCAAATGTAGGTGATATTATTTACTGCTTCCTTCTGGTTTTCTGTCCCTCTTTCTGTTTCAGATATTATGTCACGATATTTTGTCGAAATGAATTCAAGATGAGGAAAAATTATTTTCCAATGAAAAAGATGCCATCCATCTTCTATAAACAAATTACTACACTTATACGGGGAGACAGAATTTTTCCTGAGGTTTTTATCTGTGCTCTTGTATCATACGCAAATAAGTATGGTACCCCGTTTAAATTTCCTCTGCTAACATTGTGTTATATCTTAGAATGTAATGCTCGTTCTCAAAAGAATATATATATATATATACTAGAAATATATATGACATTGACCTGATCGATTCAACAATGATTTATAATTCCACTTATTTATTATTCCTTTGCTAGGTTTTCTATCAACCAATACCGCAATGATGAACATTGTCGATAAGGTAAATGCTCAGGTAATCGATCAGAAGTAACGCTTATCGATACTTAATACATATTACATTAAGGTGAGTGGATACAGTAATGTTGGATATCTTCAAACAGAGTAAGTGCCAATAATGAACAATTCTTAAAATCCAGCATATTATGTTCAAATGCCAAGAAAACATATTATGAATTAGGTATTAATGAAAATGCAATTTGAAAACTACTACCATATCAAGTATATCATGAAATTTTCTAGTGAATGCTTCGATAATATTCAAATACCATTTATATTCATATCGAACCATAATGAAAAAAAACTATAAAAGCACTGACGTGAAGTCAGCAGCTTTTGCACTTATGTTCAAGAAAGATCACCAAGGGTGCATTTGGTGGGGTCAACACTTGAAATGGTGTCCGCTTTGACAACGTATTTGAACATGTGCACATGCTGCTGACTTCACATCAGTGCTTTTCTAGGTTTTTTTCTACAGCACAAAACATTTTTTTTCAAATTGTTCTAATGCCACGACCATCACGTAATTCTGCACTAAGTTGTTCATCATCATTTTCAAACTTAACCAAGTTAAAATATTATTTAATCAGTATTTTTTTATTCCGGAAAAATATCGATACCGAAGGATCAATTTCAACATATTTTTCTGCAATATCTCCGAAACTATTGAAAATATCGGAATGACATTTTGTACACTGCTGTGAAATTTGAAGCTCAATGTACCTATGACAGAAAATTTCTTCAAATACGATGAATAGTTTTTGAAAAAAATTTTAAGTATTGAATACAATATGTTGGAATTACATTTTCTGTGCTGCTAGTGATATTATCTTATGCAATTTTTCGTCAATTTTTCCTCAATTGTCCAATTTTGAATGGGGCTATCTGTGGAATCATTGGGTATATTTCACCCATTCACGAATTCGGCCTCCGTATAAGGTCCAAACCTACTCTTCAAATATAGAGATTTTAAGTTGTTTCTTCCAGGAGTAATTGTGTTTACGGTGGGCCTATATAAGAACTTTTGCTTGAATCTAGTGGATCAATTCGCTATATTGAAACTTTTCTCTGTTCTTTCGGAGTGGAATGTGCCAAACTTTCATGGACTACCGAATGAATTTACTAAGGTGAATGCAGTATAGTATAGATCACAAATCGTTTGCAACAGTTTTTTTGATTCATATTTTTCCACACATTTTCCTTCAAAACTCGCTAACGGCTTGCCATAAAATCCCGAAGATAAAAATAATTAACTTCAATTTCTACATATAGTTTCAATTCATTCAATAATTGTTTCATCACTCTGTGGTTTCTTCAGGATTACATTTTGAACTTTGCTAAATTCAATGTAGTGCTTTATTCGCAAATTCATTATTATATTATTATTATTTTGAATCAATTTCTCTCGAGTGAATACCGAATCAATAAATAGTGTAGGAAAATTTTGATCCAGATTTCAACGGTGATTTTCAATTGAGGTTGCATCAAAATCCTTCAATCAGAACTGTTCTGTCTGCAAATAGCAATATTGACAGGGAAGAGATATCGCTCCCATAATAAGATCAGAAATATTTGTATTCTGATAATCGATTCTGAGGAAAATGATCTGTGAATTTTACAGGAATCTTGTTATCAATATTGCTATCTTAGCAATTTCAAAAAAGTACTTGCCATGCTTGATCACGAGATGGATGAGAAAGGAAATATGCCAAAAAACCATTTGTTTGAGTTCAATTTCTTCCATGAATTCGAAAATATAGAAAATAAGGAAGTATGTGCTGATGGTCCTCTAAAATCTTCAATTTCGAGGCAAGTTCTTAGACTAAAATACCGGCATAGCAGACAACAACTGAGATGATTATGCTGATCATCTCAATCAACAACAGCAATCCCTTTAACTTTCATCAGAAAAGTTCATTAACTTTCGAATTATAAACACCTGAATAAAAGTGCCGCATTTGATTTCTGGAAACCAATTTTCTATTGGTATACAGGAAATTGGTTGTTGGTCAATTTTACTTTTTCTGTTTCGTAACATTTTTGAGTCGAAATCGAAGTTCACTTTACATGAGGTATATCTTGTCTATGTGCATGAATAACGAAATCCGTGGATGGAGGTTATGTGTGCGAAATCATAGAAAACTTACGAAATGTTTATCGAGTATATAGGGTTATTTTCTTCTTCCTTGTAGCTCTAAAGTGACAAATACAGTATTGTCAGCTCTAAATCACTGATTATGGAAGTCCGTGATAGGAATATTGCTATGACGAAATCCATAACAAACACTGCTGTAACAATCGGAACAGAATACGCAATATCATGGCTATATTGCTATAAATTGGAAAGATAGCAATATGACTTGAATAGCAAGGTTTATAGTAATACGCAAATACGCAAACAGAATCCACCGAAAAATCATCGTTTGCCACCCTTTGGGGACTTCTATTCAGCTGAAATGCATTTATGTTTTACGAAAATCTCTTTAGTACTCAGGAGGGCAAGAAGTATGGGACAGATGAAACCTATTAATTTTATACGTTTGTTGGAATCGAAATACTTCAAAACGTAAACTGTGAAATGGGCTTTTTTCCCGAATTTGAGTTAATACTGCAAATGCAAATTTGAACATAATTATTATGGGTTTGATTCATCATCTTCCCAAATTACCTTCAGAAAGTATTCAAAATCAGGTTTCAAAATTGGGGTTTGGGATTTGTCATGCATGCACGAAGTGACAACGTTGTTTATTAGAATTGCTTTTTCTGCTATAGAATGACGAAATATTTATTCCTATTCTGTGGTACACACGTGTTCTTTGTCAATATAACCAAACAATTTCCGTTTGCGATTTGTCAGTAATATGACAGTATGACAGTCTGTGCTCTTCTTTTTCTATTCCTTGGTCGTTATCTTCTACTCTTACCAGATCGAAGTATAGCTATCTCTGTTTTCCTAAGCAAAGTAACACATTTGACGCCTTTTTCTTTCCGGGAAAGCTGAATTGGACGTTGCCATATCGTGCACTCAAGACAAATCCCTTTAAATGCAAATCCCCATTTTAATTTTTCAGTTTTAGGTTATCAAACATTTTTTTAAAAATATATTATTGAAATTATATGTTTGAAATGTGACGTTCATTTTCGTTTAAAGGAAAAACCTCCATTGTCGAGAAAGGCAATTCCTTCTGGGGCAGTCTCGTAGATTCTTATCGATCCAATAATTAACAGAAATTTGATGGAATGATAAATAAAATTGTCGCTTATTTCATGTAAGCCTATTAGTAAGCCTGATTTTCCGCATTTTTTCCCGCAATATTCGATTCACACCAACGAAAATGAAGTCAACTACCAGTAAAGGATAAAAAGAATATCGCATGCGAATAGTTCCTGATTACTGCAAACGTTCGTTTTCCATAACTATATGGAAAATTATGCGGAATAGGTGGAAAGGTTGAAATAAACTGCCATAAAGTGTCGATTTATATGTTCCTCCGATGCCTGCTCTAGAAACATCACAGAAGAATAATGTTCACCTCATGTAACTTCGTTGGGTGAAGGTTGCAAGTAAATATTTCAAGGAACTGATCGAAAATCGAAAAATGAGTTGCTGATATCGCGAAAAATACATGAAATTTTGCCGATAATGTTTGCTTCCAATATTTTACCACATAGGATGCGTTATAGAGTTTTTTAGAGCGTTATATTATAATGATGTGCTCTATTTGTTTCACTTGAGGGTATAAATAGAGTTTTTCAGCGATCGCTCCAATATGAAACACAATTGAGAAAACATGCCATAATTAATCAAGAGCTTTCACGAAATTACATGGATATTCTCAATCAATTTCCAATCATAGCAACCCTAACAAAAGAGAAGGGTGAGTAGGTGAATATTCAAGAAGAATTATGTGCACTCCATGAAACTTCGTTGAGTTGAGTGTTGTAAGTGAATATTTCAAGACAGATGGAAAATCGAAAATTGAGTTGCTGATATCGCAAAAATATATAAAGTGTCTATAATATTCACCTTCAATGGGGGCTCTTCCTGAATTTCGGTTATTACTGCAAATGCAAATTTGAACATAATTATTATGGGTTTGATTCATCATTTTTCCAAATTACCTTCAGAAAGTGTTCAAAATCAGGTTTCAAAATTGGGGTTTGGGATTTGCCAAGCATGCACGGAGTGACAACGGTGTTTAGTAGAATACCTTTTTCTGCTATAGAATAATGAAATATTCATTTCTATTCTGCGGTACACACGTGTTCTTTGTCAATATAACCAAACAATATCCGTTTGCGATTTGTCAGTATGACAGTCTGTGCTCTTCTTTTTCTATTCCTTGGTCGTCGTCTTCTACTCTAACCAGATCGAAGTATAGCTATCTCTTTTTTCCTAAGCAAAGTAACACATTTGACGTCCTTTTCTTTCCGAGAAAGCTAAATTCGACGTTGCCATATCGTGCACTCAAGACAAATCCCTTTAAGTGCAAATCCCCATTTTTATTTTTCAGTTTTAGGTGATCAAACATTTTTTTAAAAATATAATATTGAAATTATATGTTTGAAAATGTGTTCTAAAGGTTTTTCATGTGAATTACTGTATTTTCGTTCAAAGGAAAAACGCCCATTGTCTACCACATTACCATTGGAAATTTGTAAACATATTAGATGCGTTATGGATTTTTTTTTTGCGTAATATTATAATAGTGTGCTTTATTCGTATCACTTGAGGGTACAAATGGTTTTAGGGTGTTTGGTAAACATGCGGCAAAATGTAAATTGTGATTTCTTGAACTATTTCAAAGCTATTTCGTTCTTTGGTAATAGTTAAAAAGCCGCTTCTATTCAGAGATACAAGGTGGAAAACATTTGAGACAGCTACAACATTTTATTATCAAAAAGAACTTGTTAAGTTGTTTAATCTACAATAAGTGTACAGAATGACTTCCACCAGCTTGGGTACAAGCATGGATCCCTCTAATCAGTGACTGCCGATCTCTCTCAAAAGCACCAGGTTTGTTTTGAATGAGGATACACCCAGCAATTATCCAATTTTGCGGGTCGTCCAAATTTTTTTCTGGAGTAGCATAAACTAATGACATGAGATAATCTCACATGGAATAATCTAGGGGCCTTTAAGTTCTGCGATTGCCCCGTATGTTGATGTATCTAATGTCATTAGTTCACGCTACTCCAGTTGAAAATTCGAATGACCTACGAAATTGGATAATTTCTGGATGTAACTCCATTAAAAACGAACCTGGTGTGTTTGATTGAGTTCGGCAATCACTGATGAGAAGGACCAAAGTGTGTTTTAAAGCTGGTGGAACTTAATATGTGCTTTTTGATAATGAAATGTTGTAGCTGTCGCAAATTTTCTCCACTCTGTATCTCTGAAAAGTATTTCCCAAAAAAAGGATCAGAGGACAAAATGACCTTGAAAAAGTTCAAAGAAATACCCTTAAAAAATTTTGGCAGCATATTCACCATTTTAGAAAAGCAAAAAAAAAAAAATCAGGAAATGTCTTGGATATTAAATTAATACATTTCACTCGTATATAACTTAACAGAAGATACGGGCGAGCAGGTGGATATTCAAACGGAAAAAAAAGATGGCTAGAATTTGACTTTCAAGGATCTCTGAAGATATTGCCAAGGATTTTCCAACTACCATTGAAAAAACCTGCACAACTCTACTGATTTATAACTATTGTCCTATACGACAATAGTTGTTTTTTCTATATTGAACCTACTCGTTAAAAGCGGTGAATATTCGCTATAATTATGAAGAATATTCGCTATAATAATATATATCAACCCAATGTAGTTAGTTAGTTATGGTAATCAGTTGTAGATAGACCAAAGGAACCCAATCGAGAACACATGAGAGCTACTATCTAACCGGATCATATTTTGCAAATTGAAAATAAACTGAATCAACCAGTTCGAAAAAGATTTAACTTCATTACTTATAATTGAGAGTACCTAATTGAGTTGTTCTTGAATATTTTTGAGTTATTACTTTTTAGATCAAGAGTTATTCGAGAAGTTAATTGTGGGTAGAAGAAATGCAATTCAAGAAATATCAGCATTAAGATTATTCATGATAATGAAACAATGCAAATATTCAAATATTTAATATTCAGGAAATACGAAACTGTTAACACAGTATTATGAAACAAAATCAGAGGAAAATTCAACCAAGTCTTGAATGGATTGAGTTCTCACTATAAATTAACTGAATTCACAGCTCATTTTTTGACTGATGAAAATGGAAAATGTAACTGACCGACAGAAATGAACAAATTAGGTTAGGTGTAGGCTTTGGATTCTTTCAATTTTTTCATACCGTCGATGTAAGGATTGAGAACTGGAATGGTAATGAAATGAAAGTCCATTCGAGAAAACGGGAGAAAGAATAATTTGATCAATTCTAATTCAATTTATTTCACCGCAACGCTCTACAATAGAAATTCTATTTTTCGCGTTTTGTTAGAAGTTTTCAAGCACTCTCTTGTTACCTTCAGTGCATAGATAATATAATATACATACAAAATGGGTGGTTAATTCTTCGAATAATTTTCATGAGGAATTGTATGTACATCAATGAAACAGTTGTAAGTAATGCTAATCCTGATAGTTTCTGTATTCTCTTAATGTTAGGATTAAGAATTGAAAACGAAATGAAACACGGAAAAAAGAATAATTTGTTCGAATAATTATATTTTTGTTGACTGTTGTCTTCTGTGGATCAGTACTGAAACGTAACTAGAAAACATGAATTATGTTTTGGGATCAGCTAAACTAACAGAATACAGCTCTTTTTCAGTATTTTTTTACCGCTTGTGTATTTCAAGTTATTCCTTGAATTATAATTTAAATGAACGCTATTAGCTTATATGTGACTGTTAATTCATTAACAGTTCTCGCAGAAAATTATAAGGGGTACGTCATATAATTGTTTTAGAAATTACCCAACCTTTGAAGTTGTTAGGTCCATTTATTTACGGGTTCTGGAAATCATTGAGAAACATAACACTCTGAGGATATTTTTTTTCATATTCCCAATCAAATTAAATACGAGCCTTGAAAGAGAACTACAAAAGGTTCAAAACGTTGGCGATGTACGAAGAGATTCGAATAGATTACTGTTCAAGTTCCTGTGAAAATTTATCGAACTCTGAGGATAGTTTGAGAATGATTTTTTCAGCTCCTTAACTTCGTTATTTGGGGTTAAAATATCATCAATCCTATATTATATTTTCGCAATAATTTTTGTGAAAAAATTTCGAAACAATCGATATTTCTCACAAAAAAATAATGGCAAAAAATCAACCCCAAGAATAAAGTTAAGAGGTAACAAAAATTGTAGTTTTATTCCTCAGAGTTTTTGAGAGCCCGTGTATAAAAATTAAAAACGTCAATTCGTCAACTCCTTCTGGGGGTTGTATCCTGGAAGTATTCCGCATTTTTTCACCAACAACCTGTATATCCGCTTTGTGAATTCAAGCCAGAAAAACCCAGAAAGGTACTCACAATTCAATCTTTTTCAGTATTCTATCTCTAACAATTCCAGTAGATTTCACAAGAATTATAGCAAATGAACCCACTTCAACAAAATTCACTACATTAAACACGGATCTAGGAATCGCAAATGCGCGCTACATCGTGGCGTGAGCCTTGACAAAACTGCTACTGTTTCTGCAGAACGCTGTAGAACAACAGAGCAGAGCGTGCCGTAGACTGATATAGCAACCTCTCAGCAGGATTGCGCATCCGCGCGCGAAGCCACCTGTTGCAGCCCATAACAAAAAGCGCAAATAATCCTGTGTTCCCCAATTACTGCAGAAACAAGGGATGATTTGTTCGAGATATTAAAAACAAAGTGAAGTTGATTATCTGGGAGTTGGAATGAGGTTTTTGTATCAAGGTAGAGAAACAACCCCTGCAAGTCCAATTGAGAAAAGAGAACGCTTATTTCGTTTGTTCGGCATTGAGTAGCCGCGAAAAAACGCTGCAAGTTTTACACAAGGGTTTATTATTTTCTCAGTTATATAACCCAATTTACCATTGATATCTTGAAAAACTTATATATCATTGGTTTCTCACAACACAGAAACCAATTCCATGAATTGATTCATGTGAACATTGAAATCTCAATAAATACACTTGTATAATTGAATAACATTTCCACATGCAGAACGCTATCCGAGTAGCAAAATTTAAAATAATATTTTGAATGAGAAGAGACGTTCCACAGTCGTTTCACCTCTTTGAAAATCTAACTATTTTCCACAATTATTAAAATTCGTGTCGGTATTCTACAACTGAAAATGAAATTCAAATCAGATAGGGTTTGCCCTTTTTGAGATATAAGGGAAATAATCTCAATATTCAAAATGGTCACGAAATTTTTTGCCAATATCTGCACAAATAAATATCGGTCAAAACTGAAATTTGAAACACGTTTCTAAATGTTGACTCTGAAACCTGTACCAAATTTCATTGAACTTTGATGAATATGTATCCGAAAAAAACATGTTTAAAAAAAAAATTCGATTTTTCCAATACAATTCTCACGAAATTTTGCATTTAATCGAGTGTCTATATTTCACAATTAGTCATGATGTTTCAATCCGAACGCGTTCGTATTTCTTGACACTGAGGAAATAAACTCAATCTTTCAAACTAACACCAATACGTAAAACAAAATTCAAGACTTTCCGCTAATATCAAATGTGAAGATGTGATTTCTTCTAGGATTCAACTTTGTTCTGATATTAATGAAATGAAAAAAAACTCAACCTTCCTGTGCAATTGATCTGAAAAAAATTTTTTCCACAACAGATATCCGATTCACTTGATTCACAAAGTATCCACCACACAAACTGAAAAAGTAAAGTTATTTTCAATAACATTTCTGAAACAATTAAATATATCCTGAACCTCATCAGGTTGAATTCAAAAGAATAATTCTAGATTATAAATTTCGTTCGTTGTTATCGTTGTCAGATACACTCAACTAAGAGGGAGTCAAATCCGATGTAAAGACGTGAAATTCAGACAAGTAGTTTGCCGACAACCAGATGATGATACATGTGGTATATTTTTGTCTACGCTATATCCCTTGTCTTAGGTCACGGCTCCGCACATACCCCATTCAGAACAGGTAGATAGGTCTTCGGCTCCTAACTTTAGTCTAAGGCTCTAACCCTCAGTTTAAGATTCTCGACAATCGACAATTGATGAGATTTGCGGTTTGTTATTGATTTTTTTGCATATTATATCCTCCAATTTATCATATAAATGCTCATTATTTTTTATATTCACGCTTATTTCAAACTGTCAGTACGAAAGATTTTGGATTTCGATTGAAACCAGTAACGGATATCCACATGTTGACGATAATCGTACTACGCAAACCGAAATTGATGGAAACCTCCGATCAACCGAATTTTTTGGATATCTGCATTATTTTAAATCACGCTACTTAATTTGCGTTCTGCATGTGTTCTTCAGTTATGAAAGAGTATTTATTGAGATTTCAATGTTTCAAATGAATTTTTTCATGGAATTGGTTTTTGTGTTCTGAAAAACCAATGATTTATGAATAAAATAAAAGTTTTATTCAAGATATGAATGAGCTTCATGAAGAAATTGAATCTTAAATCCCGTAATCCGCAGGGTGATTTCTGTAAATAATAATTTGATCCGATTTTCAGTAGTTATGTTCAAGATATTGGGAGAGAAAACCCAAAAATATTCAATCTGAACTACTTACGATTATGAAATTGTCAAGAACATCGATGGGGCATTTGCAAATTGTGTTTATAAAATAATAACGCATCCATTAAAAATTTCTCGATATGTTTTGAAAATTTGGTAATCAATATTTTCATCTACTTTTAGATGTATGATTCTGGATGAAAAGTAAACCGATTATTCCAGTGAATTCCAATTTTAGAACCGAATGCGATGATGTCATTTTCGACATTATTGGAAATTTGCAGCGTTTTTCTTTATAACTCAGGAACCACTTGTCGGAAATCATCCGGGTGAAATTTTTTTGGTTTAATTTGGCAACAGTAATCAACGTTCAGAGTTTCATGAAAATTCGGTGGTAAGTTTTCGAGAAATAATTTTTTTTCCCCCCAACCCCCATTTTAAGCCTTTAGGGTACACTGATTCTGCTGAAAAGCTTGTAGGATCAATCCCGAGCTACACACGATTCTTCTACCAAGTTTCACTGGTTTCGGTTCAGTACTTTCGGAGAAAAGCCCCGGAGAACGGACGGCGGAGAGACGGATTTTTTTTATTAGTTTATTCAAATCTACATACTCCAAAACGTAAACTGTGAAATTTTCAGGGGGGGTTAAAAATTTTTTTTTGTTGGTCGATCACTAAGGTTTATTATTTCATTTTATCAAATAATAAACCAAAAGCAATTTTTTTTGTCGAGAATATTCGATGTTTGACGTCAGGTTAGCAGGGACGACTGTGAACTCAATAACTTTTCAAAGAAATGAACACATTCGAAATTCCTTCATTCCAATAGTTGCGAAAATACAGACATGATCTGGTCGAAATTCAACACGTGGATAAACGATATAAACCAGAGCGATAATTTTTTTAAATAAAAAAAAATAATAGTAGGATGAAACCCTACGGAAAAGGAAGTGAATATAACAAAAATTGAAAAAAAAAATAATTAAGAGGAGATAAGAAATGGCTAATGGAGAAGAAGGAGCTCCAGCAAAAATATTCCAACTTGATCAGAGCTAATCATCCAATCAACCAAAACATCTACACCAAAAAAAAGGATCCAAGGAGAATGACTACAGCTGTTTCACAATCGGGGTTTTTCCTGAATTTAGGTTATTACTGCAAATGCAAATTTGAACATGATTATTATGGCTTTGATTCATCATCTTCCCAAATTACCTTCAGAAAGTATTCAAAATCTGATTTCAAAATTGGGGTTTGGGATTTGCCAGGCATGCACGAAGTGACAACGGTGTTTAGTAGAATAACTTTTTCTGCTATAGAATAATGAAATCTTTATTCCTATTCTGTGGTACACACGTGTTTTTTGTCAATATAACCAAACAATTTACGTTTGCGATTTGTCAGTAATATGACAGTATGACAGTCTGTGCTCTTCTTTTTCTATTCCTTGGTCGTTGTCTTCTACTCTAACCAGATCGAAGTAAGGCTATCTCGTTTTTCCTAAGCAAAGTAACACATTTGAAGTCCTTTTCTTTCCGAGAAAGCTGAATTCGACGTTGCCATATCGTGCACTTAAGACAAATCCCTTCAAATGCAAATCCCCATTTTTATTTTTCAGTTTTAGGTGATCAAACATTAAAAGAAAAAAGAAGAATAGAGAACGGAGAAAAATCCTTTAGATTGTTATGGGAGGTCGTTGGGGAGGAATTAACAGATAACCTCTTACTCATACAATCAAAAACCAAATCCACACACGACACTACACTTGTGCGGACTACCGATTCTGAAGCACTTCGGTCTGTAACGTCCGAAATCATTCAACAGTTATAGAACAGTTCAGAATCGATTGAGAAAATATCCAAAACAGAATTACTCAAATCCTGAACCGTTTCGAAAATGAACCAAAACACAAAATCGTGATCGTGCATGCTCCAACCGTTCCGAACAGTTCTGAACTTGGGACGAAAACAAAGCTATTGTATTCTCACCCCAGAAATTCTCTTGAAAACGGTTTGAAACCAATTCTTGACCCAGTTGTCCTGTAGCATCTGATGAAGCTACAACGTAGGGAAATGGATCATGTTTCTACACAAAAATATTGAAAATAGTCTTCATCAATTAGACCAGTTTGAATTTAATGTTTGGAATAAACCATATAGTTTTATATAGTCAATATCAACTGTCATTTAATTTTTGTTAATCAAGTTATAAGGACATTTGAAGGTGTTATTTACCACATTTCATTTGTCAAGGAAAGAGGAAGGTTTAGAAATTGTGGCAATCTTCCATGCACAATTTAACAAGCTTGCGCATGGGTCTATATCTGCTAAATTCCGTTGTAATGAGGTGTTCGTGAAAACACGTGGTGGGATTTTGATATGTTATGTAAAATAAATGCTACTGATGATTGTAAATCGAAAGATAGAAGATGAAAAACTGTGTCTAGTATTATTTTTGGATTGTATTTTATTATGTTACTGTTTTCCCCAAGTTTTTTTACTGCAATTATTGTATTGTATATTGTTGATATAATAATTCGTAATAAAAGACTTAGTACGTTGAAGACAATAAGAGTATATCGTAAGATATTATCGAGAGATATATGTAAATGTATTACAGAAAAATATGTATTTTTTGCGCGCATGTTCTAGGGGAACAGCGTGCTATAGTTTTGTCCAAATGTCTGTAATTTTGGATGATTGAGCCGAAAATGGTCTCAATCGACTAGGTTGGACTCACTGATGACGAATCCGGTGTCAAAATCGATTCTGTCCGGCTGGCCGTGCGTCCGGCCGTAGACACGGTAACTCTCGACAGAAGCAAGCTAGCAACTTGAAACTTTCAGGATAGGTTGCGGATCAAAATGCCGCGGTTAACTTCGTTAATGGGCTAAATCGGTCGAATAGTTTCGGAGTTATAGGCACTCAAAGTTATTTATTTTTTATTTCAGAAACAACTTGAGCGATTGGATTCAAACTTGGCAATTAGGTAGAGTATATCGACGCGCAACTTTGAGCCAAATTTGGTCAGGATCATGTTGTCAGAAAATTAAAAAAAAAAAAAATTTTTCCGGTAACCATTCATCACCTACAAAAAAAAATTCCACTCACACTTTAAGCTTTATATTTTACAGCAGTGTTCCAAATTTCAGTTCGATACGATTGAAGGTTTTGGAGATATCGGGAAAAAATATGTCAAATTTCGAGGTTTTCTTCTCGATATCGTTGATTTTTTCGGTATAACTCGAGAAATACTGATTCAGTCCTGATAAAACTTCACAGCTAGTTTTGAGATGCTGAAAGACAACTTTTTGCGAAATTTCGTGATAATCGTGTCATTAGAACAATTTGAAAAAAAAAATTCTATGATTTTCTTATTATATCATCCTCATTAAATTCTGTAAGAAACTTCAAACTGTTATTTTTCGATGAAGTACTGGATTTCAATTCGATTTGATCTGTATTTTTGGAAATATTGGAAAAATAAAATTTTGATTGGGTATATCTACGGTATCATTGGGTGGATTTTACCCATTCACGAATTCGGCCTTCGTAATTAAGGTCCAAACCTTCTCTACAAATATCGAGTTTCTCAGTTGTTTCTTTAAGAAGTTATTGTGTTTACGCAGTCGGCCGTTAGGCTGACCGTAAAAAACGGAAAAAACGACTTAGAAACTCGATGTTTGTAGAGTAGGTTTGGGGCTTAATTACGAAGGTCGAATTCGTGAATGGGTAAAATCCGCCCAATGATTCCGTAGATATACACATTCAAAATTTTATTTTTCCAATATTTCCAAAAGTACAGATTTGATCGAATTGAAATCCAGTAATTTATCAGTGAAAAATTTCAAAATGCACTGCCGCGAAGGCAGCAGCTTTTGCGTGCATGTTCAAATTCGTTGCTGAAGCGGTCATCTACATTGAACATGCGCCCAAAAGTTGCTGCCTTCATGGCAGTGCTTTTTGAAATTTTTTAATGATTGTATTAATAATAGCCTGTATCAAAAAGACCCGGTTGAATTTAACTTTCGAAATAAATAGAAATAAATCCCTATGTATTTTATTAAATTTATCACTGAGTATGAGTAGTTTAAATCACTTCAGTCGAAGTATCAAACAATCCGCCCCTAATCTGCTAATCAACGAATTCTCACCGTGAATGTAGGATTCATTCAACAGAATCAGTTGATAATTGAACGGATTACAGGAAAAGTTCACTGCGGAAGATGGCATTCAAATTCTTTTCATCTCTCCGGACGGCTCTGATTGAAGCTACCGACAGGAATTTTCAATTAGATTTGGATTCTTCCGGACCCGAATGACAAAATAGATTTCATCCTGGCACGAAAAACAAGCACCAAGAGAATTTTTCCACTCAACAAAGTTCAATAATGATCACAAAGGGCGAAAATTTAATCGGATTAGTTTTGTATTTATTTTCAAGGAAAATAAGGATTGTTCATCGAACAAGTGATATATGAGCAGATCGATGAAACTCATATCTCTATACTATAGTTCTATGCACAAGTATTTGACAAACCTTTAGGAATGAACTGCCACAGTCGGGCAGTGGGCTCATAGCTTGCTTGTAAAACAGGAGTTACCGGGTTCGAATCCCGGCAAGGTCATGGATGTTGTTTAATTTTGGGGTGTGGGTATATGTTCGTGTGTCTTATAATGAAAATTGTAAAATTGTCTTATGAATCTGAAATAATTTAATTGTAGAAAAATATATAAAGTTTTCGTGAATGGGCACGTAACCACAGGTGAACCCATTAAGAGTGAAAGAATGAATGAATGAAACTTTCGGTAGTTTCATGTCAATCTCCTTCCTGAGAAATCAAGTGGCGATCATGAAAAATACTATTGGTAATTCTAGATCGAAAGAAGTAATTTTTTCCCGAAATTGATCTCAAACGAATAGGTTGGACTCACTGATGGTGAATCCAGTGTCAAAATCGATTCCGTCCGTCCGACGACAAGATAATTTTCGAACGGAGCAAACAAGCGACTTGAAACTTTCGGAGTAGGTCGCTCATCTGAAAGCGGCAGTTGGGTTAGTTTTAGTTTTTTGAGTTCGTACTGTCATTCAAATTCTTTTTTGAAAAAACTTTCATTTTCGGAAACAATCAGTCATATTCAAAAAAAATTATCATACCTTGACCTCCATATTTCACAGCAGTGTATAACAAATTTCAGTTTGAAACAATTAAAACTTTCGGAGATAGTGGAAAAACATATGAGAAACTCTTTTCCTGCATAATGTTGTTATTTCTGGAAAACCTCAAAAAATTCAAATTGATCTAGTTAGAAAATGCTGGTATTCAACTTTGTGCAACATTTCGAGATGATGAGATATGCTGAGAATCCCACCTGAAGCAAATGAAAATAATAATATCACTAATAGGGTTTTTATAATATAGTTGTTACCTGGGTTCATCCGAATTCATCTAAAGGGTTTTCCAATGAGAGGTGTTTTTTTGATATTCAAAGAAAATGCCATTTTTCAATATAAATGATCGGATGTTTATTTCATTATAAAGAAGAAGCTATGCCGTTAATAGTTGAAAATAACATCAGGCAAATGACCACCACGACCACGCTTACAGGACCATATCCTTTTAATGAAATTTTCCATAACCAAATCGCAAAGTGGCTGCCCTATGTCCTCGATAGCCTCACGAATTCCATTTTTGAAGTCTTGAATCGACGCTGGGCTATTGGCGTAGACCTTCTCTTTCACTTGGCCCCAAAAGAAGAACTCGCAAGGTGTTAAATCACAAGATCTCGGTGGCCAATTGTGATCACCTCTTCGAGAGATAACATGATCCGGAAATTTTTCCCGGAAAAGATCAATGGTTTCATTGCTTCTGTGGCATGTAGCGTCGTCTTGTTGAAAGTAAACGTTGTCCAGATGAAAATCATCCATTTCCGGCCATAAAAATCATTAATCATCTCTCGATAGCGCAATCCATTCACCGTAACTGTTGCTTGAGCCTCATTTTCGAAAAAGTAAGGTCCAATGACTCCGCCGGACCATAAACTGCACCAGACAGTCACACGTTGAGGATAAAGAGGCTTTTCAACAATAACTCTCGGGTTTTCCGAGCCCCAGATGCGACAATTCTGCTTGTTGACAAAGCCACCGAGGTGGAAATGGGCCTCATCATTCAAGATGATTTTTCGATGAAATTCCGGATCATTTTCATGCATTTCAACGACCCAATCAGCAAAGACACAACGTTATTGTTGATGATCGACTGGCTTGAGTTCTTGTGTTAACTGAACTTTATAAGCCTTAAGACCCAAATCTTTCTGCAAAATACGGTGTAATGAAGTTTGTGGAATGCCTCATTCCAAAGAACGACGAGGAATGGACAAACCTGGGTTTTCTTCAACACTTTCGGCTACAGCAGCAATATTCTCGGTTGTTCTTGAGCGACGTGCACGGGTTTCATTCTTCACATCACTAACTTGTCCCAACAGCTCGAATTTTTCCACCAATTTCTTTATTGCGGTCCAACAAGGTGCTCCACGACGACCCAAAAATGTTCGAGTTTTACGAACTGTCTCTGCCAAATTTTCACCATATTTATAGCGAATTTTAATAATTTCAATGCATTGTTGAAGCGTGTATCGTTCCATTTTTATTAATGGCGTAGTTTCTACTTGTCAAATGACAAAAAATGACAGCTTCAAAAGTGACATCTACCGAAATAGCGGGCTATTCAAAATAACACCTCTTATTGGAAAACCCTTTAGTTTTGAACACTACTTTTTAATAGTTATTCAAAATAACTAACATGAGAATATGTCACCGTTAAAATGTGAACTTTGATTCATCTCATCATTAGTGAAAATTTAATGAGAGTGAGTCTAGCTACCCTATACATAGAATTGGAATTGAATGCTTTCTATTCAAAAGTTTCATACAAAGAGAATTCCAGGCATGGCGAATAAAAAGTAACCTATCGCTCTTAATACAATATTAATATAATTATTAAAAGTTATCTTACTTGGAGGAAATGCAATATGATGTAGGGTATTCATTTTATGCTTCCATTAACTGTATTTCGATATATATTTACAATATATTGATTGCAATCAATTGGTGCTTATGTATCGATTGAAGTTTATTTTGGGAGGATTTTGCATCACTCTGTAGGTTTTTTCTGAGTTTCCACCCCCAATGCAAAATCCACAGAAATCGATTTTCATTTGATTTTTATTAATAGTTCTATTTAGGATATTTGGAGTGAAAATCCAGAGAAAACTACAAAATGATCAATGCTCAAGTATAAAGACAAGAAATTTATCGATACAAAATTTCTTTATGATTTTGACAATTGCTTATGTCAATTCTCAGTCCAATACTCCATTATAGGAATGACCCTTCTGATGGATATATAAAATGAAAATAACTTCGCAATTTTGGATGGAAATGAGGAAAATTGCATTGAATTAAAACATTTCATCGAGCTCTGATCAAACAATCGTTTATCAATGAAAAAAAGACAACTACTGCTTAAAATATATTAACATGTTTAAATATCTACAGAATACCTATCAATATCAAAGTAGATGATGAAATCTGAAATAATAAATTAAATATGGTTGTATGGTCAGTCTCATGAAAATATTCATCTAGATGTCGAGTTTGGATCTGAGAATATAGGTTTGTCAGTGGTAGCTTCTATCACGATTCCCTTGGCTCCAAAAACAGCCCTCAGGAAAGGTCTCATAGATTCCAACAGCTTTTGAGTCCTCAAAGCTGTATTCTGCAAGAAAAAATCGGTGAAATTTGAGCAAAGGTAAAATAATCAACATACACATGTTAAAATTGTATGACATTTCAAAAATAATAAATTCACATATTTTTTTGACTCTCTCAAAAATGCCTTGAAATTTTTATTCTTCTTATTCCAGAGACATATTTCTAAGCACTATAATATTCTACATTCCTAACTTCAATTGAATATCTTCCACCTATTTTATTTTACACGGCCGACTAATTCTTTTTGAAATTCAGAATGGAAACAGTGATGGTCGTAGAACAGACCCCAAAGGTACACCTACTTATAATTATGAAAATATCCGAAAAATGAGAGGCTTTTCCTTTAAACGAAAATGCAGTAATTTTCATGAAAAACCTTTAGAACATCACATTTCAAACATACAATTACAATATTATATTTAAAAAAAAATGATTGATCATCTAAAACTGAAAAATAAAAATGGGGATTTGCATTTAAAGGGATTTGTCTTGAGTGCACGATATGGCAACGTCGAATTGAGCTTTTTCGGAAAGAAGAGGACGTCAAATGTGTTACTTTGCTAAGGAAAACAGAGTTAGCTATACTTCGATCTGGTTAGAGTAGAAGACAACGACCAAGTAGTAGAAAAAGAAGAGCACAGAATGTTATACTTTCATATAACTGATAAATCGCAAACGGAAATCGTTTGGTTGTATTGACAGAGAACAAGTGTGTACCACAGAATAGGAATAAATATTTCATTATTCTATAGCAGAAAAAGCTATTCTACAAAACACCGTTGTCACTTCGTGCATGCCTGGCAAATCCCAAACCCCAATTTTGAAATCTGATTTCGAATACTTTCTGAAGGTAATTTGGGAAAATGATGAATCAAACCCATAATAATTATGTTCAAATTTGCATTTGCAGTAATAACCTAAATTCAGGAACAACCCCCATTGATTATCGCGTAATAGATTTGGATGTGAAACTCTGTAATGAAGTTTAAAACTCATTTACATTGTATACTCTAATGTTGATGATTTTTTCAGAACTTACAGTTATAAGATCTCCTGCTGTTTGAGATAGGTTAGTCAACAAGGTAAATCCAGATCCAAAAAGCTCATCAGGAATTTCTAATTCAACCTTACTTTGACCCTTTTCATATATCACGATATCTTCTGTAGTAGTTGGGCCTTTTGGAGTTGTTGTGGTGGTAGGTTGATCCCAGGCAAATCTTGTATTTTTAGGCTGAAAATCGAATCAATAAAGAGTTCAGGAGAAGTTTTCAGTCGTTCAGAATTCTATACTAGTTGAATAAGGTTAGATTGGGAGGAGCTTTTTGCGCGCATGTTCTAGGGGAACAGCGTGCTATCGTTTTGTCCAAATGTCTGTAATTTTCGATGATTGAACCGAAAATAGTCTCAAACGACTAGATTGGACTCACTGATGACGAATCCGGTGTCAAAGTCGATTCTGTCCGGCCGGCCGGCCATGGACACGATAACTTACAAAGGGAGTGAGATAGCAACTTGAAACTTTCAGGGTGGGTCGTGCATTGAAATACCGCGGTTAAGTTTGTTAATGGGCCAAATCGGTCGAACAGTTTTCGGAGTTGAAGTCATTTATTTTTATTTCAGAAACTACTCGAGCGATTGAATTCAAACTTGGCAATTGGGTGGAGTATAACGACGCGCAACTTTGAATCTAATTTTGTCAGGATCATATTGACAGTAAAATTAAAAAAAATTTTTTTCAAAATTTTTTTCCAAAAATTTTTTTTTCGGAAACCATTCATCATGTCCAGAAAAAAATTCCACTCTGACTTGAAGCTTCATATTTCACAGCAATGTACCAAATTTCAGTTCGATACGGTCATAAGTTTTGGAGATATCGGGACAAAATATGTCAAATTTCGAGGTTTTTTCTCGATATCGTTGCTTTATTCGGTATAACCCGAGAAATGCTGATTGAATTCTGATAAAACTTCGCAGCTATTTTGAAGATGCTGAAAGACAACTTTACGCAAAATTTCGTGATGATCGTGTCATTAAAACAATTTAAAAAAAAAACGTCTGTGATTTTCTTATCATATCATCCTCATTAAATTCTGTATGAACCTTCGAACTGTAATTTTTCGATGGAGTACTGGATTTCAATTCCATCTGATCTGTATTTTTGGAAATATTGGGAAAATAAAATTTTGAATGGGTATATCTGCAGATTCTTTGGATGGATTTTACCCATTCACGAATTCGGCCTTCGTAATCAAGGTCTAAACCTTCTCTACAAATATCGAGTTTCTAAGTTATTTCTTTCGGAAGTTTTTACGCAGTAAGCCATTAGGCTGACTGTAAACACAATAACTTCCGGAATAAACGACTTAGAAACTCGATACTTGTACAGTAGGCTTGGGGCTTAATTACGAAGATCGAATTCGTGAATGGGTAAAATTCGCCCAATGATTCCGTAGATATACGCATTCAAAATTTTATTTTTCCAATATTTCCAAAAATACAGATAAGATCGAATCGAAATCCAGTAATTTATCGAAAAAAAATCTAGAAAAGCCATGAAGGCAGCAGCTTTCGCGCGCAAGTTCAAATTCGTTGCCGAAGCGGTCATCTACATTGAACATGCGCGCAAAAGCTGCTTCCTACACGGCAGTGCTTTTCTAGATTTTTTTTTCAAAAGTAGAAGGATTCGGACAACATTTCGAATTTGCTGGAAGTTGAAAGATGGAGCTTACAAAGGAACTGACGAAAGAAGTATTCTGACGATTAAGGTATTTGTAAAAAATTTTCGAAATCGATACAGTAAGCGATTGATACTGGCGCTTGCATCATTTTGCAACTTTAGAAAAACATCTCAATTGATCTGCTGGAAATGGTGAATCAATCATTAAAATTAAATAATAGCTTCCACTAATGGCAGGACTATTTCTGTTCACTGTCGTAGCTCGATTTCAATGGATCCCAGATAAGTTAGTTTTGGTGAAACCCAATTCTCGTTAAACTTTGCTCTGAATGTACGTCCTTTCTGACCTATTTATTTAATATTGCAAGTTGAACAAGCTAGCTCATAGACACCCTATTTATGAGTGTTTGGAGTTGACAGTTCTGCAGTAATAAACAATGATGCCTCAACCTGTTCCATTTGTTAAGCTATTCTCACGGAATTTGCACAAATTGGACCGACGGCATTTCATGAATGCTCTTCAAAATGCTGTCTGAACGTATCAGGATTTCTTGAGATTCGTAGAAAATAACGAGAGAGATATTTAAGTTCAGACTTAGCCTAGAAATAAAAAGACTTTTTTCCTTCAACCACATACGAGTGAACCTCCGGATTGAATTGAATTTGACCACTTCATCAGTGAGTTCAACATAATCCCTAAATAATAAATTGCAATGAATACTAATAGCCTCATCAAACATGTACTAAGTTTCTAGAACACTCTCGGTATTCAACAAGGTGAGTCGTTCTGATAATAGGTGAATCCGTGAAATGGCAGTGAGTGAATTCCTTGGAAAATTTTTGTTCTGTTCTGAAGCTTTCTTGGATTCGATGATCAGATGAGATATAGGTGGAATACTTATTATCATGAACTATTCTCTTTGTTTGATATTTGCTTAGTCCCGTATTCCGTGAAACACCAAATCCTCCAATTTTGACAGTTCTCTGTGGTTCACTTCTGATGATGACTTCTGACTTGACGTTACGAAGGATAGTGGGCGAATCGAACGCGAGATTTTCCATAGAGAAGGTTCTATACGGTGCTTCACCATGAACTTGACAGATATATAGCCGTGTAGATGACATTGGGAAAGCATAAGAGTGCTAAATGTCAACTTTGTGCAATATTCTGATGACTGTGGTGAGGTATGCGTGACATTTGAAATAACGATTTTTGGTCACATCTAAGTGGTTTTCAATGGTCAATTCGACTGTGGTGTGGAATCCTGGAAAAAAATTGCAGGTTTTCCGCCATTCTGTTTTTTTTTCCTAGAATTCTACACCACAATTGAATTGATCACCGAAAAATACTGAGATTTGACCAAAAACCGTTATTCGAAGGTCACGCAAGCCACAGTTCCGAGTACTGCTTCAAATTTACATTAAACACCCTGTATCTCGCTTATGCTCCGAAGACATGGTAAATGTTTAGCATAAGGCAAAGATCATCTACACGGCTTTATAAAGGGTTTTCCAATAAGAGGTGTTATTTTGAATAGCCCGCTATTTCAGTTGATGTCACTTTTGAAGCTGTCATTTTTTGACATTTGACAAGTAGAAACTACGCCATTAAAAAACATGGAACGACACACTCTTCAGCAATGATTAAAATTCACTATTCACATTTTTGGGTCGTCGTGAAGCACCTTGTCGGACCGCAATAAAGAAATTGGTGGAAAAATTCGAGCTGTTGGGACAAGTTGGTGATGTAAAGAATGAAACCCGTGCACATCGCTCAAGAACAGCCGAGAATATTGCTGCTGGAGCCGAAAGTGTTGAAGAAACCCAGGTTTGTCCATTCCTCGTCGTTCTTTGGAATTAGGCATTCCACAAACGTCATTACACCGTATTCTGCATAAAGATTTGGGTCTTATGGCTTATAAAGTTCAGTTAACACAAGAACTCAAGACGGCCGATTACAAAAACGTCGTGTCCTTGCTGATTGGGTCGTTGAAATGCATGAAAATGATCCGGAATTCCATCGAAAAATCATCTCGAGCGATGAGGCCCATTTCCACCTAGGTGGCTTCGTCAACAAGCAAAATTGTCGCATCTGGGGCTCGGAAAACCCGACAGTTATTGTTGAAAAGCCTCCACATCCTCAACGTGCGACTGTTTGGTACGGTTTATGGTCCGGCGGAGTCATTGGACCTTACTTTTTCGAAAATGAGGCTGGAGCAACAGTTACGGTGAATGGATTGCGCTATCGAGAGATGATTAATGATTTTTCATGGCCGGAATTGGATGCTATTGATCTAGACAACGTTTACTTTCAACAAGATGGCGCTACGTGCCACACAAACAACGAAACCATTGATCTTTGGCAGGAAGAGTTTCCGGACCGTGTTATTTCTCGAAGAGGTGATCACAATAAACCACCGAGATGTTGTGATTTAACACCATCCGACTTCTTCCTTTGGGGCCACGTGAAAGAGAAGGTCTACGCCAATAGCCCAGCGTCGATTGAAGAACTCAAAGATGGAATTCGTGAGGCTATCGAGGACATGGGGCAGCCACTTTGCGATTTGGTTATGGAAAATTTCATTAGAAGGATATGGTCCTGTAAGCGTGGTCGTGGTAGTCATTTGCCTGATGTTATTTTCCACTATTAACGGCATAGCTTCTTCTTCATAATGAAATAAACATCCGATCATCTATATTGAAAAATGGCATTTTTCTTTGAATATCAAAATAACACCATTTATTGGAAAACCCTTTATGTTTGTCCAGTTTATTGTGAAACACCCTGTATACTATTGCCATAAGCACTAGTTTCAAGGTGCGGATTATAGTTCACAAGATATAAATTCATGGTATATCTCGTGGAACCAGCTGTAGAGTTGATGAAGGTTGAAAAAAAAAGCAATATCTTTCGGATTAATCTCAACATTCGTCACGATACACTAAGACGCGTTCATCCTAGAGTATTATCCGAAGAGCAGTCAAATGTCAACCTTTCTGCTACATCCATCTGTCAGCATTTTTGCTTTTTAAGTCCGAAAAGATTCAACACACTTCACATTTCATCCTGAATATCCTCGAGTTCAAGCTAAATTTGATGCGGTATTCATGTCGAAAGCTTTTGAATAATCGTTTGAAGTTTTTTCCTATGATTCTCGAACTTCGTATCCAAATTTCAACCGGAAAAGACAAAAGGGTTGAGATGTGGCCATATCCTCATGCATCAATGGAAATCTGTCAGCATTTTGCTGTGGAACGTGACCTATTGTAGTTGGCGTGTCGACTTCTTATCTGTGAAAATCTGAACGGAAAGAGAATGTCGTATTGTTTTTATTGATTTCAGAGGTTTGGTTCAGTTTTATTAGTTGTAGGTACACTCAGTGATATAAAAATTTAGAAAAGCACTAATGTGAAGTCAGCTGCTTTTACGCGCTTGTTCACATTGCGAAATGGTGACTTGAAAATTTCAGTGAAATTTTAATGAAATATGAAAATTGTAAAAAAAAAAATTTTTCAAATTTTTCCATGGATAGTTCTTTTCATTGACACTGTTCATTGTTATTGAAAAATTCAAATAGCTATAGCAAAAAAACAATACGGTTGATTTGGCCCATTAACGAACTTAGCCGAGATATTCAGGATCTTAAACTCACCGAAAAATTTCGAGACTCTAGGTCCTTGCTTTCGGAAGTTATAGCTCTCACGGCCGGACGGACAGAATCAATTTTGACCACGGATTATTCATCAGTGAGTCTAACCTAGTCCTTTGAGACCAATTTCGGCTCAAAATTCGAAAATTACAGACATCGTGATGAAATGATTACGCGCTGTTCCCCAGAAAAAGCTCGTTAAAAGGGTAAAATCTAGATGTAATGACTTCTTGAACTTCACGTTTTGGAAATGTGGTAGTCTTAAATAGAATATTTGCTTCTTTTCATTTTTGCGAGCACGTTCTGGGGAACAGCGTGCTATCGTTTTGTCCAAATGTTAGTCCTTTGAAATTTTGAGGTTATTTCCGTGATAACTCAGGACCTACTCGAAAGATTAGATTGAAATTTGGAAGCAAGTTGAAGTAGAATGACTCGAAACTTATTGCGAATTTATGTTAATATAATAGTGGCAGTAAATTTGAAAAAATTTCAAAAAGCACTGCCGTGAAGGCATCAACTTTTGCGCGCATGTTCAATGTAGATGACCGCTTCAGCAACGAATTTGAACATGCACGCAAAAGCTGCTGCCTTCACGGCAGTGCTTTTTGAAATTTTCACTGATAAATTACTAGATTTCAATTCGATCAAATCTGTATTTTTGGAAATATTGGAAAAATAAAATTTTGAATGGGTATATCTACGGAACCATTGGGCGTATTTTACCCATTCACGAATTCGACCTTCGTAATTAAGCCCCAAACCTACTCTACAAATATCGAGTTTCTTAGTCGTTCCTTCCGGAAGTTATTGTGTTTACGGTCAGCCTAACGGCCGACTGCGTAAACACAATAACTTCCGAAAGAAACAACTTAGAAACTCGATATTTGTAGAGAAGGTTCGGACCTTAATTACAAAGGCGGAATTCGTGAATGGGTAAAATCCACCCAATGATTCCGTAGATATACCCAATCAAAATTTTATTTTTCCAATATTTCCAAAAATACAGATCCGATCGAATTGAAATCCAGTACTTCATCGAAAAATAACAGTTCGAAGTTTCTTACAGAATTCAATGAGGATAATATGATAAGAAAATCATAGAAATTTTTTTTTTCAAATTGTTCTAATGACACGATTATCACGAAATTTCGCAAAAAGATGTTTTTCGGCATCTCAAAATTAGCTGTGAAGTTTTATCAGGACTGAATCAGTATTTCCTGAGTTATACCAAAAAAATCAACGATATCGAGAAAGAAAACTCGAAATTTTACCTATTTTTTCCCGATATCTCCAAAACTTATGATCGTATCGAACTGAAATTTGGAACACTGCTATGAAATATGAAGCTCAAAGTGTGAGTGAAATTTTTTTCCGGATATGATGAATTGTTCGCAGAAACAAAAATTTTTTTGGAATTTACTGACAAAATGATCCTGACGAAATTTGGCCCAAAGTTGCGCGTCGTTATACTCCACCTAACTGCCAAGTTTGAATCCAATCGCTCAGGTAGTTTCCGAAATAAAAAATAAATATCTTCAGAACAAGTGCCTATAACTCCGAAACTATTCGACCGATTCGGCCCATTAACGGACTTAACCGCTGCATTCTGATGCGCAACCTATCCTGAATGTTTCTAGCTTGCTTCTGTCGACAGTTACCGTGTCTACGGCCGGACGGACGGCAGAATCGATTTTGACACCGGATTCGTCATCAGTGAGTCCAACCTAGTCGATTGAGACCGTTTTCGGCTCAATCATCCAAAATTACAGACATTTGGACGAAACGATAGTACGCTGTTCCCCTAGAACATGCGCGCATAAAGAATTCCCAAAATTTTTTTCGAAAAATTTTTTTTTGCATTCATAACTTAAATTTGTCAAAATTTATTTTCGGAAATGATGTATAGTCCAAGTCGCAAAATAAAAAAAAAACTCTGATTTGACTAGTTTCGATATGACAGGTCGGAATATATTTCATATTTTACATGGTAGATTTCTCGATGCAGACATCTATCGGCGAAAATTGTAAAAAAATAAAGCGGTATTTTGGCGACATTTGGACCTTATTTCGGACCTAAAAGATGGCAAAGAGTGTCCATACCATGTATTCTATGCATCTCTCTTGATTTTGGTTTAACACAATACGAGTGCCGGACGACAACTGAAAATAACTACTATTCCGGTTTCACAAACCTTGTAACGCTTCTAATGTCACCGAATACATTCAAACTCGAATAAGTGCTGCCATTTATTGATTCTAAGCTTCGAAAATAAACCTCTGCGCCGAGTTTTTTCCAACAGTTTTCTTTTCAAGGGTTTTCCTTCCCAATTCATGAAACAGAAGTAATAAACATGATACTTATGGTTTACATCCACGTTGGGATTTGTACACTATATTTTAAAGCAACAATTTTTTGGAACAATATAAGCTAACAACAATATACACTATAACAAAATGCGTATGTGACGTTTTTGAGTCTTGGTCAGACTTTTTCCGAAGACAATTGAGTGGAAAACTTGAGAATTCTCTTCTTGGACGTTTTTCTTATTCAAGCCTTTTTTATCAATTTTTCATTTTCGAAATTTGTATGAACGCTTAATTTGTCCGAATATGGTCGTTTTCTATGGATCAAACGGCGAAATTATCTTAATTGTCAGACCTAGTCATCAGGATTTTCGTATTATTCTAATATACCCTGTAATGCGTAGTGGTTGTATATAATACCACTACTTTTCGAGATTTTTATATATCTCTTCTCGATGTTGTATTGCTATTGAGTTTTTTTTTAATTCAAGTGCATAGAGGCAATAATTTTGCCTACCACTTCGGACAGTGATATAGCAAATTAATCTTTTACAAGGATTTAGAACAAAATATCAGCAACATTAATGTCTGGAAGATACCGAACATGTTTGCAAACATGTAATTCATATAATTTTTCTTGACTTGAATCTAATAGCACCTATATCGAGAACAGACATTCAGTATCAGAACTCTTGCCGGATTTGAACCATTGTGTTTTTTCCTTATCGATGATGATTATATCAAAATGCTGTACAGTTCTGGCAGACACATCCAACGTTGCCGAATTGAGAAGGCCGTATTCTTTTCTACTGGAATTAATCCTTTTTTTCCAATATTGGACATCTGTAGGTTCTTCATGAACTAATTCATCTAAATGACGATGAAAACAGGACGAATGATAGGGTGATTCATGCTTAACCTTTTCCTCAAATCATACCACCAAGTAATTCGAAAATCACAAATGATACAATCTGAGACGAAAAGGTTTATCATGCTTGCTTCACAGAGGAAAGGAATAAAACATGCAATTAATTGGATAAATTTATTATATACATCCCTTTATTTCTTCTGTATTTATTTTATTTACAAAAAACAAACATAAATAAATGACCTTTTAATCTCAAATTGACCAGAATAATGACATGAATTGTCGAAATATGACTTTTTACAAATGAAAATAGCGATTCTATGTATACAAGATGCAAATCATGCAGAGGTAACACATGTAAAGAAATGAAAATGAAAATAACAGGAATCGACAAAGAAACTTAACAACAAGGAATATGTTGAGATTTCACTGGAGGAGCAGCCTTCAAGTTATCATTGAAGCATAAATATTAATAATTTCAGTGCCTTAAATCTGAAGAACTGGTATTTTTTTTCACTGGACTGTGACTAGATTATTTAACAACAGATTTCAAATTTGATTTAATCAAAAATTTTTTTGTTGCTTCATTTGGATTGATTACCGGGTTGTTTGAAGTCTCGACATTTTTTAATGTATTCAATTATTGTTGAAACTACTAACATATACAAAAATTGAAATTCGACAAACTGAAATGGGTTCTGAACTTTGTTTCCTTGTTTAAGAATACAAAACTAACGTTTTACTCTTCTTCATGAGCTTTTGAGATAGAAATGAATAATATTCTGGAAGATAGTACATCACCTTGATCTATTTTCATTCTGTCTGAAAGATCGAATAGCTCATGCAAAGAAAAAGTGACCTACTCGACTGCCTGATTTGACAACACTCAATTTTTGAGGGGTCAAACAGGAGTTTGTCGAATAAAAGTCTGAGATAAAGTTTTATTGATGCCACTTCAGTAGTCGAAATGCAAATGCTCCTTTGTTTTCTGAATCCGGACTTAGCTATCAAGCTTCAAGTTGAATTCACGGAACGCATCTAACAGGTGAGGATTATTGAATAACTCTGAATGAATAGTTTGAGAGCTTATAGAAGCCAGGACTACACCCTTCGAAATGAATAGCATACTATTTGTTTGACGACGTATGGGTTTTTGCTATCGTGGAAGACAAGCTTCCTCACAGATCTCCGATATGAATGTTACCTATAAAATCGCACAGACAATACTTGAACTGCCACTTTTTTTGAATATATGGGAGAAAAACTGTTCTGTAATAAAGAGATGACGATATTTTCTGCTCAAGTAGATAGATGATGACAGATCTCACTTGTCACCCCTTTATCTTTGATCAATGATGGGAGGAAATTTCTTTTTCTTAAGGTAACAACTTTTTTTGGGTTATTACTCAATATTCAAGCAACAAGCTCGATTCATGATAGCTGGCTTTCTGTCTGTGCAATAAATGGCGATTGATTTAACAGTTCGAAAGATCCTGGAAATACTATAGATAAAAGGCATAGTAATCATTCAATTTAATAGTTCATAAGCACGTTTTTTGACTCATTTCAAAGTCATAAAGCATCTATACGTTGTTCAGTATATTGCTGTGATATGGACGTAGGCCTAGCAGCTATCAACTCTCAGACTAGAAGTTTACAAATTCTTCTTTAAGCACCGAAATCGAACATTTCTTGAGAACTACTGGCATCTATTGACGAAAGAGACACATTCAGTAGGTCCTATATATTATCTGACTTTTGGAGATGATCTGAAGAACTTGATACAGAAAAGAGTTCCACTCATTAGAACCTTCATATTCTAGGCTGCTCCACATTAACAACATATTCCTTCATTCGCCATCGACTTAGTAACCGCCGTATCCACCGACTCCAACACCAGCACCCACGTGGGCGCCAGCGCCCAAATTGGCGGATGCCTGGAGGCTTTGGCCACCACCACTAGAGCCTCCACTGAACCCTCCCAAAAGATTGCCGAATTTGAAGCCGGTGTGCGAGCCACCAGAGGGATTTGAACCACTGCTGAGTTTGTTGGTCACGACAGTGACCAATGGAGCTGAAGCCTGGAGAACCTGACCTATCTTGCCGGAGATGATGCCCGAGAGGGAAACCACTGGATCAACTGGAGGGTAGATGTGGTGAGCCTTATTTTTGGCGATGTTGGTCTTGTCGAGTTGGTTTATCCAGTGGGTTTTCTGGTCGAGGAATGAATTGATTTTCTGCGGATGTGAGATGGGTTGATGAGATGTGATGGATATGGTTAGTGAAATAAATCTAAGGTAAGTTGGGTTAGTTACAATAATGGTTTATGCGATACAAAACCTTCTACTCTTGATGTATTAAGCTGACCTCATAAAAGAAAATAATGTTCGTTGAATTCATGCTGAATGAGGATTTTCGTTGTCTATACTGTCAGAACCTCAAAGAAGATCATCGGGAGTCTCCTATTCCCCACATGCAGACACAAACAATTAACAATAAAAGATGAGATATTGAAGCAGCCTGGGACCCTATTCTTGAATGTGATGGAATGAAAGTTCTCTATCGTTTCATCAAAAATCCGCCGAATTCATTCGAGCGATTGAATATACGACTTCGGCCCAAGTTGCCAACCCACAATTTCCTTCATAAATTTACTAATTTAACTATATCTGGAGAACGGGAATTTCATGACAAATTCGACATGATAAGGTTTGCGTTATTCATAAATACCCGAAAAAGATGCCTGAGCTATCCAAACAAGATAATTCCTTCCAAATATGGGTTCTTGTTAGGCTGAAATTCAAGCTTGGATTCCTGATTTCATGTTAATCTTGTCAAGTTTATAAAGATTATGTTCCGCAAATCAACTTGGTCATTTTGGTTGCCGGTTTTCCGATCTGTAAATATGAAAATTCGGTTGGTTCCTGAAAAAAAGGTTCATTACGGAAATCGATTGATCTGTCACCAGAACTAGACATATTAAGTCTATGAACCAGAACGACACTCAATGTTTTATGGTAACATATCCATAGCATAGAACAATCCTTATTTACGTTATGATCCATAAATTAAAAATTGAAATTAAGTTTGTTATATGCTATAGATATGTTACCATAGAACATTGACTGTCGTTCTGGTGACAGAAAGAACGTTTTTCATCAATCAAATTCCGTAATTAGCCTTTTTTTAAGGAACCTAATGAGTATTTTATATTTACGGAATGGAAAACTGGCAACCGAAATAACCAAGTTGATTTGGGGAACATATCCTATATAAATTTGACACTATTAATATGAAATCAGGAATCCCAACTTAAATTTCAGCCAATCACAGATGATCTTAACAAAACCCTATATTTGGAAGGAATTATCTTGTTTGAGGAGCCGAGGCATGTTTTACGGATATTTATAAATAATGCGATCCTTATCATGTCGAATTTGTCCTGAAATTACCGTTCCCCAGTGATAGTAGATTAGTGAAGAAAATTGTGGGTTGGCAACCTGGGCCGAAGTCGTCTTTTGAAGCTTCAGAGTTAGTTGAAGCATAATAAAGAGTAACTACTTGCAATATTTTGTTGGGATAATATCGTCGAAATTTTTCTTCAATCCGAAAATTATCAATGAGATTCCTACGGAACTTTGCATCGAACCTAAGATTATAAATTACAAGAGTAAACGATATTTCAGTTTGATCTTGATTTAGCTCTCGGAGATATTTGGAAAAAATACCAAACTTTGTGGTTTTCTCCTCGGTGTAGGTTTAGTTTCCGAAATAACTCGAAACATACTCATCCAATCATGATAACCTTGGTAACTAGCTGAAAACCGCTGATGACGAAATTTCGTGATGATCGTGTCATCAAAGAATCGCACAATTTTTTTACATGATTTCAGTTCGATCCAAATTTTTATTTTGGATCGAATTGATCCAAAATTTTTCATCACAAAGTGAAAGTTCGTTTGGCAGGCTACTACGTGAAAAGATGGCCGATTTAATGAACAATTGAAACGAGACAATCATCACGAAATTTTGCATCAATATTTTTCATCTAGTTGCCGAGTTATGATCATGTTGGATGTTAGTTTTTTTTTCATATGGGCCACACGAAATTCAGCATTAACCTTCAAGCTATCATTTCTGAATTGAGTTCCAGAGTTTAAATCGACCCGATAGTTATTTTTGGGGATATATTTTTCCAACATTTCATGAAGCCTGAAGGTTCATGCAGAGTTTCATTGGAACCATATAAAAAAAAGATCATCAAATTTTTTTCAACACGGAGTAAAGAGGAAGAATTTTATCTTTATACTTGACAGGTATCAGAGATAATAATGCGGAACCATAAACTTTCTTTGAAGCTGAAATTTCATGTGAATGCCACATGTAATAACTTCCTTGGACACAGACTCACCTTCGCAGAGGCAGGTATTTTTCATTTTTTTAAATTTCCCTCTCAAGAGTGTACTTACGTTGAAAACGAATCCAATAACTGCACTTTTGGCTCCCCATTTTGGATCAATCGGGTGATTTTGGCTCCTCTTTTCTCTTTCTTGTTCAGCAGCTTCAGCATCCTGAAAAACATGTAATTTCATTTATAAGGATTTCAGTAATTGGTGTTTTTTTGTCAAGTGAAGATCGTTTTTCGAACCAATCTTGGTGTGACATTTCACTGAACTCCACGATACTTTATAAGGAAACACTGCAAATTTTACACCAAGGTTTATTATTTTCTAAGTTAAATAACCCAATATACCAAAGATAACTTAAACTACTTAGAACAGAATGCTATGATCCATTTTCGACATAATTGGAAATTTGCAGCGTTTTTCTTTATAACTCAGGAACCACTTGTCGGAAAGCATCCTGGTAAAATTTTTTAGATTGAGTTATACAACAGTAATCAACGTTTAAAATTTCATGAAAAGTGAGTGATAAGTTTTTAAGAAATAATTTTTTTTCCCCCCTGACCCCCCATTCAGAGCCCTAAGGGTACACCGATCCTGCTGAAAAGCTGGGAGGATCAACCCCGAGTAACACACGATTTTTCCACCAAGTTTCAAGGATTTCCGTTCAGTACTTCCAGAGAAAAGCCCCGGACAACGGACGGCGGACGGTGGACGGCGGACGGACGGATTTTTTTCTATTCGTTTATTCAAATCTACATACTCCAAAACGTAAACTGTGAAATTTTCAGGGGGGCTTAAAATTTTTTTTCTGTTGGTCGATCACTAAGGTTTATTATTTGATTTCATCAAATAATAAACCAATAAGGAATTCTTGAAGATGTTTCAGAACCACTGCTCTAATTGTTCTGAATTAATTACTTCCACTTTCGAAGACATTTGGCCTATTCAGACATGATGTATTCTCCTTTCGTCATCCCTGTTCACTCTTATTATTGTCTACCTATTTCTATTGACGAAATTCCATGGAACTGTGGATAAATAGGAATATGCTTGTTTATTTATTTATATTCGTGTACGTATTTTCATTTATGGTAATGATATTCATTTCCGAGGAACTAGTTGCTTGTATTTCCACTATATTATGAGCAGGTCGCTTCACGAAGCAAGATAGGATAACAATCCTGTTCCTAAATCAGCGCAAATTATAACTTCGCCCTGAGCGTTCATTTTGATATACGAATAGTATTCTACATGTACTATGATGTTTTCTATTTCAGCAACTAATTTGGGAAATATGTATTCACAATTCTATTGCGGACAGACTGAAGTGTGAAATAGGAATTTTATCGTGTTTTTTAACAGCAAGGTTCTGAGATGGTCACGGGAACCTATCTTCGTATAAAAGAAAACAATCAGCAAGTTGGGGCTAAAAGGTCGCATTTCTACAATCTGATTTTGTCATTTAGTGTTCACCATGGGACATTGGTAGTTGGAGCACCTGGCTTCTTCTGAAGATAGATTTGTGGAAAATGAAGAATCAGGTGAAGCATCATTAAGGGATTTAGGTCTCCATATCTATTTGAAACACAGTCTTGTGATATGACAAGGCATTGTGTGGTTTAGCATTATCCTATGTCCACCTCAGTTGCCAGATCTAACATCTAGCCATTTCTACTCAGGGGCTTCTCGAAAAATTTCATGAATGCAATCCAAGAACACTGGAAGAGCTCAAGACATCAATTTACATTGTTGCAATTATGGAGAGATGTGGCAGATAATGTGTCAGAATTTATTAACTGTCTTGTCCGCTGTGTTCTGCAAGATATACAGTGCGCGTCAGAATTATGGAACAAACTCCTTTTCTCAGCAGAAAAATATTCGGCAATAAAATCCTGAAACAGGTCAATTTTTGTTTCACTTTTAACTAATTTATTTGCATTTTTGAAGGATTTTTGTTGCACCCTGTGCCATCCCCATGAACCTTCTAAATTTTTTGAATAGGGAAAGTTCATTGTATCTTCTTTACAAGCGTGCAGAAATTTTCAAGAAAAGTTGAAAGCTATATAGGAAACAGCTACATCTGAAGATTTACTCTTTCCTGACTGATCGCCCTGTAGAAATTCAACATGCAATAGCGTTAATAATTTTGAAATATAGAACAAAAAACAACTTCTGATCCAAATAAACCTGATGAATATTGTTTTACAGCTGGAAATATTTCGAATTTATGCAGTACATTATAAATGCAACAGGTTAGTATGCAGCTAGCATTAACAAAGTTATAACCAATAAAATGAACTCAGTTCTGCGTATAATTCAATACAGTTGTGCCAACGAAGAGAATGAATTAGTGGTTTCGTGTTAATTGGACTGCGAAGTTAGAGCAATTGTCTGTTAGAATGTCTGATGGATTGTTGAGTGCTCGACCTTCAGATAAACTCATTGTGATATGTAGGCACGAAGAAAATCAAATCACTTCAAGAATTGGAGTGGTAAATTGGCTAAATTATCAGAATTCGATGACAATCAGTCGATAAATATATGCCGTATAGAATTCGTAGCCCCTCACATATTGATTTTTTCCCGATTTGAGTTTTTCCCGATAATGTCTTAAAACACTAGGATGAAAACACTGATTGAAGTAGATTGAAGAAATGGGGTTTCAGAATCGATTCTGTCCTTGCGGCTATCCGTAGATACTATATCTTAAGAACGGAAAGAGCTAGCAAATTGAAACTTTCAGGGCAGGTTATGCATCAAAATGCGATATGGTTGAGTTCGTTGATGGACCAACTTCGCGAAACGTTCTTGGGATTAAACTCATTTGAATTTTTCAGGTTATTTTCTTAATATTTCCGGAGCTGCCTTTGCGATCGGGTTGAAACTTGAAACGGCCTACCGTAATCACAATATCCGAAAGAAACCATTTAGAAACCCGATATTTGTAGAGTAGGTTTGGACCTTAATTAAGAAGGTCGAATCCGTGAATTGGTAAAATCCAACAAATGATTCAGCAGATATACCCATTCAAAATTTTATCTTCCTAATATTTCCAAAAATACAAATTAAATCGAATTGGAATCCAGTAATTTATCGAGAAATGGCAATTCGAAGATCCAGGCAGAATTGAGTGAGGATAATCTGATCAGAATATTGATTATTTGAAAAAAAATTTGAATTTTTGTTCATAACAAAAATTTTGCACAAAGTTGTTCATGAGCATTTTCAAAGTAACTATCAAGTTTCATCATGATCAGTATTTTTTTGAGTAATTCCGAAAAAAACAACGATATCGAGAAAAAACCACGAAATTTGACATAATTTTTCCCAATATCTCCGAAAATATTGACCATATCGAATTGAAATTTGGTACACTGCTGTGAAATATGAAGCTCTAGGTTGAAGCGAATTTTTTTAATGAGTTGAATAGTTCAACGTGCGGGATAAAATACTCTGATTCGAATTGCGGAATTTCTGCTTTCTTCAAATATTTAAAGTCAATTTCGAAATTTCAATGAACAGGGTGTTGAATCTCAGGTTGAAAACATTCCCATATTATTCTGATACAGACCTGGAATTTTTCAATTATTTGAATACAATTCGATTGACCTGGTACCTATTCTTGAATCGAAGAAGACAGCAGAAAATGGCGTGTCGACGCTTTTGTCAAGGAAACGCTGAATATTCCTGATGGAACGATAGAGAAAGTTTATTCCATCACATTCAAGAATAGGGTCCCAGTATGAGTTAACTATACCTTTTAAACATGAATGGATTATACTGGGTGGTTCCAAGATTTTGAGCAATTGAAAATATTGGTGAACACAAGGAACACCCTGTATCTTGGATATGGAATTGATGAGCTCTACCTCAGGTTACCATATGTTCATTTACCAATGAAACATCCTGTAGAAATGCAATTTAGTGCAAATTTTTGGCAGGAGGGTCTTTATAGGGAATATTCGAAAAAAATATGTCAAACTACCACTCCACTTTAGTGCTTTTCTAGAATTTTTCTGATTTCTGCTGAAACGTGTGAATTCTGAAGACATATCGTCTCGTTGTCAAGGTTGCCAAATACTCAAGATTTAATTTAACAAGTTCATTTTCCCCTCCGGTCTCCTCCATTACATCAAAACCAACTGACGAACGTGGTTACAATATCACAAGCCCAAGCTTTTCTGTAGGATATGATAAAAATTTCATATAATGTTAACACGCAATCTCGAATGACACCACAGCCCCTCGGTACAGTAACGAAATTTAATTGCCATATACTCGCATTCCATGAAAAGGTACTCTTTTCGAAAGGAAAACACATCAGGGTATTCATAAAGGGGGTCATACACGTGGCGACAAGCTTCATTTAAAGAACGAAAAATATGTCATTTTCCAATCGTGAGTGGGTAAAATACGGCCAAATCATTTCGCGGTGTTCAATTCAGAATTTTATTATCCCAATATTTTCAAAATTAAAGATGCAATCGAAGTTGAATTTAGTAGAAATGGGGGCATGGACCTTCAATGCGAACTTATCTGGATTTTTAAAAATATGACTTGAAAAAGTTCGTAATTCATATCGACAGAGAAAAATTTTGCTAGTTTTTACGCGCATGTTCGAGGGGAACAGTGTGCTATCGTTTTGTCCAAATGTCTGTAATTTTCGATGATTGAGCCGAAAATGGTCTCAGACGACTAGATTGGACTCACTGATGATGAATACGGTGTCAAAATCGATTCTGTCCGGCCGGCCGTGGACACGATAACTGTAGAACGGAGTGAGCTAGCGACTTTCAGGATAAGTAACGCATTGGAATGCCGCGGTTTAGTTCGTAAATGGGGCAAATCAATCGAACAATTTCGGAGTTATAGCCACTTAAAATTTTGGAGTTATTTATTTTTTATTTCAGAAACAACTCGAGCCAGTGGATTCAAACTTGGATATTAGGTGGAGTATAACGACGCGCAACTTTGAGCCAAATTTTGTCAGAATCATACTGTCACTAAATTGAAAAAAAAATTTTTCAAAATTTTTTTTTTGGAAACTGTTCATCATATCCAAAAAAAATTCCACTCGGACTTTGAGTTTCATATCTCACAGCAGTGTACCAAATTTCAGTTCGATACGTTCATGAGTTTCGGAGATATTGGGAAAAAATATGTAAAATTTAGATGTTTCTTCTCGATTTCATTGTTTTTTTCGGTATAACTCAAATACTGATTCAATCCTGCTAAAACTCCGCAGACGGTTTGAAGATGCCGAAAGACAACTTCATGCAAAATTTCGTGATGATCGTGTCATTAGAACAATTTAAAAAAAAAATTTCTGTGATTTTCTTATCATATCATCCTCATTGAATTCTGTATGAACATTCGAACTGTAATTTTACGATGAAGTCCTAGATTTCATCTCAATCTGATCTGCCTAACGGCCGACTGCGTAAACACAATAACTTCTGGAAAAAACGACTTAGAAACTCGATATTTGTAGAGTTGGTTTGGGGCTTAATTACGAAGGTCGAATTCGTGAATGTGTAAAATCCACCCAATGATTCCGTAGATATACCCAGTCAAAATTTTATTTTTCTAATATTTCCAAAAATACAGATTAGATCGAATTGAAATCCAGTAATTTATGGAAAAAAATCTAGAAAAGTACTGCCGTGAAGGCAGCAGCTTTTGCGCGAATGTTCAAATTCGTTGCCGAAGCGTTCATCTACATTGAACATGCGCGCAAAAGCTGCTGCCTTCACGACAGTGCTTTCCTAGATTTTTTTTCACCTATGACCCAATACAAGGTGTGATCAAAAAAACTTCTTATCATTGTTGATGACAACATTGTTCGTTGAATATTTTGGGGTTCAGGATTGGCCGCTTTGTCTCGTTAACAGTGTAGTCGCGGCATCATTGCGGGATTGTGCTTCGCTATGAAATATTAGGCAAGCAGAACGGGGAATTATCGAGCAAACAGTTCGCTGTCTTGAGCAAAGCAATATTTTATCCTTTCAGGGCTTCGTGTCGTTAATTTTCCAGAGAACATAATTCAAATTACAGGAAAATCTTTAGTAACTCGGAGGAAACTCATTGAGAACCCTTGAAAAACGCAAATTTGGAAGCCTAGCGAGTTTTCCATCACACCACCTGATGGGTCTTCCAAAATTTGAATCTGTCAACAGTTGAGCATTGGAGTAAATTATCCAGTTTAAGAGATTGCTGGCCAATTTCTCAGTTTTTTGAATGCATGTTCCAAAATGCAAGAAACTTGATACGGCTGCTCGCATTTCAGAATTTTCTGTAGAAAAACTTTGAATCTTGCTAAAGGCTTTTTCAATAAAAGGTGTTAGTTTGATATTCAAAGAAAAATGCCATTTTTCAATATAAATAGTCGGATGTTTCTTTCATTATAAAGAAGAAGCTATGCCGTTAATAGTGGAAAATAACATCAGGCAAATGACCACCACGATCACGATTACAGGACCATATCCTTTTAATGAAACTTTCCATAACCAAATCGCAATCGCTGCTCTATGTCCTCGATATCATCTTTGAGTTCTTGAATCGACGCTGGGATATTGGCTTATACCTTCTCTTTCATGGTGCCCCACAGGAATAACTCGCAAGGTGTTGAATCACAAGATCTCGGTGACCAATTGTGATCACCTCTTCGCGAGATAACACGGTTCAGAAACTTTTCCCGCGAAAGATCAATGGTTTCGTTGCTTGTGTGGCACGTAGCGCCGTCTTGTTGGAAGTAAACGTTGTCCAGATCAACACCATCCAATTCCGGCCATAAAAAATTATTAATTATCTCTCGATAGCGCAATCCATTCACCGTAACTGTTGCTCCAGCCTCATTTTCGAAAAAGTAAGGTCCAATGACTCCGCTGGACCATAAACCGCACCAAACAGTCACACGTTGAGGATAGGGAGGCTTTTCAACAATAACTCTCAGGTTTTCCGAGCCCCAGATGCGACAATTTTGTTTGTTGACGAAGCCACCGAGGTGGAAATGGGCCTCATCACTTAAGATGGTTTTTCGATGGAATTTCGGATCATTTTCATGCATTTCAAAGACCCAATCAGCAAAGACACGACGTTGTTGATGATCGACCGGCTTGAGTTCTTGTGTAACTTTATAAGCCTTAAGACCCAAATCTTTATGCAGAATACGGTGTAATGACGTTTGTGGAATGCCCAATTCCAAAGAACGACGAGGAATGGACGAACCTGGGTTTCCTTCAACACTTTCGGCTACAGCAGCAATATTCGCGACTGTTCTTGAGTGACGTGTACGGGTTTTATTCTTCACATCACTAACTTGTCCCATCAGCTCGAATTTTTCCACCAATATCTTTATTGCGGCCCGACAAGGTGCTTCATGACGACAACATGTTCGAGTTTTAATAACCGTCCCGGCCAAATTTTCACCATTTTTATAGTGAATTTTAATAATTTCAATGCGTTGTTGAAGCTTGTATCGTTCCATTTTTATTAATGGCGTAGTTTCTACATGTCAAATGTCATAAAATGACAGCTTTAAAAGTGACATCTACCGAAATAGCGGGCTATTCAAAATAACATCTCTTATTGGAAAACCCTTTATAATATTTACTAGCCGATTTTGGCGAACATTCTTAAAAATTGTTTCATTCCACTGTCAAACTTCTCACTTGTGGTACTCGCCTCGATGAAACTGTGATAAACCTCGCTGAAGAATTTGCACATTAAGCTGGGAAAATAATAAACCTTCGTGTAAAATTGGCAGCGTTTTTCTGCAGAACTTGGAAAATATTAATTTTGCCAACATGTGTGTTCAATACGACGGTCTCACGTTCCATACAGCCGGTGAAACAATTCAATTACTGCATGAGACCTTTTCTGATCGTACACTGTCTTCTATCAGAGATTACAATTTATCTCCTAGATCGTGTCATTCAACACAATTATATTTTTTTGTATGGAGATATTCTAAGTCGAATGTATATGTCAACAAACCCAGAACCATCCAAGAATTACTAGAGGAAATTGAACGCATTAACCAAATTGACCTACAATTATGATAAACGGTGATGAAAAAATTCGATGACAAACTGCAAAAATTCGGGCAAATCCGTGGACGCCGTTTGCCTGATATCTTATCCTGTAAAAACACTGCAAATTTTACAAAAAGGTTTATTATTTTCTCAGTTAAATAACCCAATATACCATTGATAACTTAAACAACTTAGAACCGAATGCTATGATTCATTTTGGACATTATTGGAAATTTGCAGCGTTTTTCTTTATGACTCAGGAACCACTAGTCGGAAATCATCTGGGTAAAATTTTTTAGGTTCAGTTATGCAGCAGTAATCAACGTTTGAAATTTCATGAAAATTGGGTGATAAATTTTCGAGAAATAATATTTTTTCCCCTTGACCCCTCATTTAGAGCCCTTAGGGTACACCGATCTTGCTAGAAAGCTTGGAGGATCAACCCCGAGTGACACACGATTTTTCCACCAAGTTTCAAGAATTTCCGTTCAGTACTTCCAGAGAAAAGCCCCGGACAACGGACGGCGGACGGACGGATTTTTTTTATTCGGTTATTCAAATCTACATACTCCAAAACGTAAACTGTGAAATTTCCAGGGGGGGTTAAAATTTTTTTTTTGGTTGGTCGATCACTAAGGTTTATCATTTGATTTTATCAAATAATAAACCAAACCCTATCTGCTTCAGCTGTGATTTCGATTCAATTGAAATTAAATTCAATTCAAAATACTCCTTAACTCTTGGTCAAGAATCGAACTAGAGGTACAAACTTTCTCAAATTTCAAGGAAAAATAAGTGTCTTGAGATCAAATAGTAATACGTCATAAAGTTAGATGGAGTTCTTACATTTCGTCGAAACGGCATTAAAGAGTTTGACTACACAGCCACATTCAAGTTTCATAAAACCTCATGAAAATATCAAGGTCAATCACCTGCCTACGGTTTGCATGCCGCAACGATGCCAATAGCAGCGGGAAATATTCGAATGCGTGAAATTTTGTAGATCTCGACAATAATAAGAGGAAACGGGGTGACGTTTAGCAAGATTCAGTGATAATTTTTTGGAATATTTTTTTTGGATATGCTTAATTGTTTTTTGAGAATGCGCGATTTTATTTATTTTTCCATTATCACTCGATTTCAATTTTATTTTCTCAAAAATGCTTGCAAATAAAAAGTGGCAATAATGCGCATTTTTGCAAATTTTTTTCAACCATTTGCATGTGGTCTCCAAGTGTTTCCAATAATATACGCGGTAGGTTCTGTACTCTTTCAAGATCGAAAGTTGGGCGATTCAAACCTTGTCTTAATTTTGTATCATACTGCTTCGGAGCAAACAATACCACGTGCTGTTGAATTACGACTAGGGAACACAGCCACAATCAAGATTCATTAAACCTCGTTAATCTCAAGCCGCGTAAAATCTCAGAATTCGGAAAAATTTCGACGTTTATAGAAGGAAATGGGGTGTCGTTCTGAGGTGTTAGTGAGTATTTTTTGGAGGTTTTTCTTGGGATGTACTTAATTCTTTTGTGAGAATGCGCAATGCCGAAGGGTTTTCCATTAAGAGGTATAATTTTGAATAGCCCGCTATTTCGGTAGATGTCACTTTTGAAGCTGTTATTTTTTGACATTTGACAAGTAGAAACTATGCCATTAATAAAAATGAAACGATACACGCTTCAACAACGCATTGAAATCTTTAAAATTCACTATGAAAATGGTGAAAATTTGGCAGAGATGGTTCGTAAACCTCGAACATTTTTGGGTCGTCGTGAAGCACCTTGTCGGACCGCAATAAAGAAATTAGTGGAAAAATTCGAGCTGTTGGGACAAGTTAGTGATGTGATGAATAAAACCTGTGCACGTGGCTCAAGAACAGTCGAGAGTATTGCTGCTGTAGCCGAAAGTGTTGAAGAAAACCCAGGTTTGTTCATTCCTCGTCGTTCTTTGGAATTAGGCATTCCACAAACGTCATTACACCATATTATGCATAAAGATTTGGGTCTTAAGGCTTATAAAGTTCAGTTAACACAAGAACTCAAGCCGGCTGATCATCAACAACGTCGTGTCTTTGCTGATTGGGTCGTTGAAATGCATGAAAATGATCCAGAATTCTATCGAAAAATCATCATGAGTGATGAGGCCCATTTCCACCTCGGTGGCTTCGTCAACAAGCAAAATCTGGGGCTCGGAAAACCCGAGAGTTATAGTAGAAAAGGCTCTTTATCCTCAACGTGTGACTGTTTGGTGCGGTTTATGGCCCGGCGGAGTCATTGGACCATACTTTTTCGAAAATGAGGCTGGAGCAACAGTTACGGTGAATGGATTGCGCTATCGAGAGATGATTAATGATTTTGTATGGCCGGGATTGGATGGTATTGATCTGGACAACGTTCACTTTCAACAAGACGGCGCTACGTGTCACACAAGCAACGAAACCATTGATCATTCGCGGGAAAAGTTTCCGAACCGTGTTATCTCCCGAAGAGGTGATCACAATTGGCCACCGAAATCTTGTGATTTAACACCTTGCGACTTCTTCTTTTGGGGCCACGTGAAAAAGAACGTCTCCGCCAATAGCCCAGCGTCGATTCAAGACCTCAAAGATGGTATTCGTGAGGCTATCGAAGACATAGGGCAGCCACTTTGCGATTTGGTTATGGAAAATTTCATTAAAAGGAAAAGGTCCTGTAAGCGTGGTCGTGGTGGTCATTTGCCTGATGTTATTTTCCACTATTAAAGGCATAGCTTCTTCTTTATAATGAAATAAACATACTATCATTCATATTGAAAAATGGCATTTTTCTTTGAATATCAAAATAACACCTCTTATTGGAAAATCCTTTAGTTATTTTTCCATTTTTCACTCCAATTCAGTTTTAATTTTCTTGAAAATTCTTGAATGTAAAAAAGTGGCATCTTTGCGCATTCTTACGATTTTTTATACCGTTTGCACCATCCAAATTTTTCGAAAAAACTAACTCTGGCCTCACCCCGTTTTTTTCGAGGTACTTTTTGCTCTTAAGCCTATTTTATTGTGAAGAAAAGCAATAACAATTCCTCATTGAATTCAAAATACTCCTGGTCAAGAAATCGAATTACGGGAACAAACTTCCTCAATCATTTCCAGCCAATTTTCAGCGTGGTGAGAAAACTGGATTCAAATCTTATTCAACTTCTTAGATTTCTGAGTAGATGCGAAACAACACAGGCGAAAGACGATGAAAGTGGAAGCGAATCTTTTATATTTGAATTTCACTAGACATGTTTTTGCTTTCTAGTTTATTAAACTTTCATGAGATACTTATAGAGCCGAATATAAATATAACAATATTATTCCGTATAGATGAGTGTTGGCTCTTGATCTCATTTGAATATTGAGTTGTATCAACATTATGTAATTGATTTTTGTATGATAACTCGATTCCTGTGAATTCTGTAATATTTTCATTACTCTCCCTCCAGTTTTATCGAAATCAATGTTGTTTAAGACAAAAGTGTGTTTGCAAATATTCAAATTTTTGAGTCAATAGACGACTTCGGCCCAAGTTGCCAACCCACAATTTTCTTCACAAATTAACTATATCTGGGGAACGGGAATTTCAGGACCAATTCTACATGATAAGGTTCGCGTTATTTATAAATATCCGTAAAAGATGCCTCGACTCGTCAAACAAGATAATTCCTTCCAAATATAGGTTTTTGTTAGGCTGAAATTAAAGTTGGGATTTCTGATTTCATGTTAATAGTGTCAAGTTTATAAGGGAAATGTTCCGCAAATCAACTTGGTTTTTTCGGTTGCCGGTTTTCCGTTCTGTAAATATGAAATATTCGGTTGGTTCCTGAGATGAAAAGTTTATTACCGAATTTGATTGATGAAAAAGCAATCTTTCTGTCACCAGAACATAGACATATTGAGCCTATGCACCGAAACGACAATCAATGTTTTATGGTAATATATCCATAGTATTGAACAATTTTTATTCACCTTATGATCCATAGACCATACCTAGTAATTTTTCCATTGTTGATTGTTGTCTCTTCCATGTTCTATGGATCATAAAGTAAATAAACATTTTTCTTTGCTATGGATATGTTACGGAATGGAAAACCGGCAACCGAAATAACCAAGCTGATTTGCGGAACAAATCCTATAAAAATTTGACACTATTAACATGAAATCAGGAATCCCAACTTGAATTTCAGCCAATCAGAGATTATCTAAACAAAACCCTATATTTGGAAGGAATTATGTTGTCTGAAGAGCCGAGGCATCTTTTACAGATATTTATAAATAACGCAAACCTTATCATGTCGAATTTGAACTGAAATTCCCGTTCCCCAGTGATAGTAAATTTGTGAAGTAAATTGTGGGTTGGCAACTTGGGCCGAAGTCATTTATTCAGACATGCAGAAACTGGATATACTGCTACAAGTAATCAAATGACAATCAAGTTGAACTTGCCTTATATTAATGTTGCCACTTCGCGATAAACATGGTGTGGAGTATTTCTTACAAATATGATAATCAATCAATATTGAATTTTGCTTTTTGAGAGAAAACAAAAACTATCTCGGCCCACTTAGTATTTCAATAATCTCAAACTGTAATATCCTAAAAAATGCAGAAAACTTTGATCGCAAATTTCTCAAAAGAGTAAGGAATTATAATATGAGGCAAGAATATATTTTCCAACAGAAATATTGCCTCAAATTCTACTCATCTTCGTTTCATTCGAATCAAAAAAAAATTTTACATGTTATATTGGCTATACGTTAAGCGCTCTATGAGCTTCATTGAAACTTTTTACATGTTTCGATTCTTCTACTGAATAAAACCTCCCATGTCATTTCCCATGTTGTCAGTACCAAAAAAATGATATTAATTACAGAAATCTCACAATTCTCGTGAAAAAGTTTCCTCACCCTGTATCTGGTTATGTAACAAAAGCTGTTAGGAAATTAATTATCATTAAGTTTGATGCAGTTATGGAATTTCCTTTCACTTTGAATCATCTCGTATGAAAATCTGAACTCGAATATTTTTGTTAATTAAATCCATCTCAATGTCGTCAAAAATTGCCCACTGAGCAAATCACAATATGCTCAAATTATTTGTTCAAGTGTATTTTTTCAGTTAGGGATCAATATTTTAATCGAATGCGTACTTACGATGTGACTAGAAGTTTATTTTTTACAGCCTGTATAACCAATGAGGACTTCGACAGAAACTCAAGGGGTCTGTTATTTTCAAGCAGAAGAATGTCGACTATTTTCACACAAACTTTCACAGACTTCGAGAATACGTAACTATTAATGATTACTTGCCTGATCTACGGGGTCAATGTTATTTTGGACATCTTCTCTTTTGACAATTGACTTAGCTTCGGCCATACAGTCCATCAGCATCAAGCACCCAACAGCCACCGCCAAAATCCAAGTGGTTTGCCTCATGTTTCTATAAAAAAATATATTTTCAATGAATTTGCCATGAAAGTGGCAACACCACAGAGCTGAAAATATAAGGATATGATAAAGCACAGGTACCCTCCCGAAAAACAAAATAGTACTTCCCATTCTCCCTAAAAGTCAAGTCGCCATCGACTGTGGCGCACCCTGTATGTCAATACGAACATTCATTTTCCGAAAATTTACGAAAATACAGATTTAATTAGATTGAAATTCAGTACTTGATTGCGAAATCACGGCTTGAGGGTTCATGCAAGTCTTCGTGAGTATCGTACAAGTAGAAAGGGTAACTATTTTCACCAGGAGAAATTAAGCTGCTTGGAGCTGCGTCAACACATGGATAGGCGATCACTCTGGCTTCAAATTCGATCGAGCTCATAGAAGCTACTGACATCTCGTTAAGGATTATCATTAATTTTCTAGACATTTCTGAAGCGAAATCACGAGAGATACCATCGGATACTTATTTAACAATACCTGTATATAAAATATTTGAAATAAATAGAACTACTGTGTTGAACCCTTCACATTATCTTTCGATTATGATATCTCATGATTTTTTTTTCAACACTCCATTTGTGAAAGCAAGAAGAAGACGTGGAACTGCGGGCAATATTGTTCTATGCACAAGCATATGACGAGCTAGTCAGAGTTTTTCCGATAGAACCAAGTGGTGAGACTATGAATATAGTGGAAAATAGATGCTATCGATGATTTTGAATCGTAAGATTAATAGGAACACTGTGCCTAGAATTGAGTTCCATTATATTCTCTATTGAGTATCGATTAAAACTTATTTTGGAAGGATTTTGCATCATTTCTTAAGTTTTCTCTGTTTTCCCGCCCAATATCTGGAACAGAAATATTAAAAATTAAATAAAATAGTTTTGCAATAGAAAACACCCTTCAGATTCTTGGTAAACAGTTTGCCCAATGAACAAAACAGGAATAATATAAACGATAAACAAAGCAAACTGTTACGTTTCAAAGTACAAATCAGACTATTTCATCATACAAACGAGAACATTTTTAGAATCATGTTTCTGCGATTTTTAGTTTTGAGACTTTTGTTTTGATAGATTTGAACAGAACAAAAATGGTGATGTCTGATTCACGATTCAGATAATTTCAAAGAAAAATTAGAGAGTCCTCTCGACTTTTGTTAAATGAAGATAGTACTTTTGCTCATTGTTCTGTAGAAATGGACTCTGTTTGGCTGAGTTTACTTAGAAAAAAGGTAGGATTAAAAAACTTCCAAACCAAATGGATCATCAGAAAGATGTCAATTTGACAAAATTCTCGAAAAAAATCGAAGGAAAATAATTCTAAGAATCTTCTATTTTGTCAGAATGGTACCCTGAAACGTTACAGTTCGTTTTGTTCGTCGTTTGTATTATTCCTGTATTGTTCATTAGGCAATCTGTTTTACAAGAAACTGCACTTGACAAAAAGTTCAATCCTGCAATCCGCATGGGTGTTTTCCATAAAAAAACAGTTTTTATTGAATTTTAATAGTTCGATTTCAGATATTGGGGGTGAAAACCCAGAAAAACCTAAAAAATGATATATTCCTCATGTTGCCTATTTCTCAACTTAATTCAATTTTTATTTTCTCATTCATGGTTCAATAACGATGAAGTATATCGAAAAATCGAGGATTTCAAATATTTATAAACATTCACTGACCCACGTATATTTACCGCCATGTGAATTCAATAAATCTCTTGGAATATTTAGCCGCAATCACATCCATATCCTTCATTCAGAAAAATCCGGATCCATTGTATTGAAATCCTGCTTTAAATCCGAATCATTCATTCGAACTTCGAATAAGAGAGGGTTCAAAGAGAATTAAACGATCGATATTCCAAATCTAAATGTATTTTAACGAGTATAAATGCCCTCACACGAACTTTCTACATTATTGTGAAAAACTCAGCGGAGACATAGAAAGCGTTCTTAGGAATATCGGGAAAATTCGACAGGAAACGGTTTAGTTCGAAGAGAAAATGACATCCTTTTTCCCAGTTTTCTATCGCGATGGAAGTATACAGTTACAGTATATTTTTCGATTGTGCTGTAATGAAACATAAACCGGGTATTTGCTTTATTTACATCTCAAAAGAACGTGGAATGATCCGAACTTCCTTCGTAATGTAACTGTCATCTCGTTGTTTGCTCAGCCAAAGAGAAATATTTATTAGCCATTCGTATGTAACGACAGGGTATGAAGGAAGGGTGATGCAATATATGAGACGCCGTTTGGGACAAAAATATGTGCCAATGTATTTATTATCGAGTTATCATATTTATTTATGTATCTGTTGCACCAATATTAATATTCTGTAAAAAGATATATTCATATGAATGTATATTTAAAAACAACCACAATGTATTCAAGGGTTGGGAGTTTCTACAAAAATCTACGAGAGCACTAACGTGAAGTCAGCAGCTTTTGCTTGCATGTTCACTTTTGGTGATATCCTTTGAAGATGCGCGCAAAAGCTGCTGACTTCACGTCAGTACTTTTACAGATTTTTTCTATTAAGTACTGGATTTCAATACCATCTAATCTGTATTTTTGTGAATTCTGGGAAAATAAAATTTTGAATGGGTATATCTGCGGTATCATTGGGCGGATTTCACTTCCGAAAGAAACAATATAGAGAATCGGTATTTATAGAGTAGGCTTAATTACGACAGCATCTTCGGACTACCTGCCACGTTTCATCATGATTGAATCAGTATTTTTCGAGTTATCCCGAAAAAACAACGATATCGAGGAAAATATAACAAAATGGGTAAAATTCTTTCACATTTTCAGTAATTATAATATTATCGAACTCTTATATTATAGACTGCTAAGAAATATGAAGCTCAAGGTATGAATGACTTGATGTGATGAATATTCTCCAGGAAAAAATGTTTTCGGAAAAAATTTCGAAAATATTTATAGTTCAATTTACTTACAGCACGTTTTCAACAAAATTTCGCAAAATGTTGCAGGTCCCTATGCTCCATCTGACCGCCAAGTTTTCTCGAACTATCAGAGAAGTGAGTTCAAAATTTTAAATAGCTATAACTCCGAAACCGTTCGACCGATTTTGCCCATTAAGAACTTAACCCTCAACTAATTTCGAAGTGCAATCAATCCTGAAATTTTCAAGTCCATAGGACTCTTCGTACGCCCGTAATCGAGCCTACGGACGGACGGCTGGCCGGATAGAATCGATTTTATCCCCGGATTCGTCATCAGTGGGTCCTTTGAAACCAATTTCAGCTCAAATTTCGAAAATCACAGCACGCTGCTCCCCTAAAACCTGCGCGCAACAATGCGAGATCTACGACCGGTTTCAAAAAAACTTTGAGTTCCCGATCAAGGGCTAGATTGTCACTCAACCGTAAATTCTGTGCTCGATTTCAGTTCATTTTCAACCCAACCATCGAATGTAAACCTCAATTAACGAATTGATCGGACATCAAAAGTTTTGTGAAACCGACGGCTAATATATTCATAATTTCGATCTGTTGAACAATGCTTGGAGATGGCGGGTCGAAATCACGCCTACTGTTTCCAACAATCCAGCAAGCCAAGTTAGAAAGAGCTCGAAAATATTGAAAATTATTGCAGATGTTGAAACGATGTGTCAATATTTATTGTTTTCCTCGAAAATTTGAAAAGTGATTTTCGTAGTAAACTCTGCATTTTCAAACTAGTTACTGAGTTTCATCAAGATTGGATCAGTATTTGCTGAGTTAGTAAGGAAATATCAACGGAGCCCTAATTTCTTAAAGTTTTATAAATCGAGGAGTCTACTTTAACCAGAAAACCGCTTGAAGTAAAATGAAACTGGTTAATGTAGAATACTTCACACCATAATTGATTTTTGGAACTTTCAGCCGGTGCCGAATCTGGAAAAAATGGAAAATGGAAAAGGTATTTGATGATAGCAATCTAGGGTTAAAATTGAGGTACAACTTGGAGGCTCAACCTGTATATCTCTATTCCATTCTGCTGAAGACCCTTGTAGTACAAAACAACGATAATGAACGATAAGCAGAAACTAATATACATTCCTCGTGGTCCTCAAATGCAATAATTTCACTGAGCATGTATAGATTTCCCGAATATATTCAGGAATTTCTCTTGTAATAATTCGAGAAATCATGCAGGGAAGATTGCCTTATCATTCATGTGAAGATTATGAATGTCTAGTTATTCGATTTCGCATTTCGGAGAAAATCTACCAATTTAGTAGGAATATTCCATTGTTGATTTCAGCCTTTTGAGTGGCAAAACAACCAACTGAAATCGATATACGAGAAGGTACCAGTTAGTTCTCAGCAATGAATGCCTCTTATATGTCTTTTGACTTGTACTCATACATTTCGCTTGCATGTCCTAGGATTCAGAGGAGTAGCGTGCTACCGTTTTGTCCTTATGTCTGTTTTTCCGAAAATGGTTTTAAACGACTAGGTTGAACTCACTGATGACGAATCCGGTGTCAGTATCGTTTCTGTCCTGCCAGCCGGCCGGCAGTACACAGGATTACAATCGTACGGAGTATTCTATCGACGTGGAAACCTACAGGGAAGATTCAAATTCAACATATTTAATGGGCGAAATCGGCCAGACGGTTTTGGAGTTATAGCTATCTGAACTTTTGAGGTTATTTTCCTAAAATCTCAGGAACTATAGAAGCGATTGGATATTACTTTGGCAGTTGGTTGGAGCATACCGGCATACGTTTTGTTGCGTAATTAGGCCAAGACCGTATAGTCAGTAACTCACAAAAAAAATTATTTTGAATTAATTTTTTTTTTAATTTTTTCGGAATTTTTTTTCCTAACGTTATATTTCACAGCAGTGTAACAAATTTCGGTTCGATGTGATTGTATTTTGGGTACATCGGGAAAAAAAATTAAATTTTTTCCCCGGTATCGTTCTTTTTTTCGCCTCAAGAAGTACTGAAGCCGTCATAATGAAACTTAGTACCTAGCTTAAAAACGCGAATACACAACTCTGTGCCAAATTTCGTGATGATCGTTTCATTAGAACAATTTGAAAAAATTATTTTTTTCGGTATTCTGCCATCTTCTGATCATATTATCCTCACGAAATTCTATCTTGAAGCTGTCGTTCTGCAATCAATTACTGGATATACATTCGATCATATCTGTATTCATGGAAATTGGGGAGATTTAACCCTTTCACGAATTCGGTTCTCGTTATAAAGTTCCAAACCTAATCTACAAATATTGAGTTTCTCAGATGTTTCTTTGGCAAATTATTGTTTTTATAATTGACTTTGTGGTGGCTAGCTTTTGTTGTTCGACAGTTATCAATAAATGAACAGACAACCATAGAATTCAATTCGACTTTTTACATGGGGTTTTCGAATCTTATCGTCCGAAAATTTTCTTTTTTTTTCTTCCAGATTTTTTGTAGTTATAAATTGGAGAAAAATAATGTTCCAATGGAAAAGATGTCATACATTATGAATATGTCAGCTTATTATTTTCACAAATTCCAAATTTACCACACTTATATTGGGAGACAGAGTTGTTGTCTGCGGTTTTAATCGGTGTTCTTGAATCATACATAAAAATTAATGGTACCATGTTCACATTTCCTTTGCTTATATTGCGATTTATTGACACATGCTTTATTGTTGATACTCTAAAGAATGTTATTCTCATTCTTAAAGGAATATATATGTATACAGGGTGTTTCATGATAAAGTGGTCGAATATATATAGCCGTATGAATGACATCGAGAAAGTCATTTTTGCCTTATGACATATACCCCGTTTTCGAAGCATAAGCGTGATACAGGGTGTTTAATGTCAACTTTGAGCAATATTCCGATAATTGTGGTCAGTTATGCGTGACCTTTTGAACAACGGTTTTTGGTCACATCCTAGTATTTTTTGGTGGTCAATTCAATTGTTGTGTAGAATTGGAGAAAATATATTTCAAAGTTACGGAAAACCTACCAAGTTGGTATTTTTTGTTTTCGACTGCCAAATTGGATATCATTATTTAAATGTACTCAATTTTCTAAGATTTTCAGTGAAAAAATTTTTCCAAAATTCAAACTCAACTTTTTTTTACATGTCCACAGTGAAAAAAAAATTCCTCCCAAAATTGTTGAAATCTTTTGGGGTTGAACCTTTCTTCATTCTGAACACTGGTGTGAAAAAAGAATGAAAAAATATCCATTGGTTTTCGTTTTATAGCCTTCCAAACATTCCACTCGGAGTACTTAAATAATTTTTATTCGAGAAACTGGTGGCCCTACGGAGGCAAAAATTTGGCTAATGGGTCCACAGAATGACCCGCATAAAAATATGAATTTATCAAAAGAAAAATTTAAAAAAATACTTCGATGTGATTCGAACTCGCTTCACTTAGGGTCGCGTATAAATTGGATTTATTCTGATTATAATGACGTCCGTTACCAAGCAACGGTAGTTCATCGAATTTGACCCTATTTTCCGAATGCGATGAGAGTTCGATTTCTACCATAGTTTTTTTGAAAAAAATTTTTCTTTTGGTAAATTCATATTTCTATGCGGGTCATTCTGGGGACCCATTAGCAAATGAATGAAGAATGAAGAAAAGTTCACCCTCAAAAGATTTCAACAATTTTGGGTGAATTTTTTTTTTCGCTGAAGACATGTAAAAAAAAAAGTTGAGTTTGAATTTTGGAAAATTGAATACATTGAAATATTGCTATCCAATTTGGCAATCGAAAACAAAAAATTCCAACTTTGTAGGTTTTCCGCCATTTTGAAATATTTTTTCTCGAATTCTACACAACAATTGAATTGACCACCAAAAATACTAAGATGTGACCAAAAACCGTTATTTAAAAGGTCACGCATAACTCACCACAATTATCGGAATATTGCTCAAAGTTGACATTAAACACCCTGCATCTCGCTTATGCTTCGAAAACGGGGCATGCGTCATAAGGCAAAAATGACTTTCCCAATGTCATCTATACGGCTATATATGTTTGACCAGTTTATGATGAAACACCCTGTATATTGGCTATATAAAGTTCTAGAGTCACGGTAATTCTGAATCAATAATGACAAATGCAATTCGACCCGTATCTTCATCTGTAAACAATGAAACAACAAAACAACACGTTATTCACTTGACTCTCGTTAAGCTCACTCAATAATCTAGATTCTTGGTACTGATGAGCATTTCCCTCATGAGAATTTCCAAGAAACGAAGCTAAACAATCCACATGGGATGGTAACAATCAGGTAACAAGATATCTCTCGTGATTTCTTTGATTCCTAATAGTTGGAACACACCTCACCAATCCCGAAGATATTCACTTCAACTAGCTGTATGGCCATTTTACTCCTTTTCTTCTTGTATGACAATTTAATAGGATTTTGTCCCTGAAGGTCCGGATTACGTCTATGTAATGACGTACTTTTATCCGATTCCTGTGAACCTGGAGGAAACAATGTTCATTTGTACGGGATCAGGTTTGATCGTATTACAAACATGAAATGGGGTGTTGTTTCGGTAAGAAGATCGTTTCGAGACAGTAGTCGTGGGTTTCGAATTCTAACGAAGAGGATTATAGAGAAGGTGGAAAAATGACGAATATCGGGGAATATTTAATGTCATATGTTAGACTTCAAGAGAATAATGTTCTTGCACCTTCTTGTGAGAAAATATAGGATCTGAATTTGACCCATAGCATGAGCTTTGTTGACTTTGAGGCCCACTGTGGTCCATACCTCATTAACGTAAACCTAATCCAAAATGAAGATACCCTCAAATTGCTTGAGCAGATTTTTCAATGTGGCATGAGCTGTGTGGCACGTAGCGCCATCCTCAATCAAACCACTATCCTAAACAGTGACATGATTGAACAATGACAGATTGGAGGTTCGTACAGAATTTCGTGAGAACCATATGGTTAGTAGACTGCAAAATATAAAATATTAGAACTCTTATTTGCGCGCATGTTTAGCGTGCTATCGTTTCGTCTAAATGTCTGGAATTTTCGATGATTGAGCCGAAAATGGTCTCGACTAGGTTGGTCTCCCTGATGACGAATCCTATGTCGAAATCGATTCTGTCCAGCCGGCCGTCCGGCCGGCCGTGGACACGATAATTCGTTAATAGGCCAAATCGGCTGAATAGTTTTGGAGTTATAGCAATTGAAATTTTAAGGTTTTTTCCCTCATATTTCAGAAACGACTGAAGCGATTTGATTGAAACTTGGCAGTTACTTGGAGCATAATGACGCGCAACTTTGAACATAATTCCATTGAAATCATATGGTCACCCAATTTAAAAAAAAATTGTTTTGAAAATTTTATCCGAAAATTTTTTTTTTTCTGAAACCATTGTTCATATTCGAGAACAATTCGAGTTATACCTCGAGCTTCATATTCCACAGCGGTGTACCTCATTTCAGTTCGATACGGCTATTAGTTCTTGAGATATTAGGAAAAAATACAGGTGTAGAATTTCGTGGTTTTCTTCTCGATATCGTTGCTTTTTCGGTATAACTCAAGAAATATTGATTTTAAATATTCAATATTCTGTGATCTTCTCGTCATATTATCCTCATTAAATTTTGTATAAACCCTCGAACTGTTATTTTTTGATAATGTACTGGATTTCAATTGGATCTAATCTGTTTTTCCGGAAATATTGGGAAAATAAAATTTTGAATTGGTATATCTGCGGAATCATTGGGTGGATTTTACCCATTCACGAATTCGGCCTCCGTAATTAATTCCCCGAAAATAAATTTTGTATCAAATGAAAATCTAACATTACCAAGTTTCAATTCAATCTGGTCGGTATTTCTTACATTGTTGATGGAGATGGCTATAGCTTTGAAATCCCTGGGTAGACTAAGTTCAAATTCTCTATTTCATTAACGAAATATCCCCGTGCATTAGGATACGAAGCCCATAGAAGGAATTTTTCTAGTCTTTAAGTTTTCCCCTTCGAAAGCTACCATATTAACGGGAGGCCAGACGAACAGAATTGAATTCGACCACGCATTCTTCTTCAACTCTTTCGGCTTAAAATTCGAAAATCTGTCAGAATGAAATCGTCCGGCTTCCATAGAACAATAGCGTGAAAAATTGAGGATTCCTGAAAAATGTTTGGGGAATGATTTGTCCCTAACTTATGGTTCAATCAGGTTCATCATCCTGCCAGTAGAATCATGCACTACAAAAGCCAAATCCCTGGATTTTCCGCCCTTAAATCAAATAAATTTGAACAAGCCTTTGTCACTCATTTTTGGTCGGAAAACACTGACGCGCATTCGTTTCACGCCTTACAAGGATTACGCGAAATTCTGTCCCAACCATGAATAATGACTCTATTTCTAATGGCTAATGGCGATCATAAACAAGAAAAAAAAATAATTTATGACATTATGGTGTCCATTATAAATAACCACGATGTTGAAATTACTATTACTGAAGGATTCTGAACACCTCTTCTATTTCATAACCCAATTTTTTATGTGTGGCGCGCATTAGCGACATTGCTTCTTGATGTCGAAACTGTTGATATTTTGTTTCGGTGTGTAAATTTCCGATTTTAGTCGTTCTGGGAAACAGTAGCGTTCGTTTTGCCCAGATGTCTGTAATCTTCGAATTTTGAGCCAGATATTTCATCCGTCTGGGCACAGATAATTTTCGTAGAGACTGAACTAGAGACTTGGAAGCTTCAGGGGGGGATTGAAGTCGGAGTATTTCGAATGCGCTGATTTTTCCTATTATTCAAAAAAAAATTCTTCATGAAATTGAAAATCCCATAATCTGTTTCCATGATTGCCGCTCAAACTGAGCACCTTCAAACAAACATTGAAATTTCGGAAATAACACAGATACATTATTTTATGGGTATAAATAATTTGGTAGATTCTACCAATTAATCAGTTGAGCTCCAAACCTTCTCTGAAAATATCGATTCTCTGTGTCGTTTCTTTCAGATGTTATTTTATTGATGGCCGATCTAAAGGCCGAAATTAAACTCTAATTTTCCGATAGAACAATTCAGAAAGTCGATATACGTAGATTGAGATTGAGAAATTATTGTGAAAGAAGGATACGTGAATGAGTGAGATCCGCCCAACGATTCCGAAAATATACCCATTCCACATTCAATGTTTTCTAATTATATTCTACAGTGCCCGTCAAAATTATGGAACAAATAAATTTTCTCAAAAGGAAAATAGTTGGCAACAAAATCTGATATAGGTCAATTTCTGTTTCACTATTACTAAATTTATATGCATTTTTGATGGATTTTTGTTACACCCTGTATCATCCCTATCCACCCTCTAAATTGTTTGAATAGGGAAATTATGTCATGTGGTACTTTTTTGGCAAGGTCTTTGTATCTTCTTTACAGGCGTGCTGCAATTTTCAAGAAAAAAATTTTTTTGTAAAAATTAGTTAGTTCAAAGTTTTCAGTATATGTGCACTTTGTCATGGCTCCATTTTTTTCTCCATTAAAAGGTTCGTAGGGGTTGAAAGTTGTGCATGAACAAAACTGTCATTTAGTGACAAATTTCATCAGGTACCATCGTCACAAAGTAAATGAGCCATGACAAAGTGCACATACTGGAAACTTCTTTGATGTAACTAATTTTTCCAAAAAAAATGTTTTTCTTGAAAATTTCTGCACGCATGTAGAAGATACGAAGACCTTGCAAAAAAGTACCACATGACCCACTTTCCCTATTCAAAAAATGTAGAGGGTTAATTAGGATGGCACAGGGTGCAACAAAAATCCTTTAAAAATGCATAAAAATTTGGTAAAAGTGATACAAAATTGACCTGTTTCAGGATTTTGTGGCCAAATATTTTTCTTCTGAGAAAATAAATTTGTTCAATAATTTTGACGCGCACTGTATAATAATTGGAAAATGACAGTTTGAAGGTATCATTAGCTCCATAATTTGTTATTTGGTTGCATTCTGTTGAAAATTTAAATTGAATTACTTCGAACATGAAGCCTTCTTTCTGAATATATTTTCATTGAGGAACGGGCATTCGAAAATAACCTGAAGATTTTATACATACTACAGTCATACGAGTCATTAATAACTCAAAGATAACTCTTAAACGAGAGCGAGTGATTATAGCGTGCATATTTTCAATTTTACCGAGTTGATTTGACTTGAAAGGAAGAATCCAAAAAATTTACACTTCGTGGCCAAAGACAACAATACGAAATTTATACAATGGTTTTAGGATGCCAATGGAAAATATAACTCATGAGAATCTACTACAATGTAGTTGTTTTAAGAAAATAACAACATTCTTTTTTAGCTGTCAGAATTACTACCTACGAATCAATATGCAGTATTGAAAATGACATGACTGTTCCCAGAATCTACGAAATGGAAAATTTATGGAAGTTCACGACAGATTCCCCAACATTCTTAAAACAGATTATGAGTGATGTAATTTCCTTTCACCAAATATTAGTCAGTCGTTTATCTGGGAATATGAAACATGTAAAATACTGGAATGCTTCTGTGGAACTCGAAATGTCAGGCTCGTAATAAAAATTTAAACTCACGAGCACTTATTTTAGCAATTCAAGAAGTATACGCTCCATTTTTGTTGAATTTGTGGAAAAATTTGATCTGTTTTTTTACTTCTTCTATTTATGTTCAAACTGCAAAATAGTCTGCCTTAGATACTTAAATATCTTATCAAAAGTTAACCTCATAATTTCCTGAATGATTCTAACCCAAACCAAGTATGACAAATATCAATACTGATTCTCTATTGATTTACATCAACAAAGAAGTTATAACCTAAAAGCAATAAAAGATTCTTCCGCCATTATTCTGCACTTAATTTTTCATCTGTCGCTTGCAAACCGCTTGTTCTCAGAATTGATCACTTTTACTTTCTAAAACGTCTGGAAGTGATTTCTCTACAGAAAGAACGCCTTATAATCAACAAAACAGGTTTCATTTATACCATACCACGGGCAACACTGTCAATAATGTAATTCGAATGTGCGTTGGTCTAATTACATAACCAACTGGACGTTTACTAAAAAATTCAACATATGGAAATTCGAGAAAAATTGAGAATGTGATCAGAACACTCGGTATGGTAGTCTACAGACCCCTCGTCCTAATTCACAGGTCACAGTTTGCACAAACCACAGATTCAAAAATGGCGCCGAAATTGAGCGAAAGACGTGATCATAGAAGAAAAAAAAATCAACTCACACTGTCGTTTTCGATGAACGTCTTGCACGAATGTGATAGCAGATAAAAGCAGTTCTTATTTCAAGAAACTCTATAAGTGGGTCGTACTTCTTCGGCTGGCTTACGATCACTGCCGAGTTGAAAGTAACTGTGTCAAGGAAGGCGTATATTGGACCACATTAAAAGCGAGAGTGGTAGACAGGTTACCACCTCTTTGCTATTTTTTGGGAAAAGTTCAAAAACCCCCGGTGGTACTTGAACTTGAGGATGTTCGTGTACTGAAGAAGAATTGGTTGGGTCAATTTTCGGTAGTTATTGTCTAAGAGTATTTATGTAATAGTGAGTAGTCACTAGAAAATTTTGCATTGCGTTATTGTTAATATTTCAGCTGATCTTGGATTTTCTGTAAGATACAACTTTATCAGGAAAAAGCTGTTCTTGAGACAGAACCGGGTGTATGGGTTTTCTGCTTACTTTGAGTAGTTACATTTGGTATTCAGGGCTGTCAGAAGAAGTATGTTGATTGCTTTACAGTAACTTAGGTATACTCCATTCACTTTTAAACTATCCCGGCTGGCTTTGATATTCTGACACATTTCACCGTGTATATTTTGAAAATATCAGGTTATAGTCATTTTCTTGTCAAATAACTACACAACATTGTCCTCTCTACATAGAGGCAGTAGTAATTACGTATTTTTCAAAATGTGAATAGAAGAATAGAAGATATTATGTAAATTCAATAGTTCCAAAGACATGGCGAATGTTGAAGAAACTTTTTTCTCTGTTAATACTGGAAATATTTCACGTTTATAAACATGGTTGGAAGATTCAGTTATGCAATTTTTTTGTACGGAAATCCAGAATCGAGTGTTGAAATTTTACTGAAAAATAATAGATAGAGTAGTCCGTTACTTTGTGATAGTTCATTCGAAGAAAAAATAAAAGTACTCGAATAACCCTGCAGTAAAACTTCTAAATGAACAGAGGGACCTATGAAATTCCCAACTTTCGAAATTCCAAGAAATAAGCCTACAGAACACATTTTAATACCTTATTGCACAACTTGAAATACTCCAGTATGAAAATGTAGTAGTACTACAGAACCTGTGTCATCTTAAAAGAACTATCTTAATTTGCAAAGTTCTTGGGAATCTATGTGAACGATACACTGGCTTTTCACTCATATACGTCGAAAATGTTGGATATCTTGTGATAAATCATTGAATCCAAATTATTGGGGTTACTATCAAAAAAACCGGATTTCAATTCTTCACTGCACTTCCTGATACTTAGTCTCTGCTTCTCCAAAACTATCTTCGGCATTTTTAGTTTCCAAGCGTGATGATTATGTTGAGATTGAGAGTAGAAATAGGCATATGAATTTGGCAACCTCGCTGAGAATTATTTCGACATTGCCGATATTTCACGAGTGCCAACCTGTGTCAGTTTTAATTAAAAAAACTTGATAGACCTAAATCATGGCCAACTGGGATAGTTAATAAAAGTGAATGATACTTTGAAGTATCTCAGTTCATTTGCCAAAAAGTACCAAGTATCTTAGACAGTTTTCAAAAGTATTAAAACAGAGTATTTCACGTGAATGACGTGAAGCTACATGCTGAAGGTATGTTGTAAGTTTCAATATTTTTACATTCTCTTTTTTCATCAAGGGTTCAATTTCGTTTTTGAATATATGTGAATAAACTACTATCTTAGATGGGATTCAATATCAATGTTCACTTTTTCTAGTAATGATAGATTGTTTTTTGAAATAATTGTGTTCAGATGAAAGAAATACATCACTTAATCTAATACTTAAGGAATTCGCTTCCTCATTGAATGGAACTTGAAAAGTACCTATCTTATTTTTACTTGGAAATTTTAAATTTTAATTTATTCCATTTCGTTTTATTATTTGATAAAATCAAATGATATATATATATATATATATTCTTTTGAGAACGAGCATTACAATTCTAAGATATATCACAGTGTTAGCAGAGGAAATGTAAACGGGGTACCATACATATTTGCGTATGATACAAGAGCACAGATAAAAACCTCAGGAAAAATTCTGTCTCCCCGCATAAGTGTAGTAATTTGTTTATAGAAGATGGATGGCATCTTTTTCATTTGAAAATAATTTTTTCGTCATCTTGAATTCATTTCGACAAAATATCTTGACATAATATCTGAAACAGAAAGAGGGACAGAAAACCAGAAGGAAGCAGTAAATAATATTACCTACATTTGCTCATGACCGAGAGGGTCTTTCGACCAGGTTCAGTCCTCCAAGCGATGATTTTCAGATCCTCAGATAAACGAAGAACGCTACAGGCCCCTTTATTGGGGAATCATCTCCCATAGATCCATAATTGTTCATTTCGAACTAGAAATCTAATAAAATATCGGGAATAATGTGAAAAACTTTATTTATATCAAATGATAAACCTTAGTGATCAACCAAATAAAAAATTACCCTTCTGAAAATTTTACAATTTACATTTTATAGTATGTAGATATGAATGAACTAATAAAAAAAAACCGTCCGTCCGTCGTCCGTTGTCCGTGGCTCTCCTCTGAAAGAACTGGAACGAAATCCGTGAAACTTGGTATAAAAATCGTGTGTCGCTCGAGATTGATCCTCCAAGCTTTTTAGCAGGATCGGTGTACTCTAAGGGCCAACAACTGGGGTTAGGAGGAATAAAATTATTTCTCGGAAACTTATTATCGAATTTTCATGAAACTCTCAACGTTGATTACTGCTGCATAACTCAATCTGAAATTTTTCACCCTGATGATTTCCGACCAGTGATTCCTGAGTTATAAAGAAAAACACTGTATTGTGAAAAAACAATGAGTTATGAATAATATATGAGTTTCATTTAAGACATCAATGGTATTGGTTTAACTGAGAAAATAGTAAACCCTTGTGTGAAATTTGCAGCGGTTTTAAAAAGGAACCTGAAGTGACTAGGCACACTCTATAAAAAAGTAACTCGTCTCGTATCAAGATGCCTTTTCAAAGTATCTTTTACTCTTCTATCGGTATTCTTGAGTTTTACGAGCAATGTTGCCGAAGTGACCTGACAATAAAAATACCCAAATTTACTGATATATTTGAGTGGATCGCCACACTATAAAATTTTGAACAAAGTGGAAATGAAATAACACATTCTCTCCATTTCAATTTGGAAATCCTACGAATTTTTATGTTCATCAACATTTCTACATAGGAGAAAAATTGAAATGAAATACGGTCTCGATGATATCATGAAGAAACATTTGCTGAACTACGTGGTATCTCAGCTCATTACTTAATTGAATTTAAATGGCGTATACAGAACTTACATCCATAATTAAAACAATATTCTCGTTACTTATTGAGACATTTGAAACTCAATATACCATTTTGAATAACAACGTTTAGTATCAATAGACCATTTCACAAATTTCCAAAATGATTTGTAGATCGGATTGAAATCGGTTTTCCAATTCAAAAATTTAAATGAATTCTAGAAAAGCACTCACTTGAAGTCAGCAGCTTTTACGTGCTTGCTCAAATCCGTTACCCCCATTCACGAATTGGCCTCACCGAACACAGCTCCACTTCTTTAAAAAAAAATTTTCATCTTCCGATAAAATTTTCCTCAAGGAATCCTGTGTAATAGGGTAGATTTTGCCCATTCACGTATTCTACCTCCATCATTAATCCCTAAAAACCACACTGGAAATATCGACAAAAGTAAAAATTATCCAAGAAACTAAATTTCCAAATTTAATCCTATGCTTACTGCATAAAATTTCAATAGACCATTCAATTTGCGACACCCAGTATATGCACACGTGATCGAAAATTCATTTCTTTCCAGTTTATAATCACATTCTCTTCGATATCACTTTCACTTCCGCAAAACAAACTTAACTCCAACATATGCAAATATTTCTATGAATTGCTTCACACGTAGATGTTTTAAAGAAGAAGAATTTGAATCACTGTGGTGATTCATTGCCTGCTTCGATCCTTGATATCAAAAACACTGAAAGAAATCGCAATGTTAATGAAGGGTTAATCTGTTATGCAACAGATCAAACATAATTAAAATTTCATCATTCATGTGAATTGGATATGAAAAATGGAAAATTAAATGCCGAATCTTTTCCGCATAATATGCTAGTCCAAAAATCTAGAAAAGCGCTGACGTGAGGTCAGGAGTTTTTACTCGATTGTTCAAATTCTAACTATAAGATCAATGCGAAATTTAGCACCTAGCTGTGTGTTGGTAGTCTCCACCTGATTATAAAGTTTTTATCTGATTGCATTCGTACTTCTTGAGATATTGCGGAAGTAAAGTTAAAATTCCAAATAACAACGAAATTTGGCGCATTTTTTTTCTTATATCTCCGGAAGTTGATATCAGATCGAATTGAAATTTGGAACAGTGTTTTTAAATACTGACTTCAAGGTGTGTACCGAATTCCATTGAAATCTAATTAATACTTTCAGAGAAAAAAATTTTCCCATCGAAAATTTTGAAAATTTTCGGATAACATTTTTTGAAATTTTCCGAATACTAGATCCACGTGAAATTTTGCCCCGAGTTGCGTGTTGGTATTTCAAAATTGGCCACGAAGTTTTAATTTTATCTAATGAACACTTCATGAGATATTGATGAATTAACCTCAAACTTTCAAATTACCTTAACTCCGAAACTATCCAACCGATTTCACCCAAACTTAACCAAGATGTTCGGCTCATAATTAGGAAATTACAGATATCGTGACGACATGATAACGCGCTGTTCCCTACAACAAGCGCATAAAAAGATTTCGAAAACTGTGAAAAATGGGTGTAATAATTCTTCTACAGTATTAGACGATAGGTGCCAGCTTCCGAGTAATGTCATATCAAAACCAAAGATTTTTGTAGTTGTTTTTATGTATGTGCACTATACAGTATTCTTGAGAATTTTCAAATGTATTTCAATTCTGAAAATTTGAGTATTAAATAGAATAGCTGAAATGTTTGAGATGCCCTTTCATTCGTCCTATTGTATTACAAAGTTGATTCTTTTGAATATTTCATGCAAAATTTTTCCGCATTGTTTTATTCGATTCTGTGGAAAAGTTCTGCAGAGTTTCCTATTGATTCCGATTGATTTCTTATATGGAATAGGTAAGATTTATTCATCTAGGTTAGGAAAATTTCATAGATCACATTCTCCCGAAACATTCTGATAGCCAAACACCTAACTTTTGGATTCAATTATAATGAATACATACAGAAATGATTAATCAGATACATTCTTATGAAATATTTTGAGGAAATCATAACTATCCCCAATATGCTGAAATAAATCTCGCGTTTCACAACTATTTTTGATCTGACTTCCAAGTAACTTCCTGTTCCTATCAATTAATCTCAGAATGCATCTGCTTTCATACATTTTTCATATTCCAAATAAAAGGATATGTTCCAAAAAAGGTAGTTGCTTCGACTCATCTTGTACTAATAGGCAAAGATTCAAGAAAAAAGACTGATAGTTGGAAACAGACATATCAATCATTTAAACTAAACAATAAAGTTTGAAAGAAATATTTTCATCCGAACAGCTAGATTATTTCTGAATTTATCCATTTCTACCCTTATTAACCGCAAGGGCTCTTCATCCATCTTCGTTAACAGAGAGAAGTAGAACAACATTTGACAGTTCTTGTCCCGTCGGTCGAGATTTTTTTTTATGCGAGACAAGGATATACCGAAATTGCCTCAAATACAACGCAACGAAATATTTTTTAAATTTGTATCATTGATTTGATCACATCAATTAATAATTCTCGCTAGATATTTATGAATTTATTATAATTGATATAGCGTTTATAGCAGTTCATCAATTATCTTCGATCTCTGTAAACCTTAACCTCGGCCAATTTGTTAAATTTTAACTAATCACGAATAATTGTATAAAACAACTATGTATAGCTTTTAGCATATATTTCATAAATCATTATCTTATGTCACCCAATCACACAGATTCTTAATGACCTTGAATTTCATTTCAAGTCGAGAAATTAAGGTGAAAGTTTAAAATTAGTTTAATAACGAATAACCTACCGTCCTTCAGAGTTGTGCTAGTGACATTGGAGTGATTGAATTTTTGCTTTTTATGACGTTCATATGAATCATTTTTTTACACGCATTCCTTCGGACATCGAAGTTCTTCGTTCATATCATGTATTAATCTTTGCATGAATATTCAAATTTATCATTGTTTGTACTCGAAACTCTCAATCCATGACATTTTTCAATTTTTAGCCCTTACTCTATGGGAGAGGAAGAGAATATTATTTCACCCGAATATCTTTTTTAATTTGGAACCGAAGAAGATCTTGAACAACGACTCACTAGTCGAGGAAAGATTATCAAACTCAAATTTGAGAATCCAGCCTAATGTCTGTAAACACTCTAACTTCCTTAGAACGATACCGAGTGACTTCGAATTTTCACAACAGATAAAGGTTTGAAATGCGCAAATTGAGTTCTATAATACGGACGCGTCCAACGGTTTTGGAGTTATATCCCTCTGACACATTGTTTTTTCAATTGCCAACTCGTAACATATTGTTGTGATTCAATTGAAAAAATCTATAGAAGCACTGACATGAAGTCAGCAGCTTTTAAGCGTTTGTTCATATTGCGAAATGGTGACTTGGGAATTTCAGTGAAATTGTAATGAAATATAAAAATTTTCAAAAAAAAAATTTTTTTTCGAATTTTTCCATGAATAATTCTTCTTATAGACACTGTTCATCTTCCAACCAAGTTTCATTTCGATGAGATAAATATTTTTCGAGTTATTGAAAAATCGAAATTTCAAATGGCTGTAGCACAAAAACCATTCCGCAGATCTGGCCCATTAACGAACTTAAGTGAAACATTTAGAATCTTAACCTAACCTGAAAGTTTTAAGACTCTAGGTCCTTTCTTTCCAGAGTTATAGGGCACACGGCCGGCCAGACGGACAGAATCAATTTTGACCACACAAATAATTCCAAAATTGTTTCTCTCAGAATTTATTTGACAGATTTCGTTCAAATCTTACATGAGTCTTCAAAGCCTTTGTTTCAACCCATAACTTATATATCTTGATTCGATCTGGCCAGGGTTTTTCGAAATATTGGGAAAATTCCTAACGGGTATATCATTTGTAGAGTAGGTTTTCAGTTTAATTGAAGATTGAATGCTTAAATGGGTTGAATTCGTCCGTAGATAGTTGTAGACGGCGTAGTTCAACTGAGTTGCCAGAAGGTGGCACCACTGACCGACGCACGCTAGCTACTTCATTCTAACACAGCATAAGTGCGTATGTCATGGTCGCTCACTACCCTGCTTCTGCGGTTCTCATAGGCAGATTCCAGAGGATTCAGCCTATCTGATGAGTCTACCTCTGGCACTGGGACGAAACAAGAAACATTCCCTAAGAGTGCGTCGTCCTTCAGATTTCGTGAACTCACGAGAACCGCCAAATAGTTATACCCATTCAAAATTTTAGATCGAATTGAAATCTAGTATTCGATCGAAAATTATAGCTTGAGGTTCAGGCAGAATTTTGTGAGGACCATATGAAAAAAAATTCTGCGTTTTGCAGGGTCAATACTTGTATAGATGACTGCTTTGCCAACAGAACAAGCGCGTAAAAGCTCCTGACCTCAGGTCAGTGCTTTTCTAGGTTTTTTGAAATATGATCTCATTCAACCCGTTTCCTATTAGGGGTTGAGATTTTAGGGGTTGCTTCCATCACGCTTCATGGAGGCCAGGAAAGTAGCAAATCCAACCGTTTTAGTTCATAAGAGGGTCATAGTTGTTCTACGACATGTACTGTTATGAACCATTTGACAACAAAAATTTTCATAAATGATTTCAAAAAGAAATCGAAGTAACAACTTCAAACAATATAGTGAACATGCATCAAAGACTACCATGCTCTATTAAAAATATGAAAAATATATATTCACATTAACATCCTGTTACCGTAATATGACCTTCGTATGTTGAATTAAAATAATTAAAAAATCTTTGCTTCGAGACAATATTATTACGCAGGACCTTCTATATTAAATTTCCTCTCATTTTAATTTTATATGGACCCGCATTCTTCTAAAAGTGATCCCAAATTGGTCTACATGCAGGAAAAGTATACAAGGCTTCAAAAATTTCTCGTTAAAAGGTCTCATAAGCTGGAGGTCGAAACTAACTATCCGAAATTTTTTATGAAAATGTGTGCCCGCAAAATGTTCGGGGCAATTTTGAAACTTTTAATGAACTGTGGTTGATTACCAAAGAGGAAGTTTTTTTATATGTCTGGAATCCTTCATGTAAATGATTACATGGAAAGAGTCATTTCCGTTAGGGGCAGTTTCCAGTGTCGTACTCGTGACCGGAAGAAAATTTTTGAAAACTTATAGAAAAATTTATGTTTGAAATATCGTGTTATCATTGAGCAGAATGTGGAAGTTAGGGATGTTTTTGGCACACTCTCGAATAGTAAATCACGTGATTATGAAATTTTGTGATATTGTTAAAGAGGAATATCAATAGTTTGATATATCCGATTACAAAATTGATGGATGGATGTATTGTTGAGGGTGTATATCCGCATTGTTTGAAGATATCCAAGGTTATACCGATTTTCAAACACGCTGCAAATTTTACACGAGGGTTTATTACTTCCTCAGTTTAAATAACCCAATCCCATTGATATCTTAAATAAAAAATTATATTTATAACTCATTGGTTTTTCACAGAACAATTTGCAGCGTTTTTCTTTATATATATATTCTTTTGAGAACGAGCATTACAATTCTAAGATATATCACAGTGTTAGCAGAGGAAATGTAAACGGGGTACCATACATATTTGCGTATGATACAAGAGCACAGATAAAAACCTCAGGAAAAATTCTGTCTCCCCGCATAAGTGTAGTAATTTGTTTATAGAAGATGGATGGCATCTTTTTCATTTGAAAATAATTTTTTCGTCATCTTGAATTCATTTCGACAACATATCTTGACATAATATCTGAAACAGAAAGAGGGACAGAACACCAGAAGGAAGCAGTAAATAATATCACCTACATTTGCTCATGACCGAGAGGGTCTTTCGACCAGGTTCAGTCCTCCAAGCGATGATTTTCAGATCCTCAGATAAACGAAGAACGCTACAGGCCCCTTTATTGGGGAATCATCTCCCATAGATCCATAATTGTTCATTTCGAACTAGAAATCTAATAAAATATCGGGAATAAAGTGAAAAACTTGTGACATGTATTATGTCAGGATGACATAACAATACAGGGCTCATTTCAGACAAGTCAAACAGAGGAAAATCTACTATATTCAGTAGACACCTCTTGAAAGCGGACATATTTGCTTCATTCCAGCAGATGCCCATTGAGATAACGTAGTGCTCTCTTTTGAACGGACACGGACATCGAGAAAACAATATTATGGCATCAACACCTTCTTTTGAACGGAATTTATAACTCAGTGACCACTGGTCGGAAACCATCCGGGTGAAAATGTTTAGGTTCAGTTAAGCAACAGTAATCAACGTTGAGGGTTTCATGAAAATTCGGTGGTAAATTTTCGAGAAATAATTTTATTTCCTTCCTACCCCCAGTTTTGAGCCCTCAGGGTACACCGATCATGCTGAAAAGCTTGGAGGATCAATCTCGAACGACACACGATTTTACTATCAAGTTTCACGGATTTCGGTTCAGTAATCTCAGAGAAAAGTCCCGGATAACGCACGGCAGACGGACGGATTTTTTTATTAATTCATTAAAATATACCTACTTCACAATCAGTAATGTATGAGAAATTTTTAAGGGTGGGAGGATAATTTTTTTTTGATCGATCACTTAGGTTTATTATTTGATTTTGTTAAATAATAAACTGAAAGGGCGGGCAAGATGATCCATCCAACTATTGGCTCATATCGTTAATGACTGTTATCCCTAAACAAGTCACAAGTTTTTCACATTATTCTCGATATTTTATTAGATTTCTAGTTCGAAATGAACAATTATGGATCTATGGGAGATGATTCCCCAATAAAGGGGCCTGTAGCGTTCTTCGTTTATCTGAGGATCTGAAAATCATCGCTTGGAGGACTGAACCTGGTCGAAAGACCCTCTCGGTCATGAGCAAATGTAGGTGATATTATTTACTGCTTCCTTCTGGTTTTCTGTCCCTCTTTCTGTTTCAGATATTATGTCAAGATATTTTGTCGATATGAATTCAAGATGACGAAAAAATTATTTTCCAATGAAAAGGATGCCATCCATCTTCTATAAACAAATTACTACACTTACACGGGGAGACAGAATTTTTCCTGAGGTTTTTATCTGTGCTCTTGTATCACACGCAAATAAGTATGGTACCCCGTTTACATTTCCTCTGCTAACACTGTGATATATCTTAAAATGTAATGCTCGTTCTCAAAAGAATATATATATATATCCCTAAACAATTTGAAAAACTTTTAAGCAATCAAATCACTGATTATTTTGAGTCAAAAAAAGGGTAGGTTTACAACTGATGTGTTCATAAATTAGACAATTGAATGTTTTGTAACGGGTTCGTTTGTGCTTTCTCATTTTTGGGACCTGACTAAGGCGTTTGACAGCGTCTCGCATTATGTTCTAGTTGAAGGGATATGGTTTCGATGGAGTCAGCAGGAATCTTGTGGAATCATTTTCGACAAATAGTCGCCAATTGGTATTTATGTGAGTAAAAAGAGGTCCAACGTGCAATCTGTAACAATATAAGTGCCGCAGGGCTCAGTATTTGGCCGCTCACTTTTTCAATTCATTTTAAAAATTTCCCTGGTTCCTTGAAGAACCGTTCAATTATTTATTTGCAGATGACTTCTTTCAAATATCGAGTTTCTTAGTCATTTCTTCCGTGAACACAATATCTTCCGACAGAAACAACTTAGAAACCCGATATTTGTAGAGTAGGTTTAAACCTTAATTAAGAAGGCCGAATTCGTGAATGAATAGAATCCACTTAATAACTCCGCAGATTAACCCATTCAAAATTTTATTTTTCCAATTTTTCCAGAAATAACGATTTGACCGAATTGAAATCCAGTACTTCATCGAACAATGGCAGCTCGAAGGTTTATACAGAATATCATGAGGATAATATGATCAGAAGATCACAGAATATTTCATATTTGAAAAAAAAAAAATAAATTTTTTTTCCAATTTTTTTAATGACCACGAAATTGTACATATATTTCCCCAATATCTCCAGAAATTATGGTCTTATCGAAATGAAAATTGGTACACTGCTGTAAAATGTGATGTTCAAAGTACAAACCGAAAGTCTGTTTTGGATTTAATGAACAGTTTCCGAAAAAAAAATTTTTCGAAACATATTCCGATGAACAATTTTTATCAAAATTTACTGACAATGTGATCTCAACGAAATTTGTTCGTTGTCATGTTCCACTTTACTGTTAAGTTTCAATTCAAACGCATGAATTGTTCCGGAAGTATCAGGGAATCAATCTCATAATTTCAAATTGCTAGTACTCCGAAACCATTAGACCGATTTGTTCATTAACGCTGCATTCCAATCCGCGACCTAATCTGAAAGTTTCGAGTCGCTTCTTTCGACAGTTATCTTGTCGTCGGCCGGACAGAATCGATTTTGACACCTAATTCGAAAATGTCGGACATTTGGACAAAACAATAGCACGCTGTTTTCCAGAACATGCGCGTAAAATCCACGAAATTTAAAATACTTTTTTCGCAACCATAAATAAGATGTTGACTTCAAAGCGGGTGCAAAATTTCAGAGGACTATGATGACTTGTTTCCTAAACGAAAGATCTCAACAAAAACTCATGAAATTTTGGATTTGTTTTTCGAATTTACCAGCAGCAGTTGCTCGACACTATTCTACAGATAATTGTCAAGTTTCGATTCAACCGCATAAGAAATTCCTGAGATATTGAGGAAATAATGTTAATGATTCAAATAACTGTAACTCTAAAACTGTTGGGCCGATTTGGCCCATCAACGAAATTAACAATACTATCTTGATCTGAAACCTTCTCAAGTTCCCTAGAACTCGAAAATAGAGCTGGGTCCGGATGAGTGTAATGCGAACAGCGAATGCCATGAATCACAGGGAGTTTTATGGTTCGAGGTAGCGCTCTTTCTGCTCCGTCAGCACTCGGTTTTCAACTCGAACGATGCATTTGAATGTATTATTCGAAGCTGAGCTCGAGTGCCGTCTACACTTTTCGCCGAATCGTTTAACAAATTTTTATGCATTCACAATCATCATCTGGACCCGGCTTTGCACTCATCTGGACCCGGCTTAAGTTCTAGGAAATTTATACAACTAAATTTTGCAACACGTCGATTGAGATAAATGGTTCTTCCATCAAACGACGGCACCAATTCAGAATGTTCTATCGTCAAATATGCAATAGGAAACATAATATAACTTATGTAAGTCGTAGATCCTCCTCTCTACGAAAAAACTACCGATATGGTTTCCGCTAGAAAAAATTCACCGTACATTTCGACATAGACTTACACAAATGATCCGTCTCATTTACATGGGATCTAATGAGGAATTATCTGGTCCGTATAATAGCGATGTTGAAAATCTAGCGGTTCATCGGGAATAATGAACTAACTTTCCTGGAAAATATTTTAATCTCGTTAATGTTGAGAAGTTGATGGATTGAAATATAAGCCCTAGATTCGGAGATCGTAATAACATGGCTTTTCATCTATACTTTCCACGAAAGTTTGGAAGCTATCTGAAAAAACTTTCGGAAGGTTTTCGGAATTTTCAATGCGTTTCTGGTTTCTATTACTGAAGCTTCAAATTGATTTTATCAATTCGCAAACTGTTTCAGAAAATGAATGCTTTTATTTTTTTTAGGTTTTTTTCTGGGGTTTTACTTCCAATATCTGAAACAGAACTATAAAATATTACATAAAATTTTTTTTTCAAGAAAAATGCCCATGCGGATTGCAGGATTAAATTATTTGTCAAGGGTTGTTTCTTGCAAAACAGGTTGACTGGTGAACAATACCGGAATAGTAAAAGTTTTTCCAATAAGAGATGTTATTTTGATATTCAAAGAAAAATGCCATTTTTCAATATAAATGATCGGATGTTCATTTCATAATAGTGGAAAATAACATCAGACAAATGACCACCACGACCACGCTCACAGGACCATATCCTTTTAATGAAATTTTCCATAACCAAATCGCAAAGTGGCTGCCCTATGTCCTCGATAGCCTCACGAATTCCATCTTTGAAGTCTTGAATCGACGCTGGGCTATTGGCGTAGACTTTCTCTTTCACGAGGCTCCAAAGGAAGAAGTCGCAAGGTGTTGCATCACAAGATCTCGGTGGCCAATTCGAAAGATAACACGGTCCGGAAACTTTTCCCGCAAGAGATCAATGGTTTCGTTGCTTTTGTGGCATGTAGCGTCATCTTGTTGAAAGTAAAAGTTGTCCAGATCAATACCATCTAATTCCGGCCATAAAAAATCATTAAGCATCCCTCGATAGCGCAACCCATTCACCGTAACTGTTGCTCCAGCCCCATTTTCGAAAAAGTAAGGTCCAATGACTCCGCCGGACCATAAACCGCACCAGTCACACGTTGAGGATAGAGAGGATTTTCAACGATAACACTCGGGTTTTCCGAGCCCCAGATGCGACCATTTTGCTTGTTGACGAAGCCACCAAGGTGGAAATGGGCCTCATCACTCAAGATGATTTTTCGATGGAATTCCGGATCATTTTCATGCACATCAACGACCCAATCAGCAAAGACACGACGTTGTTGATGATCGGCCGGCTTGAGTACTTGTGTTAACTGAACTTTATAAGCCTCAAGGCCGAGATCTTTATGCAAAATACGGTGTAATGAAGTTTGTGGAATGCCTAATTCCAAAGAACGACGAGGAATGGACAAACCTGGGTTTTCTTCAACACTTTCGGCTACAGCAGCAATATTCTTGGCTATTCTTGAGCGACGTGCACGGGTTTTATTCTTCACATCACTAACTTGTCCCAAGAGCTCGAATTTTTCCAGCAATTTCTTTATTGCGGTCCGACAAGGTGCTCCACGACGACCCAAAAATGTTCGAGTTTTACGAACCGTCCCTGCCAAATTTTCACCATTTTCATAGTGAATTTTAAAAATTTCATGCATTGTTGAAGCGTGTATCGTTCCACTTTTATTAATGGCGTAGTTTCTACTTGTCAAATGTCAAAAATGGTAGCTTCAAAAGTGACATCTACCGAAATAGCGGTTTATTCAAAATAACCACTCTTATTGGAAAACCGTTTACAAACGAAAAAAAACCGAACCGTGACGTTTCAGAGTACAGACTTGACTATTTCGTCAGAAAAAGGAGAAAATTTTCAGAATTATCTATCGATTGTTCGGTTTGAGTTGAGACTTCTGTCAAATAGGTGCTTTGTATATTGTTTGTATTGTTCCTGTATTCTTCAATTGGCAATTTGTTTCCAAGAAACTGCTCTTGAAAAATAGTTTAATCCTGCAATCCGCAAGGGCATTTTCCATAAAAAACAATTTCATTTGATTTTACTAGTACCGTTTCAGATATTGGCAGTGAAAACCCAACTGAAAAATGATTGCGAAGTTCACCCAAAATAAGCTTTAATCGATATTTAAGAGAAAGATATGGGTCTTTCTCTGTCGTTTGATCTGGAAAATTGTAAGAATTATATGAGAAACTATCACACGAAGACAAAGTCTCACTTATAGGGCAGAAGTCTCAACTCAGAACGCAAAATCGAAAGAAAATAATTCTGAAAATTTTCTCGTTTGTCTGATGAAAGAGTCAGATTTTTACTCTCAAACGTCACAGATCACTTTGTTCATCGTTTGTATTATTCCTGTATTCTTCATTAGGCAATATGTTATCCAAGAAACTGCCCTTGACAAATAGTTTGATCATGCAATCCGCATAGTTTTTTTTCATGAAAAAATCTAGTGTTGAAATTTTACTGAAAAATAATGGAGAGAGTAGTAATTCGAAAAAAAATTAAAGTACTCTAATAAACCCTGCTGTAGAACTTCTAAACGAAAAGACAAACCTATGGAATTCCCTACTTCTCGAAATTCTTAAGAAATAAGTCTATCGAAGACATTTAAATACCTTGTTGCATAACTTGAAATACTTCAGTATGAAAATGTAGTAGTACTACAAAACCTGTGTCAGCTTAGAAGAACTAACTCAATTTGCAATGTTCTTGGGAGTCTATGTGAACGATACACTGGGTTTTTACTCACATACGTCGAAAATGTTGGACAGCTTGTGATTAATTATTGATTCCAAATTATCAGGGTTACTATTAGAAGAAGCAGATTTCAATTCTACATAGCACTTCCTGATACTTTGTCTCTGCTCCTTCAAAACTACCTTCGGCATTTTCAGTTTCCAAGCGTGATGATTATGTTTAGATTGAGAGTAGAAATTGGCACTGGCATTTGGCAACGTCGCTGAGAATTAGTTTGACATTGCCGATATTTCACGAGTGCCAACCTGTGTCAGTTTTAAGTAAAAAACTTAATAGACCTAAAATCTTGGCCAACTGGGATAGTTTATAAAAGTGAATGGAGTTTAGGTCCTCCATTAGCTCTATTATTTGGTCGGTCCCTGAGTTATATAACTGTTACATGTGTACTTCTCGAGTATCTATACGATTAGGGTGATTTATCGAAGTTCTTTACAATTCGTCATATCCTCACGTACAAAGAAAATTAAGTACGAAGCGATAAAGTGCACGGAATAAAAAAAAGAGTGATGAAACAATTGATGTATCATCAATGGCTCTTAGTTATGTACATATTGGGTAACATTTAATTAAATTATTAATGAATAGTGTTCCAGACGATGGATTTCCTGATGTCCAGTGTGTTTTATTGTCCAGAACAAGCAAGAGAATCATCTTTTATTACTTTATTTTTTTTGTTATTTGTTTTGAAATCAAGAAAAGAGGTGAAAGGAAATAAGCAGTATGGAGATTATTATTTTCTCTAAAATTGAACGAAGGTATATGAAATTTTTTACGCGTATGTTCTAGGAAACGGGGGGCTATCATTCCGCTCAAAATGGTATTAATAGCAAACAATACCTCGATGACTTCTGGAGACCAGAGTTCGTTTTTTTCCAGAATTATTTCTGGTGCAACTGGTTGAAAAAATTTTTTAGAATGCGCAATGTTGCCACTTTTTATATTCAAGAATATTCGAGAAAATAGAAACTGAAAAGCAGTGAAAAAAGGAAAAATAACTTACATTGCGCATTCTAGCAAAAGAATTAAGTACATCCCAAAAAATAAATTTCAAAAAACACTCACTGAAGCTTACAGAATGACACCCCGTTTTCTTCAATAAACGTCGAGATTTCTCTGAATTCAAATATTTCATACGGTTATTGGCAACTTCGAAGCATGTAGACCGCGTCCAGGAGCGTGACTTTGAGATATTAACGAGGTTCAATGAAACTTGAATGTGGCTGTGTTGCCTAGCTGTAATTAAGCACCGCGTGGTATTGTTTGCTCTTAAGCGAATAGGACTCACTGGTAAATATTGCGATGATTAAATTGATTCTGTTCAATACGAAAGCTATACTCATTTAGGTTTTTGAGGTTATTCCTCCATTATTGCTGGAGTTAAAGTTTTCCAACAGATCTTCAAATTTCAGGTCCATCGGAGAAATTGGTAAAAATAAAGGGTTTTCCAATAAGAGGTGTTATTTTGAATAGCCCGCTATTTCGAGATGTCACTTTTGAAGCTGTCATTTTTGACATTTGACAAGTAGAAACTACGCCATTAATAAAAATGGAACGATACACGCTTCAACAACGCATTGAAATCATTAAAATTCACTATAAAAATGGTGAAAATTTGGCAGAGACGGTTCGTAAAACTCGATCATTTTTGGGTCGTTGTGAAGCACCTTGTCGGACCGCAATAAAGAAATTGTTGGAAAAATTCGAGCTGTCGGGACAAGTTAGTGATGTGAAGAATAAAACACGTGCACGTCGCTCAAGAATAGCCTAGAATGTTGCTGCTGTAGCCGAAAGTGTTGAAGAAAACCCAGGTTTGTCCATTCCTCGTCGTTCTTTGGAATTGGGCATTCCACAAACGTCATTACACCGTATATTGCATAAAGATTTGGGTCTTAAGGCTTATAAAGTTCAGTTAACACAAGAACTCAAGCCGGCCGATCATCAACAACGTCGTCTTTGCTGATTGGGTAGTTGAAATGCATGAAAATGATCCGTAATTCCATCGAAAAATCATCTTGAGTGATGAGGCCCATTTCCACCTCGGTGGCTTCGTCAAACAGCAAAATTGTCGCATCTGGGGCTCGGAAAATCCGAGAGTTATTGTTGAAAAGCCTCCCTATCCTCAACGTGTGACTGTTTGGTGCGGTTGATGGTCCGCGGGTGATGAGTCATTCGACCTAACTTTTTCGAGAATGGGGCTGGAGCAACAGTTACGGTGAAAAGATTGCGCTATCGAGAGATTATTACTGATTTTTTATGGCCGGAATTGGATGGTATTAATCTGGACAACGTTTACTTCCAACAAGACGGCGCTACGTGCCACACAAGCAACGAAACCATTGATCTTTGGCGGGAAAAGTTTTAAATTTCTTGGATTTTGCTTGGTATCGTTGTTATTTCCGAGAACTCGGAAAATTCTGAATCGATCATGACTGCGTGACTAGGTATCAAATGTTTCAATCATTTTGAGTGAAATTTCGTTACTGCCATAAGAACAATTCGAACAAATATTGAATTTTTTTTGTCCCATAATATTTCTAAGCATACCTACGTTCTAGAACCAGTTGAGGATGTAATAATTATTATATTGAATTATTGCAAGATATGTTGGCAGAAAAAAGAGATTTTATTGGTTCAATCAGTATTTGACTAATTAATATTAGAAAAAATCAAGCAGATTTAGTGAAAATGTTTGTTTGTCTACAACGTATTTATGTGCTTTAATCGGAAATATTCTCAATTTTTCATTCGAATAGGACACCTCGAATTTTGATATTTCGAATATGTAAATACTGAGCCCTAAGCGTTTAATTTGCATAAATGAAAACTAAAGCAACCCCCCGACAAAAAATCATCAATAAATGTAAACCAATTTGTGGCCCAGAATTTTCGAAATATCATCCGCGCATCCTGTATATCACAGATTACCAAATACTATCGGAAATTAATAGTTGTTATTGGGATGTCAAATCTTGTTGGAGCTTTAGTTAGACACTAATTCGCACAATTATTTAGGATATTGCGAATAACTCCTATTAAATATTTAACTGATTTAATTTACATGATGTGACCTACTGAAATCCATGTTACAAATAGCGTACATCAGGCTGGCCAATCTCCAATATTGATGATGATAATTATGTTCAAACATGTATTAAATCTCAATGTTGATACGAGGACGATTGACCCGATACCACAGATATAGGGTGCGCTACGAAAATCTGAAGAAATCTCTTGATGAGATCGTGGTGAGAGTATACAGTGCGCATCAGATGAAAAATTAAGTGCAGAATAATGGCGGAGGAATCTTTTATTGCTTTTAGGTTATAACTTTTTTGTTGATGGAAATCAATAGAGGGTCATTATTGATATTTGTCATACTTGGTTTCGGTTAGAATCATTCAGAAAAACATGTGGTTAACTTTTGATAAGATATTTAAGTATCTAAAGCAGATAATCTTGCAGTTTGAACATAAATAGAAGAAGTAAAAAACAGATCAAATTTTTCCAAAAATTCGACAAAAATGGAGCGTATCTTTCTTGAATTGCCAAAATAAGTGCTCGTGAGTCTATAGTTTTATTACGAGCCTGACATTTCGAGTTCTACAGAAGCATTTCAGTATTTTACATGTCTCATATTCCCAGATGAACGAGGAAATTTCCTTACTCATAATCTCATGTCATGTCATTTTCAAAACTGCATATTTATTCGTAGGTAGTTATTCTGACAGCTAACAAACAATGTTGTTATTTTCTTGAAACAACTACATTGTAGCAGATTCTCATGAGTTATATTTTCCATTGGCATACTAGAACCATTGTATAAATTTCGTATTGTTTTATTTGGCCACGAAGTGTACATTTTTTGGATTCTTTCTTTCAAGTCAAATCAACTCGGTAAAATTGAAAATATGCACGCTTTAATCACTCGCTCTCATTTAAGAGTTATCTTTGAGTTATTATTGACTCGTATGACTGTAGTATGTATCAAATCTTCAGGTTATTTTCGAATGCCCGTTCTTCAATGAAAATATATTCAGAAATAAGGCTTTATCAAGGGGGAATATTTGTTGATTTATCGACGGATATTCGTCCTTGTGATTATGTTATCATACTTTATGTTCGAAGTAATTCAATTCAGATTTTCAACAGAATTCAACAAAATAACAAATTATGAAGCTAATGAAACCTTCAAACTGTCATTTTCCAATTATTATACAGTGCGCGTCGAAATTATGGAACAAATTCATATTCCCAGAAGAAAAATATTTGGCAACAAAATCCTGAAACAGGTCAATTTTTGTTTCACTTTTACCAAATTTTATGCATTTTTGAAGGATTTTTGTTGCACCCTATGCCATCCCCATCAACCCTCTAAATTTTTTGAAAAGGGAAAGTGGGTCATATGATACTTTTTTGGCAAGGCCTTTTCATCTTTTTTACGGGCGTGCAGAAGTTTTCAAGAAAAAATTCCTTTTTAAAAAATTAGTTACTTCGCAGAGGTTTTTAGTATGTGCCCTTTGTCATGGCTCATTTACTTCGAGACGATGGTACCTGATGGAATTTGTCACAGAATGAAAGTCGACCATTACAGTTTTGTTCATACACAACTTTCAACCCCTACGAACCCTTTAATGGAGAAGAAATGGAGGAGGTTGAAAGGGGTTGAAAGTTGTGCATGAACAAAACTGTAATGGTCGACTTTCATTCGGTGACAAATTTCATCAGGTACCATCGTCTCAAAGTAAATGAGCCATGACGAAGTGCACTTACTGAAAACCTCTTTGAACTAACGGATTTCTCAAAAAAAACATTTTTTTTGAAAATTTCTCCATGCCTGTGGAAAAGATACAAAGACCTTTTCAAAAAAGTACCACATGACCTACTTTCTCTATTCAAAAATTTAGAGGGTTGATGGGAATGGCACAGGGTGCAACAGAGATCCTTCAAAAATGCATATAAATTTGATAAAAGGAAAACAAAAATCGACCTGTTTCAGGATTTTGTTGCCAAATATTTTCTTTTAAGAAAATGAATTTGTTCCATAATTTTGACGTGCACTGGATGAAATGGCTCTTAGAAATTGGTTTCTTGATTAAGAGATTCATATATTTTAAAAAATCTAGAAAAACACTGACCTGAAGTCAGCAGCTCTTTCAGGGCCGATTGAGCCCTAAAACAACTCTAAAATATCGAGTTTCAAAGTCGTTTCTCTCCAAAAGGAACAACTAAGAATCTCGAAATTTGCATAGTAGGTTTAGACATTATTTACGAAGGTCGAATTTGAGAATATGAGTAAAATCTACGCAATGATTCCGTCGATATACCAAAGGAAAACAATATTTTTCCCAATATTTGAAAAAAAAATTTGAATGTTCTATTCTTCAAAATGTTTTAATGACACGATCATCACGAAATTTCGCAGAAAATTGTCTAGCGGTGTTTTCAAACTATTCATCAAGGTTTCTCATGATTCAATCAACATTTTTTGAGTTCTTCCGGAAATAACAACGGTAAGGAAAAAAACACGAAATTTGAAATATGTTTTCCAAATATTTCCAAAATTCATAATCGCATCAAAGTGTGAATGCGATACATTGTTGTCAAATATGGATTTCAAGGTGCTCGGCAGAAGTATTTCGAAATCCGATGGATAGTGTCCGAAAAAAAATTGACGAATTTTTTTTAATTAACAGCAATACAATCTCAAGAAAATTATTCGAAAATTTCGCCTTGTTATTCTCCTAATGCTAAACTTAAATGCAATCGCACAAGTAGTTCCTTAAATATTAGTAAATTTCAAGAAAATTTCAGGTGACTATATCCTTCGACATCTTAAACTTAGTCATCGCCTTTTGAAATGAACATGAGCGCAAAATTACTTGAATGATAGTTAGAAGTGAATAGTTTTGGTGACATATTTGTCGGTCCCCCAAAATCACGAAATTTACAGCAGGTTCTCTTTTTGAATCTGTACGGATTGAATTTTAATCTCCGAGATCAAATCAGTCTGTCCTGAGAGAATTTCCAGAATGTTCCTAGTAGTTTCGAAACAATATTGAATTAATTCACTCTCATTTTTAACAGCAGTAAACTGAAATTAATTCTTGAAATTATTTAATTTTCAAAGTTAAATTTTATATCTCAAACTTCAGATCATAGTTCCATATATGTTTGTTTGTTAAATCTTGTTTACTTATACAATTTTCCGTTATACTGTATCATTTATTTTTTCCCTAATGTTTCGTTTTTGGATTGGGCTGAATTGAATTTTTCTTTTATTTTGTTCATTATTATATCTGATGTAATACCTCAAATCATATATACGTGAATACAGTAGTGAACTCTTAACAGTTAGTTGTATTCCTCATTTCAAATGAATAAATAAATAAATGTACGTGTAAGATTTTGAATTCATTTTCCAAATGTCTGGTAGCACTATTTCTTCAATGGTTGATTTGGTATTATACAAGTTGATAAATCTTTTCGAGATGTTGTGATGAAAGAACCAAATTGATATTAATATGCATCCATTGTAATTTCCTGAAGTAGAACAAACAGCATGAGAGAAATTACATCCGAACTATCTATTCGAAAGCGGATTTCCCATGATTTTATTTTTGGCAAGTGGAGCTAGAACTGAAGATTCAGCATATTAAAGACTTATGGTTGCATTACACGGTAATTAAACCACCGTATCATCAATGAGTGTGCACAGACTGCTTTCTTCATGCATTAAACAAAGATGGAACAATTGGACCAGAAGTGAACGTGGGGGAAAAACCCATATGTGAAAGGATCTTTTGGGTTATTCTCTTCGATTTAAATCTTCAATGAAAACGGGTAGGAGCATTGACCTTCTTAAAATATTATGAAATTTTTAGATGGCTGTGTGTTCTGATGAACTAATTGAAAGTGAATCAGTGTAGCCTTCGAAATCAATCAGCTACTTTGAATTGTACAGGGCGAGTCTTTGAGTTGAACATTAATTTGTACCCTAGATTCCTATCATCAAAAGAAACACTTCTTTCATTTACCATTTTCTCAGATTCGACCCCAGTAAAACGATACAGACTGTTGAAATTCCAAAACAATGTAGTCTTTTTTTTTTGAGCTTCGAGATGGTTTCCCCAAATGAAATAAATTTTGGTGTGAAGTTCTATGACTCGTATTCTGTCAATATCTTCATCTAACTTCAAACGGTTTTCTGGTTATAGACTTCATAAACCATAAGAAATCAGCACGAATAATGCAGATGAAGTTTAATTTAAGTCATTATAAGAATGCTCAATTATTTTAGAATACTTAATTATTCTCTACCATTTCTCCTCAAACGAGCTGTTTTCGAGATATTCAACGTTGAATGTTTTAAAATCTGATAAAATTCGAGAAATTTCCTTTTTTTTGTGGATCCGCCCCTGAGCTAGTAAAAACTGTGAATTAAGCTCTGCTCAGGTTTACCCGGAACATAGATTACACAGATAGAATCCATGTCTATGGACCAGACGTTCCATAGAATTCAAGAGTTCAATTCATGTTTTCAGGTTAGTTGAGTGATTTCTTACGAATTTTTTATAGATTCGATGAGAATTAGAATAACTGTGGAATTTTCGATATAATAAGGGCAAGATTGAAGTTGTGTAGAATCTCAGGATGGAAACAACTGAATATTGCACGAAGTGAAAGCTTTGTGTCTCAATGGTCCAGTGTAGTGTAATATTTTTTCCACAATAATACCGCAAAAAGTACCAAAATCCTAAGAATTAAGTGAGTAAATGATACTTCCCAATCATATTTCTTTGAATTTCAAGCAATTGATTGATTATTCTGCAATACAAATCACCGTTGTTGTATCTGTGTTGAACTTGCAAACAAAGTGCAGGACCGTATTAGCACATTGAGATATATTTAAATGCTTGTTACTTTTTACCAGAGCCAAATCTGGAAAAATAGTAAATGAAGAAAAATTTTTTATTTGAGGAGTGGAATCTATGGATAAAATCAATGTACAACTCGAAGACTCACCCTGTATACTTCTGATAAATCTATTCATTGGATTCTTTCATTCGAATATCGCTGAAGAAAGTACCTGAAGTCGAAGCTTTCAAAGAATGTCAACCATTTGTTCTTGACAAACGCGCGTAATCATTTCGCCAAATGTCTGTAATTTTAGAATTGTATGCTGTAATATTCGAAAGAAAGAGCTAGGGACTTAAATGACTGCTAATGGGTAAGATTGGCCTAACAGTTTCGGAGTTCTCAAGAAGTACTGATGCGATCAAATTGAAACTTTGTTGATTTAGTTTCAGAGTACTGATGAGCAATTCCATTCAAAATTCAGTGAAAATTTCAACGAGGAACAATATAGGAAAATAAATGTTTTTGTTGGAAACTATTTATCAGATTTCAATGACACTTGGCACAAAATAGGACAATATTCAACAATAGCGCTTGAAATTTAGATTGATATGATATCGATTTTAGGAGATACCGACGGGAAGGAAATAGGTCAAATTTCGTGGTTCCATACTTCAAGAAAAATTGATGCGATCTGATTCAAACATCCTTGATACTTGTAAAATACCAATATGCAACATTATGCAGAAGGATCGTGAGCGTACAAAATCAAAAAAAAATTCCTTTTCGAAAACTTTACTTTAATTGATAAATTCTTTTCTGGGAACTATCAATCAGATTTCAATGAAATTTGCAGAAAAATTCTTGTTTATTTCTGAGGTATCATTTTTATCGGTTTATTATTCGATATAATCAAATGATAAACCTTAGAGATCGACCAAAAAAAAAAATTACCCCCCCTGAAAATTTCACAGGTTGCATTTTGAAGTATGTAGATTTGAATGAACCAATAAAAAAATCCGGGACTTTTCTTTGAAAGTACTGAACCGAAATGTGTGAAACTAGGTAGGCAAATTTTGTGTCGCTCGAGATTGATCCTCCAAGCTTTTCAGCAGGATACTTGTACCCTAAGGGCTCAAAAATGAGGACAGGGGGGAAAAAATTATTTTTCGAAAGCTTACCACTGAATTTTCATGGAACTCTCAACGTTGATTACTGTTGCATAACTCAACCTAAAATTTTCACCCAGATACTGTGTTCACAACTGACGGTTTGGCCAGTCGTAAACACAATAACTCTAAAAAAAACGCTGCAAATTTTACACAAGGGTTTATTATTTTCTCATTTAAATAACCCGATATGCCATTGATATCTCGAAAAAATTATATATTATGCATAACTCATTGGTTTCTCACAACACAGAAACCAATTCCATGAAATAATTCATGTGAACATTGAAATCTCAATAAATACACTTGTATAATTGAATAACATTTCGACATGCAGAACGCTAACTGGGTAGCAAAATTTAAAATATTTTGAATGAGAACAGACGTTCCACAGTCGTTTCACCTCTTCGAAAATCTAACTATTTTCCACAATTATTAAATTTCGTGTCGGTATTCTACAACTGAAAATGAACTACAAATCAGATAGGGTTTGTCCTTTTTGAGATATTAGGGAAATAACCTCAATATTCAAAATGGTCACGAAATTTTTGCCAATATCTGCACAAATAAATATCGGTCAAAACTGAAATTTGAAACACTGTTTCTAAATGTTGACTCTGAAACCTGTACCAAATTTCATTGAACTTTGATGAATATGTATCCGAAAAAAAAATGTTTAAAAAAAAATTTTGCATTAAATCGAGTGATTATATTTCACAATTAGTCATGATGTTTCAATCCGAACGCGTTCTTATTTCTTGACACTGAGGAAATAAATTTACGGCCGGTTTTACAAAACTTTGATTGCCAGATCAAGGACTTGATTGTCAGTCAACAGTGAATTCTGTGCTCAATTTCAGTTCATTTTCAACCCAACCATCGAATGAAAACCTTAATCAACGAATTGATCAGAAGTCAAAAGTTTTGTGAAACCGACGGTCAATCTTTCAAACTAACACCAATACGTAAAACAAAATTCAAGACTTTCCGCTAATATCGAATGTGTAGATGTGATTTCTACTGGGATTCAACTTTGTTCTGAAAAATATTAATGAAATGAAAAAAAACTCAATCTTCCTGTGCAATTGAACTAAAGTTATTTTCAATAAAATTTCTGTAACAATTAAATATATCGTGTACCTCATCAGGTTGAATTCGAAAGAATAATTCTAGATTATAAATTTCGTTCTTATTCTTATTTCAAACTTTCAGTACGAAAGATTTTGAATTTCGATTGAAACCACTAACGGATATCCACAGGTTGACAATCGTATAACGCAAACCGAAATTAACGGAAACCTCCGATCAACCGAATTTTTTGGAAATCTGCATTATTTTAAATTGCGCTACTTAATTCGCGTTCTGCATGTAAAAGTTATTCAGTTATAAAAGAGTATTTATTGAGATTTCAATGTTTCAAATTAATTTTTTCATGGAATTGGTTTGTGTGTTCTGAAAAACCAATGATTTATGAATAAAATAGTTTTATTCTAGATATGAATGGGCTTAATGAGTAATTTAATCTTAAATCCCGTAATCCGCAGGGTAATTTCTATAAATAATAATTTGATCCGATTTTCAGTAGTTATGTTTAAGATATTGGGAGAGAAAACCCAAAAATATTTAATCTGAACTACTTACTTGTCAAGAACATCGATGGGGCATTTGCAAATTGTGATTATAAAATAATAACGCATCCATTAAAAATTTTTCGATATGTAATGAAAATTTGGTAATCAATATTTTCATCTCCTTTTAGATGTATGACTCTGTATGAAAAGTAAACCGATTATTCCAGTGAATCACAATCTTAGAACTGAATGCGTTGATGTCATTCTCGACATTATTGGAAATTTGCAGCGTTTTTCCTTATAACTCAGGAACCACTGGTCGGAAATCATCCGGGTGACATTTTTTGGTTTAGTTTTGTAACAGTAATCAACGTTCTGAGTTGCATGAAAATTCGGTGGTAAGTTTTCGAGAAATAATTTTTTTCCCCCCCATCCCTCCATTTTGAGCCCTTAGGGTACACCGATTCTGCTGAAAAGCTTGGAGGATCAATCCCGAGCGACACACGATTTTTCTACCAAATTTCACTGATTTCGGTTCAGTACTTTCTGAGAAAAACCCTGGACAACGGACGGCGGACGGCGGACGGCGTACGGCGTACGGCGGACGGCGGACGGACGGATTTTTGTTTATTAGTTTATTCAAATCTACATACTCCAAAACGTAAACTGTGAAATTTTCAGGGGGGGTTAAAATTTTTTTTTTGTTGGTCGATCATTAAGGTTTATTATTTGATTTTATCAAATAATAAACCAAAAACGACCTGAGGAAAGATCGTCTTATTCCAATATTTCCGAAAATACATATCGTATTGAATTGGAATTACGTACTTGATTGAAAAATGATTGCTTGAAGGTTCCTGCAAAATTTGTGAGAACAAATTTCAGCAAGCACGTAAAAGCTACTGCCTTCACGTCAGTGCTCTTCAATTTCAGGCTTTTGCTCTTCTGAGAAATATTTCATGTTAAAACCAAATGTTCTGCCATGGAAAAAAGTAGACGTTGACTAAACTAAACCGTTGAAGATGTTATTCATCCTGTTGTGAAATGCGTCCGTTATCTTGCATTAGGATATTGAGGAACGGATTTGTGTAGGTATTTTGATCACCTACTTCTCACACCAAGAACACCTTATTTCCTGGACCCAGTGCAATGGCTCATTTCTTATTTCGAGGGTGTTACATAACACCGCTTTCATCTTTAAAACTGAGGATCTATCTTGTATAATTTATCTCGATCATCTAACCATTAGAAAGTACGTTATTAAAAAAAAAGAGTTATTCATACGATGTTCCCAATTTTGTTTGGAATAGGCACCTATCGAAATCTTTTGTAATTACAGCTTGAGCATGATCGCATTTTTGCAACCCAACCATGGAGTTATTACTACGGTCCATTATTTTCCGTTTTAGATGTTTAATGTTTTTTTTTTCGGCTGTTAGTCTAAATTTAGATTATGCAAACTGCTCGATGGAGCTTCGTTATTTTAAATATGTATATTTTTATAGAAATATCCCGAAATAAGTGAACAAAAGTTGAGAATGCATTGACAAGGAGTGCACCAATATCGATTAAAGGATTTTCTAAGTGGATTTTGAATGTCTTTTTGCGCGCATGTTCTAGGGGAACAGCGTGCTATCGTTCTGTCCAAATGTCTGTTAATTTCGATGATTGAGCCGGAAATGGTCGTAGACACAATAACTGTCGACAGAAGCGAGCTAGCAACTTGAAACTTTCAGGATAGGTTGCGCATCAGGATGCCCCGGTTGAGTTCATTAATGTGCCAAATCGGTCGAATAGTTTCGGAGTTCTAGACACTTGAAGTTTTGAAGTGATTTATTTTTTATTTCAGAAACCACCTGAGCGATTGGATTCAAATTTGGCAGTTAGGTGGAGTATGACAACGCGCAACTTTGAGCCAAATCTCGTCAGGATCATATTGTCAGTAGATTTTGAAAAAAAATTTTTTCGAAATTTTTTCCCAAAAAATTTTTTTTCTGAAAACCATTCATCACATCCAAAAAAAATTTTACTCACACTTTGAGCTACATATTTCACAGCAGTGTACCAAATTTCAGTTTGATACGATTGTAAGTTTTGGAGATATCGGGAAAAAATATGTCAAATTTCGAGGTTTTCTTCTCGATATCGTTGATTTTTTCAGTATAACTCGAGAAATACTGATTCAGTCCTGGTAAATCTTCAAAGCTAGTTTTGAGATGCTTAAAGACAACTTTATGCGAAATTTCGTGATAATCGTGTCATTAGAACAATTTGAAAGAAAAATTTCTATGATTTTCTTATCATATCATCCTCATTAAATTCTGTATGAAACTTCGAACTGTTATTTTTCGATGCAGTACTGGATTTCAATTCGATCTGATCTGTATTTTTGGAAATATTGTGAAAATAAAATTTTGATTGGGTATATCTACGGAATCATTGGGAGGATTTTATCCATCCAGGAATTGGGCCTTCGTAATTGAGGTCCAAACCTTCTCTACAAATATCTAGTTTCTAAGTTGTTTCTTTTTCTTCTGACCGTAAACACAATAACCTCCGGAAGAAACGACTTAGAAACTCGATATTTGTAGAGTAGGTTTGGGGCTTAATTACAAAAGTCGAATTCGTGAATGGGTAAAATCCGCCAAATGATTCCGTAGATATACCCATTCAATATTTTATTTTTCCAATATTTCCAAAAATACAGATTTGATCGAATTGAAATCCAGTAATTTATCAGAAAAAAATTTCAAAAAGCACTGCCGTGAAAGCAGCAGCTTTTGCGTGCATGTTCAAATTCGTTGCTGAAGCGGCCATCTACATTGAACATGCGCGCAAAAGTTGCTGCCTTCACGGCAGTGCTTTTTGGAATATTTTCTTTACAACTCAGGGAAATCATCCGGGTAAATTTTTTCAGGTTAAGTTATGCAACAGTAATCAACGTTGAGAGTTTCATGAAAGTTCGGTGGTAATTTTTCGAAAAATAATTTTTTTCCTTCCTACCCCCAGTTTTGAGCCCTTAGGGTACACGTATCCTGATGAAAAGCTAAGAGGATAAATTTTTTAGCGACACACGAATCAAGTTGCACGGATTTCGGTTCAGTACTATCAGAGAAATAAAAAAAAACAAATAATAAACCGAAATTAAACAAAATTATTATTCAAAAAAAGCTCCCTCGTGGATTGCGGGATTCCAAAAATTTGTCATGGGCAATTTCTAGGAAAAAATTTGCCTAATGAACGATAGGGGAAAAAATCCAACGATCAACGAGGTGAACTGTAACTACTCAGGATCTATGTCTGACCCCCCCAACAGATGATAAAGAGAAAGTTTATTTTATTTCATCAATTTCGTATTTCAAGACAACATGTTGTCAAATTAAAATATTCATGAAACCACAGCAATAATGTAGATTCACTTGATACGGAAATATTTCAATTTAACTTCTCTTTCCAGCTTATCAAGCCAACTTTTGTCCATTCCTTTTAAACAATGGGCAAAATTTATTCATCCATTAAGCGACTCTTCAACTTTTAATTGATAGTTTGCATTTTTCCGATATTATCCATCAGGCAACACTTTCTCTAGAAGATTATCTCGACAAAACTGCAATCTGAAGGTCTGATTTCATTGAATAATTAATTTTATTTTATATTTTTTTTTCAGATAGAAAAACCTGAAAAATAATGGGGTATAAAGGGCTTCTAAACTGAAACTATCCAATAAAATCCATGAGTAATATTAATCTCCCGTTTCGTTTCCACTGTTGTTTTGTCTTCGAAATAAACCTCATATCGTTCCTTATTCCCTTATTCATATTTCATATTATTAGTGAGTAGATGTGCCACATTTGTTAAACTCCTTTTATATATTAGTGAGAATCCATAATTTCAAATATCTGATTCATTTTTTGGGAAGAAGTTTCATCAGATCAATCAGATTATATCTCAATTCATTTTCATTCAGTAGAAATAAATATATGAACTCAGCAAAGCGACTTTAGCGCCCTCATGGTATACAGAGCCAAGTGGGACAACATTTGACAATTCTAGGACCGCGTTTTGGACCCAAATACTAGGAAAGTTTCGAAACCTTATATATTCTATGCATCTAAGGTTAACCATAGATGCATAGAATACAAGTTGCGGACACTCTTTGACATATTTTGGGTCCGAAATGAGGTCCAAATGTGGTCAAAATATGGCTTCATTGTCCTACTTCAGTTTTTGCCGATATATAGTAGTCGATCCACATTTGTCATACGTTCCTTATATACTAGTAAGAATCCATCATTCCAAATATCCAATTCATATTTTGGAAAATAGTTTCATTACATCTAATAGATTATAGCTCAATTCATTTTTATTCAATTGTATGGAATTGAGACAGTGACCTTAGCGCCATCATCGTTTACAGAAAGAAATAGGACAATATTTGACAGTTCTAGAATAGATTATAATAGAATAAAATTTATTCATCTTTTGAGACATTTGAACAATGTATAAGATAAGTCAAACAATTACGCAATTAACACAAGCCAATATGTTAACAAAAAGCAGTTTTAAACAATATCAGGAGTTCTAGGACTGCGTTTTGGGCCCAAAATTCCAGTGAGTAATAGTAGGACCATAGACATATTAAATTCTCTGGACCGGTGTACGAATTCATTTCCAAAGAGTCGAATGGGGATAATGAAGCAAGTGAGAGGTCCGAGAGAGAGATGGAACTAGATCGGGCAGACCATAGACAATATACACAATACAAATATCTGGTATTCTATAGCGCATGGAGAGTGAGATGAAGAATGATCTCACATGCACAATATGACGCCAATCTAGAGATAAAACCTAGCATTTACTTAGGGAATCTCCGGGGAAATGACTTCTTCTTGGTATATTAGATTACATTGAAGTTTTAAAAATTGGCGATGAATATGAACATAACTCCGATATGAATATTCGAAATCATTTATCAATAACAATATGTTATGAATTCTCCCGGGTCGCTTGTTTCAGAACGGTATTCTGAGCTACAAATGATTTTTTTCTTATCAGAGTACAGACACGCGAGCTAAGCGGCTTTCGGAGCACTTTAATTGAGCTTCGAGCTGCCTCACAAGTATATACGGTGTTTTGAACAGTACGCGAGCCACTCAACACCGTCCAAACTTGCGAGGAAGCCGAATAAAATTGCCTCGAAAGTCGCTCAGCTCGCGTGAACGCATCTTTTGAATTTTGTGCGTTAGATGGTCTCAAACGATTAGAATGCACTAAATAGTGAAGAAACCTGTGCGAAATTCATTAAGGCACTGGGATTCATAGCAATTATACATTCATTTGATTTTTTAACTCCCTTTACAAATTATTGTATTTTACTTTCATTTTATATCTCCTCGTACAATTAATGGCACAACACAAATTCACCATTATTCATCAGTGAACCCGGTTTAAAATGAAGGAAATCAAATTCTATTCAAAACGCTCACGAAAACACAAAAAAAATGGTAATTATATCTTCTATACAGTCTTCATATTCTAATTCAGAATGGAATAACACAAAATCTGCTTTGAAATACTTCGACTTGCAAAACTTTTGAAAAAAAATTTATTTCAAACATAAACTTATAATTACAGTCTATGGCTTCAAACTGATCTGTTATTATTTTTGCCGTATTCTATGATGGTTTGACCCGCCCTAGTTCCATCTTTGTCGGCCCACTTCCTCTCTCTTTAAGCCATGTCCATATAGTTTTATAGATCTGAGTAGGACACCTGCTATATTCTATGCAACTTGGGTTAACCTGATTTCAAATGTGAAATGACAGCTGAAAGGTTAATGCAAATTTTCTGAACATTATTCAACAACAAAATCCTTTACATGGAAAAAGATCTGCTTCGAGAATTGCCAATACCTCGATAAAGAACCGTTCCGGTTAGGAATTCAAAAGAATTAAGACCACAGAATCTACTGATCGTACATTTTCATTTTCCATCGGAAATGGCAATTTTCTCGAACCACTAAATTTCATCTGAATGTCGCTTTAGAACCTTCATATTCCCTCACTATGAACCTATTCATGTGCGAGTATCTTTCCCCTTAGTATGTGGAACATCAGCGAATTCAAATAGAATAATTCCGAGCGAAAAATGAATTTGCAGAGGTGCAAAGATGAGCTTCCATACGGGCCAAATTAAATTTCCATCATTTCACATCTGTTACCTGAAAGTTACATTCTATAAGGATAATATCAATTTCGTACATTTTTCCTGAGCTACCTCATATTTCATTTCAAACACTCCAATTTGCGAGTGGGAACGGAAAGAATGAGATTGTTGGAAAGCACCTGATGTCCTCTAATTGCTCATATGCATTCAAATGAAGAACCTTCAACCTGCTACCCTTCTCAGTAATTTCGAATGTGAAGCACCGATAGGTTCGGAGTGTTGTGTTGCTCAATAACTGGAAGATATTACAAAAAATGACCTGATGTTAAGTGGGTTAAGGTTGCGGATTTGGTGATTAAAGTCAAGCGACTTTTTTCAGATCATGCAATATCTTCGAATTGATAGTCAGGTTGATTCATCAGTTTTTTTTCGTACAGATTAATTTGTTAGATATACAGGGTGTTTCATCATAAACTGGTCAAACATATAAAGCCGTACGTATAGCGAACTCGCTTCACTTAGGGTCGCGTATAAATTGGATTTATTCTAATTATAATGACGTCCGTTACCGAGCAACGGTAGTTCATCGAATTTGACCCTATTTTCCGGATGCGAAGAGAGTTCGATTTCTACCAAAGTTTTTTTGAAAAAAAATTTTCTTTTGATAAATTCATATTTCTATGCGGGCCATTCTGGGGACCCATTAGCACAATTTTTGCCTTCGTAGAGCCACCAGTTTCGCGAATAAAAATTATTCAAGTACTCCGAGCGGAATGTTTGGAAGGCTATAAAATGAAAACCAATGGATGTTTTTTCATTCCGTTTTCACACCCAGTGTTCAGTAAGAAGGTGAGTTCAATCTCAATAGATTTCAACAATTTTGGGTGAAATTTTTTTTACACTGTAGAAATGTAAAAAAAAAGTTGAGTTTGAATTTTGGAAAAAATTTTTCACGGGAAATCTTAGAAAATTGAGTACATTAAAATGGTGCTATCCACATTGGCAATCGAAAACAAAAAAAACCAACTTTGTAGGTTTTCCACCAATTTGGAATATTTTCCCGATTTTTACAATACAATTGAATTGAGCGCTAAAAAATGCTAAGATGTGACTAAAAATCGTTATTTCAAAGGTCACGCATAACTCACCACAGTTATCAGAATATTGCCCAAAGTTGACACCCTGTATCTCGCTTATGCTTGGAAAGAGGGCTTATGTCATAAGGCAAAAATGACCTGTGTCATCTATACGGTTATATATGTTTGACCAGTTTATGATGAAACACTCTGTATAAGTGGAGTTTGAAACTGTTCAGGAAAAACTATTCGAATTTTATAGATACAGGGTGGGCTAGTAAACCTATAGTTTTGCATTATTATATTCACTTAACAGAGCTGTCAGAAAGTATCTTAGATACTCTACACTATATCAGTTATTTCGAAGTATCTGAGATACTGCATCTCAATTTCTTTATTTTTCTGGCAAAAAGTACCAAGCACAGGTTCCGGCAAAGGACTCGGACGATTTTGAAAAAAATCATTACTTCGGTTATTATTGTTGAACAAAAAAAATTATATCAAACGATTTGGATTGAGAATTTCAAAATATTTTGGAGTTTCATGTGGACATCTGACTGATGTCCACATGAAGGAAGTCACCTGACTAGTGGCGTCCTTGCTTCGTGGTACACTTCTGCAGTCATTCTTGGAAGTTTCTAACGTTGCTCTCTCAACTGCGGCGACTTCCACGTGAATTGCTTCCTTCAATTTCTCCAATATTTGGAGCATGTCTTGGAGAACTCGTGCTTTGAGATGTTCGCACAGAAGAAAGTTGCAGAAGTTCAAATCTGGGGATCGAGGAGGCTAGTGAACGTCACCAAACCTGGATATAAGGCGGCCAAGGAAGAGAGGGCGAATAACGTTCATTGTTGCTCTGGCTGTGTGGGCAGTCGACCCATCCTGTTAGAACCACACACGTCGGATTGAAACACGCCGTCTTCTTAATTCAGGTGCAAAGAACTTGGTTATCGATTCGATACAGCCTTAGAGTTCACGCTAACAGCATTGCTTTTGACGTTTTCACAGAAGTAAGGACCAATGACGCAAGTTTGGGATACAGCGCACCAAACGGTCACTGTAAGGCTATGCAGGGATCTTTCGTGTAATTGGTGGTGATATTCATCAGCCAAATAACGGTCATTTCGCTGATTAACGTGACATTTGAGGTCAAAGTGAGCCTCGTCGCTCATGAACACAATGAGGTTCTCATTTTGCTCGACAAGTTCTTCCATCACACGGGCGTATGTATTCGTTGTGAATAATCTCCTGGCTGTAATTGTTGAACAACGGCCAATTTGTAGGGGTGAGACTGCAGTTCTAAAGCAAAATAGGCCTTACCGAGTGATCACTGAGGCGGAGTTCAGCAGCATGTTGACGAGAAGATCGACTCGGACTGCGAAGAATTGCTTGACGCACTCTTTCAACGTTCTCAGGTATTCGAATTGCTCGTTGATCTCCTGGTGATCTTTTCCTCGTCAATTCACCTCGTGTGCGAAGTGCTTCAACCCAACGAAGAATGGTGTCTTGAGAGGAAACAGCCCGGCGATTTCGGTGGATATTGAAATGGCGCTGAAATTCACGCTGAACGACCGTGACGGACACGTTATTACGGACGTAACTGTCGTGAGCAAAAACTCGGTGCTCTACCGTCCCCAGGTCCATGATTTCAGTGGTAAAAGAATGCTAAGACCTACCGAATCCAACGGTGCCTTCCCCGCATCTTTCGACCCAAGAGGAAGGGGGTAGAACGAGCCGTTTCAAGAACATCTGAGTCCTCTGCCAGACCCTGAATCTTTTTTCTTGATACTTTTCAAGAGGAACCGTATCTGAAAAAGTACCTTATATACCAAAAAGTATCTCAGATACTGGCGTCCAAGCTAGTCTAGAATGCATATTATATTTCCTCAACCAATTTATCTTCGAGGGTAGATCAATATGCATTACGTTCATATTACATAAGTTCATTGTATTGTCGACTGTCGTTTTTGCGCGCATGTTCTAGGGGAACAGCGTGCTATAGTTTTGTCCAAATATCTGTAATTTTGGATGATTGAGCCGAAAATGGTCTCAATCGACTAGGTTGGACTCACTGATGACGAATCCGGTGTCAAAATCGATTCTGTCCGGCCGGCCGGCCGGCCGGCCGGCCGTAGACACGATAACTGTCGACAGAAGCAAGCTAGCTACTTGAAACTTTCAGGATAGGTTGCGCGTTGAGTTCGTTAATGGGCCAAATCGGTCGAATAGTTTCGGAGTTATAGGCACTTGAAGTTTTGAAGTTATTTATTTTTTATTTCAGAAACTACTTGAGCGATTGGATTCAAACTTGGCAGTTTGATGGAGTATAATGACGCACAACTTTGAGCCAAATTTCGTCAAGATCATATTGTCAGTAAATTTAAAAAAAAATATTTTTCGAAATTTTTTTACAAAAAAATTTTTTTTTTGGAAACCACTCATCATATCCAAAAAAAATTATACTCACACTTTGACCTTCTAATTTCACAGCAGTGTACTAAATTTCAGTTCGATACGGTCATAAGTTTTGGAGATATCGGGAAAAAATATGTCAAATTTCGAAGTTTTCTTCTCGATATCGTTGATTTTTTCGGTATTACTCGAGAAATACTGATTCAGTCCTGATTAAACTTCACATCTAGTTTTAAGATGCTGAAAGACAACTTTATGCAAAATTTCGTGATAATCGTGTTATTAGAACAATTTGAAAAAAAAAATTTCTATGATTTTCTCATCATATCATCCTCATTAAATTCTGTATGAAACTTCGAACTGTTATTTTCGATGAGGTACTGGATTTCAATTCGATCTGATCTGTATTTTTGGAAATATTGGAAAAATAAAATTTTGATTGGGTATATCTACGGAATCATTGGGTGGATTTTACCCATTCACGAATTCGGCCTTCGTAATTAAGGTCCAAACCTTCTCTACAAATATCGAGTTTCTAAGTTGTTTCTTTCGGAAGTTATTGTGTTTACGCGGTCGGCCGTTAGGCTGACCGTAAACGACTTAGAAACTCGATATTTGTAGAGTAGGTTTGGGGCTTAATTACGAAGGTCGAATTCGTGAATGGGTAAAATCCGCCCAATGATTCCGTAGATATACCCATTCAAAATTTTATTTTTACAATATGTCCAAAAATACAGATCAGATCGAATTGAAATCCAGTAATTCATCAGAAAAAAAATTCAAAAAGCACTGCCGTGAAGGCAGCAGCTTTTGAGCGCACGTTCAAACTCGTTGCTGAAGCGGTCATCTACATTGAACATGCGCGCAAAAGTTGCTGCCTTCACGGCAGTGCTTTTTGAATTTTTATTTATATTCATTCAAACACCCATAACCCCACAATATACCCCAGATTCTGTGTAACCTCACAGAGTACGAAGTCAAAACTTCATAATTTATGACTACACTCTATCACAACATTGCCAGAACGAACAGAGGGCTTGTTCACAACAAAAATCTGTGAGCGTTATCAGTGGCTACCTCAGAGTAACAAACAACATAGAGGGACTGTACGCAGTTTTGGGGTGTCCGCAGCATGCTTTTGTCGACGTAGTCAGATTGTGATATATTTGGAAATGCGTAATGATATTATCTTATTGTAATTGTATATTAAATGAATTAAAAAATATTAATTTTAGTCATTCTCGGTTAAATATGGAAATTTGAACATTTCATGATAGATATTTATCAGTTTCGAATTTGTGTTAAGAAGAATCCCAGCAATCACTAAAACGCAGCAAGAGTACAAAAACTGTACAGCGTTGCTGCACTTGAAGTGCAGCGATGGTGGTACAGTAACTGTATCGAAACTGACCGTATATGTCCCGCGGAATGGCATCGAAACAGCTCAAACTGCGTTCGAAGTACAGCCACTATACAGCAGTTGTGCAGGAGCTATGCCACTTTGTAATGCAGTTTGCACATAGTAATAATGCACCAACTGTGCCACTTCGATATGAAGTTTCTAAGCAGCAATAATGCAGCAGAAGCTCGGCTGTATAACGAGACTCACAGAAATAAAACTCACTTCCGAAAAAATAATTATTTTTTAAGAGATTTAATTTAAACTTTGCACATTGAAACTAAATTATTTACCTTCGACAGATGTGAAAAAGGAGAGTCCACTACTTCCAGTTTATTCGGAAATTGCCGAATAAATTTTGATTTTTTTATATGATGTTATGAATATATTTTTGCATATTCTACTTCTATGCTGTACGGTGAATTCTTTCTGTATCTAGATATTGATTACTCAACAGAAAAATATTTAAATTATTTAATTTTTCACATTTCACCATAAATTCAACATGGAATTCAAATATATAAAAATGTACACATTATCTGAAGAATCGTACGGGCATTGCTGGTTAGACCAAAAGACACAATCTGTATAGTATGTAAGTCCAAAATATAGGTTTTTCGGAGGTAAGCCGGATTCCTGAAACATACTGATGGGTGTCTTAGGAATCGGGTTATCCTAGTTTATATTGAGCATATAACGTAAAGTGATTCATAGCAAATTCAACTTAATAAAAAAAATATTGCACTAGGAACATGACTTTAATGGAAACAATTTGAATTTACACAAATACCGGCCATACAAAATATTATATATGATATAATATATTATTGGGCGACTCTCTCTCGTTCCTATCTAAGTCCTCTAAAATAAGTCTATACATATTTCTCAATCATACCATGATGGTTGTTTCAATATCGGTTGGTGAATCATTTTTGCTCTCTTTGCTCTTTCGTACAGCAACTTGAAGTGGAGAAAAATGAGTTAATACACAAAAAAAAGGTTAGTCTTGTGTGAATATAATACCTAAAACTCCTTCATTGATGTTTATGTACTTCGAAATTTTGTTTTCTATTGACCCTGTCCAGTTCAGGTAGAGACTCAGATGTTTTCTTCTATTGTTTATTTATTCCAGTTCCAAAAGAATCGGCATCATCTAAATATTTATCTTAGCCACTCAGATCAGTCTAATTTGCCTTATTTCGTTTTTTCTGGAATTGATCATGTCGAAACATCAGTTTTTCACACTTGCGCCCAATCAACTCGAAACAAACAGTCAGTTCAAATAGCGCGATTCACTCAGAACTAAAAACGAATTTACTACACAACAAACAAATTTCCGTTACAAAACTGCATGGCCGACGACGACTATCGACAACGCTTCTCTAACGTACCGGCTATCAGCACAGACAACGATGGCTGACTATTAGAACGAAATATAGCATCAAAGACAGATACAGCATTGTCTTATCCAGCATTTCGATTTTGTTGCATAAAAGCTGTACAGCAGCTGTATTTAAAAGACTGCATTTTTAGGACAGCAGCATCAACAATGCAAAGACAGTGCAGTTTTAATACAACATTGTATCTACTGCAGTCCGGTGGCACTTGTGATGCATAAACTGTACAATTGCTGTATGTAGTGTTTGTTGGGATACTTACCCTTTTCAGTGTCTACCTGCTGAAATCCAAGCTTTGGCAACGATGCCGCATTAACAGTATACCGCTGGTCAATCTATGATCCGTTGTTTTGGTGAGTTTCTAACCAGTTTTCAGATATTTTCAGCTGTTTACTTGTTACAATACTTTAATTCACTATGGGAAGTAAGAAGTGTGTTGTTTGTGGAAAATCCTGTGAATTGAGTGAAATATCGTATCACAGGTTGGCAACTGCTTTCTTTACAAGTTTGTTTTGATTGCGGTCAAAGTGTCAAATTTTCTATCTCATGTTGCGGACAGCATTCGCCTTCTAAATATGACGTATGCTACCTCTATGTTGTTTGTTACTCTGAGGTGGCTACATACACCAGACTGGTACAATGTTGTTATTCATGGAGACACAACAAACAAACATTTAATTTCACCTGTTTATTCATAGAATTAGAATATTCATTTATTCAGTTGATCGAAATGTGTTAAAAGGGATCGAGGCGAATGAATTTTTGTATCCGAAAATTCGGATGTGGAAATTCGAAGAGTATTTAGTCGAATCTAATTAATTTCCATCCACTAAACACGTGTGCAATCGAATTGTAAATGGGATTTTGTCCCTAGAGAAACTTCCTATTTTCGCTGATTCAGAGTTTATTTCTGGGATATACGCCATGGTGAACAAAAATATACTGAACGAACATCTCTTAATGAAACGAGATTCTCCTTGGAAAAAGAACTTTATTAAAGACGACGTGATAGGAAATTTCAAAGGACGTATTATAGCCAATCATCATGCTCACCATTATTTATGTATAGCGTTCTGTGCCACATATCTAGAATTTTGTCATCATTTTATAAATAGACTTTTCACGTGGGGGTGGGGGTTGAAAAGCAAACTATACTTCGAATATAACGGAGGGGCTTTTGAAGGCCAGAGTTCGTTTTTTTCAAAAAAATTTTTGGGTGCAAATGGTTGAAAAGAATCGTAAGAACGAGCAATGTTGCCACTTTTTATTTCCAAATGAAAAAAAAAAATTTAGAACATGCCGAAAAGCAATTTTCAAAAATACTCACTGACGCCTGCAGAACGACACCCCGTTTCCTCCTAAAAACCAAAAAAAAAACGAAATTTCTCCGAATTCTAAGATTTCACGCGGCTATTGGTAACGTTAAACCATGTACACCGCGATGCGGGTGCCTGAACTTGGAAAACTAACGAGGTTCAATGAAACTATTCTAGTTTCATTGAATTTCATCCATTAATGTGGTTGTGTTGTCTAGTCGTAATTCAACACCACGTGGTAATGTTTGATAATACCTACTTAACATTCAAATGAATAGGTATTCCAGCAAAAAAGTTAATAGATAAAGCAACGCTCAATCCGAAAATATTAAAAATAAATATAAAAGCTAAATTTTGGCGTTTTAAAATATTATTCATATTCGATGTAATAGGGGTTTTCCTGAGTTTGGGTTATTACTGCAAATGCAAATTTGAACATAATTATTTTGGGTTTGATTCATCATTTTCCCAAATTACCTTCAGAAAGTATTCAAAATCAGATTTCAAAATTGGGGTTTGGGATTTGCCAGCCATGCACGAAGTGACAACGGTGTTTAGTAGAATAGCTCTTTCTGCTAAAGAATAACTAAATATTTATTCCTATTCTGTGGTACACGCGTGTTCTTTGTCAATACAACCAAACAATTTCCGTTTGCGATTTGTCAGTAATATGAGTCTGTGCTCTTCTTTTTCTATTCCTTGGTCGTTGTCTTCTACTCTAACCAGATCGAAAAATAGCTATCTCCGTTTTCCCAAGCAAAGTGACACATTTGACGTCCTTTTTTTTCCGAGAATGCTGAATTCGACGTTGCCATATCGTGCACTCAAGACAAATCTCTTTAAATGCAAATCCCCATTTTTATCTTTCAGTTTTAGGTGATCAAACATTTTTCTAGAAATATAATATTGAAATTATATATTGGAAATGTGATGTTCTAAAGGTTTTTCATGGAAATTACTGCATTTTCGTTAAGCCCCATTTTGCTTCATTTATTGATCTTTATTGAATATGCTAGCTGAATAATAGAATTCACCACTCATTGCTTTATCACTGTGCTCTGCCTATGGTGGTGTTAGGTGAGTTAGCAGTTTCCACAAAGCTCGAATGATTTTTCCACTTCAGACTTAATTTTTGAAAATGGAATTTGAGCGTTTGTACCTTTTTCACACTGCTAACACTGCCGCTGTTTGAAGAATCTACCATATGTTTCATTTATTGTTCAGTAGCAAGCCCGACACTGGATCTTCATTTTATGATCACTATGTTCATCAGGGAAATTGGAGTGATGAAAAAAACATTGTTTTGATATATTTTGATTGGTGGGAACTCTGATTGTATCATCACAGTTCTCAAATGTTCACTTCACCACAATAGATTATTTTAAAATTTAATATGATCTAACTTTATTTATAGAATCGGCGAAAACACAATGAGTGCATTGGAAAGTGAAGGTGCTTATAATAAGTATGTTTTGTCCAATTAGTACCATTAATATTGCCTGTTTGCAAATAAATCAGTAGAAATGATTAAATTAGAATATACATATGAACAAAGACCATTCCAATATCATTTACTTCTGAGATAGAGAAAACTTTCGAGTAAGAATCATAGTTCAGTCAAGTTTGAATGAGGAATTGAATATTTTCCCATGCTTTTTTGATTCGCGAAATGGGATATTTAGTTTTTCGATTTGAAGATTCGGGTTAGAGTTCGGTTCTACCAGACAATTTGATGGCACAATATTGCCACTCATTCCAGAATTCATCATGAAAAATTATACTTACCATAGTTGAGGAAGCTATGTGAATGATGGAAATATCTGAGGAAATGAAAAATATATACAGGGTGTATCTGAATAACACCAAGAAAATTCAAGGGGTGATTCGGTGATGAAAATCAAGTTGGGTATTTGGTATGAAATTTTTCGAAAAAATCTCCCCACCCCTCCGAAGATTAACGAAAAAATTTTTTTCTCTTTTACATTCTCGTTTTTATTTGTATATTAAACTGGAGGCACGGAACTTGGTGAATATGATTTGTCAATAAAACTTCATAATTTGGAAATTATATTAATTACATTAGCGTCCTCCACGAATGAAGCAAAGTGAAGTTTGCGGGACTAGGACAGAAAAGAAACTAATGATTTATTTCTAAGCTTTATATTCAGCGACGTTTCGCGGGACTTGCGTCTGCTTCTTCAGGCCTTAAAAATTAAAAATTAACATCACTTACACAGTAAATACGAACATTACAATATATTACCTCTATGAAATTTAGAGATCCCAAGGTATAAACATGGATTCAACATCAAACAACCCACAAAATCTCAAACATCAGTCTCCAGAGTACGCACGTGGAATGGGGGTTTTTCCTGAATTTGGGTTATTACTGCAAATGCAAATTTGAACATAATTATTATGGGTTTGGTTCATCATTTTTAAAAATTATTACAGAAAGAAATGGCGTACTGGAGGTGGTGATGAGTATTTGGATGAATTCAGGCGACTTAGAGCGTTGGTCAAATCAGAGATATCTTCTGATTATGAGAGATATCTGGATGAGGTGCAGGACCAGATTAGATCTGATCCTTCTTCGTGCTGGAGATATTTGAATGAGAAGAGACGGGCTTCAAGAATACCTGGGGTCTTTCGTACCGAAGAACGTCTTTATGATGATCCCAGTGTCATTGTTGATTTGTTTGGATTACACTTTGCGGATGTAGGTGACGTAAATGTGAGCAGTGAAAGTAACTTTGACAGAAATCAGTTTCCTCCTATTATTGTTCCATCGGTGACTGAGACTGAAATCAAGACGATAATGGATAGATTTCCTGATAAATCAACGGTTGGTGATGATCAGATCCCTCATTTCTTTTGCGAAGATGCAGTTCGGCCCTTGCCAGACCCCTCCATCATATTCTGAGCATTAGCCTTCGTACTTCTACCTTTCCCAATAGATGGAAGAGAGCTCGGGTTATCCCCGCATTCAAGAAGGGAGATTCATCTATTGTGGATAATTACCGACCTCTTTAGGTGCTACCAAATTTTGCCAAGGTGTATGAGGAGATATTATATTCCAGTATATATCATCATGTTAAGCCACATTTGTCTGAGAGGCAGCATGGCTTCATAAGGGGTAGGTCAACAGTAACTAACTTGGCAACATTATCAGAGAATCTTGCTGAGTCTCTCGATGATGGAGGTCAGGTAGATGTTATCTATACGGATTTCTCACGTGCTTTCGATACCATTGATCACGCATTACTCTTGAGCAAACTTTCATCTTTCGGTTTCACTCCTTCTTTTTTGAAATTAATGAATTCTTATTTGGAGGGAAGAAAGAATTATGTGTTTTATAATGGCTTCAAGTCTTTCGAGTATGAGCTCAGGACTGGCGTTCCTCAAGGATCTAATCTAGGCCCTTTATTGTTCATAATTTTTATAAATGACCTGCTGTGCTCTTTTGGTTGCAATGCATTAGCCTATGCGGATGATTTGAAACTATACTTGAGGATATGTCGGATAGCTGATCTTTTGCGTCTTCAGTCATGTCTGGAGTTTGTCCGCATTGGTGCCTGAGAAATGGTCTGATTTTGAATTTGAAGAAGTGCTTCAAGGTAACGTACACGAGAAAGTCTCAGCCACTCACCTATGATTACCATGTAGGTGACCATTTGATTGCATCTGTGGACCGCATTCGTGACCTGGGAGTCCTATTTGACAGTCAATTAAGTTTCGTTCCACATGTTGAGGAGATTTGTGCCTCCTCTTGCAGGTCGCTGGGATTCGTGTTCAGAAGCTTCGGGGAATTCGACGATTTGTCTGCTCTTAGAAGTGTTTATTTCTCGCTTGTGGTTAGCAAATTGGAATATGCTAATTTGATTTTGTTTCCAATATATTGTTAGGAACTCCATGCTACCGGATTCCGCCTATGAGACAGTTCATCCCATAGCAACGACCCGCTTTTCCAAGAATTAGATTATGCAAACTATTCATTTTCATTCTTTTCTTTTGATGTGAATATGTAAGAGATAGTTAGTTCTAATCTGACCATTGTAACGCTTATTAGGGCTCACAAAATAAACACCTCCTTCCGTAATGTATTCTTTTCCTTTAGCTTTCAATAAAGTTGTGATTAAGAAACCTAGAAAGATAAATTCTTTTTAAAAACGGACTTTCGGAGACGTGTTACATAATTATATGATTCCCATCTTGCACCGGTCGAGCGAAATCAGAGAAAATTTTTGAAATATGTCATGTTCAGGAGGACGGGAAGGTATCCCAAGCGTGGTGCTGACCTCTCCAGTATTATGAGGGAGATGAGAATAACAACCTTCCAGGCACGCCAGAGTCTACAGTGCGCAAGGTTCACGCAGAGACTCCTCAGCGGAAGGATTGACTACTCTTTCCTGCTCTCTAGGATAAACATCCTCGTGCCAAGAATGGTGACCAGGCATCCGCTGGCGTTCGGCCTGCCCACTCCTCGCACCAACATACTCCAACGGGAACCTGTATATCGGTCATGTGATAGTGCTAATAAACTCGGTTACAGCGTATTTTTGTAGTGTTTGAGTTCCAATTTGTTTCAGGACTATTTATATTATTTTTAAGTATTTCTATTTATTTATTTATTAATGTTACCCTGTAATTGGGAATTTTCCTCTTGGGTATAATAAATCATTATTAATATTATTATTATCATTTTCCCAAATTACCTTCAGAAAGTATTCAAAATCAGATTTCAAAATTGGGGTTTGGGATTTGTCAGGCATGCACGAAGTGACAACGCTGTTAAGTAGAGTGGCTTTTTCTGCTATAGAATAATGAAATATTTATTCCTATTCTGTGGTACACACGTGTTCTTTGTCAATATAACCAAACAATTTCCGTTTCGATTTGTCAGTAATATGACAGTATGACAGTCTGTGCTCTTCTTTTTCTATTCCTTGGTTGTTGTCTTCTACTCTTACCAGATCGAAGTTTAGTTATCTCTGTTTTCCTAAGCAAAGTAACACATTTTGACGTCCTTTTCTTTCCGAGAAAGCTGAATTCGACGTTGGCATATCGTGCACTCAAGACAAATCCTTTTAAATGCTAATCACCATTTTTATTTTTCAGTTTTAGGTGATCAAACATTTTTTTAAAATTATAATATTGAGATTATATGTTTGAAATGTGCTTCTGAAGGTTTTTCATGAAAATAACTGCATTTTCTTTTAAAGGAAAAACCCCCATTGCTCGTACTCTGGTCGAATAAAATAGACAAATTTCAAAAAAAATCATCTGTTGTGTTAAATTTCGTGGCACTTTTGATTTGGCCCTTAGAGGTCAAACTGAAGGAGTCTGCTCTGAGAATCGAGGAATATTTAAAGAGTTAATTAATTTTATTGCAAATTGCGAACGAAACTAAATAAACGTGAAAATATTCTTTATTCAATAATAGAACTTATTACTAACTATACATGAGTGAAATAAGAAGTTGAATGAGTGTTAATAGTTGTGCTTGTTCTCCTAGAAATGTTTGATTTTATGATGAAATTTCTACAGTTTAATTCCCATTTTCAATGCTACATATCCAGAAATGCGATATATTTCTGTTCATTATCATTTCATCAGGAGATTTTGACTTCGACCACTAGGTGGAGCCCAAATGGGTAATTTCATCTACCAACTAGGGTTTCCACATAACATCGTTGGCATGCAAGAACTCGATCCGGATGATGCAGAAAAAAGGGAAGTGATGGTCGATATAATTGCTTTAAATATCGAAAATTTTGATGTGTTGCCCTGGAAAAGCAATTAATAGTAAAGACGATTCACATAGAAATCATGTTAGGAAAAATTGTTGCTTACTTTTCCACTACTTGTGTCGTTCGATGGTACACTATTGCTGCTACCATTCAAGAAAGTCTTCAGAAAACCACCTACAAATCCAAATGGATCTATGCCTTGTTGAGGTTCACCATTCGCGTCCAAGGGCTGAAATGATAGGAGGTTGTTTTTATGAGATCAAGTGGAAATAGATTTTGATTTCTTATTAAACTGTTGTATATTAATTTAGTGTTCTTCTCACAGTGACATTAGTGACAATAAGACTATTATCTTTTTTGGGCAAAATATCCAAAAAAAAACTGTGATCACTTTAGATGATCTACCCTGTAGAAGATCAATTGGTTCGTAATGAAAGCAAAGACGTGAAGTCAGTAGCTTTTGCGGGCATGTTCATTTTTGGTGATATCCTTTGAAAATGCATGCAAAAGCTGCTGACTTCACGTCAGTGCTTTCCTAGGTTTTTTTCGATAAAGTACTGGATTTCAATTCGATCGAACTGTATTTTGGGAATATTGGAAAATAAAATTTGGATTATCTACAGAATCATTGGGCGGAATTAACCCATCCACGAATTCGGCCTTAGTAATTGAGGTCAAAATCTACTCTACAAATATGGAGTTTTAAGTTGTTCCTTTCGGAAGTAATTGTGTTTACGGTCGATCGTTGGACCGTTACCCATTCATGAATGGGTAAAATCCACCCAATGATTCCGCAGATATACCTATACGAAATTTTTTTTTCCCAAAATCTACAAAAATACAGATCAGATCGAATTAGAATCCAGTAATTTTTCGAATAATGACAGTTCGAAGGTTCATAGAGAAGTTCATGAGGATAATATGATCAGAGAATCACAGAATATTGAATATTTGAAAAAAACAATTTGAAATTTTTCTAATGACACGATCATCACGGAATTTCGCACAAAGCTGTCCATCAGCATTTTCAAACTAGTTATCAAATTTCATTATGATTGAATCAGCATTTATTGAGTTATTACGAGAAAAACCACGATATAGAGAAAAAAAAACGAAATTATACAAACCTCCGAAAATAATAACCGTATCGAACTGGAATTTAATACACTGCTGTGAAATATGGGATTCAAGGTATTCCCGCAATTTTTTCCAAATGTAAGGAATTGTTCTTGGGAAAAAAATTTTTTGAAAAAAATTTCGAAAAATAAATTTTTTCAATATATTGACCGCCCCATCTCGACAAAATTTCTCGAAAAGTTGCGACTCCTTATGCTTCAACTTACTGCCAAATTTCAATTTGATCGCTTCAGTAGTTCTCAAAAAATCAGGGAAATGAACTCAAAACTTAAAATAGCTATAACTTCGATAGGATTCTCCGAACAGACTGCCGACAGAATCGAATTTGACACCGGATTCGTCATCCGTGAGTCCAACCTAGTCGTTTGAGACCATTTCAAGCTCAAAATTAAAAAATTACAGACATTTGGACAAAACGACAGCCAGCTGTTCGCCAGAACATGCGCGCAAAAAACCGCATCATATACAGTGTGTCCACGGATTGAGTGCCGGTAAGGTGTAAATGACGAAAAATTTTCGAGTTAGACTCTGATATTTTGGGAATCGCTCCTGCTTGGTCTCAAATTAAGATATTGAGAGAATGAGCCAAATCAATTAATATACAGGGTGGTTTAGAACTGATTTAATGAAAATTGTTAAGAATAAAGTGCCTTTGTTTCAAAAGATATCGAGAAAGTTTATTGAGAAAAATTGTTTAGAATCAAAAGACACGGCTTAATCTCGTATTTCAGATAAATCGATCAACTTTGATTTTGTAAGTAGGTTATGAAAATATTTGATAATATCCATGGTTACAAATGCCAGACGTGACTTGAAACGTAAATTTTATTTGTCATAAACGAAAATTTTCCTGTTAAAAACATGCTGACCATAGAACAAAGTGTGTTTATTGTGCAGTGTTATGGCTTAGGTGCAGACATTTCGTATCAGGGAGTAATAAGACAATTCCATTGACGCTGGCCAAATGTTGCGGTACCACGTAACCCTGCTGAAAAAATAGTTTCAAAATTTAAATTTTTGATCATGACAAAAATCTCACGTATACAAAATCATGACCAACTTATTAAGTCAAGGTAGGCTGATTTATCTATAACTTGAGTTCCTACAGCAGCTCGTCATTCCGAACAACTTTTCTCAATAAACTATCTCGATATCCTCTAGAACAAAGGTACTTTATTCTTAACAATTTTCATTGAATCAGTTCTGAACCACCCTGTATATAAATTTATTTGGCTCATTTTCTCAACATCTTAGTTTGAGACCAAGCAGGAGCGATTCCCAGAATATCAAAGTCTAACTCGAAAATTTTTCGTGCTGTCTGCACCTAAGCCGTAACACTGCACAATAAACACACTTTGTTCTATGGTCAGCATGTTTTTAACAGGAAAATTTTCGTTTATGACGAATAAAATTTACGTTTCAAGTCACGTCTGGCATTTGTAACCATGGATGTTATCAAATGTTTTCATAACCTACTTACAAAATGAAAGTTGATCGATTTATCTGAAATTCGAGATTAAGCCGTGTCTTTTGATTCTAAACAACTTTTCTCAATAAACTTTCTCGATATCTTTTGAAACAAAGGTGTATTATTCTTAACAATTTTCCTTGAATCAGTTCTAAACTACCCTGTATATTAATTGATTTGGCTCATTTTCTCAACATCTTAATTTGAGACCAAGCAGGAGCGATTCCCAAAAAATCAGAGTCCAACTCGAAAATTTTTCATCATTTACACCTTACCGGCACCCAATCCGTGGACACACTGTACATTCGCCTCTGTACTTGTCAAATTCGATGAAATTGTGGCTAAATTGATAATAATTAACTTCCATTAGGTGAACGTTCAAAATTATCGATAAAAGCAAAGCTAAAAACTTTTAGTGTCGTAGTTCCAACTATCTATAACTGCTCGTAATTTTCCAACAGATTTGCGAAGAACGAAATTGATATTTCGCAAAAAATGTCATCCCAGTAAATTCTAACGATAATTGAACATTGGATTAATTGAAATTAACATTGCTGCACACTCCGCTTATATAATAACAGATACCGAAATTATTGAGTTTGTTTAATGATAGGCCAATTGAAATTGCCAATCGCTCCGTTTCACAATTCGGATAGGGGACAACATGAATAGATAATATTTCCTGACTAGAATAATGCCCCTACCAAGCTATAGCCATTAATGGGAATTCTCATCGCCTTTATATTAATACATAAGGATAAATGACTGTGAATTTCCATTTGGAACATTCTCTCAACTGAATTGTATCCAGTTGAATGGAACAGTGGATCCTTTATGGTTCTCAATGAAAAATTCTATCAAAAAATTGGCGTGGGGTCAGAAGCGTTCAAACTGAGTTATGAGAGAAGTCTGAATTCTTCAATCATCACGTTGATTTCTATGGTTTCAATGCTTACAGGGAACCACTGCATATCTTAGGACATTCATTGAAGAATATATAAATATGAAAGGATTTTCATTTTGCGTCTGCTCTGGGGAACGGCATGCAATGGGGTCTGTTACTTGGCAGTTACTTGGAGTATAACAACGCGCAACTTCTAGCAGAATTTCGTTGAGATCGTACTGGCAGTAAATTTGAACAAAAAAATTTTCCAAAATTTTTTCGAGAAATTTTTTTTTCGAAAACCAATTAATAAATTCGAGGAAAAATTCTACTCAGGCCTTGAGCTTTATATTCAACAGTAGTGTACCAAATTTCAGTTCGATCCAATAATAATTCTTGGATATATTTGGAAAAAATATGTCAGGTTTTGTGGATTTCTTCCGATATCGTTATTTTTTCGGAATAATTCAGAAAATACTACTTCAATCATGATTAAACTTAGCAGCTAGTTTGAAAATGCTGAACGACAGCTTTATGCAGAATTTCGTGATGATTGTGTCATCAGAAAATTTTTTTAAAAATTTCAAATTGCTTTATATATTTATTGAATATCATATAAATAATATTTTCCCCATGAAATTCGGTATGAACCTTCGAACTGTCAATTTAAGATAAAGTTCTGGATTCAAATTCTAATTCGTATTTTTGGAAATATTGGCAAATTAAAATTTTGCACGAATTCGGCCTTAGTGATAAAGGTCCAAACCTACTCTATGAATATAAGTTAATAAGGTTAAGGGTTAATAAGGTTCTAAGTTGTTTCTTCCGGAAGTTATTGTGTTGGCCATTAGGCCTAAAACCTAGAAGAATACTGACGTGAAATCAGCAACATGCATTAAGAAGCTGCTGACTTCACGTCAGTGGTTTTTTAGGTTTTTTCTCGATATCGTTGATATTTCCGGGATAACTCCAAAAATACTGATCTCATCAACTTGCTTGCTAGTTTGAAAATGCTGACACATAAGTTTGTGCAAAATTTTTTGATTTTTGTGTCATTGAAACAAGTGGTGAACTAAACTGGTAATTGGTTACCCAAAAACAAATGTTTGAACGGAAAAATTCCTTCCCGGCCATGAGCTTGAACCTAAGACCTAACTATCATGGGGCAGACTCCTCACCACTGTCCTGCTTACCGCTATTATCATATTATCCTCACGAAATTTTGCCTGAAATTTCAAGCTGCCATTTTCAATCACATACTGGAATTCAATTCGGTCCAATCTGTATTTTGGTAATACTGGGAAAATAATTTTGAGTGGGTATATATGCAGGATCATTTGGTGGATTTAATCCATTCACGAATTCAGTTTTCGTTACTAAGGTCGAAAACTACTCTACAACTATTGATTTTTTAATTTTTTTTTCAGAAGTTTTTGGGTTTATGATCGGCACTGAAGAAGACTATGGTTTTCTAGAATCGTTCCAAATGTCTCCACCATTCTGTCCTTTTTTCTTCATCTAATTCTGAAGCTTTTTGATGGTTTTCAAAGTAGCTTCAACCTTTTTGGGGGTATCATTTTTCGTCCTGGCTTAGTCTGGAAGAACTTGTTGGAGCACTTTGCTGGAGATCTTGTTCTATAAACGAGCGCACAAAAAAGCATGGAAATGTTTGTGTAGCTTTAGATTCATTTCTCATTATCGCAGGGCCGGATCTAGGGCGTGGCGAGGGAGACACTTGCCACGGGCGCCAACCAACTAGGGGCGCAAAATTATGATTTTTTTTTCTTGAAATGATGTTTTTTCACTTCAAAGTCCATTCATATTTTAGAGCGGTGCTATAGTGCATGCACCTGTTTTATAATATGCGGCGACAAGTAGTTACCAATAAATTAACAGACGATAAATTTACACTTGTCGATCGCCCTACGATTTCCGATCGCATCCAGATGTTTGTTATTCCAACACTGAAGACCTCAATTAGCAGCAAGTTCAGAGGGAGTTGACGGCATGACAAAGAGATTCAGACCGTCGGCATTATCACACCGGCTTTGATAAGGGTAATGAATTTCGCAGACGTTTACGACCGATAGGCTTGATGAAATCACCCCAGTCTTATTAATACTACATTTTTTTCTCTCGCATGTGGGGTACTTCCATGCAGCGGCGCAGTTGATGGCATCAATAAGAAAAATAGGAACCAGGAACTTATCATTATATTTTATATTATGTGCAATACCGCAAATAACGTGATCGTGCAAGCGGGGCGGGAAATTATTCGTGCTGGAAAAAGTTTGAAAATTTCAATCAGGTATGTTTGAATAATTCAATTTTGAGTGGAGAATTTTTGCGCGCTCGGTCAAATTATATTCTGTTCGTGCATACGAGAGTCAATCATTTTCTAAAGATATAACTTAGAGACTGAAAAATTTATAAGGTTATGTTTGGGTTAGGAATATGTCGGCGATATTATCGTTCGAATTTTATTTGCGAGATCCCAAATCATACCGATTCAATTAAAATTGTGTTGTACCATAATTACACAAGTTTGCATATATATAAGATGAATTAGAAAAAAAAGTCAAAATGTTGAGAAGAATACGATAAATTAATCGTATCACTAGTATTTTATTAATCAGCTTCTTAGCTATGGGTACTACAGAAAGAGGATCAAATGTCGATCAAATGAATAGTATGATTCTTGAGTTTCACTGAAACATGAAACTTTTTTCTGTCCTTCTGACATTTCTCGAGCATTGAGATAATTCAGATATGAATATAAACGAGCGCGCAAAACATTCCGATTCGACGTCAATGCATTTTCAGAATCTTATATAATTTTAGGTTGATATAACCAACTGAAATGGTTTTTCTGTTACAATTATTCTCTTATGACCTTTGTTGGCATGTGTGTTCTATAATGTATTTCAGCTTTTCATTCACACTTTCATTTATTGTTCTTTTTGAAGCTTTGAATGCTTTTATATTATTTTGAGAATAAATTATTCTATTCGCCTTTTTGTTTTCTTCATATCCTCATTATCGTATATCAGTACGTTTGTGAGTTCTCTTCACTACCTTATAAGATACCTAGGGGATTATAGTCATTTCTATACACATATTGTTTGATATACCTAAGAATCTAATGCTCGTTCTCAAAAGAATACAGGGTCTTTCACGAGGAATCTCACCCATATTTATACGGGAAACTACTGAACGTATTTTCATGAAATTCAGCACTTATAAGTATTTCACGATGCTGATGAAATCTAAAATATTTTCAAGGCATGAGCACCTCCGGTTTTTCCGGAAATGACGTCAACTTCCGTTTTTCAAATTAGAACACCATTTTTTTATTGCAGAAATAGATTCCTTAGAAAATTTCAATTTATTTTGATGTAACATTTTTCAGTTTTGGTTGGAAAATTCTCTCTGAGCGGGAAAATTCGAAAAAAAAATCGAAAATAGAGCTCCGCTGAAACAAGAATAACTTCGAGGTTTTTGGATGGAAAATTTTCATTTTTGGGATTTTTCAAGATGTAAGATTTATGTATCCACTTTAAAAATCGAAATCGCGATTCATGATACAGGGGGTGAAAAAATCGCTTTCAAAGTTAGGGATGACAAAATCGTGAAAAATCAATTTTTTCAAATTAGAACCCCATTTTTTTATGGCAGATGTTGAATCTACGTTAAAAAATAATGTGAGTGTATGCATCACACCCTTGCCCTAAAGTGGATATTTTCTGAGTTATTCACAAAAAACTGTTTTTCGTCTTGAATTTTCAGCTATTTCTTTTCCCTTCACGCCAAAAAGATGACATTTTCAGGAACTGTTACTTAAACCATGTTTTAGATTTTACTACCCTAATATGCAAGAGAAAAAAGTTACAGGTTGTTTCTAAATAGATGGCGAATTTGGATTCGAATTTGTATCGGAAACCTCTTTATTTCAACTAATCGGCCATCGGTTTTCTCTCCAGTGATAAATAAATAATTCCTTATGAACCATATGCAAAAACTTACCATGTTTTACATTATTTTTTTTTAATGATAGATATCATTAATTACATCTGCCAAATTCCTCTTTATTCAGTAGCATTTTGTGTTTACTATTAATTTGGTGATAATTCGTATTAAGTTATAAAATCGATCAATATGCCTAATTTTACCAATGAAGATTATTTAAATCTCATTCTACTTCATGGAGAATGTAATAAAGTTGTAGATAGAACGATTCGACTGCTCATTGAGAGGTTTCCTGACCGACCCAGACCAACGAGAGATACCATTAACAGAACCATGACAAACTTGAGAAATGTCGGATCTTTCGTTAAGAAAACTACACACAGAGAAAAAAGTGTAGTAGAAGATGAGAACAACGAAATTACAGTTCTTGCATATTTTCGTGTGAATCCTCAAAATTCTCTCAAAGATGCCGAGATTGATCTGGGATTATCTCAATCGAGTGTTTGGAGAATATTAAAAAAACATAAAATGCACCCATATAAATTCAATAGGGTACAGCATTTGAAGGAAACTGATTTCGTCAGGAGAACAGAGTTTTGCGAAGCTATGATGATTCGATTTCAAGAGAATGAAAACTTTTTGGACTGTGTAATTTGGACAGATGAATCTAAATTCACAAAGAATGGTTCTTTCAATAGGCATAACAGTCATTACTGGGATGAAGAGAACAACCACCACTTCAGACAATGGAACTTTCAAGAGACCTGGAGTTTCAATGTTTTTTGCGCCATCAAAAATAATGCAATTCTCGATGTTCACATTTATGATGGGACTTTAACTGGTAAGATAGAACACTACACATATTTGCATTATTTAAAGAATGTTCTCCCTTAGGAGATAGATATTCTGACATATTGACTCAAATAATTGAGCCGCTAGTACAGAACCATAATGACTTATGGTATCAACAAGATGGCGCGCCTCCACACAATTCACTCAATGTGTCAAATATCGTCTACAGGCTATTTGAAGATCGATGGTTGGCGAACAATGGTCCACATCTTTGGCCACCACGTTCTCCCGATTTAACTCCTTTAGACTATTATGTTTGGGGTAGGATAAAAATATTGTCTACTCAACTCCCCTGACTGATAAAGAGGACTGCATAGAACGAGTCAGAAATGCGTTTAGGTTTGTTTAGATTTTTAAATTCATAGTTTTGAAACTCAATTTGGTTTTTAAACACTTTTGCAGATCTCTTCCTCCCGATGAAATAAGAAGAGCAACGCACGAAGCAATCCTGAGACGTATAAATAAATGTCTAGAAATTAACGGTCAAAACTTCGAGCATCTTCTCTAGTTATAACTGCGAGAGTTTGCCATGGTTCTCCTAATAGTAACTTGAAGTCGGTTTCAAGAAGGGGTGAAAAATCTACAGCATGGTTCAAATAACATTTCCTGAAAATTTCATCTTTTTGGCGTGAAGGGAAAATAAATAGCTGAAAATTCAAGACGAAAAACAGTTTTTTGTGAATAACTCAGAAAATATCCATTTTAGGGCAAGGGTGTGATGCATACACTCACATTATTTTTTAACGTAGATTCAATATCTGCTATAAAAAAATGGGGTTCTAATTTGAAAAAATTGATTTTTCACGATTTTGTCATTCCTAACTTTGAAAGCGATTTTTTCACCCCCTGTATCATGAATCGCGATTTCGATTCTTAAAGTGGATACATCAATCTTACATCTTGAAAAATCTCAAAAATGAAAATTTTCCATCCAAAAACCTCGAAGTTATTCTTGTTTCAGCGGAGCTCTATTTTCGATTTTTTTTTCGAATTTTCCCGCTCAGAGAGAATTTTCCAACCAAAACTGAAAAATGTTACATCAAAATAAATTGAAATTTTCTAAGGAATCTATTTCTGCAATAAAAAATGGTGTTCTAATTTGAAAAACGGAAGTTGACGTCATTTCCGGAAAAACCGGAGGTGCTCATGCCTTGAAAATATTTTAGATTTCATCAGCATCGTGAAATACTTATAAGTGCTGAATTTCATGAAAATACGTTCAGTAGTTTCCCGTATAAATATGGGTGAGGTTCCTCGTGAAAGACCCTCTATAATAATAGTAAAATATCTTAGGAAAAGAATGAATATTATCATTCATGAAAAGTATGTAGTTATTGAAAAACAATTTGAAAAGGGCGCATTTCGATAACTTGCCACGGGCGCTGAAATCCCAGATCCGGCTCTGCATTATCGTAACAAATATTCAATTTGACTTTCACTGAAATTTGTAGTTCAATCAGTCATCATTCGAACTAATTCAGTGATTGATCCATTCTCGTCAAACATCATATCCAAATGAAGGACGTACAATCGAAAAGCAGACAGACAGCATCTCTAGCAGATGTCGAAATTAATTTCGTCTGTCTATTTGAGTTCTGTTTCTGAAAGCGTCGGAGAACAGTTAAATCGATAATTTCACTTTTCCGAAACGATTTCCAGTCTTGAAATCAGGACGAAACAAAGGGGAATTGCCTGAAAGCATAAAGTCGGGGAGGAATTGAATCCACTATGTTTTGATGTGCTTGCGGTGGCTCTGTCACATATCTCTGGATACACTTCCTGTCCAAAAAAAAAGATCGAGAACCGGGAATGGGGGCACATTACTATCTAGCGGATAGAAGTTGGATTCCACAAGAACATGCTTTTTATCTCGCGAACGAAAAATACAACAATGTTTCTCTCACAGTAAACAGAATTGTATTTGTTGACACTGCGACTGAGATTGAAAGCGTTCATTTATTTGGCGAGTTTATTCCTGAGGGAATTCCTATAAGTCTCCGATTTTCTGAAATAATGGTTTCATGGAATCCGGCAAGGATGATCATGAAATTTCATTCATACTCGTCTTCGAAGAATTCTTAGGTGAAGAAAGAAAAATCTAGAGAAATTTGGATGTGAATCCCGGAGTTTATCGGTAACCCATCCATGTAATGGACCCAACCAAAACTGCTTAATTTCCTGATAGCGATCGATCCAAAATCGTACTTGGTTCTTCAGAAGCTGAAAGCTGTTTTCGTGAAAATACGTACAATTATTGTGGATAAGCAACGAGGTTTCACAAGCGCAATTTTGTTAAATGTTTTAATGACACATGTATTTTAAATATCAATTCGTTATTAGTAGGAACTTCTTAATGGACAATTCGAATTTGTCGTGCTTATCGTTTGACAAATAACCTCAAATAAATTCCTAGAAAAATTTGTGCCAGCAACGAAGGAAATAATTTGAATATCAATTAAAACTAGCATGCAAAAGTTCGTGACTTCACTTCGGTGTTCTCCCTCAATAGTCAGCAATCAGATTGAATGACCTCTGCTGAAATTCCATGTAACAACTAGATTTATGTGAACAATTAATTTTTTTTTTGAAGTTAAGATCAATTATACACTGCGCGTCAAAATTATGGAATGAATTCATTTTCTTAGAAGAAAAATATTTGGTAACAAAATCCTGAAACAGGTCAATTTTTGTTTCACTTTTACCAAATTTGTATGCCTTTTTGAAGGATTTTTGTTGCATCCTGTGCTATCCCCATCAACCCTCTAAATTTTTTGAATAGGGAAAGTTAGTCATGTGGTACTTTTTTGGCAAAGTCTTTGTATCTTCTTTACAGGCGTGCAGAAATTTTCAAGAAAATTTTTTTTGTTAAATTAGTTAGTTAAAAGAGGTTTTCAGTATGTGCACTTTGTCATGGCTCATTTACTTTGAGACGATGGTACCTAATGAAATTTGTCACCGAATGAAAGTCGACCATTAAAGTTTTGTTCATCACAACTTTCAACCCCTTGCAACCCCCTCACGTGAAAATATTTTTTTCTCCATTAAAGGGTTCAACAAAAAACTGTAATGGTCGAGTTTCATTCGGTGACAAATTTCATCAGGTACCATCGTCTCAAAGTAAATGAGCCATGACAAAGTGCACATACTGAAAACCTCTTTAGAACAACTAATTTTCAAAAAAAAAATTTCTCAAAAATTTCTGCACGCCTGTAAAGAAGATATAAAGACCTTGCAAAAAAGTACCACATGATCCACTTTTCCTATTCAAAAAATTCAGAGGGTTGATGGGGATGGCACAGGGTGCAACAAAAATCCTTCGAAAATGCATATAAATTTGGTGAAAGTGAAAGAAAATGACCTGTTGCAGGATTTTGTTGTCGAATATTTTTCTTCTGAGAGAATAAATTTGTTCCATAATTTTGAAGCGCACTGTATATGAAAAAAATACTGATAAGGAAAAGTGTGATCATTTGCACTAAAATCCTTCAATAGTTAAGACCAAACACTAACGCGGCTGATAAATTATGGCTTCGTGGGATTCGGTAACATAACCACGTTCAAGTTTCGAAAAACCTCGGTAATATCTCAAGGTCAGGGACCTGCCCATGCTCTGCATACTTCAACGTTTCCAATAGGCGCGAGAAATATTAGAATGCGTGAAATTTCGACGTTAATAGGAGAAAACTGGGTGGCTTTCTGCAGGCTTCAGTGATTATCATTTGAATTTTTTTTACGATATACTTGATCCTTTTGTGAAAATGCGCAATGTTATTCTTTTTTCCATTTTTTACTCCATAGTGGTATAAAATTTCTTCAAAAATTCTTGAATATGAAAATTGGCAATATTGCGCATTCTAACTATAAATTATGTCATCCTGATATGATATATGTCACAAGTTATTCAATTTATTCCCGATATTTTGTTAGATTTCTGGTGTAAAATATCCAAATATGGGAGATGATTCCCCAAAAAAGAGGCCTCACTTGGAGGACCCTCCCGGTCAGAGAGCAAATGTAGGTAAATTTATTTACTGCTTCCTGCTGGTTTTTCTGTCCCTCTTTCTGCTTGAGCTAGAATGTCATGATATCAAAATAAATTCAAGTTGACGCAAAAATTATTTTCCAATGAAAAAGATGCCATCTATGTTCTTCAAACAAATTACAACACTTATATGAGGAGACAGAGTTTTTGCTGAAGCTTTTATCTGCGCTCTTGTATCATACAAAAAAATGTATGTTAACCCGTTTACATTTTCTCTGCTTGCACTGTGATATATCAAAGAATGTAATGCTGGTTCTTGAAAAAAAAATTTTTTTCAAAAAAAGGAACTTTAGCATCCAAAAGTCACCCCGTTATATTCGAGGAACTGTTTGCTCTTAAACTGTTGCATTAGGCCATAAAAATATTGTCATCGAAAAATATTGCCACATTTCAGCTTCATGATGAAAATTATTTCAGCACATTTCTCGTTAAACACAGTTCTGTTATTAGTTCGACAAGGATTGAGCCATAATGGTGATGTTTTATAATTGCTGTCCAATCAGTTGATGGCAAAACTCCGACTAGTACTCGATTTATTTGGCCTGTATTTACTATTTGTGTGGGTGTGTTGTTCTACTGATTTTTCAGGTTTCATGTAGCAAATATCAACATTAAAACTAATGTTGCAACTAAGATGTTAATTTGCCTTGATTACCAATAAAAGCCCACAATATTGGGCAATTAAATTTATTACTCATTTCTGAACATACAGGGTGGGTCACGGAAATGTGACTATATTGAAAGGAGCAGTTAGTTTTTCATGTTTGTGTTCTCTTTCTCTATAGACTCTACTGCGTGTGTGTATATGCAAGTTGATAGCCATTGGCTTCTCAAAAATACCTCAACCAATTTTTTTTTCGGATTCATGGAGGATCAAGGTGACTTTAGATTATGTGAAGTCGTCCATGACAGATTTCTGGATACCTTTTTGCCGACTACTCTTCATTCTAAATCCATCTAAAAGGTTTTCCAATAAGAGGTGTTATTTTGATATTCAAAGAAAAATGCCATTTTTCAATATGAATGATCGGATGTTTATTTCATTATAAAGAAGAAGCTATGCCGTTAATAGTGGAAAATAACATCAGGAAAATGACCACGCTCACAGGACCATATCCTTTTAATGAAGTTTGCGATAACTTATTTTAAAGATCGTATCGATTACTATCTGACCCTAAAATTTGGCTTCAAAATATCCATCGATAATGAAATATCAGCGGAAATAGTGAAAGAGGCAATGTAGAATTTATCTCCAGAATATTATTTGTATCCGGCACATTTCAAACGTATTAAGTAGTTATGTTTTGAAGTGAAAGTAAGTACCCTTCCACTATATCCACTGTAATTTCGTTATCGATGCAAATTTTGAAGCAAAATTGCAGGATCCTATGGTACTAGATAAGATCTTCAAAATGACCTATAGCAACACTGCTCCTAGTTCAAAATCATATAGGGTTGTGGTCACCCCCGTTAGGGGGTTGCAGTTGCTAGGATGCAAAGAACGGGAAAGTTATTCCCCCTTGAATCAGAAATTAACGGACCCAAGCTATTTTTCACATTTTCCTTTTTAGGCTGGAAAATTGAGGTGTAAAGTGTTCGTTGAGCCCCACTGTATATCTGTATTCTGTGCGTTGCTTTTGTTTTCTCGTTTTCTGATGTATTAGGGTCGTGTAGTTCCTCCTGTACATGTTTTAAACACAATTTTTTGATTTTTTTCTCTTTAATTGCTTTAGTAGCAGTAAGAATAGATCGCAAATAATTTCAGAACTGTTATTATATTGAACTAAGCATCAATTCGTCGTAAAGGAATCACACTATTTCTTAGATATCAGAGGGAGAACTCAGGAAAAGTATGAAAAATAATTGATGTATCATGTTTCTGAGAATTTGTAGGAAAAAGTTCAAGGTATACAAGACCACATACCACAAATACATCGAGTCTGACACATCAATCGATATTTTCAAGTAAGTGAAAGACACGAAACAATAGAAAATAACTTATAATCCGTATGGCTCATACGACGTTTGTATTTGTTGAGAAACAGCCGTATATATTATAATTCAATTGGAAATTCAGGACAACCTTTCCTTTTAGATTTATGCCGAAAGACTGCATGCACTTTAATTATTAAAAAAGTTTTTTGCGGTGAAAACGAATGGATTCTTCCGAAGTTTTCCCCGTCGTCTGTGAGTTTTCAACGTCGCTTCTGAAGAATAAAGCTAACAGAGTAAAAGTTCAATCGAATAATGGGATATTCAATCATTGTTTGCAATATTCGACTGCTACTGAAATTTGGAGCATAATTTCTGATTTTGTATGGCAATGGCAGGGTTTCTAAGGAGCAAACTGCTGTATTTATATCAGCCACGATGTGTTTGTCTTTCATGTATATTTTTAACGACATAAGAAGTGTTACACCTAAAAAAATAGCTTCCGGGACTTTAGTATTTGGTCATGTGATACTCTCACATTGAAAATTAAAGGATTACATTTTCAGGAGATTTTGCTTTAATTTTAACAAATAAGAAATAATGTGTTCGACTTTCCCGTAGCAGAATATAAACTCTCGTACACTTCTACTCATAGACGAAATGAGCTGCTTCTGACATAGTTTTCAAGCAAGTCGAACTTCGTTAATTAACTGTGCCACAGTCTGTGGAAGTTGGTTCAAATAGAACAGTCTTCTATCCATCACATACCACAAATATTCAATTGGATTTAAATCCGGTAAACGGGCTGGCCACGGCCAAACATCAAGGTTAGCTTCTCGGAAAAAGTCCGTGGTTCGACGAGTCATATGGGAATGTACGTTGTCTTGCTGAAAAAAGACGTCTAACCGGCCATTCAAAATAAGGCAGAATAGTGGTTTGTAGGACATCGTCAACTCAACACGCTCCTGTCATACTGCCTCTGAAGAACAGGAGTCATAATCAGCTACAAAGGAAAAGAGCTCCCCAAATAATCACGCCAATAGTGAAATGATTGGCAACAGTAATCGATCCGTAAGTTATCGTCTTACTCTTTTAAGGTCATCGTGGATCCCTCAACAGGGAATGAATACGACATTATGCCATTCTGCGTCTCACTGCTGCCGTTTTCTGCACCGGTCCAAACGTTGACGACAGTTGTCTGCAGTTGAGGCCAGCACTAATCGTGGACGGCATGGAAAGATACCACAGCCTCGAAAACTACGATTTAATGTACGTATGACAGATCTACCTTCTCCTCCAAATCATTGATCATTTAACGCGTAGTAGCAAAATGGTCTCTTACAGCCAGTTTCCTGAAGTGCATATCTTAAAGTTCTGCGGAATGACTCAGTTGACCAGTAAGTCTTTTTCGTGGCCCTCCACCTCTATCTCCATACACGACCCTCGAGCAATACTGTCTTTGAAATACATTTAATTTCGCGAAAATACCTACAAACTATTTGGAGACGTCAACTCCGAATCAGAAGCATTTTTCGCTTCGCTTAAATGTGGCTTATCACAAGTCGACGCTGAAAATAATTATTCAGATTTTATGAACTGCTTTCTGCACGAACAAACTGCAAAAAATACTCGGTTATTCTTCCAGAGTGTAACTCTGCAACTGCCACAGATTATATTGTGGGCTGAATATTTTGAGGTATTCTATTGAGGTAAGATTTTACGAAAGAAACCAGCAGAAATAGTCAATTCAACACGCTTCTCAAGTCGAGATTTTCACAGGATAATTCGAAGCAAAAAAAATTATTGAACTTATCTGAATATTTTCAAGAGGAACATTTGTAACAATAACTTACCGGTGCACTAAGAGCTGGCAGTAAGCCAACTACTACTCTCCCTGAGAGTTTACCAACGCCTTTCTAGAAAAAAAACAGAGTTATAACCTTTCGAAATAAAAGCAGAATAAATAAAAAAAATCGTATCATTATAATTATCTGCCAAGGTTGAAAGCATTATCCCTTTCATTCATAATATGGATTGTAAAAATTATACTGTATTTTACGGTTCAATAATTGTGATTTGTTTGTTAATAATGATATTATATAAATATGCTATCAGAATTTTGATTACCAGGAAAATTATATTTCGTTGAGATGATTCACAAAAGTAGCTGAATGAGTTTAAAGTTTTTATGTATTTTCAACTTGGAATATGCGAGGCCAAATTTTGGAGATTTTTGTTATTGAGCGGTCATAATGATATGGGGCGTAATTAGTTTCTATTTCTTCCTCTTTTTATTCAGTGTAGAAATTATATTTCTATCAAGTCACAGCCAATTTAATTCAACGCTTAATTTGTTTATGGAGTAAACGACAGGAGACATCAGAAAACCTTCATAATACTCCCTTGGACACCGAAATATGTCTTTTTCTTTTTTTTTATTATTGGAATCAATTATTCTATTCATAAGTTTTCTGAAAAAATTTAATCGTCGTCAAAATTTTCAATTTTTAACGATAAATTTATCTTTGAAATTTGGATCCACATATTGGTTGTTTAAACGCTCCTGAAGTAACCTGTCAAACTAACTCTCTATCTTGTCATGTGCCTTCCACCCTACTTAGTCAATGGACAGCGATAGCGAAAACGTGTTGTGACGTGTGACGTAGGTGAAAATCTACCGCATTTTACCCAATTTAAACTTTTTTCTCGATTTTACTGTTTTTGATGCCAAATTATTCGAAATAAGCGAATTTTGTGTATTATAGCATAGTTCATACCCTTTTTTAGAAAGAGATAGAAAAAAGCATAAAATAGAGAAAATTCGTGTAACATGCGAGAGACCTATTCAGAGAAACACTTAACACTTACTGCCCCAGGTGGATTCGCTATTCCTTGAAGTAGAGCACCAAGCAAACCACCAACGAAAGATCCAATATCAGAGCCGCCTCCTCCATCACCTCCCTGTAAATAAAATAGTAAAAGAAAAAGGTATTTGGGAATATTCTATAAATAAATAACTCACCCCTAAAAAGCCTCTCAATAGTTCGGTGATACCCATAAAATCGTAGGTACCATCAGGGTTTAGCTGAAATATTAAAAATTTTCGTGGAGTTGACACACTTTTTCAAATTCTCAGCCAGAGCGATCATCAGTCCAGATACCGAGCCCTCATATCAGTGCTCGACTTCGAAATGAGCACGATTTCGTGATCTCCTCAGAATATTATCGTCCTGACATTACAGATAAATCTTCGAACCGATATTTTTTAACCATTTTATAGCTTTCCCCTTCAAACTCCGTTTTTGATTTTTTTTATTCATGATTTGAAAAAAGAGATCGTATGGTGGGTGAATCTGAAAACTATCCACTGGATTTCAGAAAAAATTTAGCACATATCTTGATTCCTATAATGAGGAAAGAGCGCAAAGTTCCAGTTTGATTCGATTATACGTTTTGGAGATATCGGGAAAAATATTCCAAATTTCGTGGATTTTTCCTCAGTGTGGAATCACCCGAAACACGCTGATTCTATTTTGACAGAACATATTACTAAGTTAAATAATGCTAATGCCAAATTACTGCACAATTTCATGATGATGGTGTCATTGAGCAATTTAAAAAAAAAATTTATAGAATATTTTCAGGCATTAATTCATAATATTTCGAAGGAATTTAGCACAGACCTCGAGCTCTATATTTAACACCAGTGTTACAATTTCGTGATGATTTTGTTACCAGAAAAAAGCAATAACATTCGTTCTTTTCTTTGAAAAAGTTCTTTCGATAAGAATTCATCGAATTTCGGGAAGAATTTGCACAGACCTTGAAACTTAATTCTCATAGTAGTGAATAAAACTCCCATCTGTTTTAATTTTAATTTTCGGAGAGATGGGGAAAATATGTCAAATCTTAAGGTTTTCCTCTCAGTTTCGTTTTTATTTCAGGAGCAATCCTAAAAATACTGATCGATTCGTGACAATTCTGGGCGACTTGTTCTGTTCAAAACTTGGTATCATTATAACAATTTTAGAAATAATATTTGAAACTTTTTTTCAGAATTCCGCGATATTCAAATCATATAATCCTTTTGAAATGCAGCCCGAATTTTGAAACTGATTTTCCAATCAAGAACTGGATTTCAATTTGATCCAATCTATATTCTCGGAAAAATTCATAAAATAAAATTCGGGTCCTATAAAGAGATTACTAAATTGTCCCATTAGGAAGTAAAGATGCTATTAGTGGGGTCAATACGTGAAAAGATGACCGTTTTGGCAACGAATTTGAACATTGGCACAAAAGCTTCTGAATTTACGTCAGTGCTCCCCTAGTTATTTTTATTCAATTGAATACATATTCCTCAGAAGAAGAAAATGCTGGAAATTTCAACGTAAGACTAAGCCCTTCTATCATCCGTGTTTATGAGTTCATATTTAATTCAAGGAGAAAAAAAATCAATAGCTGAAGCACAATTATTAGAGGAACAAAAATAACGATGAAATAAGAGCTAAGCATTACCTCCGATGTTCAGGGAATAATTGATTTCTTTAAACTCTGGGTAATCAAGAATTCTTCCTAGTTTAGTTTATTACTTACAGTACTCAGACTCCCCAGTAAACCAGTAATTGCTTCAACGTCAATGCTCCCATCAGGCTGAAATATATATTATTAAGCTCAATTATGGGGTTAACCTCCTGAAAAAACGTCTGTTCGAAAGATACTATTGGAAGAAATACACAAACTGAATTACAATGTGTCTCAAGACAATCATTTGTTAATAATTCACCAACGATTTCTGCAATGAAAAATTGAATGAATTTTTTTCTACATAAATTATGTATGAAGCAACACCCCTTCAAATTCACAACCCTCCGGGTTGAATTTATTACATATAAAAGCGAAGCAGAATTATAATGAACTTTGGTTCATATGACACCTCTCACATAAGAGCTAAAAATACTATAAAATTTCAAGCAGATGCATGTTAAACTGAGGGCTACAAGGGAAAATCTCACAACAACATTTTTGAAATCCATTGTGGCCTACTAGAGAAAGTACCTTCAACTTCATCTTTCATCGAGGGTACTGTTTTCGAGAAAATAGAATTTCTTAGAATTCAGCAAAAAATAAAGTGTTCGACGGCCTTGTAGTTAAATACAGTCTTGTACAAGTGTCGACGAAATGAAAGTGTCTGCCAGTAACAATTTGTTCAAGCAACTCGATTTTGCTCCGATATTTCAGATTCACGGTTTCACAGGTTATCAGACCGACTCAGTATGGAGACATAAATATAATTGCAGATACTTGTTACCTGTTGGATGACTTGCCCCCAGTATTAACATTATACAGTGCCATCTCAGGAGTATCGTACTAAGCCTCACTTACAAGGGCAGAAAACTTTAATTGGATGATGTGCTCAGGTCAATGCAGACCATTAGTTGATTAATCGATAGATATTTTTCAGTGTCTCATGTTAGCTTCTATTAATATAGCCACAATAGCTCTAGATAGTTTTGTCTCCATGTTCAATCCAGTTGATATGGATGGCAGTTTGCATTTACCTGCTTAGTATGCCTTCATGTTTGCGTTTGTCACTATCATCTCATTCGTATATGCTTAGGCCTTGAACCATGCGACCGAAAACCTTTCACACAAATGATATACTCACCCTCAGCACTCCTCCCAAAAGTGCTCCAATGAGTCCAGAAATCATATTTCCGTCATCTTCTTCACTTTCCTCTTCTTCCTGGGCTTCCAGCTGCACTCCGAGCTGACTGGTAGGTCTAGTTGAATTCTTGACTTCCTGTCTTGACGTCCTATTCATCAGAAGAATTCCATTTTCTGTGTCATTAAGAGGATCTAATGCTGGATCTGTGTAATTCTCCATCGTGACATAATTTGAGTAATTTGAAGCACTTGGAGGATAAGTTATATTTGGTTCTTCTAGTGGTAATGTTAGATTCTGAAAACAAAATTATATATTTTTTGTTCAATATTATTTAACCGATGATTAAGTCTGATGTTTGTTGGATGAATAGGTCCAAAGGAAATCAGTGATCAAAATTAGTCGAATAGTCCCTTCGCAACAAGATTTATGACATTCTAATAATATTTTCCGAAAGAAATTCTGCATGAACCTTTTAACTGGGTACTGGAATTCAGTTCGAACCTCTTGTATTTTTGTGAAAATTGCAAAATTAAATTTGAATTAGGTATTGCTACGGAATCATAGAATGAAATTCACCCATTCTAGACTTCGACGTAATTGATCCTCAGAGCTTTGATTTTTCTTTCAAAATTTATTGAAGTTACGATGAACTTATTGCCTGTTTCGAATTCAATCAGGTGGTTATTTCCTGAAATATCAAATTTCTGAAGAATAAATCTGCGTTTTTTTTTCTGATGATACAATGATCAGAATATTTTGCATTACTTTTCACCTAACTACCAAATTTCAATAAGACGAAATTGGTTTATTTCGAAATATAAAATAATCGAAAAAACGAAAATATTTTTTCATTTTTCTAACGATACTCATCACCAAATTTAACACAAGTTTTTGAATCGGCATTCTGCAACTCATTACCAACTGAGTTTCAATTCAATCGAGTTTCACGCGCATATTCTAGGGTGCTATAATTTTTACCAAATATCTTTAATTTTCTATTTTTTTCCCGAACATATTCTGTAAGAACTAGGTTGAACCCACAGAACGGCAGACCGGTTGTCAGCAAACTCCGTTGTGATCGATAAAAGCTAGGAACTTAAAAAAAAGTTGAACCAGCACTCAGCGCAAAACGGCTGCTGACTTCACACAGTGTTTTTCTAAAATTCATTAATTTAGGATAGTTAGCACTGCAGGACACGTACCATGCTTCAAGAAAGCTGAAAGTGCTCACGAACGAACAAGTATAAAAAATTTCAATTTTTATTCGGACAATTAAAATTTTGCGTATAGAATAATTCAATAGACGACTTCGGCCCAAGTTGCCAACCCACAATTTTCTTCACAGATTTACTATCTGGGGGAATTTCTGGACAAATTCGACATGATAAGGTTCGCGTTATTTATAAATATCCGTAAAAGATGCCTTGGCTCTTCAACCAAGATAACTCCTTCCAAATATAGGTTTTTGTTTAGCTGAAATTTAAGTTGGGATTCCTGATTTCATGTTAATAGTGTCAAATTTATAAAGGATATGTTCCGCAAACCAACTTGGTTATTTCGGTTGCCGGTTTTCCGTTCTGTAAATATGAAATAGTCGGTTGGTTCCTGAAAAAAAAGGTTAATTACAGAATTTGATTGATGAAAAGCAATCTTACTGTCACCAGAACATAGACATATTAGCACGTTTTTCATCAATCAAATTCCGTAATTAACCTTTTTTGTGAGGAACCAACCGAATGTTTCATATTTACGGAATGGAAAACCGGCAACCGAAATAACCAAAGTGATTTGCGGAACACATCCTATATAAATTTGACACTATTAACATGAAATCAGGAATCCCATCTTAAATTTCAGCCAATCAGAGATGATCTCAACAAAACCCTACATTTGGAAGGAATTATCTTGTTTGAGGAGCCGAGGCATCTTTTACGGGTATTTATAAATGACGCAAACCTTATCATGTCGAATTTGTCCTGAAATTCCCGTTCACCAGTGATAGTAAATTTGTGAAGAAAATTGTGGGTTGACAACTTGGGCTGAAGTCGTCTATTGTAATCTCCTGTTGAACTGTCAATTTAGATAAATATTGACATCAATCTTTCCTTGACAGTTCAAGTTGTCCGAGAAAAACCGTCAACAAAAACCGCGAATGTGTGGGAACTTTAATTCTGAATCAATTTATGTCGCTGAACAATCAGACTCTAATTAACAGTCCCCCTAAACGATTAAAATCAACTGAAATACCCATTTCACCTGTGAATCAACGTTGTGACCTTCACCAAACATTAACAACAATCGTTATTCTTATTATTTCATTCTGGGATTTGATTACTGCATATTGTTAATATTCATTTTTGTGAAATGAAGTCGGCGGTTTTTTTGGCTTCGAATGACCTAGTCTATGGTAATTTTTTTCATTTACGGTTATCATTAATATTGATTACGATAATTGTCGATATTTCCCAACGATTGAATTCGTTATGTGGTCATTTTATGAATGTTGGTGGTTGCGGATGTTGTGGCGGAAACCGTCACTAGCTTTGTTTCAATATTGGCGGTTTTGTAACGCCTGCTTTCCGTTTATAGAGGGACAATTATAATTTTGTCAATGTCAATTTTATAATAGTCTCAAAATGGAAAATCGAAAGAAAATAACTCTGAAAATTCCACACATGGGATTTTCAACCAATCAGAACGTGTATTTCTGACAGATCACCATCGCAACGGATGAATTTTAGTGGACATTTTTTCCCCATAGGTACCCAACAGCTAATTATACTGACAATTTTTTTGACGTTCATAATGACAGAATATTTTCTCAATTTGTCTGCTGATAGGGCGGATGAACTTGCCTTTCTCTTGGTTGGATCTATTTGTAGCTTCCGACGCTTAGCATTTTTGCAGCTTTAGCGTTGACAAATTTTATGTCAGAGAATGGATTAAATTACCTTTCGAAAAAATATTCCTACAACCTTTCGAAAAAATATTCCTACAACCTTTCGAAAAAATATTCCTACAACTGCTTAGCTGTAGAGTTTCATAGAACTTTGATAACACTCTCCTTGTAGTCTTCGGAGTTCTTTTCTCGCATGTTGAAGGCATAGTCATCAAGAATAAGTGCCAGTTCTTCCACAGGTATATACGCTCTGTCGAAATCATACGATTTTTCTGAGCAAAAGTTTATAAACTGCTTCCATACACTTGCCTTCGATTTCCTAGTATTCGCGGGTGTCAACTGCTTAATATTCTGGCGAATATTTTCTTCACTTTCTTGACCGAAGCGAGACATTTTTCTACCGTCGTGCTGTTTTCGACAAATTCAAAACAGATATTATTTTCAGCTTAGAGATTCACTGAGTTGCCATGGTATCTAAATAAACAGATCGACAAAACCTTCTATATTTTGCCAGTATTCGATGAAGACGAAAATTGATGTTGTTGGAAATGAACACATTTTGTGTGGAATTTTGTTACTGAATACCACACGAGGTCAAATTAAATCCGGAAATTTTTTCTCGCTCATAAATATTTTTAGGAAATTTTCAAAATATTCATGAGCTCGAAAAGATTTCCGGAAATAATTTGACCTCTAGTAGTATTACTAGTGAAAATTTTTCTCGTTTGTCTGATTGAAAAGTCAGATTTGTACTTTGAAACGACACAGTTCGTTTGTTTAAAAATTGGCATTTTCAAAAATGTCAAGTTGACAAAAGTCTCAAAACGAAAAATTCTGAAAATTCTTCTCTGTCTGATAATAGAGACACGTTAAATGATGGAATCCATCAAAACATTCATGCGAGAAATTGTACTATTATGTACATTTCCTGAAATAAACTCTCCTTCAGGCAATCCGGAACAATTCTGAACCTCTGAAACAATCTACAGTGTTCTTGAGTGCTCTTCAATAATGTAGGGTTTGTTTTCACCACCTAAGTCCGTGGGCAACAAGGAAAAGGAAAAACGTTAATCAAATAGTACGTATCTGAAGAACAAAGCTGCCTTTTTGGATACCCACTTAACGTCAGAAGCAACAACAATGTTTCTCGAATCTTACCGTTCGAAATGATTGTTTGTTCGTTCTTATGTAACCTAGAAATTCAACCGAAGGCACATATGAAGGTAAAAACTGGGCATATATACTAATAGACGAAGAAACTGAAACACCGAGAATAAGCTGTTTAAATTTTAAATTTTTTTGGTGAAACATATAGATAGTTATAGTAAGGAGTGAATAATTAGAAATTGAAGGAAAAAATGAAGGGTTTACAATTTTTTTTTATTGAATTTGTTCATAAAATATTTGTCCACCGCGGTTATCTATACTCTCCATTGCACATTGATGCAAGAAGATGGTCTATTTCTTCTTGAGGGATACTATTCCAAGCTACCTGTACTTCATGTCTCAGAGACGCCAAAATCCGTGGGAGCTGGGGTAAATTTCCAAGCCTTCTACCCATGATGTCCCAAACATGCTCTATAAGTGAAAGATCAGGGGATCTGGGCGTCCATGACAAAAGATTCACGTTACTTTGTGATAGTTCATTCGAAAAAAAATAAAAGTACTCGAATAACCCTGCCGTAAAACTCTTTAACGAACAGACAAACCCGTGGAGTTTCCTAGATATCGAAATTCTCAAGAAATAAGTCTACAGAAGAAATTCAAATGAAAATATTTTAATATGAAAGTAGTGTTACTGTAACAAAACCCCTGTGACCTTAAAAGAACTCAAACAACAAAGCTCTTGGGAATCTATATGAACGATACACTGGATTTTCACTCACATACGTCGAAAATGTTGAATAGCTTGTGATAAATTATGAATTCTAAATTATAAGGGTTACTATCAGAAAAAGCAAATTTCAATTCTACATCACTTCTCGATACTTTGTCTCTGCTTCTTCAAAACTAACTTCGGCATTTTTAGTTTCCAAGCGTGATGATTAAGTTTAGCATTTAGCAACGTCTCTGAGAATTATTTTGACATCGCCGATATTTCACGAGTGCCAACCTGCATAAGTTTCAAGTAAAAAAACTTGATAGACCTAAATCATGGCCAACCAGGATAGTTTATAAAAGTGAATGGAGTATAGTACCTATGTATTCCTATGGCCTCTTGAAATATCTTGGAAAAAACTTTTTATCAGAAGATGCACAGCTGCAAATTGACTTGAATGTTACCTGAAATGTTGCGTTAGTGGAAGACTCATGCCCATGTTCGTTGAAAAAAACTTCTTCACCTCCTTTGGATCCTAAGAATGTGGAGTACTCATACCTTGGCAGATCATTTTCTTTTGGAAGGTAATTATCTATATCCTGCAAAAAAATAAGAGTCATGTTGGGAAATATACAGGGTGATTCATGAGTGACCTTACATACGTCAATGGCGGATAGAGGACTTCACCGCGAGGCAAGATCCGCCGAAAAAATATTTTTTCTTCATTGGCTACTAAGATACAGGGTGTTCTGTATGTTTGGTATAAAACTTTGATAAGCGATATTTCTGAAACGCTTGAAGTTATTTTGTTGAAATTCGCTAGTAATCTTCCTCGAAGTTTCAATTTTATCTAGTCAATACTTCATGAGATATCAAGGAATTAACCTCAAAATTTCAATTGAGCCTAACTCCGAAACTATCCTACCGATTTCACCCATTAACGAAGCCAGCCGTGATATTGGGACTCCGAACCTAATATGAAAATTTCAAGTCGCTAAGTCCTTTCCTCCGAAAGCTAGAGCACATACGGGCAGACAGACGAACGAACCGAATTGAATTTAACCATGAATTCTTCGTTAGGGACTTCAACTCAATCGTTTAAGACCAATTTCGGCTCGGAATTCGAAAATTACAGACATCGTGACGAAATGATAACGCGCTGTTCCCCAGAAAAAGCGCGTTAAAATGATGTATTTCAGTTCTTTGCTAGAATGTTGAAACTTTCCAATCCATATCGAAACTTATGAATTATCTGCTGCACTTTCGGAATACATGTTCGCATTTTTGGTCCCAGAAGAGGAAAATCTAATGAATTAACCATCAGTGCTGCAACTTCGTTATTTTCGTTCCGAGCTTAAGGTCCCATTTCCCGAAAAGTTGTATTCCCAAATGATCAAATCTGGTAGGAAGTAGTAGTTCTATTTACTGCTCAAATTCACGGTTACTAGTAATGTCTAGCAACAATCAGGTGAATTCGTCCCGCAAATATTACAGTTAACAAAGTTTGTTCAATTTCATCTTGCTGTATTTATTTTATTCGTGCATGGAGAAACTTTCCTGTTAATCCGCAGAATCCAAGCAAGCATCTGAGGGCTGTGAGAATCTGGATTCCGCAGCATTTGGGGAATCGGAAAAGTTTGTGGATTTAATGAATAGGTACAGGTACTTTTTCAGCCGATCTGTTAAAAGGAAACAATACCTAGAATATAACGGGATGACTTTTGAAGGCCAGAGTTAGTTTTTGCAAGCATGTTCTAGGGAAACAGCGTGCTATCGTTGGTTGGACCTACTGATGACGAAACCGGTTTCAAAATTGATTCTGTCCGGCCGTTTGTATGCACGATTACGGGCGTACGGAGGATCCGATCGATCTGAAACTTTCATAGTAGGTTGCATTTCAAAATGCGACGACGCTTGAGTTCGTTAATTGGCTAAATCGGCCGATAGGTTTCGGTCTAAGAGGCCTGTGAAATTTTGAGGTTATTTTCGTGACAACTCGAAACTACTGGAACGGTTGGATTAAAACATGGCACTTAGTTGGAGTTCAACAACTCGCGACTTTTTGCGAAATTTTGTTGAGATCGTACTGTCAGTAAATTTCGAAAAAAATTTTTTTCAAAATTTTTTTCTGAAGGATTTTTTTTCAAAAACTATTCATTGTATTCGAAAAAAAAAGGCGAGGGCATTTTCAATTCAATCCGATCATAATTTTTGAAGATATTTGGAAAAGATGTATAAAATTTCGTTTTTGCTTTGATATCGATGTTTTTCTCGAAATAACTCTAAACACTGATTCAATCATGAAGAAACTTGGCAGCTAGTTCGAAAATCCTGATTGACAGCTTCGTGCAGAATTTCGAGATCATCGTGTTATCAGAACAAATTGGAAGAAGCATTTGAAATTGGTTATTTTTTCGAATATTCAATATTCTGCGATCATCTGATCTTTTTATCCCCATGAAATTCTGTATGGACCTTCGAACTGTCAATTTTCGATAAAGTATTGGACTCCATAGATCTGTGCTAGAACCGTCCCGTACAGTTCTGAACTCGGAACCAAAACAAACCTAAAGTAAACATAGATTGTTCTATGCTATGGATATTTACCATAGAAAATCGTTCTGGTGACAGTAAATCGGCCGCATTTTCATCAACCAGATTCCGTAAATAACCTTTTTCACGCGCTTGTTCCAGGCACCATCCGAATATTTCATATTTACGGAGCGGAAAATCGGCAACCGAAACAACAGAGTTGATTTTCGGAACGTATCCTATGAAAATTGACACTGTTTGCATGAAATCAGGAATCCCAATTTAAATTTCAGCCAATCGGGGACGATCTTAACAAAAACCTATATTTGAAAGGAATTATCTGGTTTGAAGAGCCGAGGCATGTTTTACGGTTATTTATAAATGATGCGAACCTTATGATGTCGAATTTGTCCTGAAATTCTCGTTCCCCAGTGAAAGTAAACTTGCTAAGTAAATTGTGGGTTGGCAACTTGGGCCGAAGTCGTCTATTCGATCTAATTTGTAATTTTGGAAAACTTGGGAAAAAAATTTTGAACGGGTATATCTACGGAATCATAGAGTGGATTTTACCCATTCACGGCCACTACCAGATACGTATGACAAAGGCGAGTGACTTGCTGATCCTCCTCAAATTGTACGCCACTGGCAGAATTAAAATTTCTCCGTAAAATCAACTATAGCGAGATGATCAATATTTCGCTAGACTTCAATATGCGTAATAACAGCAATCTTATGTTCTGAAACACCGAAATAGTCAACACCCTATTACACCAAGAGAATGGGGAATGTTCAGGTTTAAATGTACTTTGATCACCCTGTATCATGAAATCCAAGCCTTTCAAGACATAACTTCATAAGAACTTTCGATATGTACTTTATGTCTTGAACTATTTCAAAGATTCACACCCCTCGAAGTGTGCTTTACTTAATTAATATCCTGTATATTCAGGGAGTCTCATTCACGACCAGACATCAAAATTAATAATATTAAATGAGGAAATTACCTGAAAATGAGTATTCTCAGCGATATTTTGAACAAGCCTTATCGGCGAAGAATATATTTCAATGAGAAGAGACAATATTACAACGAAATTGTTTCTCATTTTGTCGCCGAATTTCCCACTGTAAAAAGCACTAATAATATATCAAAAATATACTCATGTCAAACTAATTATTGCGGTTAATCCATACACTTGTAGATCACATGAAATCTGAACAAATACTGTCGCACTCATCAATAGAGGGAAAATAATTCCGTAATATTTCTCCAAATTGATGGTTACGATTACAATTTCCAGTGTTCTGTAAGAAATTTTCTCTAATATCGAACAAATTGCAGTCGGTCATATATTTACTTGCAAAATCGACTGTTTTTGTAAATGTCAACTGTCTTGGAACACTGCAACCGTGTCCGCTAATAGTATGTAATTTTTTCATCCATATACACATTAGAAAATGAAAGTATATTCGAAATTAATGTATCAGGTTCGTATCAATCGTATTGTGTATAGGTTTACTTAAACATCCTCAGGATGTTCACGAATAGATATCGCTTAAATTTTATTCAACACAGGGAAGAGTGGAATTCGAATAAGATCCATGAACACATAGAATTGCACTGTCGTGAAGTCAGCACCTTTTGCGCACATGTTCACTTTTGGTGATTTCCTTTGAACAAGCGCGCGAAAGCCGTTGACTTAACGTCTGTGCTCTTCTAGGTTTTTTTGATAAAATACTAGATTTCAATTCGGCTGTATTTTTAGCAATACTGGAAAAATAATATTTTGAATGGGTATTACTCTCTTCATTCAAGAAAATGCAAGTACTCTTTAATTTTTTTTTAGATTATGAGAGTTCCGTAATCAGTATTTTAGTAATGTCTCAATCTATCATGTTTTTGTCATTGGTCAAAATACATGGTTTGGCTATTTGTTATTTTATCTCTATTTCTCAGGTTGTTTTTTTGCGTTCTTACCTCTTATATCTTACATCCTAGATATTTACCCTGTATATGTCTACCGACAAAACAGGGATTACTATAAACACAATATTTTGATTTCTGATTCTCGTTATTTGATTGAGTTCAAGTTGAAATATGGATGTCAAATCACTTTTCCATTCAAAAACCGTTCTTATTTCGAATTAAGCACCAATTCTTCTGATTTTTTCTGAAAGGCCATGTACAGGGTGGGCAAAATTCGTTGTCTACTGAAGGGATCTCGAGAACTATAGCAGCTAGAAGACAACTGATAACACATTCTCGACTAATTTCTGACTAATACGAATCTGAAAACAGATCCAGCTTATCGCGCATAGAACTTGAGTTATGAGAGAAAACTGAGAAATTGTCTTTTTCAATAATGCTGAATAACTCGCTTGTTTGAACTCGTATTCGAAATCTGTTGATACATTCTACAGGCACTTTTTTAGGAGTAATTCAAATATAATATGACTGAATTTTTTAATCCAGCCATTTTCAAGAAATGAGAAAGATTTTGAATTTTTCAAATGTAAACTATAGTCGAAAGTTCTCTTGCTACAAAATTTTTGCTGATTTCAAAAATGAATCAATCAATACTTTTTTCTTGCTTTTCGATACGTTACCATAGCGACGATTGAATATGCATTATCTTTGTGTGAACTTGCGCCTCTATGATTGGAATCAGCGATTGCTGAATAAATATTTCTATGGTTAATTTGTCATAGTTCTTAAGATTAGCAATAGAAAATCTGTTTATTATCCCTAATGGCCCGAAATATTCCCAATTACGAAAAAGTCGATATGTTGGTATGCTATATTCAAGCGAATGGAAATAGCCGAGTTGCAAGGGAAGTCTATATATCAGAACAACATATACAGGGTCTTTCACGAGGAACCTCACCCATATTTATTCGGGAAGCTACTGAACGTATTTTCATGAAATTCAGCACTTATAAGTTTTTCACGATGCTGATGAAATCTAAAATATTTTCAAGGCATGAGCACCTCCGGTTTTTCCGGAAATGACGTCAACTTCCGTTTTTCAAATTAGAACACCATTTTTTTATTGCAGAAATTGACTCCTTAGAGAATTTCAATTCATTTTGATGTAACATTTTTCAGTTTTGGTTGGAAAATTCTCTCTGAGCGGGAAAATTCGAAAAAAAAATCGAAAATAGAGCTCCGCTGAAACAAGAATAACTTCGAGGTTTTTGGATGGAAAATTTTCATTTTTGGGATTTTTCAGGATGCAAGATTGATGTATCCACTTTAGAAATCGAAATCGCGATTCATGATACAGGGGGTGAAAAAATCGCTTTCAAAATTAGGGATGACAAAATCGTTAAAAATCAATTTTTTCAAATTAGAACCCCATTTTTTTATGGCAGATATTGAATCTACGTTAAAAAATAATGTGAGTGTATACATCACACCCTTGCCCTAAAATGGATATTTTCTGAGTTATTCACAAAAAACTGTTTTTCGTCTTGAATTTTCAGGCTATTACTTTTCCCTTCACGCCAAAAAGATGACATTTTCAGGAACTGTTACTTAAACCATGTTTTAGATTTTACTACCCTAATATGCAAGAGAAAAAAGTTACAGGTTGTTCCTAAATAGATGGCGAATTTTGATTCGAATTTGTATCGGAAACCTCTTTATTTCAACTAATCGGCCATCGGTTTTCTCTCCAGTGATAAATAAATAATTCCTTATGAACCATATGCAAAAACTTACCATGTTTTACATTATTTTTTTTTAATGATAGATATCATTAATTACATCTGCCAAATTCCTCTTTATTCAGTAGCATTTTGTGTTTACTATTAATTTGGTGATAATTCATATTAAGTTATAAAATCGATCACTATGCTTAATTTTACCAATGAAGATTATTTAAATCTCATTCTACTTCATGGAGAATGTAATAAAGTTGTAGATAGAACGATTCGACTGTTCATTGAGAGGTTTCCTGACCGACCCAGACCAACGAGAGATACCATTAACAGAACCATGACAAACTTGAGAAATGTCGGATCTTTCGTTAAGAAAACTACACACAGAGAAAAAAGTGTAGTAGAAGATGAGAACAACGAAATTACAGTTCTTGCATATTTTCGTGTGAATCCTCAAAATTCTCTCAAAGATGCCGAGATTGATCTGGGATTATCTCAATCGAGTGTTTGGAGAATATTAAAAAAACATAAAATGCACCCATATAAATTCAATAGGGTACAGCATTTGAATGAAACTGATTTCGTCAGGAGAACAGAGTTTTGCGAATCTATGATGATTCGATTTCAAGAGAATGAAAACTTTTTGGACTGTATAATTTGGACAGATGAATCTAAATTCACAAAGAATGGTTCTTTCAATAGGCATAACAGTCATTATTGGGATGAAGAGAACAATCACCACTTCAGACAATGGAACATTCAAGAGACCTGGAGTTTCAATGTTTTTTGCGCCATCAAAAATAATGCAATTCTCGATGTTCACATTTATGATGGGACTTTAACTGGTAAGATAGAACACTACACATGTTTGCATTATTTAAAGAATGTTCTCCCTTAGGAGATAGATATTCTGACATATTGACCCAAATGATTGAGCCGCTAGTACAGAACCATAATGACTTATGGTATCAACAAGATGGCGCGCCTCCACACAATTCACTCAATGTGTCAAATATCCTCTACAGGCTATTTGAAGATCGATGGTTGGCGAACAATGGTCCACATCTTTGGCCACCACGTTCTCCCGATTTAACTCCTTTAGACTATTATGTTTGGGGTAGGATAAAAAATATTGTCTACTCAACTCCCCTGACTGATAAAGAGGACTGCATAGAACGAGTCAGAAATGCGTTCAGGTTTGTTTAGATTTTTAGATTCATAGTTTTGAAACTCAATTTGGGTTTTAAACACTTTTGCAGATCTCTTCCTCCCGATGAAATAAGAAGAGCAACGCACGAAGCATTCCTGAGACGTATAAATAAATGTCTAGAAATTAACGGTCAAAACTTTGAGCATCTTCTCTAGTTATAACTGCGAGAGTTTGCCATGGTTCTCCTAATAGTAACTTGAAGTCGGTTTCAAGAAGGGGCGAAAAATCTACAGCATGGTTCAAATAACAGTTCCTGAAAATTTCATCTTTTTGGCGTGAAGGGAAAATAAATAGCTGAAAATTCAAGACGAAAAACAGTTTTTTGTGAATAACTCAGAAAATATCCATTTTAGGGCAAGGGTGTGATGCATACACACACATTATTTTTTAACGTAGATTCAATATCTGCCATAAAAAAATGGGGTTCTAATTTGAAAAAATTGATTTTTCACGATTTTGTCATCCCTAACTTTGAAAGCGATTTTTTCACCCCCTGTATCATGAATCGCGATTTCGATTTTCAAAGTGGATACATCAATCTTACATCTTGAAAAATCCCAAAATGAAAATTTTCCATCCAAAAACCTCGAAGTTATTCTTGTTTCAGCGGAGCTCTATTTTCGATTTTTTTTTCGAATTTTCCCGCTCAGAGAGAATTTTCCAACCAAAACTGAAAAATGTTACATCAAAATAAATTGAAATTTTCTAAGGAATCTATTTCTGCAATAAAAAAATGGTGTTCTAATTTGAAAAACGGAAGTTTACGTCATTTCCGGAAAAACCGGAGGTGCTCATGCCTTGAAAATATTTTAGATTTCATCAGCATCGTGAAATACTTATAAGTGCTGAATTTCATGAAAATACGTTCAGTAGTTTCCCGTATAAATATGGGTGAGGTTCCTCGTGAAAGACCCTGTATAATAATACATATAATGCTTATTCAATGGTCGCTATGGAAACGCCAGCCTACTTATAATAAGTCAACAGTGAATTGAAAAGCGGGAAAAAAGTATTGAACTTTTTCTCATGTTATCTTCATGTAAAAAGCGACATATGATACATTTCTGAAATCAGCAAAAATTTTTAAGCAAGAAAAGAGAACTTTCGACTATAGTTTACATTTGAAAAATTCAAAATCTTTCTCATTTCTTGAAAATGGCTGGATTAAAAAATTCAGTCATATTATATTTGAATTACTCTTAAGAAAGTGCCTCTGGAATGTATCAACAGATTTCGAATACGAGTTCAAACAAGCGAGTTATTCAGCATTATTGAAAATGACAATTTCTCAGTTTCCGCTCATAACTTAAGTTCTATGCGCTATAAGCTGGATCTGTTTTCAGATTCGGATTAGTCAGGAAAAAAGAGCTAGAGAATGTGTAATCAGTTTTCTTCTAGCTGCTATATTTCTCGAGATCCCTCCGGTAGACAACGAATTTTGCCCACCCTGTACATAGGGAATCACATTCAACAGGTTGTGTTGTTCATGATGGTTGTTCTGGTGTTTCACTTATTAATTCTCTAGGATATCCATTTACTGCGAGAAACGTTTTGATGTAATTTAATTCGTGGGTTTAGAGGTTATATTAGCCATTTTATGAAGGGTTTTCATGATATCTGTTTTTACATGGAGTTTTCGTGATGAGTCCTCTTGCATTTTCTTGAATGAACAGAGAAATTCTGTAGATATGAACCATTTTTAAATGAATTCACTAAAAAAGAGGTAGAATTGAAAAGTCTAAGTTATTCTGTGTTTTTGTGTTTTTTCTTGTTTGTCTGAATTGTACTCTAAAACGTGCGAGTTCATTTTGTTGATCGTTTTTAGTGTTTCTGTATTGTTCATAAAGCAACATTTTTTTTCTAAAAACTGCCCTTATTGAATAATTCAATCGTGCGATCCGCAAGTGTATTTTCAATAAAAAACAATTCTCATTTAATTTTCGATTGTTCTCTTTCAGACCTTGGGAGTGAAGTCCCAGAAAAAAATCCACAAAATGATGCAAAATCATCCCAAGATAAGCTTCAATGAATACTTGAGTACAAATGAATTCATCATGCATTGTTTATTCTTATTTTCTTACAATAATTTATAACAATTATTCGACAGCCACTACTTTATTGAAGTGACATACTCTCTAATAGAGGTTAGAATTATTTATTGCATATAGCTCGATTTGATATGAGCTAAGCAATATACCCAATCAATGTCACCTATCATATGTTAGATTAGCTGTGGACACGGCAGGCAGTTCTGTTATAATTAGAACAAATCGATATATTAATTTTATTAGAAATCTACACAAGAAAACACCTTCCACCTTGCATAGTCAGCAATTCTTAACTTATTTCATTTCGTCAAAGCTCTTCTGATAAGCCCCCGTCAGACATTATGGATTGAATTTGCGAGTCCCTTTTCTACCGCAAGAATATTTTGGTCTGATGACGGTTGACTGAAATACGGAAAGTTTGTGTTCCATTTCATAACCATGCAAGCTTGAAGAAATTTGGTATAAATTTGCAAGTTGGTATTCGTTTCGTCGTTCTGTAAAATAGTTTCGATTTGATGGCATTAGTGCTTGAGGAGATATCGAGAAAAAAACCCAAAATCCGAAACCGCGTCCTAGCGTTTTCGAATTTTGAGCCGAAAATTATCTCGAACGACTAGGTTGGACTCACTGATGACGGATCTGGTGTCAAAATCGATTCTGTCCGCCTTTCAGGGTAGGTTGCATTTTAGATTGTGGCGGTTAATTTCGTTTCTGGGAAAAATCGGCCAAGATGCTTTGGAGTTAAAGAACTTCGAAATTTTGAGGTTATTTCCGTGATAACTCGAAACCTACTCGAACGATTGGATTGAAATTTAGCAGTTAGTTGGAGTATAACGAAGCTCCACTCATCGCAAAATTTCATTGAGATCGTACGGTCAATAAATTGGAAAAAAAAATTTTTTCGAAATTTCATTCGAAATATTTTTTTTTTCGGAAACTGTTCGTCATATTCGAACAAAATTTCGCTCAGGCTTTGAACTTTATATTCCACAATAGCTTGAAGAATTTAAGTTCAATAAGATAAGTATATTTGGAGATATTTGAAAAAAAAATGTCAAATTTCCTGTTTTTTTCATGGATATCGTTTGTTTCTTCGAAATCATTTGAAAAATACTCATTCAATCATGATGAAACTTGGCAGCTAGTTTGAAAATTCTGATAGACAACTTTGTGCAAAATATCGTGATTATCGTCCCATTAAAACAATTCAAAAAAGTTTTCAAATTTTTTTTGTCAAATATTCAATATAATGTGATCTTCTGATCATATTATCCTCATGAAATTTTAATGAACCTGCGAACTGTCAGTTGTCGATAGAGTACTGGATTTAAATTCCATCTCATCTTTATTTTTGGAAACGGCCGACCTTAAATACAATAATAACTTCCGGAAGAAACAACTCGAAAACTCGATATCTGTAGAGCAGGTTTCGACTCTGATAACGAAGGCCGAATTTGTAAATGGGTCAAATCCGCCTGATGATTCCGCAGATAAAGTAATTCAAAATATTATTTTCCCAATATTTCCAAAAATACCGATTAGATAGAATGGAAGCCCAGTACTTTTTGGAAAAAAAACCTAGAAAAGCACTTGCGTGAAGTCTTCAGCTTGTGCAGGCATGTTCAAAGAATGTCACCAAGAGTGAACATGCGTGCAAAAGCTGCTGACTTCAAGTCAGTGCTTTTTAAGGTTTTTTCAAGAAATTTCTTCAGACTAACGCTTGACAATAAAGGCAGTTTTCGTGAATAAGAATTTTATTTTATTATGAGATCTTGTTCTGGGTACTAAGAGCGTTAATTTGAATAGTTGTTTCGGGTAGTTTGAGAGAAAATCTACGAAGAGTTGAAGAAGAATTCAGAGTCCTCAAGTTTCCGTCAATAAATATTCAAAACTAATTTCTCATTACAACGAAAGCTAATTTTGAAATGATCAACACCTCCAGCAAAATCCCGTATTGCAAAATTTTCTTAAAGTTCAGTTAATCAATTCTTTTTTTTTCTTTCAAACCTTGATACCTATAACCACAAGGGAAATCCAACGACTGCATCATAAACATAGAAGTACAGCAACACTTTCATCTTCATAACTTCTACAATCATCGGTAGGAAATACCCAATATCCTCTCCTTTCATTGGAATCCTCAAACTTTCTCGCCAATAATGGTGGGAGAAAGAAACAGAATGATAGATTACGCAATTATAGATCATTCAATTATCCACAATCCACCTCGAATTGATAACTGTAGATGTGGGACAGCGCAGGTTTGAAAACTGACCCGTTCACCTTGTGTAGAGTCAGGCAGTGGGTTAAATCAATTTTATAGAGACATGCATTTATTTAATTGGTTAATTAGCGTGCATAACGATGATAAAAATAGTTGTAAGTTAGTTACGGGATTTGGTCATTTTACTGGAGTTGGCTGTTGAGGTGATAAGAGAAGATGGCATGGGTGGTAGATGTAAGAGTGGTATTGGCATTGTATAAATTATACAATGGTATTGGTAACTGGGATAGGAGTATCTTGTACATGTCGTACAAGTGTTGAAAATATTGATTGTATAGCTTTTATCCATGTGGATTTAAATTATGTGGTGAAAAAACTAGAAGAGCACTGACGTAAGTCAGCAGCTATTTGGCGCATGATCACTTTTGGTGATATCCTTTGAACATGATTTTTTTCGATGAACTACTGAATTTCCATTCGATCTAATCTGTATCTCTGGAAATATTGGGGAAATTAAATTTTAAATGAGTATATACAGGGTGTTTCTGAATTGATTCGAAAGATTTCGAAGGGTGATTCGTCAGGTAAAATTAAGGGTGTCTTTTATATAACTTTTTGTTCAACAACGTTTTTCCTCCAAGTTACAACCCTTTAAAATTAAGTATATAAAATAGTTTCATTCAATAAAATCCACTTTGGAGAAATTCAGAAGAATGGAATTTGGCAGATAACTGAAGCTAATAAAATGGTCGTTCTTGAGTGTTTTCATTACCCTGATATGTAATCACAAGGGGCTGAAAAAAATATCCCCTATAATATTTTTCGTCAGAACTTTTATATGCGCCTATATTTTCCTATTCAGAAAAAAATTGTTTTAAAAGGACATAAACAATCTGCAATTTTTTTATATCTCGACTTTTTATCATAAAGTTTTTACTTTGATCACAAAAAAATTAAATACTGCTCAAACTCTTTTCCCATAAATTCACAGAGGTGATCATTTATTGAAAAAAATCAAGTAAGCTGATGTCAAATGAAGTCGAATGACAAAAATTTTCATTTTTCAAAACTAAATGAAACTTCATTGAGAGAATAACAATTTTCATTTATTTGAAGAATTATTGAACAATAATTATACTACTGAGAACAATTAACAAATTACAAAAAAAACTGAAATTAATTAAGATGAAGTGAATTCATGGTAATTTATTTTTTTGAGATCAAACTAACAACTTAATGATAAAAGTCAGGACGTGAAAAAGTTGCAATTTGTTTTTGTCTTTTTGAAACAATTTTTGTTATAGGAAAATATAGGCGCATTAAAAAGTTCTGTTTGTTTTTTAAGCCCCTTGAGATTACATTTCAGAGGACCAAAAATTCTCAAAAACTGCCATTTTATTAGCATCAGTTATCCGCCCAATTTCATTCTTCTAAATCTTGCCAAAGTGGATATTTTAAATAAAAACAATTTTTTCCCCTAATTTCGAAGGCGAATATAACTTATTCACGAATTCGGCCTTCGTAATTAAGATCCAAACCTAACCTACAAATATCGAGTTTCTAAGTCGTTTCTTCTGCGAGTTATTGTATTTAAGTTTGGCCAAAATGTCAAAAAATATTTTTCGCGACTGTTGGCAACGTTAAAGCATGCAGACCGTTAGTACTTGGCTGATGACAATGATTTATAAATGAGGTTTCTGAAACTTGAATGTTGCTGTGTTGCCGAAATTCAGCGGTACTGTTCGATCTGAATTATGTTCAACAGATGAAAATTTTCCAATTTGACACAAAAGTCCAAGCCATCATTTGAGACCGTTTCCGTCCTAAATATGTATATTTCGAGGAAATGACAATGAAGTTCATAATCAAGCATGACAACATTGAAATAGAAATTTGTTTGAAATCAAGCATTTAACGCTTTCAGATCCTACTAAAGCAAATGAAATCTTGGCCAGCATAATCTACACTCAAATTATGTAGCTACCTACATCCAAATTCATAAAGAGAAAATAGGAAATTTCCCGAATTTTGACAAGAGTAATTTCTCTCGACGTTAAACTTATTTATATGACATATCCACATCGAAATCTCCGTTGCATATTCAAATAATTATTACCCAATTATCCTCGCTAGCTTCTTTGAGGCTCCGTGAAAATGGAAAAACTCCTATATATAACCATTTAGCGAGTCAATTATCTTGTTTACGTAATTACAGTCGAATGTAATTTCTTTTCGATCCGCTACAGAACGCACATGAAATCATGTATTTGGTTAACCTCAAAACACACGAAATTGGCGTCTGAATTTAAGAATGCAGCACTACGGTGGCCAGTTTAAGAACCTTAGGTAGAGGGATAGGAGCTAGGTTTTTAAGTGTTTGCTTGTATATTTGATTGATTAAAATTCGATTTTACAATTTGTTCGAAGATTTTTCCACTTAAAAGAAGTGATTCTGTATGTACATATTTCATTTTTATGAGTTATGTATCATCTATTCTAAATCCGAGTAGCAATGCTACAGGTACTGTCAGAAGTATGTTAGTATCAACTTATTTCAACTATAAATGGCAAAATTGATTTCAAATTATTTGGAGTATCTTGAAGGCACATCAGAAGCTAGAAATGTTCAGGGAGATGCATGTGATATTATGTTGCAAAAATAATGAACTTTATACCTTTTTACCAGCCCAACTTGAAAATTGATCAAATGCCCTCTCAGATCTAATGCTCAAAAAGTTGAAAAACAGAAAGTATTGTAAAACATACTTTTTGGAATAATAGACAATTTACTCATAACTTTACTTTTTATATAGGGAAGGACTAAATTCACACGATATATTGTGAATAAAATGAATACATTCACATAAAACTAATGCTACTTGTACCGTAAGCCTAATTCATGATGGATTGACAAATAAATTCTTTCAACACTCATATGATTGGTCTTGAAAAAGCTGTAATAAATAAGCCTTGTACATCTTTGATTTCATAAGCAGAAGCACTTTGAGCGAAGAGTATTCATCACCAGATATTCCCTTGTGGAGACTCTTGTTTCAATCGGTCAGTTCTATCACTCCAACATTTACATTGTTCCTTCATGACCAGTTCAACAGGCAGATTTCTGGAAGGCATAGCATTCCTCTTGAGTAACTTTCTCTGCTTGGATTAGGAGCCTGGAAGAAAATTGTTTGCATGAATGTGATCTAATATTTCATGAGCAATTCGTGCTTACCTCTATGAAAATGATGATCATCGGTAAAATGCAGGTAACCGACTCATAAATCTTGTTTGTTGGTTCACCAATTTTAAGTTACAAATTACGGTTTTTATCGGTTCTTCAACACTTTCAGGCTCGTCTTGTTGAAAGAAGTTACCTTCACCCAAACTCGAAATTTTTCACCTGGCTGTGGAAATCTATGGCAAGGGACATTTGAGTTTGCTGTTTCTCAGTAGAAATACTCGTAAAATCACACAAATGTAGCTCTGAATCCAGGATACTACACTGAAGTGAATATCTAATTAACATCTGCGAACATCCTTTTATTCAAAATTAAATTTAATTATCTTGGCTTGTGAAATATTTTCGGGGTTCTCTAAGGATGACCAAGGATTCAAAAAAAGATCTATCGATTAATGAACTCATTACTGGTTTGATACTCCACAATTAATTATAATCAAAATAATAATTGTGTCATTTATACTTCACTTGACCTCATTTCGGGGTTCTCCACAGAACCAAATTTCCTAATAATCCATTTCCTCTAGACTAATTTGAATAGAGGATCTTTATCAGGGTTTTTATACTGTATCCTTGCTTTTCGCTACCGGTCATGTAATAATTCAATATAGCAACTATAGAAATAACTGCCTTGGAGTTAAGATACATGAAAAAATCCGCTTCATTTTCTCACAATGTCGTCATTCGGTTTTTTTCTAGAATTTTTTACACAACAGAAAATTCCTGATTTTTGACAGGCCTGAAGTAGAGCCTCTAAATGTATGTATTTTGGTAAGAACTTCAGGACTATATTACCCCTTTCACATTTATTTCGCTAATTGAAGCAAATTCTCCTCATTTAAAATTTTAGAGCTGAGACCTGAGTTATTACAATATGGCAAGCGTTTCGTAATGAAAATGTTTTATCCATAATTCACGTTCATGCAATTTTCTCGGAATTTAGGCCAAATAACATTTTATTACTTACAGAAAAGATATTATAGATACATTTGAAGCCATGAGCCATCTGCATACAGGGTTCAGGGTAATGAAAACGGAACAGAATAACGGAGCCAATTTCACAGTGTCAATGTATTAAAATTTCTAAGACACGTTCAGGTACTTTCACGAATGATTGTTTCATCTCATAGAATGCAGAAAAACAACATTAAATACATTTTCGAGGTGCTCAGTGACCAAGCAAACAGTCACAGGAGAATCCTCACCAGAAGCTCTAATCTTTTACATTTTCATTCATAATTTCTTCGAAATGAAAGTCAATACCACTGTTTTTTATCCACATCTCTATCCATAATAATTATTGCTATCTCAAAGCCACATAGTAATTTCGAAGATTGAAAGGAGCAATAAAAAACTAGAAATCTCATATCGATATAATTGTTATAGAGTATCTAACTGAGTTTAAAAAAACTGCCTCGACATCAACAAAATAGCCGGAAGCGTTAGAAAGATATATAAATATATATATTTCATCTACTTATTGGCTCTCTGCCTGTTAACAAATAGTTGTATTATCTATTTCATAATCAATGGAATTGAAATTCATTAGCGCTCGGAAAAAAAATTTCGATGCACAATTGCTCTAAAATCTCCGTAGATATCTCTTAATAACATCGATTATCTTCTACATTTGGGATGTTAGAGAAAGTTATCAATGTAAGTTTTTTTTATTCACCTCGAAGGCAATTTTATGCAACACGATAAGGAGGAACTTGCAGAATTTTGAGGTCCGTTGAAATCATTACTCATTGGATTTTTTCTCCATTCCCGATGTTAATATTACAGCCAATGGTTGAACAATTATATCTTCAGGAAATATCTTATAGCTATTCCGACATATGAATTATCGTACCTAAAATGATATAATATTTAATAGCCGGGTTATAATATCAAATATATGAATAATTATAGAAAAGGACCGAGGTGAAGTTAAGGGCTGAAAGAGCATGTTGTTATGTATATTAAAAATTTTGCATGAACATTAACGCACTCATTTTTCAACCGAGATGATTCTCCAATATGAGGGGCATGTAGCGTTCTTCGTTTATCTGAGGATCTGAAAAATCATCGCTTGGAAGACCGGACCTGGTCGAAAGACTCTCCCGGTCAGAGAGCAACTGTTGGTAACTTCAGTTACTGCTTTCTGCTGGTTTTCTGTTCCTCTTCCTGTTTCAGATAACATGTCAAGATATTTTGTCGAAATAAATGAAATGAAAAAGATGCCATCCATGTTCTTCAAACGAATTACAACACTTATACGGGGAGACAGAGTTTTTGCTGAGCTTTTTATCTGTACTATTGTATCATACCGAAAAATGTAATGCTTCTCCTCAAAAAATTATGTATACAGGTTGATTTCGGAGGAGACCGTCAGATTTTACGATAAGTTTACACTAGTCAAGACAGTCTCGGAACAATGTTTGGTTCATGGTTGGGGGTCTCTGTTGAGAATATACAGGGTGATTTGTCCGATTCGACCGATTTTACTTTTATTGATAACTTTCGTATGGCTCATTCGATTTCAATTTTCAGCGTAGTACAATATCGATGAGCACATTCATTGATTTAAAATTTTTTCAAAATAAGCGGTTGATATTGTGATAAAACCAGATTAATCGTGCAGGTTGAAAAAACACCCTGTACATCACGTTTCCTAAACTACGCTCTCTGTTTACGATTCTACTCTGATAAGTCATTATTTGGGAGTTTCTATTTTTTTTGGCACACTGCTAGTTTTCCGAGAAAATTTTTTCAAAAAGAGATAATGTCGAAATTTCGCTCCAATCGATTCTACTTTTATTGATAACTTTGGTATGGCTCATCCAATTCTGGTGAAATTTGCACTGTTGAACAATCTGAATGAGAACATTCAACAATCGCAACAATCTCTCAAAATACAGGAATGTGATTGTGATAATTTCAGAATTTCAAATTAATTATGTAGTTGAAAAAAAAACACCCTGTACATTGCTTTTCTAAAACTTTCTTATTCGTTTCAGATTCTACAATAATATGTCATTGTTCAGAGGATTTTAATTTTTTTGGCACACATCCGGTTTTCCTAGAAAACATTTTTGAAAAAGAGCATAATCGAAATTTGGCTCACAAGCAGTGAGAGTATTCCGCACTAGGTGGGAAAGCTGTATCGTCCAAGGATACAAAGTTGTTCGTCACTTCTAAAAAATCCTTTTCAATTTGAAATATATTCTGAATTGAATGATTTCATAAAGAATATTAGAAATTAAATATGAATTCGGAATTTGAAAAGAATATTTTAGAACTTCAGAACTGCTTTGCTTCCTGGACAGTGCAGCTTTCCTACCTAGTGCGGAATACTCTCACTGCTTGAGAGCCAAATTTCGATCATGCTCTTATTCAAAAATGTTTTCTAGGAATACCTGAGGTGTCCCAAAGAAATTAAAAATCTGTGAATGATGACATATCATAGTAGAATCTGAAACGAATAGGAAAGTTTTGGAAAAGCAATGTACAGGGTGTTTTTTTTTTCAACTGCACAACTAATCTGAAATTTTGAAATCATCACAATTACAACCCTGTATTTTGAGAGACTGTAGCGGTTATTGAATGTACTCATTCAGATAGTTCCACACTAAAAATTTCATCAAAATTGGATGAGCCATACCAAAGTTATTAATAAAAGTAGAATCGATTGGAGCGAAATTTCGACACTTTTTTTTGATAAAATTATCTCAGAAAACTAGGAGTGTGCCAGAAAAATTAGAAACTCTCAAAAAATGACTTAATATAGTACAATCGTAGACAGATAGCATAGTTTTGGAAACGCGATGTACAGGGTGTTCTCTCAACCTGCACAATTAACCTGGAATTATCACAATTACAGCCGCTTATTTTGAAGAAGATTTTGTAATTAATGAATGTGCTAATCAATATTGTACTTCGCTGAAAATTTCATTAAAATCGAATGAGCCATACCAAAGTTATCATTAAAGTAAAATCGGTCGAATCGGACAAATGACCCTGTATATTCTCAATAGAGACCCCCAACCATGAACCAAACATTGTTTCGAGACTGTCTTGACCAGTGCAAACTTATCGTAAAATCTGACGGTCTCTTCCGGAATCACCCTGTATAGTGCTTTTATTGATTTTTTTCATCTGCAAGGTTGAAACGAACCTCAGACCGATTCGGTTCGTTCTTCTTTTGAAATATTGAAGAAATATCCTTGCAACTAAACAATTTCATAAAATCTTTGAACTCGTCAATTTTGAAATGGTCCTCAACACCGTGTCACCTTAAAATACTCTTGAAAGGATTTGTCGAAATTTAGCAAGTTGAAGTGCATATTGGTGTTTCCATTCAGTTCACTCAGATTACCGGGAACTTATCGTTGCATGTTTCAATAACAATGACATAATGACTCAATTATACCACCTCTTGAACGTACCATGACCGAGTATCCTTTGTCCTCTCACCTAAATGACTTAACAGTTTCTCCTGGAATATCTAGCTGATATTCAACAGAATTCTACGAACGGGTGGAGCTGTATTAAGTAATTTCATAATCGGGCAGTTTCAGAATTTCAGAAGTTGCCAATTTCATGGAAACTCAGTGTGCGTCATGCAGGGTATACAGTACGCGCCAAAATTATGCCACAAATTCATTTTCTCAGAAGAAAAATATTTGGCCACGAAATCCTGAAACAGGTCAATTTTGTTTCACTTTTACCAAATTTATGCATTTTTGTTGCACCCTGTGTCATCCCCATCAACCCTCTAAATTTTTTAAATAGGGAAGGTGGGTCATGTGGTACTTGTTTGGCAAGGTCTTATTATCTTCTTTACAGGTGTGCAGAAATTTTCAAGAAAAATTTTTTTTATTAAAGACTTAGTTACTTCGAAGAGGTTTTCAGTATGTGCACTTTGTCATGACTCATTTACTTCGAGACGATGGTACCTGATGAAATTTGTTACTGAATGAAAGTCGACAGTTTGGTTCATGCACTACTTTCAACCCTTACGAACCGTTTAATGCAGAAAACAAAAAATTTCACGTGAGGGGGTTGAAAGTTGTGCATGAACAAAACTGTAATGGTCGACTTTCATTCGGTGACAAATTTCATCAGGTACCATCGTCTCAAAGTTAATGAGACATGACAAAATGCACATACTGAAAACCTCTTTGAACTAACTAATTCTTCAAAAATAAAAATTTTTTCTTGAAAATTTCTGCAAGCCTGTAAAGAAGATACAAAGAAAAAAAAAGTACCACATGACCTACTTTCCCTATTCAAATAATTTAGAGGGTTGATGGAGATGGCACAGGGTGCAAATCCTCCAAAAATGCATATGAATTTGGTGAAAGTGAAACGAAAATTGACCTGTTTCAGGATTTCGTGGCCAAATATTTTTCTTCTGAGAAAATGAACTTGTTCCATAATTTTGACGCGCACTGTATACATTCTCAGTGGATCCTGTTGCTCTCACAATTTCACGTGTACGATCAAGAACGAAATTGTTCTTATTGACCAACTGAAGGCGGAATAAAAATATTCAATCGGAATTTCTACATCAACGATAATTTTATCTACATTTCGCATCAAATCAAATCATGGAAAATCTAGATAACTTCCTAGTGCGATTTTTCCATGAGAATTTTCAAACAGCATTAAGACAAAATAGGAGTTCTGAAGCTGTTGTTCAAATAACAACCATTCCCAGGGAAAAACTACGAAGTTTGACATATTTTTTCTTGATATCTCTAAAAATTACAATCATACTGAAATTTTGGGAAATTTTCAAGAGCATTTTCGGATGAAAGTTTTTTAAGATTGTTCTTATGGCATAATCATCAGAGAATTTCGCAAAAATATTTTCGTCTGCGTTTTCCAACTAGTAACCAACTTTTCATTATTGAATTGTTATATTTTTGAGTTATTCCGGAAAAAACAGCGGCACTGAGGAGATTCGACATATTTTTTCGCAATATCTCCAAAAATTAAAATTTAATGAACCGAAATGTAGTGAAATCTTTGTTCACATGTACGCAGAATTTCTTTGGACTATGATGAATAGTATATTCAAAAAACCATTTTTTCGAGAGAATTTCCTCAAAATTGGTTCAATAATTACACAATCATCTCGAAATTCTGCGAAAATTGTGTATTAGGGTTTGTCAATTACCTCCAAAGTTTTCTCATTATTGGATCCGTATTGTAATGTTATTGCTGTCGATTCTCCTAGTTCTCTACGGAATCCTTCAGAAACAAATGCTACGGAATCATTGGGCGGATTTTACCCGTACACGAATTCGACCTTTGCAGTTGAGCCCCAACCTGCTTAACAAATATCGAGTTTTTAAGTCGTTTCTTTGGAAGTTATTGAGTTTACGGTCGGCTGTTAGGCCGTAACCTATTCGTGAATGGGTTGAATCCACTCAGATATAACCATTCAAAATTTTTCTAATATTTCCAAATATACGAACCAAATCGAAAGCAAAAGCTGCTGACTTCACGTCATTTTCTAGGTTCTAGGCCTAACGCTCGACCGCTAACACAATAAATTCCGAAAGAAACAACTTATAGAATATTATAATTTAAACAACGATATTTGTAGAGTTGTTTTGGACCTTAATTACGAAGGCCGAATTCGTGAATGGGTGAAATCCACCCGATGATTCTGCGAATATATCCATTCAGAATTTTATTTTTTCAATATTTCCAAAAGTGCATATTAGTTCGCATCCAGTTATTCATCAAAAAATGGTGATTTCATGAGAATAATATGATCAGAAGATCAGAAAACGTTAAATCTCTGAAAAAAAAGTTTTAATTTTTTTTTAAACTGTTCTAATGTTCGAAAAAATGATATTTTTTTTAAATTTATTGACTGTTCAATCTCAACGAAATTTTCCGAAAAGTTATGCGTCGTTATACTCCAACAAACAGCCAAGTTTCAATCCAATAGTGTCAGTTATTCCCGAAATATCACGGAATATCGTCGAAATTTCAAAAGGCTCCAACTCCAAAACCGTTTGGCCGATTTTGCCCATAAACGAACTCAAGTGTCGTGCATTTCGAAATGCAACCTAGCCTAAAATTTTTAGTTCTATAGGATTCTTCTTACATTCGACCGGAAGGTCAGATCCAATTTTGACACCGCAGTCGTCATCAGTGAGTCCAACACAGCCGTTTAAGACCATTTTCGGCACAAATTCGAAAATTGCATACATTTGAACGAAACGATAGCACGCTGTTCCTCAGAACATGCGAGCAAAAATATCTGCATTAGAGTAAATGAGCGCTACAACACTACTGAAAGAAATCTAGGTAGCAAGTATTATAAAACTTATTTTTACCACAGAGAGCAGTTTACTCCCATTTTTGAATCAGATTTCACATGTCAACTTCTAATCTTTCAAAATAGTTTTATAATACCAGCGCTAAATATGATAAAGATATCCTCCAGATAACCTCCAGAAATAAACTTTTAGCGTAGATATGAAGACTGAGGATAGCTGAGAACCTCATAAACCAAAACAGCAATCTAGAAATTGCATAAGTTCTCGTGTCTCAACCACAGAGGTTCGATGATTCAAACCTTCGAAGACCGGGGGTGAACCTCAAACATTAACTTTGCATTTTCCGAAGTATTTAGTAATTGAATCCCAACAGCGAGAGTAGCACGTAAGACTATGATTAAACATTGAAGCAGAGTTTCATAGAGGTACTTGCTGGAATTGAAATCCAAAAGACTTTTATTCCCATACAGATGTCTGAGAGCAAGAAATTAGTTCTCTGGAAGTCAGTAAGGCGACGTGTTCCACGAATTTTAGATTGATCAAATACAGGGTGTCCGAATCAGCTGTTTTTTGCGCGTTTCTCCTAGGAAACAGCGCGTCACCGTTTCAAAATGTCCGTTATTTTGGGATTTTGAGCAGAAAATGTCTTCGAAGATTGGGTTTAATACCCCGAAGGAGAATCCGAGGTCAGAGTCTATTATGTCCGTCCGTCCGTCTGCTGTACATACAGCATAACTTCCGAAGGAAAGAACCTAGCTGGTTGAAATTTGTCATATTAGGTTTGTAGTCCAAATATCTCGGTTAGTTTTGTTAATGGGTGAAATCAGTCGAATAGTTTCGGAGTTAGGCTCGTTTGAAATTTTGCCTCAATATCTCATGTAGAACTCAATCGATCAGATTGAAACCTTGTGAACTGTTTTGAAGTATCAGAGTGCGATTTAGTTCGAAATTTCGTGTGAATTCACGACAGCGGAAAGCATTTTTTCAATGTACTATTTTTTAAGATTTTCTGAGAAAAAATTTCCAAAATTCAAACTCAACTTTTATATGTGGAAGGAAAATTTCACACAGAAATTTTGGAATTTTTCAAGGTTGAACTAACCTTCATTCAAAAGATTAATTCTTCGAAAGATTCCACTCAGAGTACTTAAATTAAAAAAAAAAACTGTTGGCTTTACGGAGCCTGAAATTTGGCTGATCGGCCTCCAGAATGACATGGATAGAAATATGGCTTCATCAATCAAAAAAATTTTTTTTTCCAAACACCTTTCGGTGGGAATCGAACTCTCCCCTTTTTCGGACAGTAGGGTCACGTCACCTCTCGAGTTTGAATTGTATTTATTCTGATCATATTGATGACCGTTACCAAGCAACAGTAGTTCATTAAAAATGAGCCTAATGTCCCAATGTAGAGAGAATTCAATTCCCACCAAAATATTTTTGAAAATAATTTTTTTTCGATGAATTCATATTTCTATCCAGGTAATTCTGGAGTCTCATCATTACAGTTTCGCCTCCATAAGGCCACCAGTTTTTTAGAATAAACATGATTCAAGTATTCCGCGTGGAATATTTGGAAGGCTACAAAATGAAAGCCAATGGATATTTTTTCATTCTGTTCTCACAACAGTGTTCAGAATGAAAGTTAGTTAAACTTTGAAAGATTCCAACGATTCTGGGTTGATTTTTTCGCAGTAGACATGTAAGAAAACCGTTTAGTTTGAACTCAAATCCTTTATTCCTGAAATGTTAAATATCCAACATTTCAAACGAACATTTCGAAGCCCAATGAATTTCGTATATAACTTTGATGTGACCAAGAGATATCAAAATTTTCCCTTCGGAATTCATCCTACCCACAGACGTACACTCAGGTGGAAGGCATTTGAAAAGAGCTCACCCAAGAATAGAAAAATATCAATGCATCAATATAAAGCTCTAAACCCCCACCTCAAATGCAATATATTTCATCCGAACCATTACATACCGGATCTTCTGTTATGAAAGAGATTGTAAAAATGTATAATCCACGAGAAGAAAGTAATTTCTATAACATTTTATTGCCTCAAATGCCATGTTATAATGCTCTTGAAGAATAGTTTCCCATCTCTAATTAACTGCCAATTTGTACTGAAATAATGTTCACATCTAATGGACAACTTGAATATTTATACATTGTATTTTTCGGAGATGTCATTTGGTAATCAGTTCGAGAAGATACAATAGTCGATCGCCGTGTCTGAATTATTGTTAATAAAATGGAAATGAAACTTAATCTGCTCCAGATTCGAACAATAAATGTCACTATCGTCTTGGTTGGTGTATACTTTATTGTGCTATGGGCTTTCCATGCAAGACGGGTTGATATAATCAGTGACACTAGCTGTCTCACATCCAAAAAAATTACTTTGCTAATTTAAATTTTCGTCAACATAATGACCATAAATGTATGAACTCTCATAGAGAGTTGGACAGATCGACAACAGATGTGGGGGCCGATTCTTGAATCTTATCAAGAATTGAGGAGTTTGACAATTGTCATATGTTCATATCGATTTCCTAAGGTTTCTCGAGCATCTGTCAAATTTGTGAGAGTTCTATTCGCCTTTTCGACTATGTTTTCAAGCAGATATTCAGGAAATACATTGGATGCAAGATATCTAGAAATTTCAAATCGGAAAATAAACATAACCTTATCACCGTTTCCTTCGACTTAGCAACGAGTGGATATAACATTCCACTGTCAAGTGACATTCGGTTCCATGCGCAGGTCATGTCTACTTCTTTTTTATATTTAACTTAGAAAATCGACGCGGGTATATGGCAATTGCCATACTCTTCAATTCTTGATCGAGATTCAAGAATCGGCCCCAAATTCGATTATGCCGACGTTTCGGAACCATATGTTCCTTTATCAGAGCTGATCAAATGAACTAGAACTCGATTGACATGAAAACAGAACAAAGAAAGTCAGTCTAATAGATGCAGGTCAGTGCAATTATTATTATTACAATTAAGCAATAATGATCAAATTTCAAGTATATTTATATTCTTTTGAGATGAGTACATTTTTTATATCAAACAATTTGTGTCATAACAGCATTAGCAGAGGAAATTTAAACGGGGTACCATACATTTTTACGTATGATCAGGGTTGGGCAAAATACATGATTGGCTCAATTGAAATACAAATTACAACATACTTTCTCGCAGGTATTTGAAATACAAAATACAAAATACTTTCAAGTCGGGTATTTGAAATATCAAATACAAAATACAGTATTTTAACTATTTGTATTTGAAATACAAATTACAAAATACATTCAGGTGTTTCGTAAAATGTGAAAAAAGTATAAGTAATTAGGCTCAGTTATTTTATCGCTAAATAAAGAATTTCCTTTCAGAAACACACGATTTTGAACTGTAGTATCAGACAAACAGCCTCTTGTTGGAGAATGAATAAAACCTGCTAAAGAAACAATCTTTCTACAGGTCCTGATGGGCAGAAACTTGTGTTATATTGTATGAACACATTTTTTATGTTGGTATAGTGTTCAAGTATGATAAGCTCTTTGCTCTTATCGTATTTAGAAGTTGACTACATAACTCTAACTCCATGATGAAATGACCATTATGCAGGACCTTTTCTTCCTTTCCATTTGCCGAAAATATGATTGCTAGCAAAAGAACTAGATGAAGCAGATGAATGTCGCCATCTGAAGGGAGATTCAGGGACTATTTTCTGTAGAGCGCTCAGCGCTGAATGTATTTGTTCGAAAGTATTTCGAAGACAAAAGTATCGAAATACAAAATACCAAATACTTCAGCGTCAGGTATTTGAAATACCAATTACAAAATACATTTTCAAGAAGTAATTGAATTACAAATACAAAATACGTATTTGTATTTCAAATAGTATTTCAATTACAAGTAATTGAAATACTGCCCAGCCCTGCGTATGATACAAGAGCACAGATAAAAACCTCAGGAAAAACTCTGTCTCCTCGTATAAGTGTAATGAAATAGTTGTTTTTTATTGAAGGGCTTCTTTTTCATCGAAAAAATTTCTTCTCCTCTATGCGATTCATGTTGAAATCTTGAAACACCTGAAAACAAAAAAGGAGACGAAAAAAACTAAAATGAACTTGTAAATGATTTAGTACTCATTAAATTAATTTGAAGTTCACGATCTATCTCAACAAAGAAGCAGACTCCGAATTATTTGCCTCGAAACCATCGTCAAATTTATAGATTGGACAACTATTAACTAAATATTCCATTGTTTCAGGTAAGCCACGATAACGATATCAAAGAAAAGGTTGACACAAACAAAGATTTTTTACTCATTTTGTTTGTGAAGAAAGCAATTCATAAAACCTGAACAGAACAGTTATTTTTGTTTTTCAGTTATTGTCCTTCATCCGACTTGTATTAAGCCTTTGTAAAGCGTAACACAATGCATAGAGCTCGAAGGTGTCGAAAGTTTCATTATGTTGGTGATTTTAACAGGGGTAGATTGTTGCCCATCGAAATTTTGGAAAGTTCTTTCGCGAAATTGGCCTTCTTATAGTTTGTACTCGCCATGACAGTGTATCGTATATTGACAGTTGATGGTAGAGTAACACAATACCAACTGGTCAACTTTCCTTCGACTTTGGACTCTTTCCATACCGTCCACAATCAGTACTGCCTTAAACTGCGGACTACTGCTGTCCACATTTGAACTGATGTAGGGAAAGTCAGCAGTAGGTGAAGGAATGGCATGATGTCGTATTCAGTGGCGAATCACGTCCTTTTCTAGCAAGACAACGCACGTTCGCATGTTCTTCTTCTTCTTACGTTAACGTTTTGATGTGGCCAACCATTTCCCCGTCCTCAAATCCTATTGAACGTGTGATGTGATGTCATGGAAAGAAGACTGTCCAGTTTGTATCAACCTGCACACCTACTGACACTGTTGATTTGAGAAGATTGAGTTTTCACATGAAGTCATCGACCATTTTATGTGGATGTCTGGACGAATATAAGTACTCAACAACGAGGTCGTCAAACACATCGTTATTATTATATATAATTCTTATTTGTCTGGTTAAATGTAGGTACAATTTTCTGTATATGTTTTATTTACTTTCTTGATGTAAGAAAAAAATTAAGTTCGCGGAGTTATTCTTTCTGGCTTCACTTCTAATGTCATGGAGTAACTCATTATAAGCAAAGAGCCTAAAAGACCATCAATCTTATAAAATACACTCAATAATGCTGTTGAACACTACAATAAAACATGTAGCCTTCGACACGAGGCTACGTGCGAGAATTTCCAGGATGTGCTCCGCAACCCTTCTGGTGGCTGCAGTAGAGTAGGATCGATTAGATAAGTTACTAGACTCCCAGACGTACACCGGTTAAATCAACCCTGCTTCGTCGATAATACGTCCTAAAGTGGATAAGATATGATTAATACGAGCCATGCAGAATATCGAGAAGCAAATTCGGGATGTGGTTGATTAGAATATTAATGAAATATAAACCCAATCTTGGTGGCCATATGATGGAATGAATGCTCTGTGGGATATCGCCAGTGGAGAACATAGAGTATGATTAACTTGGATGATCCTCAAATTCAAGCTTTTGGCAACATATTTCGGTTGATCGGGCATTGAAGTTGACTAGAATTGGTTCGAAATTACTTTCTGAAGATGATTGCGTCTGTGCCTGTGAATATTAATGAAAAAAAAAACAATGGAATGGAGAAGAAAGATTTTCAGTCATAATGAACTAAGATCAATAGAAAGAAGGATATCTGTCGAAAAATCAACAAATATTCCAATTTGATCCGAGCTAATTATCCAATTAACTGAAGTTCTTTTGAATAAGCATTGTCCAGTTTTATGGTTATTACCGATCATCTGAACGAATCACATTGGAAACGCAGAGGGGATTCTAGATACTTATCACCAGTTTTCTTCAGTGAAAAAAGCACCATATAGGAAGCATCAAAGGTTCTGCAGTCGAAGGGTAGGCTTCGTAAAATGCTCCTGAGATGGCCATAACTTAATTCCTTGAAAGGAAATATTGTTGTTCTTACTCGCTTCCTCTAGGAAATGTGTTATCATTTTGCAAATATGGCAATTCTCGAATTGTTTGCCAAATAGGGTCTTCAACGACCATGTCGGAGTCACTAATGCATTATCAAAAATATTTATGAGCGAGACAAAATTTCCGTATTTAAATTTGGTAAGAAAATTCCACACCAAATGTGTTAATTTCCAACAACATCAATTTTCCTCTTCGTCAAGCAAAACATAGAAGGTTTTGTCGACTTGGTTATTAAGTTACCATGGCAACTCAGTGAAACTCTAAGCTAGAAATTATTTCTGTTTTGAATTTGCCAAAAACAGCACGACGTAGAAAAATGTCTCGCTTGGGTCAAGAAAGTCAAGAAAATATTCGCCAGAATATTAAGCAGTTGACACACGCGAATACTAGGAAATCGAAGACAAGTGTATGGAAGCAGTTTATAAACTTTTGCGCAAAAAAAGTTTATGATTTCGACATAGCGGATACACCCGTGAAAGAACTGGCGCTTATTCTTTAAGACTATGCCTTCAACATGCGAAAAAAGAACTCCGAAGACTACAGGGAGAGTGTTATCAAAGTTCTATGGAACTCTACAGCTAAGCAGTTGCAGGAATATTTTTTCGAAAGGTATAATTGCAAATTTTATCAATTCTCTGACATAGAATTTTTCAACGCAAGAGCTGCAAAAAATGCTGAGCGTCGGAAGTCACAAATACGTCAAACATCGAAAAAATTTCCAGTATAATTAGCTTTTGGGTACCCACGAGGAAAAAATGTCCACTAAAATTCACCCGTTGCGATGGTGATCTGTCAGAAATACACGTTCTGATTGGTTGAAAATCACATGTGTGGAATTTTCAGTGCAATCTGATAAGAAGTGCTCGGCAATTATTCGAAACAGTTTGCCCGGTTTGGCCAATTAAGAAACGTAACTAGCTCTTTACGTTCTCAAGATATCTAGGCAACATACGGCCAGCCAGACAGAATATATTTTGATATCGGATTCTTCATCAGTGAGTCCAATCTAGGCTTTTAATACTATTCTCCGGTAAAGATAACAGAAGTTGGTCAAAACTAGCAGAAAATGAAGATTTTATGATATGGTCGAGAAATTTTATCCATTATTTGTGTGGTGTTTAACGCAAATCAGAGTCAGCGATGTCACAGTTTGCAATACATTGCGACATTCTATTTTCAGTAGAATCATCGTTTTTGGGCGCTTATTATGTTCTTCAATTGTCTGTAATTTTCGATTTCTTCCAGGAAATTTTACAATGAAAACTTTCGAAAGGAACAAGCTAGCGATTTGAATCTTTCAGGACAGATTGGGTATCAAAATGTAATGGTTCAGTTCGGTAAATGGCAAAATCAATACTTATTCAAAATTTCAAAGTTAATTCCTCAATATCTCAAGGATTATACTGATACGATAAGACAGCAAAAGTGGTCGAAGAATATCAAGGAGACACTTCGTATAAGATTTCATGAGGGTCATATTTTTGAAAAAAAGGAGAGAATATTTTCAGAAAAATATTCATCAGCCCAGAGAAAAAATATGTCTGCTTTTGATCCGACAACTAATTCGAACAATTTCGTTAGAGCTTCTGTTGACCTGAAGTCAGGGATTGCCTAGATCTTTCATCAACACAATTTACAGCATCAAGAAGGAGTACAGACTCTGTTTATCAGTCGATTCAGCGCCAAACAGTTTTTAAACGATGTTTTCACCCTATATCAAAAAAGTCATGCAGCCCTTTAAATACTTCAGGATAGTCACCATTTGCCGAACACAAATCTGAGGATACTGCTGTGTAACCAACCTTTTTTGTGAGGTTCCATCAGTGTAATGTAAAGAAAAGTTCACTTCCTGACAAGTTTGTTCCATTTCAAATTCAGTCTGACCCTGGAAAATTGAATCGATGTTTTTGTTTGGTGAGTTATTTGAGTTCCCTTCCCACATCAGGCTACATAAAATTGAGGGAAGTGGAGGACATATTTTGCTTCGAAAAGAAATGTAACCATTGTATATTCTATTGGATGATTGAAAGAACAACTTCAGGTGGACACAAAAATCATTATTATTTATTCATTCAATATCTGATATAAAACGTTCGGTGGAACTAATTTACCAGTTCAAGTTATCTTTCTCTCAAAGGAGCTGTATCCTTCTATAGAGACTCTAGGTCAAATATGGGTTAGAATGAATTTTTGGCATTTATATTAGTAAAGTATAAAAATAATGGCTAAATGGCGAATGCGCAGGTCAACTGTAGAGCAACACTTCGATTGTTGGCACTGTCCTCCAACTCAAATACATGGACGTCAACGAATTTTGTTTCATTTTTCCATCTTAATGTGAAAATAACACAAGCTACAATTATTTTACAGGAATTTCAATTGAAATTACTCTAAAGTCACATTTTCAATGGTTTTTAGCCTATCCGCCTTAGAAGGCCGATTAAAACAAAAAATGGCTTATAAAGCACAATTTTTTTCCTATGAGTTTGGTAGTTTAGAACGGTGCAAAGTTTATGAACTCAGCCAGAAGCTATGAAAGTTTTTTTTTGTATTTTTAAATTGAAGGTGAATGTTCGAGTGAACCCTTCTGAAAACTAAAGTTCTGAGCCTTTATTAAGTAATTTTGAATGATTTCAGAGAGCTGAATTATTTTTGATAATGGAACAATAGTCAGAGAGATCACGGTACAAAAAAAAAGCAAAATTTCTACTACATAGAAAGATATGAATTTGTGAAACGTAACTGGCATAATAAATTGAAAAATCACAAAAAAAATTATAACGCGAAAAATACAAAATCGCGTAACATACATGGGGTATTTTTGGACACCCCCAGATGTGGAGAATCTGAAAACATGTATCGACGTCACTACTTGAACCACCCTGTAAATGAACTCTACATCCCTAATTTTCGATCTGGCAGCAGCTTTATGTAATTTCAAATCAAAGAAATCATTTCTTCGTAAACAAACAGATGACCGAATTCCAAATGAAAAGCTCTTTGTGACAGGTTCGCAAACTTTGTATTATTTTGCCCGTAGCTCAGCAGAATCACTCTCCATATTACACTCGTATTATAAAGGATTGTAAAAGTGCATAGGCTAGTTTTCGGACGAGGAAAATATTTCATTTTGACATGAAAAAGGAAACTAAATACAGGCATGAATTACAATCCCTTTTGAGCAAACAAAGGAACAATGTGTGAGGACTATTTTGATAGAAATATTAACATAGGAGTGAAAGGGGTAGGTATACGATATTTCATTTTCCTGTGAATCGGACCGGAAACAGGTATGGCTAGTTTTAATGGGAAAAATTCTATCACATGTTTCCACTCGCGGTATTGTGTGAATATAATTTATACGCGAAACCCTGATGATTAGAAATCAGAAAAATGCACGGTTATAATTGCTCAAGTGCGTAAATATGAGCGTTATTTTTGTCAGCAAGCCAGTCATCTACAAATTGAATGATTATATTTTCAGATTTCGGTTAAAAAGCCATAGTCCGAAATATACTCAGTGACGTTAGAAGAGTTACACTCCAAGAATGAAACATTTTCAGAAAATTTTATTAGTATTAGTCAGGGTCTGAGGGGTTTGGTGCAAACTGAATTGTCCCCTCTCTATCATATACCACAAATATTTAGTAAGATTTGAATCAGGTGGACGAGATGGCCACGGCAAAACTTTCAACGTCAGCTTCTTGAAAAAAGTTTATAGTTCGACGAGCAATACGGGGAAGTGCGCTGTCTTGCTTAAAAAGAGACGTCTAAAACCCCATTCAGACAGGGCGTTTGTAGGACATTATTGACATATAACACAAAGCTGTAACAAAGCCACGTATAAACAGAAGTGGGGATCAGCAACTAAAGAAATAGCTCCCCAAACCAAAACCCCAAAAGCCCGGCAGAATCACGATACGCCACTCAATACGACATTATGCCATTCTACTTCCAACTACTGCCGTTCTCTGCACCAGTTCAAATGTTGACTACAGTGGTCCACAGTTAACCGCAGCACTAATCGAGGACGTTATTAGGATAGTCCAGAGGCTAGTTAGGAGACCGGGTGTGTTCTGTGTGAGCTTTGTTACTGATTCCTTGCGTCAAGTTAGGAACAGTACTGATAATTTCTCAAACAATAGAGAATGCTAAGACGCTTCTATGGAAACCGAAAAAATTCTTTTCCGGCCAAGGGCTTGAACCCAAGACCTCACGATCATGGGGCCAGCGCGAATATTTTGATACGCTTTAAAAGTCGGCTGCTGGACAATAACTAAAAATACCTGTACTATTAATTTTTCATAACCCTCTATTTTCACGAAAAAATTTCAAAACGAACATTTCTTTATGCGAATCAAAGTGTTAATATCGTTTTGTCTTTTTATATGGTAATTCTGTAGATTTTTCCCGAGAAGAGGAATAATTATTATTAATTTTTTTATTGTTATTCCTTTTCTATGTTACACGTCAAGCATGGGTTTTTACGAAATCGTATTCCTTCTGGATGTAAGGCTCCTGATGCACCTGAGAATATGAAAATATTCTAATGCAATTTTCACAAGTACACTCTTGAATGTGAGATTATCTGGTATTATCATGGGTATACTTTATTGGAATATTCCACGAATGAAGAAATATTGATTTACTTTCTGATGAATATCATATGTACTAGACAAGCTTCTCACAAATTCATTTTCTACCAAAACGCAACATGTTTTGGCTCTTTGATTTATGTGACTTTTTTCAGTATTGCTTAAGGCGTCATTGGCAACGGTATGTTTTCGAAAGCAATGTTCTCTCTGAAATGCAATATCCATTGTAATTTTTTGTTAATTGCAATCCTGTCATGAGAAATTTCATGTATGAGGGAAATATTCGCATGATTTCGTAGTCGTATTTTGGAAAATGGTTACGAAACCTAAAATTACCGCGAAAAAGAGAACTGATTTAGTTATAAAGTGAAATGAAAATCAATCCATCATTATTCAAGTACAAAAAAATATGATAAATGTTTACTTTCCAATTATACAAAATTCAACAATGCATTGAAAAGATTTGTTTTCGTGATTCTATCGATAAACGCACTCGTTCTAGGATTCGAATGCATTATTTAATATCGATCCAATCTATATTTCAGAAATATTGATGAAATAATATTTTGAATGGATATTTCTACGGAATCATCGGTCAGATTTCACCTATTCATGGATTTGACCTTCTAAATTGAGGTTCAAACCTACGCTACAAATATTGAGTTTCTAAGTCTTATCTCTCGGAAGTTTCTATTGTTCGTTCTCACGGCCAATCGAAGATATTTTTTATGGGTTTGTAGGAATTTGAAGCGCTTCATAATAAGACTATGCTCAAAATTGAAGAAAACATGAATATTCTCATCTAAAGTGCGCGTCAAAATTATGGAACAAATTCATTTTCTCGGAAGAAAAATATTTGGCAGCAAATCCTGAAACAGGTCAATTTTTGTTTCACTTTTACCAAATTTATGTGCATTTTTGAAGGATTTTTGTTGCACCCTGTGCCATCTCCATCAACCCTCTAAATTTTTCGAATAGGGAAAGTAGGTTATGTGTACTTTTTTGCAAGGTTTTTGTATCTTCTGTACAGGCGTGCAGAAATTTTCAGGAAAAATAATTTTTTTTGAAAAATTAGTTAGTTCAAAGAGGTTTTCGGAATGTGCACTTTGTCATGGCAACTTTGAGACGATGGTACCTGATGAAATTTGTCACCGAATGAAAGTCGACCATTACAGTTTTGTTCATACACAACATTCAACCCCTACGAACTCTTTAATGGAGAACAAAAATGGAGGGGGTTGAAAGGGGTTGAAAGTTGTGCATGAACAAAACTGTAATGGTCGACTTTCATTCGGTGACAAATTTCATCAGGTACCATCGTCTCAAAGTAAATGAGCCATGACAAAGTGCACCTGCTGAAAAACTCTCTGAACTAACTTATTCTTCAGAAAAAAAATAATTTTTCTTAAAAATTTCTGCACGCCTGTATAGAAGATATAAAGACCTTGCCAAAATAGTAACACATGACCACTTTCTCTATTCAAAAAATTTGGAGGCTTGATGAGGAATGCCCCAGGGTGCAACAAAAAACCTTCAAAATGGCATATATTAAATCTGGTGAAAGTGAAAAAAAATTGACCTGTTTCAGAATTTTGTTGCCAAATATTTTTCTTCTGAGAAAATGAATTTGTTCCATAATTTTGACGCGCACTGTATATTATACATCCATCAAGTAGATTATTATTTTCTTGCGTCAACTTTTATAATTGATCAAACTATCAAATTAACCCACAAAAAATGCCCAAACCACGTACTTTTACAAGGAAAAAAGATACATATGAGAGACGTCATAAAAAATGATAACCGGACATGGTTAAAAAATTATGCCATAATTACAATGTAAATATCTCAAACAGACCAATCTTGAAAGGATATGCAATGAATACGTCCACTGAACCATTTCACTTCTTGTTAACTCCATCGGACTTGGTGGTGGGTTCAGCAAAAGTGGGAGAACAGTCGAATTCTATTAGAAATCTCTCAGCCAACTTCGATCTCCAGTCCTTTCGTCGTGGTCGAAGCGTGTGCATTTGTTACTCAATTTTTTTTAATACGTAAGTGCCATTTCTTCTTCCTTATTCCTGTAGCTTCCTTCGACAGACGATCCTTCAATTAAGTGACGCCTATGCGACATAACCTCACATATGTTAAGGCGGAAATACACGATGAGGCACAGCCGGTCGAGTGAAATTTTGGTTGATCTACTTTTACTTTTCCGTTGTACATTCCAAGACATCGAGCGTTCTGAATCAAAGTGTGTTACTTACTGATATTATGTTGGTGTTAATTTTTTTTAATTCTGCCACAGTTTGGGCTTTACTGCGTTTCGATGCATTTTGAAAAAAATCAGATTGAACGTGACGTCTTGATATGTAACGTGAATTATTGTTGGTAAAGGCAACTTACTTAGTGATTAAGTCACTAAGTTAGTAATTATGCTACTAAGCTCCCTTTCCAATTAGTCCAGTGGAATGATAATTAAATTAATTTCGCAATTTGAATGGATAATTAATTAAATCAATTCGATAATGGTCAGGTTCCTTCAGATGAAATAAATGTCAGTGTTATGTCATTCAATGTTGATTTATGAAAGTATCAAACGAAAGAGAATGCCTGATGTTTCGAATATGAAGTTTTTGTGGTTTTTTAAATTTGAAAAAAAATGTTAACTGGGTGGCTTGATCAGAAAGAGCTTCGCGAAGTTTTGCTCTCCACATTGTTTTATGTCATTTTGTTTTGCATTGTGGAAAACTTAGGTCAAACTGTCAGTCAAGGTCATATCGGTTTATTAGCACTATGATTAAATGAAAGTCCCCAAAGTGGAAGAAGTAGCATTCCCCAAGAGAATTTAGCTTAATATGCCAAATGACAAATACCGTAGATCCAGATGGCGCTCATTCTACCAAATGAATGTCTGAAATTAGTCAACTTTTTTTTCTATTATTTCTTTTTGGGTCGACCGATCCAAGGTCATCTGTCATATTCGTTTTTTGAGAGATTCTCTGGAATTGAATCGGAGACAAATATGATGAAAGAGAATGAGAATAATTCAAACTTGAATACAAACTGGTACACGAAATCAGTCCCATTCTTGAATTTTTGGCGATTGATATCATGGCCTAAATTTTGGAGCGAGAAAAGATGAAGAATAGAAATCCACGTAAAGAGCAAAGAATGATCTCATTTGCTAGAAGGAATTCAAGATGTTATAGTTCTCCGCATACAGTTTTGCTTGAAAATCATCAAAGATAGAAAATAATCAACTTCAAACATTCTTGCTCTAGCTTTGAAACATTAGGATCATAAAAATTTCCAAAAAAATATTGTGAAGCACAGACTTGAATTTGGGGTGCATTTACATCAGTTCATTCACGCCGTACACTTTCCTGATGATTTCATTTATCTGGAGAAATTCTCAAACCTAGTTTGAAGAAATTGACGTGTATTTTTCCCACTTTCTCAAGATGTGCATTTCCAAACAAGCTGAAATTCATTTGTCACCTTCAAAATGGTGGTTTGTAGGCTGTAGCATAACCTCGGTGCATTATGACGAATATTCTTCAAAATACATCATTTTTAAGGAAAGCTTCAAAAGTTTAAACCCTCTTTTCGATACGATCTTCGCCAAATCCATTGGAAATAACTACCAACCTTCAATTTAAAAGGATCAGTGTAGTTCGAGTAATCCGGGAAATAGAAGCAAAACTTTTAAAGGGTTCAACTCCAAATCCATAAGGACGATTATACCCATTAGCGAACCAAATCGTCGTAGTTGGATGCATTACCTGCCCTGAAACTTTGAAATCTCAGGCTCATGCCTCTCGAAAATTATCTTTATAAAGCCTGGTCGGTCAGAATTGAGTGAAATCGATTTTAAAATTATTATGAACGGCACATGTTGCTCTAAATTATTGTACTTCCAACCTCACTCTCTCGGCAATCAACATCAGTATAATGCACGTTCAGAGTCAAAAATGAAAGTATAATTTCACAGAAAAAATTCACGGAAGAAAATGTCTCCTGCTGAAGAAATTAATGATGACATCCATTCGTAAAATGATCAGCGTGTCTTTGAAATAATGAGGATAATGTCAAAATCACTCTCGTTTCTACAGCATATTATATTACTCAATTGAAACAATACGAAAGCTGCAGAATATCGAGAATAATTTATGCATTATTTCCTACATATCGCAGTATAAATGCATTTGCATAAGCCTCAATTGTTCAATTGAAATTTATAACTGTCGATATAATCCCCTGTGTTATGACAGATCTGTTCAAATGTGAGTAGAATACAAATGATGGATGTTTTTGTCAGAAACCAGATTGAAAACTTTCATTTATTTTTACTCAATAAAATAGAGATTTAACTATCTGTTATCTTTCAATTCACAGCACAAAATAGACTATAATGTTTGGGTTGTACTAATAATGTAATAAAATTTTTTGTAAATTAAATAGACGACATGATAGGTTCGCGTGATTTATAAATATTCGTAAAAGATGCCTCGGCTTCTCAAACAAGATAATTCCTTCCAAATATAGGGTTTTGTTAAGATCATCTCTGATTGGCTGAAATTTAAGTTGGGATTCCTGATTTCATGTTAATAGTGTCAAATTTATATAGGATATGTTCCGCAAATCAACTTGATTATAACAGTTGTAATTTTTTTTCCGTAAATTCTAAATATTCGGTTGGTTCCTGAAAAAAAGGTTAATTACGGAATTTGATCGATGAAAAATCGTTCTTTCTGTCACCAGAACGACAGTCAATTTTCTATGGTAACATATCCATAGCACAGAACAATCTTTATTCACTTTATGATCCATAGAACACAGAAGGGACAACAATCAACAATGGAAAAATTACTAGGTATGGTCTATGGATCATAAGGTAAATAAAGATTGTTCTATGCTATGGATATGTTACCATAAAACATTCATTGTCTTTCTGGTGCATAGACTTAATATGTCTATGTTCTGGTGACAGAATGATTGGTTTTCCATCAATCAAATTCCGTAATTAATCTTCTTTTCAGGAGCCAACCAAATATGTCATATTTACAGAACGGAAAACTGGCAACCGAATTAACCAAATTGATTTGCGGAACATATCCTTCATGAACTTGACACTGCTAATATGAAATCATGCCGAACAAAAACCTATATTTGAAAGGAATCATCTTGTTTGAGGAGCCGAGCTATCTTTAAAGGATATTTATGAATAACGTGAACCTTATCATGTCGAATTTGTCCTGAAATTCCCGTTCCCCAGTAATAGTAAATTTGTGAAGAAAATTGTAGGTTGGCAACTTGGGCCGAAGTCGTCTATTCTGTCCGATCCAAATTTTATACTTACTTTGGGTTTCTACATGCTCACTTGAATTCGTTGCAAATGGGGTATTGTCAGTTATTGAGGATAATCTCCTCAATCAATTATTATACTGAGGATATATCAACCAAATTGACAAAATATTCAGACAGGGTTTTTACTTTGAAAATTTAGTCCCGTAATTAACTCTGAACCAATTCTATCAATAAAGGAAAATTGGTTTGCGACCAGGTATATTTCCCGAAATACGAACCCAGTGGTTTTGAAATCTCGTACCTGCTTGTGAAATCACAACTTGTGAATGCATGAAAAATTTTTCGCCTTTATTAAATATCAATTGAGATAAAAGTGCAGAATACCTAGTAAATGATATTCACACCAGAAATAGTTCCAAATGGCGCAGGCGCCGGGGTCGATCACTAACTTAATCGATTTTGAGAAAGTTTTGAAGATACTCGGAAAAATTACAAGATCACCTCCCTCGTTTCATTAATAAGCTCTTTATTTCAAGATTCACTCAAAACAGTTGAAATGACTCTGGACTTTTTCTATTTTGAGTTGAAGCTCACTTCGATCCAAACCCCATTCAATTTAGTATAGAAAAATCAGAGGTGAAAACAAATTTTTGGATTAAGAAGAATGCTTTGATACCGACAAAAGGTTGTGTTTCACCTTGTATTTTAGAGCCTATGTAAATAAATATCCACGCACATTTCGAACTAATTACATTCCCTAGAAAAATATTTAAATCTCAAGTCGAGAACCCTAAAAATATCTCATTATACCACCAATCCTCATTTAATTTTTCCAGATGGATAGACATTGTACGGGCCTAGAATAAAAAATTGAGTTCGGTTCATTCGCAGCGAAAAAAAATTAATTTGGAACGTGACCTGATTCACACCAACATTTTTGACTGGTATTGACTTGAATCTTGACAAATCAGGCTTGTTAGCTAAACACTACCAATTAGTTTATTGATCTGTTTTTCATTTTGTTGTTTCTGGCAATATTTCTTTATGATTACCAATAATGAACCTCGGAAATGAATCAGTAAACAAATAATCCTGTCAATGCAGGGAGACGCTCATTCTGGAATAAATTGATATAGAATGATATTTCAAGATATTGCGGTTTGAATAAGTAGAAGTTCACTCGATTTCAAATTCAATATTCAGAGCAATCATCTGAACCAGTATGGATCTCGCTGAAAGCAGCTTGATTCCCCGATATAATCGAACAGACCTAATTAATTGTTTTTTTAGTTTTTTTCTGGGTTTTACTCCCAATATCTGAAATAGAACTATCAAAAATTAAATAAAAATTGTTCTTTCATGAAAAACGTCCGAGCAGATTGCAAAGTAATGGATTCTAAAATCAAAAACAAGTTCAGTTTTGCTTTGATAAGAGAAAGAGTAAGTCTTCTCAGACAAAATAAGGTAAGTTTCCAACAAATAGTTTAATCTTTCAATATTTGGAATAATGGAAGGAAAAACCCAGAAAAAATCTGAAAAATAATGCAAAATCCTCCCAATATAATAATCATTGTTAAAATTCAACAAATCTTGACATTTGTACGAAAGGACTCCGGTACAGAAGAAATAATATGGATGTTGACAGATATAATGTTTTGATTGTGAGATTCAAAATTTCAGCAAAAAAATACATATCTTCGAACTCACACGTATAAATTGCTGCATCAAAGGAGCGATATCAATTTTTCATAACCTCGCACGCTGGAAGCTTTAATGTTGACATAAAATTATATATTCATCCCAAGTACGTATGTGATTTCAGCACATCGCATATCTGATTCACGAAATATGTCAACAGAACACGTGTTCGAATGAAAATCCCAAAGCATACAATTTTCGAACTGAACACATAATAATTAATAGAATTCTTGTACCTGCCTCTATTGAATTGAGAATTTTTCATACGATATTTGTAGCACAATAAAATCAAGCAAGAATAGATTAATCGTGTTGTGTGGGAAATATAACATGCATAAATTAGGAATGAATAGAGATAATAGCTTTAAGATATAAAATAATGAACGATATACAAGGCGGTCACCACAGTCCTTAAAAGCAGTTGTAGTTTGAGTAACAAGAATTAATAATTGTCGGGGTTTTCGCGCGCATGCTCTGAGCGGTGCTATCGTTTTTTCCAAATATGTGTAATTTTCGAATTCTTCCTGAAAATGGCCTCAAACAACTAGGTTGGACACACTGATGATGAATCCGGTGTTAAAATCGATTCTGTCTAGCCGAGGACACGATAGCTGTCAAACGAAGAGAGCTAGCAACTCGAAACTTTCAGAGGGGTTCGCGCATGAAAATGTCGCGGTTGAGTTCGTTAATGGGCGCAATCAGCTCTACGATTTCAGAGTAACAGCCATTTGAAATTTCGAGATCATATATCCCTGATATTTCAGGAATAACTGATGCGATTGAATTGGAATTTGGCAGCCAGTTGGAGCCTAATGACGCTTAGCTTTGAGCATTATTTCGTTGGGATCATCCTGTCGGTAAATTGCAAAAAAAATTTCTTCAACATCTTTTTTAACAAATGTTTTTTTCGGACTATTTATCATATTCGAAAAAAAATTTGTTCAAACCTTGAGCTCTATATTTCATATCTCTGAACCAAATTTCAGTCTGATACGATTATAATTTTCGAAATATTAGGAAAAAATGTTTTTTTCATCGAAATCGTTGAGTTTCGCGGGATAACTCAAAAAAAATGCTTCAATTATGATTAAACTTGATAACTATTTCAAAAATGTCGATATACAACTCTGTACAGAATTTCGTGATGATCGTGTCATCAGAACAATTTCAAAAAACCTAGAAAAGCACTGACGTGAAGATAGCAGCATGTTTAAATTTGCTGCCAAAACCAAAACAAAATTTTAATTATTCATAGAAATCATCCTTGCTGATTGCGGGATTCAAACTATCTTTCAAAAACTGTATGGGAATAATGCAAATAATTGTAGAATGGTACTATACCGTTTCATGGTCTGTATCTCACTCTTCATCAAGACAATAAATTAAAGATCAGCCCAAATTTCTTGCAATTCTTTTGTATGTCAATAATTTCTGTCAAATTGACAAAAATTGAAAGTCACAGCAAAGCAGATTCTCTTAATATAACAAAAGTTCAATTCTAAAGATTTTCAATTTATTGCTTGAAAAAAGATTTATATATTCTGAAACGTTGAGATACCAACCGTTGATCGTTCGTTGTTCCGAAATTGTTCATTGTCTTTGAAAAACAGTTCAAATCCCGCAATCCTCAAGGGCGATTTCTATGAATAATGATTTTTATTCTAAAGTCATCAGTTCTTTTCCAAATATTGGGAACGAAAACCTGAAAACAACTTGAGAAATAATCCAAAATATGCTTTAATCGGTATTAAAAAGAGACATCTCCGACTGTAGCTTTGTATAGAAACATTTCTCAAAATGTTGGTATTTCAGCTTTCCCTAATTTTCCTTAACATACAATGGTAGTGAATTAGTAACGAATAATCCGGAAGAATCGCTTCTTGCCCTTATATCAATCAAACAGACTGAAAATAAATACAAAATCCAACCGATCCCAATTCAGGAGATAAAATGTGGAGTATTCTCGTCAAGAAAATGATGCTCAAAACGAGGCAACTGAGTTTCAAACAAGAAATCAGGAACTCTACGTGGATTACATCAAATGGAACAGATTTTCCTGTATACCCTATTACAAAACTTGGCTCAAAGTTTCACTAGCGTTCTACTGACTGACTTCAAGGAGGATAACAAGAATTCATTGAATTTGGCTGCGTATAGCATCATTCCTTTAGTGAGAAAGTCCTACATTTCTGCTTATTCCTTCAGCAGGAAGAAAGAGACAATTTTCCAAAGGAATAAACTCAAAAATCTAGAAAAGCACTGACGTGAAGTCAGGTGCTTTTATGCCCTTGTTCACATTGCGAAATTTTAATGAAATATAAAAATTTTCAAAAAGAAAAAAAAAATTTTTCGTATTTTTCCATGGATACTTCTTCTTATTGACAGTATTCATCTTCCAACCAAGTTTCATTTCGATCAGATAAATATTTCTCATGTTATTGAAAAAATCAAAAATTTTAATAGCTGTAGCACAAAAACCATTCGGCAGATTTGGCCCATTGACGAATTTTACCGAGATATTCAGGATCTTAACTTAACCTGGAAATTTAAAGACTCTAGGTCTATTCTTTCGAGAGTTACAGCGCACACGGCCGGCCGGACGCACCACGGATTCTTCATCAGAGAGTCCAACCTAGTCGTTTGAGACCAATTTCGGCTCAAAAGTCGAAAATTACAGACATCGGGACGAAATGATAACGCGCTGTTCCTCAGACCAAGCGCGTAAAATTACCTGGGATATAAAATCAGAATCAGTGAATGTTTGTTTCTCAAGAAACTAGGAATAAAAACCTAGAAAAGCACTGAAGTGAAATCAGCAGCTTTCGCGCGCATATTCAAAAGAGATGACCGTTTCGGCAACGAATTTGAACATGCGCGCAAAAGCGTCTTTTACAATCATCACGAAATTTTAAACAAAGTGGTTCATCAGTATTTCCAAACTTAATACCAAGTTTCATCATGACTGCATCAGCAATTTTTGTGTTATTTCGAAAAACACAACTATACCGCAATTTGACTTGTTTTTCCTAATATCTCCCAAAATTATGATAGTATCAAACTGAAATTCGGTACACGGATGTAAAGGATAAAACTCAAGATCCGAGCGGACTTTTTTTCTGTTGTAATTAATGGTTTCCGAAAAATTCGTTTTTTTTAACTACCGACTGAGCGATATCAACAAAATACTGCTCAAAGTTGGGCGTCATTATGTTCCAACTAACAAAATTTCAAATGGCTATAATTCTGAAACCTTCAGGCCTATTGAACCCATTACCGAATTCAACCGCGACATTCTGAGACGCAGCCTACCCTGAAAGTTTTAAGTCGCTAGCTTGATCCGTGAGACAATTATCGTGTCCCCAGCCGGACGGAATAGATTTTGACACTGGATTCGTCATCAGTGAGTCCAACCTAGTCGTTTCAGAATATTTTCGGAAGAAAATCGAAAATTACAGACATTTGGAAAAATCGATAGCACCTTGTTCCCCACATCATGCGCGCAAAACCGCAGTGTTTCACTTGAAACTATGAACTTTCTTTCTAATTTTGTATCGCTTAGGCATGCCAAATGAATGAATAAATGGGCAAAATAATTAAAATTCTTTCGAAGCTATACCTGAGAATTCTGCTTAACCGTTTTTGAGTCGTTCTAACTTCAAACTGGAGGGTTTTTTCTCGGCATCTCAAGAACGAACTTCGTTACTAAAGTCAATTAATTTTAGTATCTAAGTCGATACTATACTTAACGATAGGTGTTGATTGAAGCCAGCTCAAAGTCGAAATGGAAGAATTTGAACGATATTTTGATCATTCTGTGGAAAAATTGAAAGTAACTGCTGACCATTAAACTGTATAAAAAAATGTATACTGATAATTTCGAGTATTTCTAATAAACTCTCAAAATCGACATGTAAGCGATCGGCCTGTCCCATGCACCATTTTGCTACTTCGGCAAATTTCGATGGTTCTGATTTCTCTTACTAGGTATTTGCACTACCATCTCAATGGCTTTGTCTAATGAATGGTATCTGACTAGGAAATCACTTGATAGTCTTTACCAATTGGCGTCTTAACTTCTGGAACAAATTACTGAAAAATTCGATATTTATTGTAGAAAATGGGTTCAATCAGTCCGACGATTCAATGAACATAACTTTGTCTAATTTTCCGTGACCACGGCCATAAGCTGAAGGAATTACTAAGAAACAGAAACTCGACAATCCACCCAATGATTTCGTAGATATATTCGAAATTTTATTCGCCCAAAATTTCCAAAACATGAATCCGTCGAATTGAAATCTTGAATTCTGTGCAATGATGACGGTATGAAGGTCCGAGCAAAATTTCGAGCTCTTCTAGATTTTCTTCATTTCAATAAACCCAGAGCTTAATTCCAGGATTATATAGTCAAGAAGTAGCAGTGTTACATCCATAGAAGCTATTGCCTGAAATATGAACTCTGAACTCAAATCCGACCGTTTCGTTTATTCGGATTAATCTGATATCTAGTTAACCCATCGCAATAGACCGTTACGATTTCTAATTGGACTAGAACCAATTTTACAAATTTCACAAATCTGGCAAATTCAACCACTATGTGAACTAATAATTCCTTCATTAGCGTGAGCTGAACTGCCCAATTTTCCGGCTATATCTCTGAAACAGATTGAGTATTCATCAATTAAATTCGCGAGGTTTACTAGGATTTCACATCGGCGAATGAAATATGTCTAACTATAAATTATATCGATTCAATGACACAATTAATCAAAGTTGGTTTTGTATCGGAACACGTTATGCCAGGTTGTAAGTATATGTATATGTTGAATAAACTCATATCTATCTATCTTTCTCTCTAACTATGTATCATAGACCTCTTACCTCGTTGGACACGGCCAGATAAAGCGGATAAAGCAACGAACGAGAGGTTCGAGAGAGAAGGAACTAGTTCGAGGAAGACCATAGACAAGATACAAATATAAATACCCAGTATATTTGTATTCTGTGCTTTGTAGGCTATGATGGCAAATGATCTCACTGGCAAAATATAACGTAAGCTAGAGATAAATTCAGGAATTCAGAGTATCTACAGGGAAATTACTGTTTTTTGGTATTTAATTGGAAGAGTACAGTTTGGAAAATCGATGATTTTTATTCGGAAATGAATATTTGAATTGATTAATTGATGATAATGTTTCATAAATGACACGTTCTTTTATAAATTTTCTTGGTATCCTTTGCTCCAAACGGTTTGTTATTCATATTATGCATATTTCTTGCATTAAATTGCATCAAACGATAAGAATGAACTAAATAGTGAAGAATTCTAGTGTAAAATATATTTTCTTAGCTCTTTCCGAATTACTGTAATTTTATGCCTTTTTGTGCAAAATAGTTCCCAAATATCATAGTTGGACTCACTGATGATGGACGTTCTTTAAAGTATTAGGATCTGCTCGTTTTTCAGCAGCGATGCGGTGGGTTGATGTGAAACTAAAAGCTGAATATGAAAGTAAAATTTTGCTGAATTCTGGGGTTTTCGTTTATGAACTCGATCAAAGAAACTGCCCCAAAGTCTCTTTACAATTAACCCGGCCACCTGCATCGTCGAATCCATCCTAAATATTCCATAACACTGGGGTTAAGGCAATTTTGTAATGAAGTTCAAAGCTTTGATGTTAAATTATGCAACTTGAAATACATGTTGGTGAGGATATCGCAAGTATCACCTTTTCTCGACACATTTTAATAGTTGTGATGCTGAAAAAATTCAGTCGATTGTTCCGATTTGAAAGGGAAAAATCAAGAAAAATAATTCAATGAAATCTTCACTAGTAATACCACTAGAGGTCAAATTATTTCCGGAAATTTTTCGAGCTCATGAATATTTTGAAAATTATTCCCAGTCGAAGACGAGGGATAGTTTTCTGAAAATATTCATGGGCGAGAAAAAATTTTCGGATTTAATTTGACCTCGTGTGGTATTCGGTAATAAAATTCCACAAGAAATGTGTTTATTTCCAACAACACCAATTTTCGTCGTCATCAAGTACTTGCAAAACATAGAAGGTTTCGTCGACATAATTATTTAGTTACCATGGCAACTCAGTGAAACTCTAAGCTAGAAATTATTTCTGTTTTGAATTTGTCAAAAATAGCACGACGTAGAAAAATGTCTCGCTTCGGTCAAGAAAATAAAGACAATTTTCGCCAGAATATTAAGAAGGTGACACCTGCGAATACTAGGAAATCGAAGGCGTATGGAAGCAGTTTATAAGCTTTTGCGCAGAAAAAGCGTATGTTTTCGACAGAGCGGATATATCTGTGCAAGAACTGGCGCTTAGGGCCGGTATTATAAAACTCAACCGGAAGTTATCTTCAACTTTAACTTGCAGTTTTGACAGTTATGTAAGGACATAACTGTCAAAACTGTCAGTTAAAGTTAAAGTTAAGTTTTATAATACCGGCCCTTATACTTGAAGACTATGCCTTCAACATGCCAAAAAGAACTCCGAAGACTACAAGGAAAGTGTTATCAAAGTTCTATGGAACTCTACAGCTAAGCAGATGCAGGAATATTTTTCGAAAGGTATAATCGCAAATTTAATCCATTTTCTGACATAGAATTTGTCAACACAAGAGCTGCAAAAAATGCTAAGCTTTGGAAGCAACAAATAGATCCAACCGAGAGAAAGGCAAGTTCATCCGCACTTTCAGCAGACGAATTGAGAAAATATTCTGTCATTATAAACGTCAACAAAATTTCCAGTATAATTCGCTGTTGGGTACCCACGAGGAACAAATTTCCACTAAAATTCATCCGTTGCGATGGTGATCTGTCAGAAATACACGTTCTGATTGGTTAAAAATCCCATGTGTGGAATTTTCATCATAATCATCTTTTCATCTGTGTAATTCAGTGAATGGAACAATTAATGTAGGTAGAGACTGTGTGTCGAAACACTGTCAAGAAATTTATTGATCGACTTTGTGAGTACATTGAATTAGACATTTATTGCCATGGATGAATAACGTTGAACATGATTTATCGTGTAAAGTCATTCAAGATTAATGACAAATAACTTATCAATGACTTATTTCATTGCAATGAATCATCACTGAATTTCTACAATAAAATAAATATGTGGATAAAAGTCCCGGAATGATTGAAATAAATATTCTGAAATATCATGAATTTCACGCGCATATTATACGGAACATCGTAAGGCCTATTGTTATTACCATAACGACTTGGAAACACGATATCTGTGAAGTTGGTTAATTGCAAAAGTCGGTTTCGTGAATGGGTTAAACCGGCTTAATTATTCCATAGATATATCCATTCAAAATTTTATTTCCAAATATACAGATTGGATCGAATTTTACTCTAGTGGTTGATGGCGAAATTAAAGTTGAAAGGTTCATGCAGAATTTCATGAGGATTATATGATAAGAGAACCACTAAATCTTTCTATCAGGAGGTTAGGATGCGTTTGGTGTGGTCAATACGTGAAAAGATGACCGCTTTGACAACGAATTCGAACATACGCTTTTTTTGTTCAAAATTCGTTTGTATCTTACTGATATACACAAATAGCATGTATTATTGCATGGTTCGATTTGAGACTAGAAGAAACAGTTTATAATTTGGTGGAAAATATCTGTAAACATTTTTTTGAGATCTGAGTTAACAATGGCCCATTTTGTAAATTTGATATAAAGTTTAATTGATAGATTACATAGGCAATGTTATAAATCGTTGGATCTGCATTAAACGGGGTTCAAATTTGTTCGGCAACTGCTAATTAGGATAAAAGATATCTCATATTCACCGGGTATACATTTTACTTGTACGTTATTAGGGCTGACAGGGAACTCAAAACCAAATCATAGAGTCCCCTGAATTGTTCAGTGAATTAGTATACACCGAAATGTGACGTACACCAGAGAGTATTTGTGTGGCTTTTAGTGGCTAACCATTTTTATTTAATTCATTGAAAGTACGAGGAATAATTTTGAATTCAAAAAAGGACAGGATAATATATACCCAAACCCAAGCAATTCGTAAGAGAAATCTAGAATAGCACTGACGTGAAGTTAGCAGCTTCAAGGCGCATGTTCGAATTCGTTGCCAAAACAATTACTTTTTGATTGAAACATTTTGCACAATCGTTTTTTCATGTGGGTGTCATGAAATTCTGCATGAAACTTTATGTTATCATTTCTCTATCAGTACTAGATTTCAATCTGATTCAATCTTCATTTTTGGGAATATTGAGTAGTTTAAATTGTGAATTGGTATATCTATGAAATCACCAAATTCTCTCCATAAAAATCGTTTATTTTGAATTATGTAGCTCTATGTAGTTCATGTTAGCTAATGGCTCATTAAACCCAGCATGGATCAAAGCTTATTTTGGGGGGCCTTCATTATTAACCAGGTGATTACTGGGTTTTCACTCTCAATATCGGAAATAGAACTATTAGAATTGAAGAAAATTGATATTCGTAAAAAACGCCCTTTGAAACGCTTAAAAAAGTGAACTGTGACGTTTCAGAGTCTGAATCTGACTCCCTTATCAGGCTATCGAGAAGATTTTCTAAATTATTTTCCTTCTATTATTTTTGTTTTTCAGAGTTTTGTGCAAATCCCTTATGAAAATTTCACTTTCAACAAAAGTCTCAAAAACGGAAATCATCAAGAGAAAAAATTTGCTAATTTTTGCTTTATTTTATGATGAAGGAGTAAGAGTCTTTATTGGTCGTTTGCATTGTTACATTATTGTTCATCAGTTCAAAAATAGTTCAATCCTGCAATCCACAAGAGCGTTCGCAATTAGTAATAATTTTATTTAATTTTAATAGTTCTTTTTCATATATTGGGAGTAAAAAGCTATCAGAACACTCCTGAAAAATTATCTAGCCCAGCACTTGAATTTTTGATAAAAAATACTCGTTCAAATGACCTTAAAGTTTGTTCGGTAATCATCTTGTATAATTGAAATCTCTCTAAGCACAAATATTATGTATTCGGAAAATCAACGTTATTTTCGCTCTACTTGCATGACTATTATTTCTTCCGTGAAATCAGAATGCGATGAATTTTTTTTATATGCCTTATTCACGATCGTTTTATGGCAAGGATAATCAAAGCAATGAATATTTATTCTATTTCTGCATCTCGATTTCGAAATTCAATCTTTTAGCAACTCTTTGCATATTTAATTCAGACTCGAATTTTAAATATACAAAATGAATATTACTTATTTTCACTCTCTGTTATTTTGGATAAAATCTTGAAGGACTAAAAAAGCTAGTGACTTACAAATTCGAGGGTAGGCTCCGTTTCAAAATTCTATGGTTAAGATCGTTAATGGGCGAAATCTACCTAACGATTTCTGAGTTATTTTCATTTAAACTACTAAGGGTATTTCCTCAATATCTCAATAACTATTCAAAAGGTTAGATTGAAGAATGGTTGTTAGTTGTAGAATGCCGTCTCACAAGTTTTGGCAAAATTTTATTGGAATTGTATTGTTTGAAGTTCTTCAATGAATTCTGTTCTGCAAATATTCGTCCGATTTCAACGGAAATTAATAGAAAACTTAGGGTTGATATTCCACATCAATATGCCGTAAGATACTGATTTTCGAGGATTTTGTGAAGAATATGTCAACTCTGTTAGTTTCTCATTATTGTAATTGATTTCTGAATTTCTCCAGATATACATACCGCTTTGGCAACCAATTTAAACATGTGCACAAGAGCTGCTGACTTCACGTCAGTCCTTGCCTATATTTTTCATTTGAAATGTTTGATGAACATTCTTTCATTTTAGTTGCCTGTTACAAGAAACAGAACAGTGGTCAATTTTCCGGAACGTCTGTAAATTTCGGATATAGATCTGGAAACATCCTTTAACGACTAAATTGGACTCACTATCGACCTGAAACTTCAAATGTAGGTTGCTTTTCAGAATGCGAAGGTTGAGTTCGTTAATGGGCGAAGTCAACTAAGAGGTTTACGAGTTAGAGCCCTTGAAAATTTTGTGGTTATTTCCGTGATAACCCAAAAATTACTGGAACTATTAGATTGAAACTTGGTATTTAGTAGTATTAAAACAACGCTTAAGTTTTTGCAGAATTCTGTCGAGATCGTACTATTATTAAATTTGAAAAGAAATGTTTTTTAAATCTGTGACTTATATTCAATAAAAGATTATGCCTAGGCCTTGAGCTCCCTATTTCGCAGTAGCGTATCAAATTTCAGTTCGATCCGACAATTAATTCTGGAGATATTTCGAAAAAATATGTCAAATTTTGTGTTTCATCCTGGATATCGTTGTTTTTTATGAAGTACCTCAAAATTTACTAATTCAATCATGATGAAACTTGGCAGCTAGTTTGAAAATTCTGAATTACGAAGGCAGAATTCTTGAGTGGGTAAAATCCGCATAATGATTCCGTAGACATACCCATTCAAAATTTTATTTTTCCAATATTTCCAAAAATACTGATTAGATCGAATTCATGAAAAAAATTAAGAAAAGCACTGAAGTAAAGTCAGCTGCTTCTGCGCGCATGTTCATATGACCATAAGAGAACATGCGCACAAAAGCTGCTGACTTCACGTCATTGCTTTTCTATTTTTTTATCCACTATTTCACATAAAAAGTATTCCACTTCTTCAAGGCATTCACAAACCGCTCCAATCACAGATAGAGATCAAGATGTAAAAATATTTCAATAATTCATAAGAAGATCGTAAGGTTGCCTCTATTTCCCAATAATCTAAACTTTTTACATACGAATTTAGTGTCTTTGCGCCATCCCATTATAAAAACGACAAGCTCATCCGAGAATTTAAGTATTCTAATGAGATAATTGCCAAATTTTACATCATTTCAGATCCAATCGCAAAATATCAAATTTCTCATCATCACGATATATCGACTCGAAACACTCTTAATAGGTCTAGGCCTTCAACGATCAACGTTCAATGAAAACTTGGTCCCCACCCCTGTGTTGTCATCTTTCGAAGCCTACTTGTTAAAAGAACAACAACATTTGGAGGTATTATTCTCCAAGTTTCTCCCTAGTGCACATCCAAGTGTTCACAACAACGAGGATGTTAAATTAGTGCATACAGATTTGAAACGAAGAATCTATTAAAAAGTGGTGTTACAAGATCCGAGAAACTCGTTCGAGAAGTGCATTGTGCAATTATTCAAAGATCAAAGGTTTCAGCCCATTTATACACACACAGAAATTGCTCCATACCATTCTTTCACCATGTCTGTGGTTTAGGGTACTTGACTTTCGCCCACTGTTTGGTCGAATGTATTTCATGATCATTTCATCACATTCTTCTGAGTATACTTTGGAATATCGTCATTGATTTGTGCATGAAAATCTTTCAAACAGTAGATTTGTGTTCCCAAAATCCTCAAAATTAAATTATCTGGTTGATGAAACATTTTTTTCGCTAGCTCATTCCATTACAATTAGATATGATAATTGTCTATTGTCTATTCTCGAAGGCAAGCCGTCCTTTGACAGATGAAAAAATTCAATGCAATGAACCATTTCCTAAAGTACTACTAACGTGAAATCTTAAAATATAATTGTTCATCAAATATCAGCAATCAATTCGATAATATCGTTTTTACAACATTCCTCAAATCACTTCTTTTTTTGGCATTATCTGCTATCAAATTTAAACTCGTGAATTTGTTCTAAAGTATTATGTACACCAAAAAAGTTTTGCTGATTCATAAAATATTATTGTTTGATGTGTGCTCTGGATTCATCACACCCAAATCACAATGAAAAATATCCAGTCGAATTTCTGCCGAATTTAAGTTCCAAAATGAAAAATTATTATTATTGATAGAATGAGAAAGCAAAAAACTAGTGTAATTTCTCAAGTCTATATTAACGTTTCTTTTGAGTTTATTTGTTTTTTCTTCCATTATCTGAAACAGAAATAGAAAAATACATAAAATGATATAAATGGTTCCTGGTTTAGGAAGAACTATTTGTCAGGGGGAATTCAACAATGTCTAAAAATAAAATTCAAACAATAAAACAACGAAAGAATGCAAATTCACATTTCGTTAATCTCGTCTCCAAAATGTTTATTTCAATTTTCTTCAATCGTTCGTATTGCTTAAAATAATGCTTCAAAAATTTTTCTTGACTTTTCTTCAATTTGAACAACTTCTATTCTGAATATTAGGAGGGAAATCCCAAACAAAGCAAGCTCTTTCCACATTATTCTTTATTCGAAATCCACACTCACATGTATCACAAGCCTTTTCTTGAAAAATGAAAAATCCAATAAATTCATTGATTCAGAGAAATCAACAGTATAAACTGGAATACAATGCTGTTTTCGCATATTCCAGCAGAGCTTCGTAACTATAATTCCAACTTCTGTTGTACCTGAATTATTTAGCAAACTCCATGCAGTGAAATATAATCAATTTTGCCTTTTGCCCTTTACATAATTGCTTTTGGGTTGATGCTGTAGATATCAAATATTACGAGGAGTTGACTTGAGCTGGACATTTTTCTTTCAATGTGAAAACTTTGAAGAACTTGGAATTACACGAGCGACCAGCAATTTCAGATCATCATGAGAGATAAAAATTGGAAATATTAATTTCAAATATTTGAAATTAGAACGCCCAATATCTACATAGCCAATTTCTTGTGTGGACTGGGAGGAAATGATGAAACTTTGGCTACAAATACAGGCTGTTTTTCCAAGAACTTTGGAACTCAATACAAGACAGAAATATAGTTGTAATGAATTTTATTATAATCTGGTATAGGTCCACCGGTTTAGTCTATTCGATCAGTTCAATTTTTCACCACTTCTTCCAATAAATCTGGACGTATGACGTCAATGGTGGCTTGAATTTTGGCCTTCAAAATTTCAAGATTTTCTGCTTTTTCTGCATAAATCAACGACTTAACCAAGCTCTATAAAAAGTATTCGAGAGGTTTTCAGTCGCGGGAAAAAGAGGGCAAGTTAAACGGAGCTTTTCTGGAAATAACGTTCTCACCAAATTGACTTTGCAATAAATTGATGTCTGAGCGTGCTGTGGCAAGTTGCGCCGACTTGTTGGAACTAAGTATCGTTGATGCTACAGATACAGTATTTTCTGTCTTGTTGACGGTTTTGAATCGGAAAGAATAAAACCGCACTAATTGCTTGCTGACTATAGGCCGATTATGTTGACTGTGAAATGAACAAAGTGATATGAACTTCACGTGGAAATTTATTTTTTAAAAGTAAATTTCCACAATTTGGAAGAGTAGTTCTGGCGTTGAATGTTTCCTGATGAATTTCCGAACCCCACTAAATGGAAATGTCAACACAGTTTGACATTATTCATTCATCTTTCACATCTATTCAGTTCAACCTGCGGTTATGTGCCCAGTCACGAATTCATTATTTATATTTAACACTTACATTTATTCAGATGTATACCTTACTTGAGACATTTTTCAATGTTAAAAAAATACTTATACTTTCACCCCAAACTTACACAGCATCCATGACCTCGCCAGGATTCGAACCCAATACCTTAGGTATCCTAGTCGATCTCTCAACCACCTAGGCCACCGAGGTATTTGACATTAGCAACTGTCAAACCATAGACACCCATGATTTCAAAAAATACTCCCAAATGATTCATATATATTCTATAAGTTAATTTACTTAAATTCACCCTTTCAGTGACTGCTGCTCATAGTTTCAATCACCCACAATCCTCTCATGTCATGTCATGCAAAAAGTTTCAGTACTGCATCCACTTGTAGTCAGATAGTTCGTCACATGTCTGATTCTTTTGAACTCTATCGATTCCCATTACTCTAATGGATCTTTCATTCTGCGATGTAGGAGACCTTAAAACGGACATCGGGTATGTTCCCGAATAGAAGTTGAATTCTCCTTGAGGATAGGGCCTCATCAATCTCTATCTGGGGCACTCCCTGCACCTCGCTTGCAGAGAAACAACAATCACCCATCGTGAACATTATGATAATCTCGTTTCCGAATGACTTCAGAAGGACCGGATAGGAGGGAAAAGTTAATAGATTTGTTAAGTCGTTGTGAAATTCTTTTAAAATATTTCTTTAATTTGGGTCTAGGTCAACCTTCTGTCTGAACTTGATTTAAATGTCATCTTTACGAAATCAGAGCTGTTTCGATGGTACTCAGGTGTAAATTGATAGTTCGTTGGTAAATTTTGTCGGAAATTGCTGAATTACCTTGATATTAAATGCATGAAAATTTATGAATTTATTTCGGACATGCCGGAGGCTGGTTTTAAATTAAGTGAAAAATTTTATAGAAGAAATAAAGTTGTGGCCTTGTCGAAAAAACAAGAACGAATAAATTAGCAGCAGTATATTCAGGATTTACTGAACCCATAACACAATATACAATTGAATCCGCTCTGTCTATCATAATGTACCCATATAGAGTTATAATAATATACAATTTTGCTTTCATCTTCTCAATAACACGAAAAATACGAAATTAATTCAAATTTTCATTTAAGTTGTTGATTGCCGGCACTCAAATCTATGCAAATTTGGAAAGAATCGTATTATCAGAAAAATAAAAAAAAATGTAAAAAGATTTCAGATAAGTGTTACTGTTCGTCAGGATCCGCTGAAATTTCTCATAAATCTTCAAGATGGTATTCTAGACTCGCTTAACATAATTCAGCTCGATCAAATATGTCGTTTTCGAAATCAAAATTCCTACTGGATATATCTAGGGAATCATCCAGCGGATTTGACTCATTCATGAACTAAAACTTTTTTATTAGGCTCCAAACATGGTTTATGTATATCGAGTATAATTGTGTCAACAGCGATTGCGTTTACTATCGGTCACCAAAAAGTATCGAAGTAGATTTTACATCTTTCTGCATTTAAGAATTTTTGGGAGAAAATCTCATAACGATTAAAAATATTGTACTGTATTTTTCTTACTGAAACTCATTCATAATTAAAACTTCTTCATGATCTCAACTTTTCGTATCACCCTGATTTTCTAACACAGATAAGGTAATAAATTCTTTTTCAATGATCTTGTTTATTCATGGTCATCACTCTTCCTCATTTCGATGACAGTTATAGTCAGATGAATATCAAATTCTTAGAAAAAAAATCGAGATATCAGCACCACATCGACCTTCACGCCGTAGCATGTCATTAAGAAAACCTATTACTTTTGGTAGTCGAGGAATTTATCGCTTGCCAGTAGAAGTGAACACCTCTAAAAGAAAGGTGCTTGAAGGTTCATCACGTAAATGTGCTGAAAATTTCAGTTTTGGTTATTTTTTGGAATAAAGAGTACGATATGTGCTTTTGAGAAGTGCATATGTATTTAGGGACTCATGCCTAGCTATTAATGTAAGAATGTTCTGTTTCTTTCAATAATCATTTCAATCATTTCGTTTTTCAATCGACAATCATTACACACCCAACTCATTGCCGTACATCCATCAGCTTTCGCAATGTCTAATTGCCTGCTCATCAAAAATCGAGTCGTGTTAGTTGTAAAATACTCCATCTTATCGTAGAAAATGTCGAATTGGATATTTAACCCTGAATTTTTCATTGTGGATAAATGAAAAACAATTTTCATGTTCATTTCAATAATACCTGATTATTTAATGTGTTATTTAGCATTGAGCTGTGAGGATTTCATAATTACACCAAACTTAATGTGGACATATCCTGGGAGAATAGGAATATTCGTTTAACTTTCATTAGAAAAACAAATCATCTTCGTAATAGCAGTGGTGTCGGGCTATTATTTCAAGTAATTTAAGCTCTGTGGTCAATCTAGTCGTGAAAATTAGAGTCCCCACAGCAATCATCTTATCATCTTAGAAAATATTGTTTTCAAGGCAATTTCTTTGCTTTTTGTAGATTTCGATTCAGTGCAGAACTCTCTTGATATAGCTTGGAGAAATTAGTTGTAAATTCGATGCTTAAATTTCGGGTCTTGTACATTCTCTGCGACAAGAAAGATTGTTTAACGCGGTGTCTTCTTTTCTTATTCTTCCAGAAGTTTGAGGTCTCGTTATCTGTTCCTCGTACCGCTAGCTACAGGCTTCTCATCAGTATTTTCTTGAAAAGTTTCCAGTATTCTCTGTTTTATAATTTCGTGGAAATAAGATATGAAGTTTCATTAATTACACATCAAAATTCACACAACTTCTGTCTTTTCTTCATGTTATGATCTACTCTACTTCACCGCAGTATACTTACATCAGTAGTGCTCGATTTTTGTGAGGAAAAGGGGGATAGAAATATTCAGATGAGGAATGAAATTAATTGAGAGATGAATTACCACTGAATTTTTGTGTCTCGCAATTTTTAAAATCATCAAATTTTTTCGTCATAAGCAACCCAGTTTTAAATATAGTTGATGTGAAAGAATCTAGAGAAGCAGTGCTTTTGTAGGTTTTTTCTAGTTAATCAAACTTAAATTGAGTACACTGTTTTGAGATATAAAGCTCGAGGAATCATCAAAATTTGTTTCAAATATAATGAATTGTTTTTGAAGAAAAGAATTTTTTTTAAAAAAATTTTAAGACCAGTTTCGGCTCATAATAAAAAATATAGAGATTTGGACAAAACGATAGCACGCTGTTTCCCTAGAAAATGCTCGCAAAAATGGCTTCAATAAATTTTTGTGGTAATGCTCAAGAAAAAGTTCGAAATTCTTACGCCGTTATGTTTTCCGTTTGCCATTTGATCGATAGGCAAGTTCAAAGTGTAAAACAGACCCCATAGAATATTCACAATGTTCCCTCTGTCCTGAATATGTTTGCTCATAGAAGCATATCGGCTTCCAGTGAAAGTATTCCCGAAAAGTTTCTAGATTATTCATACTGATATTCGTTCAATGGACACGTTCCAATACTGATCGACTTGACGTGAAGAGAATAATTACCTAGTTTCAAGAGCACCCAGTCTGGTATGCAGTCAAATTCAACTCGAAATCGTTTCATCTATTCGATTCATAAAATAATAATCAGTACTTCTCGAACCTGACCTATGAATGGATCCGAATTCCAGATAAGGTGATTAGTAATTTTTTTATGCGTCGAAAAACTTGATTGAGTCGACTGTGAAGACTTACATAAATTTAACAGCTAATACCGTAAATATCAGAACACAAATATTGTAACATTATTTTCATGGAACCAATGTGAAAGGAATATTTTGAAACGAGATATTGAACTTATTCTCAATAGAATCGAATTCTCATGGAAATGTAATTATACTTGAAATATTTTTGCTGTTGACAGGGGCTTTTATAGAGAACAGATTATGGTTATTATGAACTTCATTCAAGTTTTTAATTAGGGCATGTTAATAATTCCATTAGATTTTTTAGGTATTTCTGCAATTGATTTCAACGTCTTATTTCAAATAAATCTCGGGATATTTGAGGTTGATTTATTTGAATTGGATAGTCAGAAGGAGTACTAAGGAAAAATCTTATATTTCTCAACTAAATTTCAGTTTCTTAGCTATCATTTGGCTTAACAAGTTCAATCTTAATTTTAGCGGAGTGTTGCTGCTATTTTATTTTCAAATTTCCCTTTGTGAACACATTTTTCCTGATACATTATGGATGTATTACAGAAATATTCTGATTACTGAAAAAAAAATTAGAATCTTTCTGTAATTCTTTGAATTACATTTTTCCTGCAATTCTCTGGTGACTACTGCCAAGTCACAGACGTTGCTGAATATACTAAAAGATCTTCCTTCATACTTCGAAGAAATAATTAAACGTGAAAATATCTTCCGGACGTAAAAAATTACTAACAGAAATGCGACTGCTAATATTTCGTATGGAAAATCAACCCTTGAGTTCAGACAACTTCAGGAATTTTAGCTGACGGAAACACTGAGCTTCAGGTTGTTTACCAAAAGACTTGCTGATTCAAGGTTCATGAATCATTTATATAAACTTTTTTGCCTTAATATTGTAAACAGTACCTTTTATGACTTACCTTCCTGAAACTTTCACAACCAACGAGGGGATTCCGTTCGAAAATAATGCTCATATATTTCTGAAAGGAAATAATATTCCTGGAGAAATACAGGGTTTTAAATATTCATTCTGAGAAGTGTATAGGATTGTCGGAAGCAAAGTAGACTAATATTCAGTTCTTGTGTTGTTGACACGAGAAAACATAACAACTGTCATGTACATTTCCTCCGAACAACTTGAACATAAATGGGTGGCTTTGGATAATTTTTTCTTGCATTGTGTCCAACATTTTTCAATTAACCGGTCCCAAAAAAAAATAAGTGTTCACCTGAACTCCAAATAAAATATATTGCCTGCTGTTCATTATTTCTTATTAAGGAATCCTTTTATCCATACAAATTATTTCGAATGTTTGATTTGATTCATGATGTAATGCTGTTTGAATTTTATATTTTTCCATTCAAATTCTTCATAAATTATGTCACTTGTTTATCGAGGAATTAATGGAGCCAATTCTAAACATCATTCACATACAGTGTGTCAAATGAAAAACCTAGAAGCATTGATGTGAGGTCAGGAGCTTTTACGCGCTGGTTCCGTTGCCAAAGCGGTCCTCTATACAAGTATTGACCTCGACAAACGCAGATTTTTTCATATGGTCCTCACGAAATTCTGCATGAACCTCAAGCTATATTTTCGATCAAGTACTAGACTGCCTTTCGATCCAAAATTTAGAATGGGTATAACTATCTAAAGAATAATTGGCGAATTCAAACCATTTAAGCATTCGATCTTCTCAATTGAACTGAAAATCTACTCTACAAATATATTCCCTGTGTTGATTCTTCCTAAAGTTGATTAGTTTACGATCGGCCTTACCACTGGTATTGAACAAAATAACTTCCGGAAGAATGCACATACATAGATCGAATGGCCCTTCAATGAAATATGCCACTTTTTCCATTCAGCAAAATGCAGCAGGACTAATTTTTTTTGCTCATTGTTCTGTAGACCCTTTTTGGCTGAAACTTCAAGGTGGCATTTTTCATTGAAGGGTGATTTGATCTATGTTTTTGGAAATGATAATCGTGATGACAGCAACCAAAGAATCTTGGGAAAGTGGATCGAGTTTTGTTTTGAAATAAAATCGATGGCCTTTTCCAAAACGTTTTATCAAGTTCATCAAGGCATCAATAAATTCTGTTTTTTTCCAGATTATCATGTTTTCTAGGAAATGCTTATTGGACCTTGTAGTAAAAATTTTTCATTATTTAAATGTTTCATTGCGATTCTGGTTATCGTAACTATTTCACATTTAGGAACCTACAGTATACATTACAAGACATTCAGTTAAATAGTTAATTTTTCACAGTCCATAATTTGGTATCAACCATTTACTTCACTCGACTTCCATGTGTGTCTACTAACTATTTCTAAGAACCACTTTACATTTCCGAGGAAAAAATGCATCAATTATCATTGGGCGCATGCGCGTCACTGAAAACTCTAAAAGGATCGGATTTATTTGATCTCTCATAAGAGTTTTAATGATTTTTTTTTCTGTTTCAGATCGGTAACCTAGTCTAGTCAGAACAAAATGAAGTGTGTGGCAAGTTTCGCGTGTTTTAGCTTGTTTGTGGTCGTCATATCTGCAGCTCCAGCCCCGCAGTTTGGGGGCTCAATTTCAGCGTCAGCCAATGTTCAGGTCAGTTCGAATTACATTTCAGAGCATCAGTTACCAGCATCTAGATGTCGCTCACTTCACTCATAGTTAATGATTGGTAGAGGGTAAAAATAATTCATTATGATTAACGAAAATCCCTCACTATAACCTGACTTTATTCATTTCATTTTTCATCTGAACATCTTGAAGATAAATAATCGGCATATACAGGGTGTACGAATTTGACCTTCAATTGATTCGAGGGGTGATTCTGGATATCATAATTTGGAGAAAACTTCATATCAACTCAGACGCTTAAGCCTCCTCAACATCTACAAAATCCCATAGATTTTCGACAGCTTCGTCAAAATTTAGCAGGTGTAAATGAAATTCTTTACATAGACGTTTTTGGAGAAACTGAATTGGTGTCAAAAAATACTCATCAGTGGCGTAGATAATAGGGAGGCCTTCCAAAAAATCACTTCTGATTTTTATGTGAGTGATCCTGTTGAAATTTTAATCGAGGAAGGAAACTTCTCAAAAATTCCTGAACATACGAGGTACCCTCCTTTGAACCTGTGACGGGTTTGTAAAAAATTTGATCCTAATTTACACTCTATCGTAGTATTTCGCATCCAGTTGGCTTCTCAATTTCACGGAAGGCTCTTGACCATAAAATTGCCAGAGATTTTGTCTATAGGATGACAAATGATTTGTACCTCGCAGAGATTATGGAATACATTTCAATCGATTGAATTCTTTTTACCTCTTCACCTCACACTACTCCAGTATTGTCTTTGCTTTGTAGATTCATTTTCAGTAAAAAGAATGTCAATTTTTCTTCAACAATAAAACTATATCATCTTGTAAATTTCCTGAAAATCTAGACTTTCCAATCCTATCGATTCAGTATGGAAATTAAGCCACACGTAAAGGCAATGTGTTCATACCATGAACGTGATCTTCTGAACCTGCACTTCCCCAAGTATGAATCCATTTATTATCTTGAAAAAATGATCATCTTTCAACTAGGATTTGTTCACAGACTTGGCCGCTTATACACAAAAAATTTGTTGAACCACTCGACATTTTAAGTATGTCTCCAGTGAATATTTTCAACACTCACTCTGAACTTTGCAGGGAAGAGAATTCTCTAATATTGTTTTTACATCTTCTACCCTTTTGACGGTGAAAATGAGATACAATGGGGGTTTTTCCTGAATTTGGGTTGTCACTGCAAATGCAAATTTGAACACAAATATTATGGGTTTGATTCATCATTTTCCCAAATTACCTTTAGAAAGTATTCAAAATCCGATTTCAAAATTGGGGTTTAGGATTTGCCGGGCATGCACGAAGTGACAACGGTGTTTAGTAGAATAGCTTTTTCTGCTCTAGAATAATGAAATATTTATTCCTATTCTGTGGTATACAAGTGTTCTTATATAACGAAACAATTTCCGTTTGCGATTTGTCAGTAATATGACAGTATCACAGTCTGTGCTCTTCTTTTTCTATTCCTTGGTCATTGTCTTCTACTCTAACTAGATCGAAGTATAGCTATCTCTGTTTTCCTAAGCAAAGTAACACATTTGACGTCCTTTTCTTTCCGAGAAAGCTGAATTCGACATTGCCATATCGTTCACTCAAGACAAATCCCTTTAAATGGAACCCCCTTTTTTATTTTTCAGTTTTAGGTGATGAAACATTTTTTTTTAAATATAATATTGAAATTATATATTTGAAATGTGATGTTCTGAAGGTTTTTCATGAAAATTACCGCATTTTTGTTTAAAGGAAAAACACCCATTTACACAACCATTTGTTCATTTTTCAAGATATTGGATAACTTTTTGAAAACCAAACTGAATTGTCGCAATATCGTTTTTTTCTTCGAAATAATGCCATCATCATTGGAAGTTGAACGATTTGTCACTAGGAGCATTTTATGATTGAGCAAAATATACAACGTTCATTCGAGTAGAATGGAGACATGTTGACCATATTATGACCTTTCAAAGTGTGTCGTCAGGCACCTGTCACGTAGGCAAACGTTTCGTTCACTTTCATAATCGTCATTGTGGAGTTTTCAGTCGAGGATATCGTTCACAAACGAGCGTATCATTCTGGGATAGTATTTTTCTGAAATCAGTTCTCGAAAAATTTTAGTAATTTTTCATAGGTTTCATTTTTGATATCAATTCTGTGAATGACTTCATACGATCATTTATGAATAAAAAAAACTATGCTCGATTTCAGAAAATATTATATATAAATAGCAGATCATTATAATTGATGAAAACATTTTCTTACGAAGTCATTGTCATAAATTGAACACAAGTTGAAGGTCATACCTTGACTATCACTCTGGTTCGACAAACATTCCAGTTCTTCATTACCATGGGAAAAAAGAGGTTCTGAAGTTTGCATCGTGATTCAAATTGATGTAGATCTCTCCGACGTTTAATTACATTCAGGAAATTTTTTTTGATTTTCCACACATTCAAAATAATATCGACATAATGCATCTCTTCGGTTTTTGGGTTGTTGGATTTTATGCCTGAAATCATTTTATGTCGGATGAATCTCTAAGACAGGGTGTTCCTGACTTGAAGGTATACTTAAGTTGAGTTCCGATATTCCTGGCCAGTAAATTTTGACAGTTGATTTTACTGGCACTGCTTTGGTAACTGTTCGTATCAGTACGAAGCGTTTCGAAATTACTGATACTGGCCAGTACTGGCCAGGAATATCGGAACTCAACTTTAGTCTACCGAAATAACTCATGTGTCAGATACGAGGTGTCAAATTTGAAATTTTTAAGGATCTTTATCCTCATAGGGTGTGCATAGATCAAGATATATTCACCTGAAATTTGCTGAAATTGTTTCAAATGTACATCATATGATATGTAAATTTCCTGTGAAACTTCATAAGGTTCGGAGTTTTGTCCATATACACCCTCAAAAAATTGTCTGAGTACGTCACTGGTAGTTTGAAAACATTTAGAATAATTTCTGCCTCATTTGACAGCATGATTTTGTTTTGAATCCACTACAGTTTCAGAAAAAAATATTTAATCGTTCACGTGAGGAAGATAAAAATAATCCCATATTGTTCGAACCAACAGTGGCGTAACACAAAAAATAATCCCGTGAGACATAGACGTTTCATATGATGTCAACCTTGAGGGCTTATATCTTTACCAAGTTTATCTTGAGAAATACGAATGACAGAAGGAGTCATTGCAAAAATCAAATTTTAACATTCCTCTCCATTTGTACCCCCAACTTGGACCACTCTGTATTTATAGTCATAATGAGAAACACATAAGATTTAAGGTTATGTCATTTCGATCTCTCGATCATCTCTTATGGTGAAATCAGATTCCCGATGGCAATTCTACAAAACTTGTATTCAAATTATTATCGATATGCCGAAGTCAAATGAAAACAGCTATCGGTTGAAAAATGTTTGACGGTTATTACATAATGGGCCACGGTCAACTTCCTATGAGCTGTCTCATCTATCTATAGGACCTAAACGCTAGATGGTCTATAACTTTCTCTCACTTTCTTCTGTCTTGACCTTGCATTCGCACGCTATATGATATTTCGATTATTTCTTAATAAAGGTCCTCACACATCACAGGAATTCTTTGCTCTTCTGCTCAATTTAGGTCTTCTCCTTTTGTTTTAATTTGATACTCCTATGAACGTTTTGGGTTCTTGATTTATGTTTGGACCTTCCAAAATCCTTTTTTTTACCTCACTGGATCTTAGCGCTCTCAGAATTCATAGTCCCCTAATATGAAAGCTACAAATTCGCAGAAGATTAGATTCTTTTCAGAAATTTATTTAGGCCTGGATATCAATTTTCCCTATTTCGCTATAATTACATTTCTTTCGGACTTGGACCAATTTTTCCAAAATTTATTCAACTGTCATCGATGTCTGTAAGCTTTAGCCGATATCGAGACTCATCTTCGTCTTGTACATTGTGAAATATGAGTTTTAAACGAGAAGTTCAACAAGGAAGTTTCACTTTTAAAGTCAGCTAAACGTTTTATCACTTACATCATTTATTTGCATGAATACCTATTTATTGCCTCAGAGACTCATTCAATTTTCATGTTTCAGTCAAATGAGATGCTTCCTCGAAATAAATGCAAATCTTTGATGTATTCAAATGTCATCTGAACAAATGGCTACTCATAAGGAAATGTGATCAAAGATTGCTAAATATTTTTATAACTCGAATTCATTTCGAACTTGCTTCACGGAAATATTTAATTCTTGAGAATGCTCTATTTTGACGTAGTTTTTTCTTTTTTATCACTGACAAATTGATAGGAAACTGTTTCATTTGGATGGTAACAAATTTATTTACACTCTTACCGGAATCGTTCGACAAATTCACAAACAAATGTCTATCATAAAATTATAAACAGACTAGATAGATCTAGGTTTCTTCCCGTGTGTCCATCGAGCAGCATGAAGTAAACGTCTATTCTTCTTTCCTTCATAAACATCAAACATGGTCTTATTTTTTGGTATTCCACAAGCAAACTTGAGGTTTGCTTGTTGTACAATTGATTTCGCGTGGTCATAATCATCGCGTTGTGACAACATTGTCCTTATACAAGAACAGTGTATGATACACTGATATGTAGGAATGACTACAGAGACTACACTGAGTGACAAAAAGAGCACTGGTTCAAAACACAGAGCTATATGGCATTGCAGGAAGTGTTGAATAGAGTTCCAAACATATAACCTCAACAATTAGAGATATACGAATGAGACGTCCTTCAAAAATAAAGCCTCTTTCTTGGCTTAATTGGAAGTGATTGATTCTGGTGTGTCATTGAACATAAACAGCTTGGAGAGAGTCAACAAGCAACTCTTGGAATATCCTTCCGAAAATTTTACCATAAAGACTCAGACGTACAGACAAGACTCAAAACCAACTAGAAACCTCAAATTGGAACGTAGTACAATCCAATAATCATAGTCATCCACATAATCCACCATTTCATAAAGGTCTAAATATACAGATCCATGAAACCACTCATAAAATCCATGAGAAATGGAAATTCGCAGTGAAGGGTTATTTTAAAAGAGGAAAATGTCAAACCCAATGTAATAAATCTGTTGAAAACAGGCTGGAACCTCACCATCAGCATCTCCGATTGGAGGCCTGACGAATATTTTACAAAATATTGATCTACCAGGCTTACTAAGAGGAATAAACAGTTTTGTAGGATTAATAAGGCAATTTTGTCCTCCACTGTCACAGGTAATTATAGCTTCAATCATTGAAGATCATTAATTAATGATATTTATCAACCCGTTTCATTCATTGAAAGGTGAATTGAAATTGCGATACCAGTCTTGAGATCTCTAGATAAATCAGAAAAATCTAGAAAAGCACTGACGTGAAGTCAGCAGCTTTTACGCGCTTGATTACATTGCCAAATGGTGAAATTTTAATGAAATATAAAAATTGTCGAAAAAAAAATTTTTTTCGAAATTTTCCATGGATAATTCTTCTTATTGACACTGTTCATCTCCCAACCAAGTTTCATTTCGATCAGATAAATATTTTTCGAGTTATTGAAAAATCAAAATTTCAAATGGCTGTAGTACAAAAACCATTATGCAGATTTGGTCCATTAACGAACCCAACCGAGATAATCAGGATTTTAACTTAACCTGAAAATTTCAAGACTTTAGGTCTTTTCTTTCGAGAGTTACAGTGCACACGGCCGGACGGACAGAAACTATTTTGACCACGGATTCTTCATCAGTGAGTCCAACCTAGTCGTTTTAGACCAACTTCAGCTCAAAATTCAGAAATAACAGACATCGTAACGAAATGATAACGTTCTGTTCCCCAGAACAATCGAGTAAAAACGACCTGGAAACTACAATAGAAATAAATGCAAAAAATTTTCCTGATATATTTTTGCCACAATTATTACATGCCAAACAAGATTGCTTCATCGATCAATATTATTTTCTGGAAAATAAATTATATCGACATATTTAACGGAATTTTCAATATTCATATGTAAAGTTACAGAGATACAAAATTATCTTAATAATTTTCCCGATATCTACAACTTGAGAGTTCAATTGAAAAATCTAAAATTATTTTTATATACTCCATTATCACGGAAACTTTGCTCAGAAATATCATAATGAAGAGGTGAAACATAAATATCTGTATTTCACCTGCATCAAGTGAAGCCAATTCAATTTAAAGAAACATTTGTATTCGACACATTTAATTTTTGATATCTTTCAGAGCTTTTGCCCACTTTTTTGTTATAATTGCAAAATAAAGTTTTGGACCCAGAATTAATGATTTTTCGTGAACCAAATTTCAATGACAGATACGAGGTCTTAAATATCAGGTTTGGTAAAGTTTAGTGCAACATACAAGACTGGTATCCACATTTTAAGTTACCAATCAAACAACACCCACAAGTAAGATATTAATTTTACATAATATCTGAAACGGGTTGATTTCTCCAAGCATTTTTCATTCGTTCAAGATTTATATCTTGGATTGCTTCTGATGTTTTACTATCTATTATTACGTGATCTGATTGTCAGTAAGGTATATCGGGAAAAACCGTTAATATGAAATCTACTTTATGAGTCTTCACGATTATAGAAAGTTCGTTAAGTGAACTGACCATTTTGAGATCATTAGAGATTGAGATTGTCTAGATAGAGTTCTGTTGAAACTTCACTTTGTCGTTCAAGGAACCTATAATAGGTTTTCTCTGCAGATATGTAAAATAAAAATAAAAAAAATCATTTATAAAAATGTGTCCCTGTATGAATCAATTGTAAGGAGCAACTTCTGAAACAATATTGCTTAATGGATAATATTAAAACAATATGAACTGTTAACAAACTGGAACGTAACGTTTCGGAGTCTATATTAGACTTCTTCATCAGGTCAATAACTGAAAGTCATCAGAATTATTTTCTCGAAATAATTTAGTATGCTGGCATTCTTGTTGTTATTGTTATGAACCTGTACAAACGCGCAGAAATTCTAACCTCTCGTTTTTCGCAATTATCCTACTTTTGCACTACCCAAATGAAAAATTCTTCACGTGTCAGCTACCATTAAAGAAATTAATCAATCCGTAATAGAGTTGAGAACAAATCTTAACAACCTTTCATTTGTCATTATCCATGTAAACATAAGAATAGATCAATACAGATAAATGTTATAAATAATAGCATAATTAGGAGATCCTCTAAATCAATCTTGGATATTATTAATCTCGTAAATCATTAAAGTCACAAACGTAGGTATCGATCTGACTTATTAAGTGATAACAGCCTTCATAACCAGGTGAACTGAGTTGATTGATTAAAAAAGACATTCTATTCCGTGAACCAATAATATAACTCTGCATTTACCTATTAATGGCATTATTCTTGTGCAACAGTTACTTTATTCACTCATTGTAGATCAAGTTTTTAAACCACGAAAGGGAAAGGAGCACATTAGTATGCAAGTAATCGCGTAAATAGATTTTTGAATGAGTCACAAATTGAAAAAAATATCCACCCACCTTGTTCTATGATCGGATCTGACCAACTGAAGGTTTCAGAGAAAAAAACTCGAAGGATAGGCTTTGTCAGCTCTGTGATTTTATTGTAGAAATGTTTCCATGTTTTGCACGCATGTACTAGAAAGCAGTGTGCTATAGGTTTGCCAAATGTCTTTAAATTTGGAATTTTCCCCTGAAAATTGCCTCAAACGAACTGGGGAAGAATCCGATGTCTTGCCGATCACTGTTGCCACGATAACTTGAGAATGGAGAAAGCTAGCGATTTAAATTTTTTATGAAAATTTCCGTATCAAAATGAACAGGTTATGTTTGTTGGTGGGGCAAATCAGCTAAACGGTTTTTGCGATCTTGTCGTATGTAAATAGAAAAGAATTCTCAAATTTCCAAGATTTTTGTTGCAAACATTTTTTTTCGGTAAATGTTCAGATTTCGAAGCGATTTCGCACAGATTTTAATGTCGATATTTAACAAGAATGTGTCATATTTCATTTCGATCCAACACTAATTTTCAGAGATATTGGAAAAAAAATGTAGAGAATTTCGTGATTTTTTCCTTGTGCTCAGAAAAATTTGGATGAAAATTTGAATTTTTTTTTCGCCTACGAAATTCAACAAAAACTTCTTACCTATAGTCGGTGCATATTGACCATATCAATGCTTCAAAATGCTTTGTTGATGAACTCCAATTAAAACTCGCTGCTAGTACACACCCCATGACCCAATTAGCATTGTGAAAGTGTTGAAAAATATAAATATTTCGCATGAAACTTTCGACAACATTTTAATGTTTTTCTGGTGAATAAAGTGGGTTGGAACCATTCAAGCGCTCAAAGTATTGTTCCCAGTTAATTAACTACGGTTTTGGCGTCATGAGATGGAATTACAGATCAATTTGTAGATATCAGAGATAATATGCAACGATTTTACCGACCACAAAACGCAGAAATATTGAATTTTCCCATTCGTCAATTCTCAAGAGAAAATTTAAAACATTTCAGAATAATATGCATTGGAATGAAATTTTTAGCATTGGATTTCTGGAATAATTTTGCATTTTCAGCAACCTTCGATAAAGTTTTCAAAATAATCAAGTTCATTCTCTAAGATTGCTGGAAATTGTCAAGCTTAAGAGAAATGTCGAAAGTGTCCCTTGATCTATGCATGGAGTGTATAATAGTCATTATACACGTCTATTATCCAAGGGCTTGATTAATGACTGTCATAATTCTTCACCAAGAACCGTTGAAATATTTATACTGTAAAATGATCATGGACAAAGTTTTTATTGTTCTTATTCCGTGTTCATCATGGAATTTTGCGTTTACCAACTTCACAAGTTTTATCTTACTCGGATCAGTATTGTTTGAATTATTCCAAATATATCAACGATACCAAGAAAAAAAACCAAGTAATTTGACATTATTTTTCAAATATCTCGAAAAATTAAAATCGAAACAAAATTGTTCTATATTGTAGAATCAATGTTGTAGTTCAAATTTTGTGCTGAATGTAGTCGAAAGCAGATGAATAGCTGAATTTTTGCAGAAACAACTTCAAAACTTATCGAAAAGGTTCATCCAAGCTACGATCCTAATGAATTTTGGGAACAGGTTGGTCAATTTGAATAAAGAAAATAACCATGGCATTTTCATTAGCACACTACTCTGAATGTTTTAAGAAATTATGTTTTTCTGTTCTCGAGTTAACGTGCTCACGGCAGGATGGCTAGAAAGAAGCTGTTTTAAAATAGAATTCTTCATCAGTGATTCAAAGTTAGTAGTTTGAGACCATTTTCCGGAAAAAAAATTTGAAAATCAAAGCCAGACTAGACAGGGTTGAAAAAATAATTTTTCTTCCTCTCTTACGAGTCTCATAGTTCACGATCAAAAGAAAAATAAACAATTGAATACCTGTCTATCTCCACGGATCATCTGGAGCACAAATTGAAAAGTTTCGTTTTCGCAGAGTAAATCTTCCACTCTCACCGATTTTTCCGGTGAACTCGACAGAAAACTGAAACTCTTTCAAATAATATTTGCCTTTAATTATCATGGAACTGAATACTCTTGTAGCAAAACGAGAGGCACTTTTTCATCGTTTTCCAAAGAAAGGATTTTCTTCTCACAGTAATTGTTGGTTATCAGAATTGATGAAAAACGTTTTTCAGAAATTATTGTCGTTGGAAAAACAGTAGAAATCAATAGAATACTTTTTCAACGTCCAAACTAAACAAATACCATCTGCAGTGATTTCCGAATTCAGATTCCACGAATGAATTCTGTTTTCGAATCGGATATAATAGGCATCGAATTAGTGGATATTAAATTTTCCGAGAATATGAAACTATTCATATCATATTCAGATGGTTTAGGAGCATCGATGTCCCAATTATAATTTCGTGGAAATTACAAAACACTTTTTGCAACGAAATATAAACTACAGAGTCGAATAGTGTATTTATTCTGATGACAATGGTAACGACTGCATTTTCGGATTTTGTGTATGAAGTACTTGTTCAATAATTTTGTACATGAATATGCTCGCAAAATTCATGAAAATTATTCTAGACTCATTTTTTGGTTGATATTGGATTCATATTTCCACAATCTCTCCAGAGCGACCAAATCAACTCTGCTTTATTTCAACTTTGTTGTTCAGTCCCTTCGAGAACAATTTCTCTATAAAGAAATAACATTTACATATCCTTGAATCCTTTGCAATGTACGTTCGCACTCCATCTGGACTTTCCTCAAATTTGAAGTACACCAGCGTTTTGAGGAACATATCGAAATAGTTTCGAAAAAGTATGCCACGATGCCTCTCCAGACACTGTACAAAATCTGGATATTAAAGAAGTAACTGCAGCTATCATCCACCCGAAAAAAATTATTTCTCTGATAAAGCTGCCAGAGAGGTATGAATTGATCATAAATAATCAAAGCTGAGGAGTTTTCTGCTCTCCCTGGAAGACACTGTCCATATGTTGATTAAGGAAGCCGAATATTTGGGTAGATTAGAATATATTATATTAAAGGTTTTGATCTGTGTCCTCCTGTTCTACAAGTCTATCGTGAAACCTTCAGCTACTTACTAGTTGATCTATTAAATCTCAATAAACTTTTTTTGGGTGCTATGTTCATCACTTCCGAATTTAGGATCCATGAGTCAAGATTTAGTGGTAAATTCCTTAAAACAGCTTCACAAGCGCGAAGGAGATGTATGGTTGTTTGGATGGCTGCTTGACAGGAATGACAGGTATCATAGAAAACCTTTCCTTCACAGGGCAGTGTCCAGTGAGCGCACTTGCCATATTTTCTAATAAACTGAGGAAGAGAACTCTTTTGGTCCAGTTCGTCGAATAGGGAAGGAATGACATGGCCTGTCTTCGTCTACTGGTCATTCGCCAGTAAAAAAATATTCTTCAGTTGTTCCCATATTTCAACTGCAATCAACTGGGAAGTTGCTAAATGGATCTGATCCATTCTTTTCTGGTCAACTGGTCTGACAGTTAGTTAACATGCAGCGCAGAGTGACCAGGCATCTAAAACTGCTTTGAGCAACACCGTACATTCTCAGAGTAGCTTTGATCAAACTAACAGGGAGACAAGTGTTTGTAGAGTTGCTCAACTACACGCAAAAAAGGAAATGTACCCCATTATGGCGAGGGTTTCTGCCTGAGGTTCATATTAAGCTTTTTCTTCATCAGCTTGAGATGAGCTCGTTATAAGAACCAAGTTTTATTACTCTGAAATACGTCACTTGCTTGAATTATCAACTCAGAAGCAATTTTAACTTACTTGCTGATGACAAGCCAGCAAAAATCAGAGTTCAACTGCTTGAAGTTGTAAATCTGACACTTGCATATATAAAAGTAGGTCTTCTACCTTTACTCAATGCAACCAATTTCTGATTTTCCATAATCCCTTACGAATAAAAGCTATTCCAATTTATCTGCTGAAGAAATGAGTCTCCAAGCCAACAAACAAATTATCATCATGAGCTCATATTTATTCGTCTTACTTCATCAAAGCTCTGAAAGAATTTCAGAAAGATTTGAAGAATCCTCTTGCACTATTGACTACGGTTAAAATTATAGATCAAAAGGCATTTCAGAAAGAGTTTCAATGATGAATTAATGTACAGATTAACGTAGCTATAATCGTAAAAAAAACTCTAAAGCAATCCATATAAGATAATAAAATTTCAGAAGCAAACCTATACTCGATACCCATAATCCTCCCATCAACCTCAATTCTTGTCTAAACCTTCCAGATATTAGATAACGTGATCCAGAATGTGACCAGTCAAGCTTTCCGAATATTCGGACGTGCCATCTTACAAAATGGCGGCCTCGGCGGCGGCGCTGGAGGAACCCAAAGAGTCAACGTGGTGCTGCCAACATTCCCACCAGACGAAGAATACGATGATGACGAAGAAGACTCTAGCCCGGTAACATTAGACTTGGACACTAGGATAGGGGGAAAAACAGATGAAAGCACGACCATTTCGGTATTTACGTCTTCACCACAGTTGGTTTTGGATTCGAATACGATATCGAATGACGTGGGTGTGAGCCCCAAAACGTCAGAAGATAACAATCTTGCCTGAATACTAGCAAGACGACACAAGCATAAACTTGCCATTCTTGCATGAATCTCAGGAAGTAGTGGATAACTGGATTGCTAAGCAATTATTAGAATAAAGATCGTATATTTAGAAATGTTTCATACCGTTACCATGTTTTCCTTGCCATCATACCATTAGAGACTGTCTTAGAATTAATCGATTTTAATTGAAACAGGAAGTTCTCGACGATAAACTTTACTCTGTGAAGATTCACTGAAATTATCTGAATTCGAAAACTTCCAAGAAAAATTGGTTCAAATTGTGAAAAATAAAATATTGGTGTTGCAGATTTATGTTCATTTACTAAAAACTGATGAAGGACTTCAAATACTCGTAGATACATTCAGTGTGTACATATTTAAGAATATGAATACACAAAAATTCAAGGACAATATTTGCCTCAATATATTTATACAGGGTGATTCCGGAGGAGACCGTCAGATTTTGGGATAAGTTTACACTAGTCAAGACAGTCTCGGAAGAATGTTAGGTTTATGGTTGGGAGTCTCTGTTGAGAATATACAGGGTGATTTGTCCGATTCGACCGATATTACTTTTATTGATAACTTTGGTATGCCTTATTCGATTTCAATGACATTTTCAGAATAGTACAATATTGATGAGGACAATCAATGATTTAAAATTTTTTCAAAAGAAGCGGTTGTTATTGTGATAATTCCAGATAAATTGTGCAGGTTGAAAAAACACCATGTACATCGCGTTTCCTAATCTACGCTGTCTTTTTACGAGTCTACTATAATAAGTCATTATTTGAGAGTTTCTAATTTTTTGGCACACTTCTAGTTTTCCGAGGAAATTTTTTCAAAAAAACATAATTTCGAAATTTCGCTTCAATCGATTACACTTATATTGATAACTTTGGTATGAGTCGTCCAATTTAAATGAAATTGCAGTGTAGAACAATCTGAATGAGTTTACATTCAATAATCGCAACAATCTCTCAAACTACAGGGTTGTGATCGTGAAAATTTGAGAATTCCAGATTAATTGTGCAGTTGAAAAAAACACCCTGTACATCGCTGAAATTTCATTAAATTCGAATGAGCCATGCCAAAGTTATGAATAAAAGTAGAATCGGTCGAATAGGACAAATAACCCTGTATATTCTCAATAGAGACTCCCCAACCATAAACCAAACATTTTTTCGAGTTTGTCTTGACTAGTGTAAACTTATCCTGAAATCTGACGGTCTCCTCCGGAATCACCCTGTATATATTCTTCTGAGATGAGCAGTACAATTTTTTGTATCAAACAATATATGGCATAACAGTATTAGTATTTGTCCCAATTAACTTCAATGAATGAATTCAAATCTGCTACATGTTCCCTATATTTTTACTTCGAGTTTCCAGAATTCTCTTGCTAATGCGGCTGATGTAGTTAATAAGTTCATGTTTGAAAAATTTCATTCACTTGGAAGTATGAAGTTGGAGGTAATATTTCCAAGTGAAATTATAGTGAATTAAATTCGGATTATCATACTCATCTTGTCATATATTTCACTCAAAATTAATTCTCCCATAATAAAACGATTAAGTTTTATATATGAAAATATAAGAAAAATTTTATAGAAGGGACTAGTCAGAATCTGATGAACAAAATCAACAATAATTACAAAAAATTGTATCTGCCATTTGTTGTTAATCGGCTCCAGGTCCTTCAGACAAAATATTCTTCCAATCAAAACATGATGCAATAAAGAATAAAAATAGAATTTAAATAATTTTTTCGAGGGTAGGTGTAGACGTGATAATATTTCGATTCTGTATCTGCCAGAACAAAATATTTCTTCATCTATTCCCCTATAATTTAAGATGAAATTCATATTTATCAATTATTTTATCCTGATTCTGAAGTGGAATATTCAACTTCAAACAAATCCATTTATGTTTGATTTTCTGAAACAAATTCATCTTGAATTGATAATTGAGATGAGACCTACTGCTACTGGTAATAAAGAAAGAGCACATCTTTTTCAATAATATAGTATAGCGACATATTATCACCACCAAGAAAAGACAACCATCATTATATAATATCAGTAGTGAAAGTGAGAAATCATAAATACATCAAGAAATTTTTTGAGTATTGTATAATTCGTCAACATTATATAAAGAAATTTTTTCATTCGCGGTGAATGTTTCTTGAAACAGATGTACCTACATACGAAATTCGACAGTTTTGTGGAAAAAAGTTTAATTGGTCCAAGTTGAGAGCTTTTCACTAATTAATATTCCGCATATAATTCTCATTGAAAAGGAGGACAGAGATTAACATCTAGTCGACTGTTTGATGTGATCATGAACAACTCATTATAGGTATCATTAACAATAACGATCAAGAGCTATCTCAAATTTTGAGTATATTGGATATTTTAAAGAATAATCTGAATTTCCGAGACAGTTAGTGATCATTTTTTATGTGATATTTATGACAGGAACATGGTAATTTTTATTGATTTTCAACCATAATATGTATATTACTACACACGAGATTATGTATTTCCTGAATTCTTCAAGTGCTTAAATTTTCCTAAAAACTTGGAATGAAGATCTTTAAAATTATTCATATAATTTTTTATCGAATAAATTTTGTGAAAGAATAAAGCATTATTATTCAATATTGTTCATTTATTTCTGCTTAACAAACTAATATTGTCATTGGTATTCATAGAAACTTACATTATTCTATTAATCTAACAATCATTTCCAAACAACGAATACATATACGTATTTTATCCTTTTCAGATATACCAACTTCAATTGTGAATTTCGATTCTTTGCTGCATTTTTATTTGTTGATATTTCCATCTGTATAGTCATGTCACTAGTTGTTGTTTCTTCAAAATTGAGTTTTATTCACTTTCAATACCGATCTGATCATTTTCACCACTAGAATGATCTCCTGGTGTTCATCATTCTTCTGCATCTTAATTCATTCCTACAGTATTTCAATTGCTCAGTTGAAACTTGATATCCTTGTCTAGTAAGTATATGAGACTTTCTTTTGAAGCTCAATTTATTTCACAACTTGACCAGTACTATATAATTTACCTTTCTTTTCATGTCCAGTTCATTCAGTCCAGATATTATTCAAAACTGAACGTCCTGAAGTGACGTTTATTTCAATGTTGCTAAGATGTCTATGGGCACGTCAACTTGAAGTGGGTTGAGCATTCTTCACACTATATGGAGTATATTGCTACTCGTAAGAAGTTGCTTTCAGGGCTTAGGCGAATTCTGGATATGAACATCTTTCTAATTCTCAGGAGAAACCTAACCAAGAGAATTTGGAAAGATTAAGATCCTTGAACTTTTTTCTATTTCCTCATCTTCAGTCACTTTTGTTTCGAAATCAGATTGAGCAATGCAGCAAATTGAAGGAGATTGTATTGTATTGTTTTGTTGCTGTTAGGATAGCATATGAACATCTTTCTTATTCTCAGGAGAAGCCTATCCAAGAGAATTTGGAAAGATTAAGGTCCTTGAAATTTTTTCTATTTCCTCATCTTTAGTCACTTTTGTTTTGAAATCAGATTGAGCAATGCAGCAAATTGAAGAAGATTGTATTGTGTTGTTGCTGTTAGGAGACCAGGTGTGTTCTGTGTAGGCTTTGTAACTAATTCCTTGCGCCACGTTAGGAACAGCACTGTTAATTGTTTACCCAACAGCGAATGGTTGAACGGTCCCCTGAAACCCGGAAAAATTCTTTCCTGGCCAAGAGCTCGAACCCAAGACCTCACGATCATGAGGCATGGGCTCTAACCACTGAGCTACCGCCGCAAGATGGATATCAGAAAGCCATTGATGGTTCTGGGGTCTTTGCTGCTATCATGCTCTCCTGTTCATAGTCCCACTTCACCCATTATTTTGTTTTTCTGAAACCCCATATTATTTTCCATGAATTTCCGAAAATCCTTAAAACAAAAGAGTTCTTATTGTGTTCTTTTCTGTTACAGTCCTCAGCAGATGATAACACAATTGCCAAGAGGCACGTTAGGGTAGTGCGAGAGGCTGACACTGACCAGGAGCCTGCGGAATCAGCTCCAGAACCTCAGGACGACCTCAGCAACGTAGACACCGAAAGTGACAGTGACAGAGGCAAGAGGTTCCTTCCCTTCGGAGGAGATGGTCACGGAGGCGGCTCTGGAAACTTCCTTTTCGATGTCATTCGGGTAAGAAGGTCCTTGCATCTCAAGGATAGAAGATGAACGATTAGGATTATGTTAGGTTAGGTTTGAGATATATCATGTGGCTTGGAGGCCAAAGATGATTTAAGTTATGATTGTCATTTCGCATTTTTCATTACCATTAACCTTAGAAAACCAAAGCGAGTTGAATGATAAAAGATGTCCAAGAAGAGTATCGAATGTTTGATAGTTTAATAATGAACATATCAAAAACACAAAAAACTCCGACACTCTTTTTGGACATCTGTATGACGCGAAATTTGTGATAATAACTTGGTAGTAGAGCTCAGAGCCCTGATGAAGAGCCATATTATAGATATAATAACTGGTTTGAACGCGAATTCTGTTATGTCGTAGACGTGGGATCAATTCTGGAACTTTAAAGTCTATTTGTGAGAACTGAAACTTTTGTCTTTCAAAAAATTCATGAATTTCAGGAGGTTTATAGCACATGCAGTTCACATTCTTTTCTGGAGTTATTTCAACTTTAAAGATCATTAATTGCCTCATTTGAATGCTCAACAATTCTCTATCCAAATCGGGAAGAGAAAATAATCTTCCATTTTCGTAAAATAAAAGGGGTTCATCTGACGGAATTTTGTTCAGTTTTATTCCACATAATAATGTTATAAAGCAGAAATGAAAAAAAATAAACAATCTAACAATTAGAAACAAAAATGACGAGTATCATGCAGGCACAGATGATTAGTTGGGCATGGCTCAAATAATTAAATAATTCCTATCCACAGAATGAAAAATTATATAAAAATATAAACAGCAATTAAACCGAAATAAGTTGTTCATCAAGGTACCAAGTTATTTGAGCATATTTTCAAGTGTCACGAAGTTCTCGAACCACTTTTCATCTATAAACATGTTTTTCATTAATTATTCGCCAATCCAACGCATCAACACAACATTCATTAAATAATATTAAGAGAAAAGTGAAAGTTTGTATCTCATATCATTTCCGCATATATAGAAATTGTTATTTCATCCAAACATTTCTTCAGTGCTCAAAATAAAGTTGAATTTATCATCCAAACTTTTGATGTCTAGATTACTACTTTTATTACTTTTTCGAATTGACCTACCTACATTATATCATGAAAAATGATTATATTCAATGCGTCATTGGATGTTTGGTATAATTATAATGAATACGCATTGGTGTTGAACGTTGGTAAAATCGAAAGTATTTAAACAAGGTTTGTGTTTCGCCAGAGGCAGGACTTAAGTCACCCGTGGATTCTCGAACTTATTGAAGGAACAGGTTTGAGATTTCTGTAAGTTATCGCAACTTCAATGAAATCAACAAAATTCAAGTTTTCAATTTCAGCTTCAATGTCATATATTAAAATTGTGTTGAGGCATGTAACATAAAATCTCTCATCTTTGAATTTAGAGCTTTCATGCAGGAACGATATTCAGGCACTACAAAATAATAACACTTGACTTCTGAAGGTTTTACGGAGAATAAGTTATATTTTTTGTCTAAATTTCGTTTGAATTGTCATAGACGATTTTGAGAGACATTGAAAAGTGTTGAAGCTGTGATCCTTAATTGACAGCTAGTACCTGGTATTCGAATAAGAATGTTTCAATTACTGAATCGTAACCATTATTACATGGTATTTTATACATACTACAACTTATAACAAAAATACTTTCCTATCAATCTGAGTATCTAAACATCAACCATCATTCACGATGTTCCTAACGACTAACGGAGAAGGTTTTTTGAGTAAAATCAAGTAAATGGGACATACATCACTGAATGATCCGTTTTCGAAATACAGCGTATTAAAGTTGGAATTTTTCCAAGCTAATTTCTTCATTTCATTCCGCATTTCTCGCGATATTTAGCAGGAAAAGAATTTAATACATCCCCAAAAAAAATTCAAAAAATACTCATTGACGCCTGCAGAACAACCGCATTTTCTCCTGTAAACATCGAAATTTCTCGGAGATTTCACATGGCTATTGGCAACGTTAAAGCATGTACACCCCGATGCAGGTGCCCAACCTTGAGATATTAACTAGGTTTAATGAAACTTGAATATGGCTGTGTTGACTGGTCGTAATTCAATATCACGTGGTATTATTTGCTCTTGAGATATATAGTGACAAGTAGATTGCTTCAGGTGAGCTGTGAAAGTTATAGTAGGCGAACAAAAAAGATGTTGACCCATAATCGACGCAACAAGTCTACTCGATGGTTTTAGGTCTGTCTGTTCATTTCGGAGTTTAACTGCAGGGTTATTCGAGTACTTTTATTTTTTTTCGAATTAACTATCACAAAGTCATTTCTCAGTGAAATTTCAAAACTCCATTCTTGATTTCCGTACAAAAAATAGCATAACTGATTTCCCAACCATGTTTATATACATGAAATATTTCCAATATTAACAGGGAAAAAAGTTCCTTCAACATTCGCCAGGTCTTCGGAATCAATTAAATCACATAATATTTTCTCGAACTCATTATTTTACCAAAGTAAATTCACATTTTGAAAAATCTGTAATTACTACGGCCCCTATGTAGATGGAGGACAACGTTGTGTAGTTATCTGACAGGAAAATGACTATAACCTAACATTTTCAAAACATACATGGTGAAATGTGTCAGAATGTCATGGCCAAGCAGGATAGTTTATAAAAGTAAATGGAGTATATGTAGTAATTCCTTCGGTGAATCCAATCCTGTGTGGAACACTTTAAATTCCAGTCTTGCTCGAAATACTCCACTTTCACCGCCAAATGTGAATTTGTAACTATCGAGTCCGTTTTACATTGGACGTCAGTTTCGACCACCTAAATCATAGACTTCATCAAGGCGTTCTAGAAATTCCTAGGTAATACATTATGAAGTAGTAGTTCAATAGCAGTTGCCAATCCAAGATTAGGTAATTTCGACTGCACACATGGAAATTTACTGTATCGATGCAGAGATAAGCAGAAGAAGGCGCGGTATTTTTAATTGGGATTGTTGTCTCATGAATATTCAGTAGATTCTTAAGTGTGCATAAAGAATATGATTTTTACACGAGGCATGGTCTTGAAATGTAATATTACTGAAGATAGTCATTGAATACATGTGAATTTAAGTTATCTGCAACTTTCACATTTTGTAATATAGACAATATGAATAGTTTCTAATAAGTCATCGAGAATACTTGTATACAGAGTGTCCAATCGAAAAAAACAAATATATGATACAACAGTTTTCGTTTAAGAAGAATTTGAATCAACCTAAATTTTTTACGCGCTAGCTTTTTTTAATGCTACAACACTTTAAATTAGTAAGACTCAAACTTAAATACTCAACCTGTATTTACTTCATTTCCCATTTTTGAACCAGATTTTACGAGTTAACTTCTAGTTATCTGTCAAAATAGTTCCATAATACCCATCCTAAAACAAGTTTGGACTTTGGGAATGTTAGGTCTATAAATGTGTCATCCCTAGAAATACGACATTTCCGCTAATTTTTCAGGTTTTTTCTAGGTTTTTACTCCCAATATGTGAAAAAAACTATTAAAATTGAATAAAAAATATTATTTCTAGAAAACGCCAAGAAATCGGCAAGATTGAGGGAATCTGCAAGAGCGTTTTCTCTAAATAATATTTGTATTCGATTTTAAAAGTTTTTTTTTCAGATGTTAGGTTAGGTATTAGGAAATCCTAAAAAAGAGTGAAAATAATGCAAAACCCCCCCAAATATCCTTAAATCGTCATTTCCAATTATTAATAGTGAAAAAATTAGAGATACCACGAATTTCAAGAAAGCATCGTGAAGAATTGGGAAACCTTTCGAACAAAAATGCGGACCAAATATAACAGTGGCGTCATGTTTCATCGAGCAATAGACGCTGGTATGAAATGCCATGTCAAATTTTCAGATCTGCAGATAAACATTGACTGGTGTACAAGATTTAGGATTGTTTTATCTTTCGGAACTAAATTCGAAAATAATAAAAAACTTAAGTGAAGAGAAACATCACAAATTCAGTGATTCATCACGAAAATTAATTCCTATTAATGAATAGGAGAATATTTATACCGACTTGTAATGAATTGAAGGAAACCCCACAATGAGTCCATTTTATTGAACAATATCCATTCATCCACATTTGCATGAAAAAGTCCGCTGAGAATCAAAAGAAATATAATAAATTAGTATTTAGAGTACAGCTGACATGACTGGGAGAGCCATGGGAACCCTCTACAGAATAGTTGCAGGAACACAAAGCCTCGGAATCTCTTTCAACAATACAAATTCAAGACAGGTACTATAGACGACTTGACCTATACTCCTTGTGTAATTGAATCTAGAGAATGAATTTAGAATAGAAATAGAAGTAGATATCGAAATTTCTATTTACCATAGGTATGGACCATCGTGTATATTATAGGAGAATGTGGTTCTGTGGTTCCAATTGTAAAGTATTCAAGTGCATGACAAGGCAAGCATAGATAACGACAAAATATCTACTCAATAACCTTAGTTCGTAGTTTGTAAAGTGTAAAAACGAAGCATTAAATCAATATCATATTTACATCCAACTGAGCCATTTAAGAGTCTGGATCTTAAAATAGAATTAAAAAATAATTTTAAGTTACACAATTAACCTAATGATATTGTATCAAGAAATCGAATTCAATTCTATGTTCAATTTGTTAAATTTTTGGTGTAGGCAACCGAAAATACACTCTTGCAGTTAATTGTGTAGTCTACTCGTTCTATTCACTTCGTTGGCGTAAACAATAAAAATGCATCACGCGTATGAGCCAATCATATCAAAGCGTTGCAAAAACATTTGTGGCACGAGTAGTGATCAAAATAACGGAAATAAAGGACTGCGAGTTTGAGTACAAATGTAGCTAAAAAATTTGTACATATTTGAACTCTTAGAGTCGTAGCTGATAATATCGAAGGTACTGCATGTAAAATTTAAATCGTAACAGTTCAGTTTGGAATTATGAACATAATGTTGAAAGAATAAAAAAATTATGCATGTCTGCATGTAAGATTAAATCATCCTAGGAGAATATTTAGTTTCAGTGAATGAATTTTGTCTGAGAACGTCCCTTCTTCAGTGACTTTTACTAACTCAAAAAATAATTAGAAACTTCGCAAAATCTTGAGACTGAAACATTTGTTTTATCTCGAAAAGATTCCATGTTTACATTAAACAAAACTCAGTCAGTTCATGAATCTATAAAATTATGGCATGAATCAAATCGGTCAACATATTATTTGTTCCTTCAATATCCATAGTCTAGAGTGAATTAATTTTTTCAAAAATTTCTCATGAAGCTTCTTTACAGAGATTCACAAAGCACACAGATAACCTCAATTCTCAATTCAATAAAGTTGTCTGCTCCAACAATAATTCTCGATATCAGTTAGTGAGATTGAATGGTGAATTCTTCGGGTAGGTTCTGATGAAGAGGAAAAAACTCAGATTGAATCACCACAATATTCATTTATTTCTACCAACTACTTGACAGTCTTAGGGTCATAGAGTCTTCGAATAATAACCGAAGACACCTCTCCATCGAATGCAATGACTTTACTTAACAAAGAAAACTCTATGGTTCTCTCTTTGTTCGGAGCCACGGTATAACGAAAATTTGGTTATAGCCATAGACATGGAATTAATTGTTTCTGAGTTGTGACACAGTTGGTCTGTGATTGTGAACATCATCGTAATTTCGTTCGAACCATAGAGCTCTATCCTCTGTAAGTTAGTAGGTACTTAGCTCATTGTTTTGAACGAACTATTTGTATATATTGTCTTCGTTTTTAGTTTTTGTAGTTGGCAACATAAAGGTATATTAACAAGGATCCTCCATACATGGACACATTCACGTAAAATATCCTAACCATTACTGTGAATCTGTATATACCTCAGAATAACTTATGAAATAAAATGAGATTGTAACAATGTATAAAATTGTATAAATGTAGTGAATCCCAGACAGTGTGTACCAGCATACACGTCAAGACTCTTGAGAATCTTCACTAACTTTAAATTTGTCTCGTGCAGTTGGTAGCTGGATCTGGTGCTACTGAGGACGGAAGTGATCAAGGTCATGCTGGAGTAGGAGGTGTTGCTGAAATCGATATCGGAAAAGGAGCTGATGGTTATACCGAGGGAATCCCCGGACCTATCACAAGACTTTTCGTCATTGCCAACAGAGGAATTGCCAATTTAGTACAAGACTTGATCCTGGTAAGTCATAAAGTCACGACAACCAACTTTGACTCATTTTTTTTTCACACAAAGTTCCGAGTGTCGGGAATTTAGCTCAAATAAATTATTATTATTGAAGTTTTGTCATTATACAAATAGTTATCAGATTTTCGTTTTCATATAAATGCTCAATTTGGTCATAGAACATCAATCTGCAGTCAAAAGTTGGCGATCTATCTTAGTTTCGAAAATACGAACCCCGAAAGTTCGGGAAAAGTTCATTCATTTTATTACCACAAGGACAATTTCCTACTACTTTTAGTGACTTCTCATTCAATCATTTCACCTGTCATTTTGGTAAATTTATTGCTTCGATCGAAGGTGAAGTTTGGCATCGACGGACCATTCCTCGCACCTGATTAAGGATCTCCTACTCCGCAGAAGGACATAGAATTTGGTTGTCCTGAACTTAAATAACTCAGTCAAACCAAGGACCTCAGCAATTATATTCTTATTATTTGATCATACATATTTTTATTCAAAGCACTGGCTTTTGAAGATTTGTTGAATCTGCGTAGATCCCAAACTTCACTGGCGATCAAAGTTGAATTCCCTTCAGTAGAATTGGTGAATTGGTTGTTCTGTGAAACTGATGTAATTCAATCGAAATAAATTGAATATATTCGAAAGAATACCGCAATTCGTTTTGAAAACTTGAAAGCATGATTCACTAATTTAAAGTACCTAGTAATCAATTGTTGTGATCTGAAGATTGAATTTTTTGGAACATTGTTGCCTACCTTTTCAAAACTAAGATATACCTACAGTCGAATTTGGAGTGAAGATTTATGTTCAGAAAACCAAAGCAAGTAAAGGGTATTTTTTGATAGCTCGAGAACTATATAATAAGACAAGACAGAATGATAGTTCGAATCAGTTCTTATTATTTACATCTGGTAGATAATTTCATGGCCTATATTTTTTAAATATGACTTGCGGTGTAAGTCCACGGTAGCTATGAGTTAAATAGTCCATTCAATCAGTCTAATTTGTCACTAATTTTCCCATGAATCTGTCCGTATGGCGTCAATGGTGGCTTGAATATTGGCTTCCAATGCCAATGAAAAAATGACTTAGCATAGCCCCATAAAAAGTAATAGAGAAGCGTTCAGTCTCCACATAGAGGCATAGAATACATGAGGTACGGACACTCTTTGACATCTTTTGGGTCCGAAATGAGGTCCGAACGTTGTCAAAATACGGCTTCGTTTGCCTACTTCAGTTTTCGCCGATAGATGCCGGCATAGAAAAATCTGCCACATAAAATCTGAAATATTTACGGAAGTTACCGACCTTTCCTATCAAAACTAGTCAAATCAGAACTTCTTTCTGATTTTCTGAGTTGGATCATACATTATTTTCGAGAATTTCCGATAATAAATTCATTTTGATGAATTTAAATTATTCATTTCATTCAGTCAGAATGGCAGTAATATCCTTCGCTTCTGAATACAAAAGTCTGAAACTTGATATTTTTGAATACCTTCTTATTACGAGAGGTATTTATTATCTCAATATTCAGTTCATGGAAAGAAAGTATTCCTGAGTTGTGTTTTCAAAAATACCACAAGAAATCATTTGGAACGATAGATACTACAATTTATTTGTCTGGATTGAAATTCGTCTGATAAATTCGTATGAATATGAACAGCAAAGTGTAAATTCATATATTAATTTCAATAATAATAAACATGAACATTTCCTACAAACATTTGCATAAGTAGATATGTAACATAATTCATAACTTCTGAATTGAATATGTATTAATATATGTACATACAAAATATGAAGGAGATCTAAACTATCCAATAGAATCCATTAGTAATATCAATCTCCCGTTTCGTTTTCACCGTTGTTTTGGCTTCGAAATAACTTCTTGTATCCATCCATGAAAGTTTTCTCACAATAAACCTCATGTTGCTCCGTATTCCCTTACACATATTTCATATTATTAATGAGTAGATGTTCCACATTAGTTAAACTCCTCTTATGTATTAGTGAGAATCCATAATGTCAAATATCTGATTCATTTTTTGGGAAATAGTTTCATCAGATTCAATTCAATTTATTTTTATTCAGCGGAATTAAATGTATGCAATTGCCAAAGCGACGTAAGCGCCATCATCGTTTACAGAGCCAAGTAGCCCAAGATTTGACACTTCTAGGACCGCGTTTTGGACCCAAAATTTTAGTGGGTAATAGTAGAAAAGTGTCGACGTCTGATATATTCTATGCATCTATGTCTCAACTCCTCAACAGTCACATCATATACCACAACCTTCAAAACAGCCATTGCACAAAAACAAAAATGTCTTCTAATCAACCCGACTAATGAGTGCTCTTTTTCAGCGTTTGGCTCAAACCAGTGAAAGACTAGTCAACTTCAAAGCCCGTCTCATAACCGCTTTGATCTAAGCCTAGAAGTTTCACTGATGGAAGACAATCACCGATCATACTCGAAATTTCATCAATCCAGCAGCTAACCATTCGTGTATTTAATGACCATCAGATGAAGAAGTCATCTGAGAGATTCGTACATCACTCAATTAACTACTTAGGAATAATACTCAGGCAAAAAATTTACAAAGTTACGAAACTGACCAGAAGCTTCTCAAAACTTATTTCACAGTCAAACTCTGGTGACTTCTCATTCATCATCAATTCAAATTTTCACAATTCAGCATTGTAGAAATTCATTCTGTATTCATGATGATCGTGATTTATTTATCGACTTCTTTATTTGTTGTTATTTAATTAGGTCTAATTCTTCTTTGTAAATAGCTGAAAAATTCTTTCTATTTTATTCCTTGCCAATACTTCGATAATTGTTATAGTGGAAATATCTGGTTTTTAGTTCACCTTCTAATATAAGTTCAGTAGGTAATAAATTATCAGTGACTTAATTTTGATTCAAAGCCTGAACATTTGCTCATCAGAAAATTGTATGAAACATTGTTGTAAATAATGACAACTACATTGTTAGGCTTTTAGAAAGCTGAACTCCTTCTGTTTCTTTAAGTGTAAGTAGTGTATATAAATTCGTAACTTTTATTTTTGGTGTTTCACTTTGTTATCGATTCGAAAAAAATAAGAAACATGTTGTCTATGATTAACGGAAAAAAATAAAATATTGTTGAAAAAAATTTCATTTTTGTGGGAAATCTTTTCCATTACCCATGCGTATTGTACTATCCCACCCTTTCAGACCCCGTCTACCTACTCGCAAACCCACCAATGGCCAATACGCTGTTATCGTCTAGTAAAATGAATAGGACTCTACGTTATGTTCGCAACCCAAAATACTTTTATACTCAGAGAATGAAAGAGGAGATTGATGGGAAGTTCAGGTTAGAATAAATAAAACAACAATTTGGCTATTCGGTGCGGTTCTCTTGCAGGAGGAAAAAGAAGGCCTAAAAAAAACTCCCAACCGATATTTATTACAATGTAACATCAGGAACAATTAGCAGTGAATGTAGAAGTCAATTGAGCTCAGGCAATCAGTGATAGCAAATCTTTAATGAATGAAGCAAAGAACCACGAAAGTTGTCCAACAGATAAGTTCCTCTCATAAGCCTCATTCATAGGAATACCTCCGCCATTTAGGCGCCAATAAATGGCAAAGGTAGATGTATAACAGGTTTATGAGAAGACACTCAGCTGTCAATATTTCTAGGTTCTTATTTATGATACATTGAGTCAAATATACCTTTGTATAAATAACCTCAATGAATATGATATCTTAAACAGATACATAGTAGAAACAGTTACATTTCGGAATACCACCCTCAGTGGAATAACAATATGCAGATTGACGGAGCTCAAAGGGGTTCTAGAGCTAAGGATCATCGGTCACCATTTCACATTCGGTTCATCACAATCTAAATACTCTACTTGTTAGTTAGGAGTGAGTTCTATTTTGTTGTGAAGCCGAGCCATACAGCTAGTGGTCTCTCGCCCTCGCCCCTTTAGAATTTAGCTACAAGAGTCTTGACCCCGCCATACGGCGCTGACCCAAGACAGGAAAGTAGTTGGTGTCAAGCCAAAGCCTACACATTGTAGTAATTGATTATTTGAATATTTAGCAAAGAAACACGATGAAAAGGGGATGAATAACAGCTAAGTCGTAAATAATATTAGGGTAAATAAATGGTAGTCGATAGGTGAAAACGGAGCAACTTAAATATTGCCCGCTCCTAGAGACTAACCAGACCTTGTATCGACACCGGGATGTTCAGTATTCTAGACAAAAAGCACTGACCATTCACTCATAATTAAAACTGATGAAATCCTTAACGATCGTAGAAACACCTTGAACAGGATGATCGATATCAATTTAGATTATAACTTCGAAATTTACTGGTGCCACTACATAATAGTTGAGATTTAATAATGGCAATCAGAATGAACAAGCTTCTAGTAATTGTGATAATTCAACAAAGACTTACGTGGCTAAAAACGAATATTGAACAAGTAAACTATGCCAAGATGGCTGTGCCTAATTCCATCCTTTGTTCGTCGTAATTTCGAAAAGGGACTCTGTCTACTTACTTCTTCCGTTGTGAATTTTATAGAAAATCTCTAGCGTTTCTGGTTCTCTCTAGGTTAGTTTCTCGTCCATTGAAAAATCAACGTTCCCTTCTATGATTGGCCATGAATAAATGAACGAATGAATGAATGAATCAATCACGGTTTAGCACATAGGCGTAGTATTTAAATATAGGGAAATTTTATGATTCAAAACCGGGTACAGTACAGTATGTCCAAATGCTGTCTCAAATTTCGAGTTTCTAACTCTCACTTCATTTTCCTGAAATCCCAAAGGATAGAAGCATTCCATCAAGAATCTTCCACAGGAAACCCTCAAAAACCAGTTGACAATAATTGGGATGAGGAAGCTAATAACACAAAATTAAAATGGCAAGATGACAGAAAAATGTATTAGTGTCCCTTTATAAGATTCTGGTATACTCATGAAAGACTTATTAGAGTTAATCCCAACATCAAAGAGGACCAATTTCTTTGTCGAATATCTATGTGGAACAAAATTGCGTTAAGTACTTACAATAATATTCCCGGAAGCGAGGTTTATCAAACTCCTTCAAAAAGACCATCTATGTTCGAATGAAACGGTTTCCTACATAATTTTCATCAAGAAATTGATGGAGAAATTTTATTCATTTTCTTATCTATACTGTTTTCCAACATACAGGGTGGGCAAAATTCGTTGTGTACTGAAGGGATCTCGAGAACTATAGCAGCTATAAGAAAACTGATAACACATTCTCGAGCTCTTTTTTCCTGACTAATCCGAATCTGAAAACAGATCCAGCTTATCGTTCATAGAACTTGAGTTATGAGCGAAAATTGAGAAATTGTCATTTTCAATAATGCTGAATAACTCGCTTGTTTGAACTCGTATTCGAAATCTGTTGATACATTCTACAGGCACTTTTTTAGGAGTAATTCAAATATAATATGACTGAATTTTTTAATCCAGCCATTTTCGAGAAATGAGAAAGATTTTGGATTTTTCAAATGTAAACTATAGTCGAAATATTGCTACAAAATTTTTGCTGATTTCAAAAATGTATCATATGTCGCTATTTACATGAGAAAATATTCATTACTTTTTTCCTGCTTTTCTATTCACTGTTGAATTTTGAGAAGGCTGACGTTACCATAGCGACGATTCAATATGCATTAACTTTGTGTGAACTTGCGCCTCTATAGTTGGAATCAGCGATTACTGAATAAATATTTCTATGGTTAATTTGTCATAGTTCTTAAGATCAGCAATATTTCGGGTCATTAGGGATAAAAAACAGATTTCCGTTTAATAATCTTAAGAACTATGACAAATTAACCATAGAAATATTTATTCAGCAATCGCTGATTCCAATCATAGAGGCCCAAGTTCACACAAAGATAATGCATATTCAATCGTCATGTGTACGTATGATACAAGAGCACAGATAAAAACCTCAGGAAAAACTCTGTTTCCCCGTATAAGTGTAATGAAATTGTTGTTTTTTATTGAAGGGCTTCTTTTTCATCGACAAAATTTCTTCTTTCCTATGCAATGCAGGTTGAAATCTTGGAATCCCACCTGAAAACAAAAAAGGAGACGAAAAAACTAATACGAACTAGTAAATGATTTAGTACTCATTAAATCAATTTGAAGTTCACGATCCATCTCAAAAAAGAATCAGACACCGAATGAATTGCCTCGAAACCATCGTCAAATTTATATATTGGACAACTATTAACTAAATGTTCTATTGTTTCCTCTTCTTCTCCGCACTCGCACCTTGGACTTTCGACCGAATTCCATCTGAAGAGGAAACCATTACAGCGACCATAACCATGAGTTAAGTACATTCCAGAAAAAAAATTCGAAAACAATCACTGAAGCCTACATAACGACGGATTCTAATATGTCTCGCTGCTATTGACAACGTTAAAGCATGCAGACCGTGTGCAGCCGCCTGACCTTGAGATATAAATGAGGTTTAATGAAACTTGAATGTGACTGTGTTGCCAAAATGGGCGAAGCGTTAATTTACGAGCACATGGTGTTTGCTCTTAAGGATTGTACTTCTTCAAATAGATACACTGAATATATCTGTATCAGTGATATACTGATTCTGTGAGTCGAGAACACAAAAAAATTTCCAGATGATTTCGTCTTTTTTGGTCTGCATCAAATTTGAAAACCGAAGTCAACAAAAATGTTAAGAGAAAGACTTGGAACAGAAAACTCATGAAAAGCACTGATCTGAGGTCAGGAGCAAATTCATAGACAAAGCGGTCACCTATACAAATATTGAGGTAGCCTAAACTTGATTGACTTCAAGATAATGAAATTTTTGTAATTTTTTGATCATGAACGGACAGATGTTCAATAATCAATTTAACGAATTTTTTATCAGTTTTAATTGAATCGTTTGGAGCCTTTTTCGGGCTGAAATGAAAAACTACAGACAATATAATTTTTCATCATCGTTAAAAATAAATTGCAAACCTTATCAGTGAAACAATGTCCTAATGAATGAACATCCAGGTAAAAGTTCGCTGATACTTCTTATCTTTATTATTCCATTTCAAAATGGAACAGCATATATAAACGCAATTTAACACGAATTTCAACAATATATATAGCATGTTTTCCATGCATATATCTAATAACATCACAATGTCGAAGATTGTCTTTATTTGTTTATTGGTGACATTCACTGTAATACATAATGCGGAGAGTATTGTATGTCGACCAAATTTTTGTTCAATGGTCAGATGTGCCAATGCCACATCTGAAACATGTTGTGGGCCCAATAAAGAATTGAGAGATGGGATTTGCGGATGCTGTAAAATTTGTTACACATCTTTAGGTAAGAAAATTTTCACTATATTCAATTTTCCAATAGACGACTTCAGGCCAAGTTGCCAACCCACAATTTTTTTCACAAATTTACTATCACTGGGGAACGGAAATTTCAGGACAAATTCGACATGATAAGGTTCGCGTTATTTATAAATATCCGTAAAAGATGCCTCGGCTCTTCCAACAACATAATTCCTTCCAAATATAGATTTTTGTTAGACTGAAATATAGGTTGGGATTCCTGATTTCTTGTTAATAGTGTCAAGTTTATAAAGGATATGTTCCGCAAATCAACTTGGTTGGCAACTTGGGCAGAAGTCGTCTATTGGCGTAAAAGTTCGATGAGATCTTTTTCAATGTAATCCATGGTCCTTTTTTCGATAAAATATCTGGTATTCCGAATTTCCAGAGTACACCTTCGAAAATTCATGAATGTGTTCGGAGCAACAATGATACTTTCAGATAGCAGGTTTATATTCGAAACTATTGCAGGAGCTCATAAGAAATTTAAACTGTTCAAACTCACTACAATCAATATGTACCCATAGCCAGAGTAACTATAAGTTTCGTATCGAGAACCTACAACCAATATTGAATAAAAGTGGTGCATTTTGTGATGGAAGCGGATTTGTAACTCATATAATAAGATCAGAAAAGATTGAAACTTAATCTTTGCAAGGCAGTGCATAGAGTGACGGTGAGGTTACCTTCACTATTGTGGTTGTGTTTACGGTCGGCTGGTAGACCGACCGTGAATACAATAACTTCCGCAGATATACCGATTCAAAACTTTATTTCCCCAATATTTCCAAAACTACAGATTAGATCCAGATGATACATATCGAAACATGTCAATTCGAAGGTTCATACAGAATATCATAAGGATAGTTTGATAGGCAGATCACACAATATTGAAGATGAGAATGAAATGACAAAAAAAATGAAATTCTTTTTCAATTGGTTCTGATGACACGTTCATCACGAAAATTTGCACAAACTTGTCCATCAGCATTTTCAAATTAGCTGCCAAGTTTCATCATGATTGAATAAGTAATGTTTGAGATATTCCGAAAATAACAATATTCAGAAAAAAAAACACGCAATTTCACATATTTTTTCATGATATTTCCAAAAATTATTATTGTATCAAACTGAAATTTGGTACTCTGCTGCGAAATATGAAGCTCAAAATATAACCGGAGTTTCCACCAAATGTGGCTTATAGCTTCTGAAAAAAAAATTTTTTCGAGAAAAATCTCGATCTCAACAAATTTCACGAGAAGTTGCGAGTAATATGTTCCAAGTAACTGCCAAGTTTCGATTCAATTGCTTCAGTAGTTCTCGAAATATCATGGAAACAACCTTAAAACTTCAAATAGCTATAACTCCGAAACCGTTCGACCGATTTTACCCATTAACGAACCTAATCTTCGCATTTTGATAGGATTCTCCGTACGCCTGTAATCGTGCCTACTGACGGCCGGACAGAATCGATTTTGACACCGGATTCGTCATCAGTGAGTCCAACGTAGTCGTTTGAGACCATTTTCGTCTCTAAATTCGAAAATTAAAGACATTTGAACAGAACCATAGCGCGCTGTTCCCCTAGAACATGCGCGCAAAAAAATAAAATTTGAAATCACCGAGGGTTCGAGTTCCCTCTTTCTATACAGGGTGTGCAAGTCTACAAACAATGAGGTTTTTTTCTGAATTTGGGTTATTACTGCAAATGCAAATTTGAACATAATTATAATGGGTTTGATTCATCATTTTCCCAAATTACCTTCAGAAATTATTCAAAATCAGATTATTCAGTTATTCAGCATTATTAAAAATGACAATTTCTCAATTTTCGCTCATAACTCAAGTTCTATGAACGATAAGCTGGATCTGTTTTCAGATTTAGATTAGTCAGGAAAAAAGAGCTCGAGAATGTGTTATCAGTTTTCGTCTAGCTGCTATAGTTCTCGGGATCCCTTCAGTAGACAACGAATTTTGCCCACCCTGTACAGTGTGTCACTTTGAAAATGGGCCACCCTCAGTATCTTGTCCCCCAGGCAAAATCAGAAAAAGTTCAAAAATAGGTAAACTTTGAATAGAACAAAGATATTTTACACGGTTGGTTCCTTCCGGTTAAATTCTCAAATGGAAACTGGGGTTAAGTGACACATATGTTTCAAAGATAATTCGATGACCTTGAGGAAATTCCATACACTTGTTAGTAATTCTCAAAAATTAAAATACTGACGTGAAGTCAGCAGCTTTTGCGCGCATGTTCGATTTCGTTGCCACAGCGGTTATCTTTTCACGTGTTGACCCCGCAAAATGCACATTCACTAGCTGATGGACTTCTTTCCATGTTATCGTCACGAAATTCTGTATGAACCTTCAAAATTTCATTTTTCCAATATTTTCATGAACACAGATGAGGTCGAATTGAAATTCAATGCTCGATTGAATAATGACAACTTGAAGGTTCATACAGAATTTCAAAATTGGGGTTTGGGATTTGCCAGGCATGCACGAAGTGACAACGGTGTTTAGTAGAATAGCTTTTTCTGCCATAGAATAATGAAATATTCATTCCTATTCAATGGTACACACGTATTCTTTGTCAATACAACCAAACAATTTCCGTTTGCGATATGTTAGTAATATGACAGTTTGTGCTCTTCTTTTTCTATTCCTTGGTCGCTGTCTTCTACTCTTACCAGATCTAAGTATAGCTATCTCTGTTTTCCTAAGCAAAGTAACACATTTGACACCCTTTTCTTTCCGAGAAAGCTGAATTCGACGTTGCCATATCGTGCACTCAAGACAAACCCCTTCAAATGCAAATCCCCATTTTTTCAAGATTTTAATGTTTTGTAACGTTTCCCCATTTCCACACTGAAAACAGAGCATACCTTGAAATTTTCATCTTAATCTGAAATCATTGTGTACCATTTAAATGAGAAGGGAAAATTCTGCTTAGACTAAACTTGGCATTGAGTTGAAGATAAGGGCGTGAACTTCTTTCAGAATGTTTGTTGAGATCCTACCGTCTTCTATTTTGAAAAAAAATCTTCAAAATTTTCTTCGAAAAAACATGTTTTTGAAAACTGTTCATCATATTTCCTCATACCAGGAGCTCCATATTTCACAGCAGTGTATAAATTTTTTCATGGTTATAATGTTCGGAGATATCAGAAGAAAATATGTCACATTTCGTGGGTATTTTCCTTCGTATCGTTGATTTTCCGGAATAACTCGTGCAAAACAATTGAAGAAAAATAACAATTTCTTTCATTTCAAATGTTCTATATTCTGCGATCTTCTGATCATATCGTCCTCACGAGATTCTTTTATCTTCCAATCAGGTACTGGATTTCAGTTTGATCCAATCTGTGTTTTTTTGGAAATATACAGGGTGTTCTACAAGCTCTATGACAAACTTTGACAGATGGTAGCTTTGCTCATTCTGAACATTTTTTTTCCTATGAACATATATCCGATTAGTTTTTGTTATGAAGATACAAGCATTTGAAAAATTATATTTTCATTTTCAAATCATAATTATAAATGGAAATTTTGGTACTATAAAAATTGCTCAAAATGTCCACCATCGGCTTGAATGCAAGCTTCAGATCGACAAACTAAAGATGCCGTTACTCGGCGGATCAGATTTGGGTCGTTTCGTATTTGGTTTGCTGCATCTTGAATTATATCAAGTAATTGTTGATGAGATCCGATTTCAACATGATGAACAAGCTGCTTCCATTGTATTGGTCCTCCTTGACCCATCCATTTATTCGGGAAATGTTCATTCAGCCAACTGACTACTTGTCTCCCTCTATGTGGTGGTGCACCATCGTGCTGATACCACATATTTCCTACAATGTTTAGCTCTAAGTCATCAATGAAGTCAAAAAGGTTGTGTTAAATGAAGATTAGTAGCTATACGTCGCACACTAATCGAAGGGTTGTCACGGACAGCATCTATTACATTTTCCTCATTTTCTTCATTCACCTCAGTTGGCCGAATGGCTTTCTTTGGACCAGGATTACCTGTTTCTCGAAGTCTTCGGAATGATGCACAAAATACTGCGTGAGCAGGTTGGTGTCTATAAGGATATTTCCTTCGGTATTCTTGAGCTGCTCTTCTGGAGTTACCATTAGAATACCCATATCCAAATATTACTGCATATTCCTGAGTCGTGAAAGAATGCAACGTACACCAAGTGTCAAATGAATAATTAAAATAACGTCAATTACCATATCAACCGATATTTTCTGTCGGTCTACTCAATCAAAACATGGAAATGAATTTTTTCAAACACTTGTAACTTCGAAACGAGAAAGAATCAGACCTTTGTTCATAGAAAAAAAATGTTCAGAATAAGCACAGCTACCATCTGTCGAAGTTTGTCATAGAGCTTGTAGAACACCCTGTATATTGGGAAAATTGAATTTTGAAAGGGTATACCTATAAAATCATTGTGTTGATTTTACCCATGCACAAATTCGGCCTTCGTAAGGTACTCTATAAATATCGAGTATATAAGTTGTTTCTTTCCGAAGATATAATGTTTACTATTGGCCGTTCGGCCAACCGTATACACAATAACTTCCGATTTTTCATAACAAGGAATACAATATAACTTTATAATAGCACAGCGAGGAGATAATCACATTAGGCTAATGGCAATATTCGAAAAATTATATATTTTTGTATTTGGCTTATATCTCGAAAAGAAAAGAGTACTCTCTAGTTGACAGCAATCTGAGATTCTCAAAGAAAGCAATGTACCATTCATTTTCTTCGAAAAGTTAAGATAAACAAACTTTGTCCATCCCGTACCACCATTCAACCAATTTGTACGAATGAGGAAATCCTCTTCTGACTAAAGCATCCAAACCAGGGAATGCATTTGAACCGAATTCCTGGATAATTGAGGAATTCAATCTGGGATGAATTCCTACAATATATTATTTTTCTGATGGATACACCTTTTCAACGAAATCCTGTGTACAGGGTGTAACTTGATGAACTGCTGATTTTTGAAGCCATTTAAAAAAAAAACTTGACATGAACGTATGTCGTAAGCGTGCTAACTATTGAGATACAGAGTGGTTTCTAGAAAAAAATCTAGAATTTTCAGCAAATTTTAGCGGTGTCATAGCATTTTTTCTGCAAAAATACTCAATTCGAAATCTATACAGACTTCACTGGTGAAAATTATAATATAAAATTGTTTTATATCAGAAAATGGATCTTAAGGCAGTGAAAACGTGTACCAAATTACATAGAAACTTAGCACTTTCACCAGATACGTTCATATAAAGTTTTTCCTGAAATTTTTCGAAGAATCGCCCTCTTGAATACAAGCATATAATTAAGGAACACCCTCTAACTGGGGTGGGCAAAATTTTGGGATATCTGGACTAAAACTTTTGAACCGTAATAGATTTCGGAAAATGAATAGCGTATTACTTTTTTCCGGGAAATTTATAATGCCTTTAACTGCATTCTTCAACTTACTTCTGTTTTCGATTTACCTCTAGTAAAGTAGACAGTTTCCTAATTGAACAACTATGAAAAGAAATAAAAGTGTCCTACTGTTCATTCATCCATTTGTACCAATGGGTTTATGCCCTCTGTATCAACTGAACTCCTTGTCATGTGTGATTATGCTCAATAAATATATATTTTTTTTAGAAGAAGGAGAACAATGTCCTCCAGACTTACATGGAGGACCACCACCAACCTCAGGTTGTAAAATAGGATTGATATGTAAAAATGGAAAATGCTGCAAAATTTGATTTTTCTGTCGCATAGTTCTATAACATCGAATGTCATTATTTTCTAATGAGAATAATTGAAAATTTGAAAAATAGTTGAGTAAATTTGACAAAACCATGGTATTTTATATTCTCCTATACAGTGATAGAACAATGAGAAAGATTCATATACACACCTATGAGAATAGCAGGGGAGTTCAGTTCTCTTTGCATGATACAGGAGGTTCTTATTTTTCGAACAATTCGTTTATCTTTCGAAAGAAATTCATATTGGCATTTGAAAACTCAATTGCCAAACTGAACGTAGTCTTTATAAAATACCGTTCTTTATTCAAAGGTTCTGACACTTACATGTGTAGCCTTTACCTTTGGTAAACGAATTTCATTTAGAGTTACCTCAAAATTTGACTAGATGGCGCCTAAATTCTAAAATAATTGCATTGTAGAGACCTGATCTGTAAACAATGATTTAAATATCGAGTTCTATTGACAATGCTGGATAATTGAATGTTTCTTTTACGAAACCTCACAGCATAATATAATAGCAATCTCATTTGGGGTTGAATTAGTGAATATCGGATAACTGAAGAGAATTCTGCAAAAATATTCTTCTTCATAAAAGTCTGAAGAAGAAATCTGTCATGTAACTAGATATCGGATGGAGCAACAGATTTACGCAACTCTGAAATCAGCAGTAAGGTATCTTTCACATTTTGAACGCGGCCTGTATGTGATAACTCATTTTATATATAGTTCGTCTACTGCTTACTAGAGGGCAATACTAGTACTAAAAATACACCTCGGTAAAGTGATCACTGACATTACTCCATTAGTCCATTATTTGAAATGGCAGAATGAAAATGATCATACAGAAGATGGCAATCGATAGAAAGAACATCGAATAAATATCAGAAGACGAATATGTGCTCGTATTTTTTCCATTCATGTAGATTGGAATCCTTACCTACTCCATTGTATAAATCTTTATACAATGCCTACTCCTATATTTACAATTTTTATTGACTTATTCGAGGTGGATGAAATTGAATTTATTTCCTTCATCAATAATACATCAACGCCCAAAATATATTATGTTGAACTCATTGAATGGTATTTTCAAATGATATTAAATGCTTCAAATTGTGAAGAAGAAGCATGTTATCTTATCAAGCGAAGCGACAGCTTTACACAACTCTGAAATCAGCAGGTAGGTATCTTCTACACTTTGAACGCGGTCTGTTTGTGAGAACTCATTTCAGTTATAGTTCGTCTATTTCTTACTAGAGGGCAACACTCGTACTGAAAATTCATAGCAGAAAAGTGAATACGTAGCTTACTCCATTATTTGAACTAGCAGAATGAAAATGATTATACAAGAAGATTGCAAAGAATAAAAAAAAACATCGAATAAATATCAGAAGAAGAATACGTGCTCGTATTTTACCATTGATGTAGATTGGAATTGTTACCTACGCCATTGTATAAATCTTTATACAATGCCTACACCTATCTTATATTATACAATTTTTATTGACTTATTCGAGGTTGATGAAATTCAATTTATTTTCTTCATCAATAATACATCAACGCCCACAATATATTATGTTGAACTCATTAAATGGTATCTTCAAATGATATGAAAGGCTTCAAAATGTACAATATTGCCGTGAAAGTGACATAAATGAAAAGATTCATTGTTCGTAGTTTATTCGAATTTTTGTAATCACCAAAAAAAATTTTAACGGCCTCAATTTTCTTAATTCTTTACGAATTCAGAATAGTCCACTTCGGATTTGAAATTCCAAAGGAAGCAACTGAGTGACTTAATATTTGTGAATTAGGTTTGAAGTTCAATAGACGACTTCGGCGCAGTTTTCTTCACAAATTTACTATCACTGGGGAACGGGAATTTCAGGACAAAGTCGACATCATAAGGTTCGCGTTATTTATAAATATCCGTAAAAGATGCCTGGGCTCTTCGAACAAGATAATTCCTTCCAAATATAGGTTTTTGTTAGGCTGAAATTTGAGTTGAGATTTCTGATTTCATGTTAATAGTGTCAAGTTTATAAAGGATATGTTCCGCAAATCAACTTGGTTATTTCGGTTGCCGGTTTTTCGTTTTGCAAATATGAAATATTCGGTTGGTTTCTGAAAAAAAAGGTTAATAACGGAATTCGATTGATGAAAAAGCAAACTTTCTGTCACCAGATCATAGACATATTAAGAACGACAATCAATATTTAATAACATCATATGCATATAGCATAGGACAATCGTTATTTACCTTATGATCCATAGACAATACCTAGTAATTTTTCCACTGATGATTGTTGTCTCTTCTATGTTTTATAGATCATAAAGTAAATAAAGATTGTTCTATGCTATGGATATGTTACCATAGAACATGTCGTTCTGGTGACAGAAAAAACGTTTTTTCATCGAGAAAATTCAGTAATTAACCTTCTTTTCAGGAACCAACCGAATATTTCATATTTACGAAATGGAAAACCGGCAACCGAAATAACCAAGTTGATTTGCGGAACATATCCTATATAAATTTGACACTATTAACATGAAATCAGGAATCCCAACTTAAATTTCAGCCAATCAGAGATGATCTTAACAAAACATTTCATTTGGAAAGAATTATCTTGTTTGAGGAGCCGAGGCATCTTTTACGGATATTTATAAATAACGTGAATCTTATCATGCCGAAGTTGTCCTGAAATTCCCGTTTCCCAGTGATAGTAAATTTATGAAGAAAATTGGGGGTTGGCAACTTGGCCCGAAGTCGTCTATTATGAAACTGGGATTTTCTGTGTGCATAAATCCCCTGATGGTTCCTTAGTTTCAACAAATCCAAATTTCATTTTTTTGGTTTCTCTTAAAACACATATACATATTCGGGTGACACATAATTTGTCACCTTTCTGTGAACTCAAACCTTTTCTCCAGGAACCAACCGATTATTTTATATTCACGGAATGGCAAACCAGAAATTGAAATTGCCAAGTTGATTTATGGGACGTATCCTATGCCAACTATATATTGACATTATTGACGTGAAATCAGGAGACCAAACACAATTTTCAGCCAATCAGACATGATATTCACAAATATGTATATTTAGATCCAATTATCGGATTTGAAATCTGAATAAGAGTAATTATTTGATTGATCCTGAAAGACGATGTGAACGGCAAACCAGAGATAACAATTCAACAAAAAGAATATGATCAAGAAAAAAGAAATAAATGAAGTTGGCAACTTGGACTGAAGTCTCCTATTAGATCAAATCAAAATTTTTCGTTCATTCGTATTTGGAAATTAGTGAAATTCGTTAATTTGGTAGGAATTTTTTCCAAGAATGAACCAGTAGCACCTCTGTCGTCGTAAAAACTAGTCCAAAACCAACTCAACCAATTTCCTTCCTTTCGTAACAACCAAACCACCCCTTGAACCTGCCAGATTTTTTCAACAGGAAACCCATGCTTAGCGGCCGAAAAAATATACGAAACTTTCACGAAACCGGCAGTAGAAAGAAATTTCAAAGCGACGTTTCTAATATGCGGAACGTGTGGCGCGCATAATTCTTGATTGAAGTGTGCCACAGTTCATTAAAGTGCTTCCGGCTTTCTGAGCGAACTGAACGGTGGTAGAACACCCCCAAACACGTGTTCTCCCCTGGTCTGTAATTCCGTTCAAATGGGTAAACCACCAGCTGTAAATTTGAAATTTATAGCGGAAAATTATGAATTAACGTTTTCGGTGAGCGTAACCGGCTTGCAGATACTTTCCGTATTTCTACATACGATAAATGAAGAAAACAGAATGAAAATTTCCGCTGAAAAAAATCTAGAAAAACACAGACGGGAAATCAGCAGTTTTTCCACGCATGTTCGAATTCGTGGCCAAATCGGTCATATTTTTGCGTATTGAACCCGGCAAACTCACCGAATCATATTTTCCCCACAAAATTCTGTATGAACCTTCATCGATATTTGTAGAGAAGGTTTGGACCTTAATTACGAAGGCCAAATTCGTGAATCGGTAAAATCCACCCAATGATTCCGCAGCTATACCCATTCAAAATTCTATTTTCCCAATATTTCCAAAAATACAGATCACTTCGAATTGAAACCTAGTACTTCATCGGAAAATTACAGTTCGAAGGTTCATACAGAATTTAATGAGTATGATATGATGAGAATTTTTTTTTAAAATTGTTCTAATGACACAATCATCACGAAATTCGGCATAAAGTTTTCTTTCAGCATCTTCAAACTAACTGCGAAGTTTTATCAGGATTGAATCAGTATTTTTCGAGTTATACCGAAAAAAGCAACGATATCGAGAAAAAAACCTCGAAATTTGACATATTTTTTCCCGATAACTCCAAAACTTATAATCGTATCGAACTGAAATTTGGTACACTGCTGTGAAATATGAAGCTCAAAGTCCGAGTGGAATTTTTTTCTGGATGTGATAAACGGTTTTCGAAAAAAAAAATTTTTGGAAAAAAATTTAAAAAAATTTTTTTATAAAATTTATTGACAGTATGATCCTGACAAAATTTGGATCAAAGTTGCGCGTTGTTGTACTCCACCTAAATGCCGAGTTTGAATTCAATCGCTCTAGTAGTTTCTGAAATGAAAAATAAATAATTTTCAAAATTTCAAGTGGCTATAACTCCGAAGCTATCCGACCGATTTGGCCCATTCACTTAACCGCGGCATTCCAATGCGGCCGGACAGATTCGATTTTGAGACCGGATTCGTCATCAATGAGTCTAATCTAGTCGTTTGAGATCATTTTCGGCTTTTTTCATCATCGAAAATTACAGATATTTGGACAAAACGATAGCACGCTGTTTTCAAAACGGAAAATCGGCTGAGATCTTCACTTGCTATAAACCAAACCAAGTAACGAGAAACAGAATCCATGAAATACTGAATTCAAGATCTTGTCCAATTTCATAGAAATCTGATAGATGAATTCGAAAAAAAATTCAACAAAAATTTTCAACTTCTGTCTTTATTTTCCAAAAATTAGACCATCAAAAAATTTTCACAGAGTTGTGCGTTTGTGTTCTTCGACTGACTTCGAAGTTCCAAACCAATAGCTTAGGTACATCTTGATATCGGGAAAATATCCTGAAAATTTCAAATGGTTTTACTCATAAACCCCTGAGTAGGTTTTGCCCATCTATTGTACATGCGCAAGCTACCCTAAAATTTCAAGTGGTAAGCTTATCCTGTTCAAAAGTTATCCAGACAAAAGGCAGACGGCAGAATTCAATCTGACATATCGCATTCTTCATGAGTCCCACCTAGTCGTTCCAGAGTTTTCTATTGGTTCAACAAAAAATTTGGAATGATATTTCTCTGAAATTATTGAATGCAGTTTTCACAATACTCAGTCCCATGAATTAAATGTAATTTTTCGAAAATTCGTTTTCAATCAGCTTCAACAATTTCATTTTGAGATTGTACCCAGAAGGTTAGTGAATGTCGTGTTGTTCGAATCTTGTGATTTTGTTCAAATTAGATTTTTTTTTGAGAGATTATTTCCAACAAGTCAGTATGAACTGATTTCTGATATCTACTTCTTTATAGAATTATTTTCAGTTTATTTTTAGATTCCCAATTTCTGAAACATAACCATTAAAAATTCAATAGAAATTATTGGAAAGAGTTCTTGAAATATGAAAATATTGCAAAAAATAATTCTGAAGATTTTCAATTCATTGTCTGATGTCTCATGAAATAATAACAAACAGAACCATTCGTAATTTGTTGTTCATTAGGCAAAACATTTTTTCTAGAAACTGTTTTTGAGAAATATAATCTCGCAACTCACAAGGGTGATTTCTATAATGAATAAATTTCATTTATTGAAATAAAATATGAAAACTGTCCTACCTCGATGAGAAAATTTCCTGAATCGTATTTCGAACAGAAAATAAATTCGTGAAAAAAATTATAACACAAAGATATTGTCTAAATGAACTCATCTGCAAACTTTCATAGATACCATTCTTCTTCCTTCTGAGTATAATCACTCGTTCTCATACTTCATCGTAAACCTGTATATAATTTTATTATTTCGTATGGTTACATACGTTATAATCATGTCTATTCAAATTGTTCATAATTTCGTTATAAACAATGTTCTACTTGTAATATTGTGTTGCATAACAAGGATAACCGAAAAAGAGACCACAATATAAGTTCGAATGAATAATTAATGGAACAATTTTAAGTTTTATGGTTTATTCATTGATGAATCGGGGTATGGTTATTAACTTCGAATAATACAGACACGTGGTTGGATCTGGTGCGTGTGCAGGACACCTTGCACAGGTGATTGCATAAAATATTTAATTGGCTGGCCACCACCCTGAAAGCTATGACGTCGTATAGCCTATTTCCGGGTAAGAATTTCAACTTCTGATATGTCGTCAGTAATTTCCTTTTAATGTTAATCTAATACACAGAGTAATAGCCAGTTGAAATTTTGAGGTTATTTCCCTCATATTTCAGAAACTATCTCAGCGATTGGATTGAAATTTGGCAGTTAGTTGGAGCATAACGCCTCGCAACCTTGCGCAAAATTTCGTTAAAATCGTATGATCACTCAATTGAAAAAAAAAATAAAAAAATTTTCAAAAAAAATTTTTTTTTTGTGAAACTATTGTTCATATTCGGGAACAATTTCAGTTCTGACTTGAACTTTATATTTCACAGCAGTGTACCAAATTTCGATTCGATACGGATATTAGTTTTGTAGATATTGGGAAAAAATATGTAGAATTTCGTGGTTTTCTTCTCGATATCGTTGTTTTTTTCGGTTTAACTCGAGAAATAGGTGTCGAATCGTAATGAAACTTCGCAAGTAGTTCAAAGATGTTGAAGGACAACATTGTGCAAAATTTTGTGATGATCGTGTCATTAGAACAATCTGAAAAAAAAATTTTTTTTTTCAAATATTTAATACTCTGTGATCGTCTCATCATATTATCCTCATTAAATACTGTATGAACCTTCAAACTGTCATTTTTCGATAAAGTACTGGTCTTCAATTCGATCCAATCTGTATTTTTGGAAATATTGGGAAAATAAAATTTTGAATAGGTATATCTGCGGAATCATTGGATGGATTTTACCCATTCACAAGTTCGGCCTTCGTAATTAAAGTCCAAACCTTCTCTACAAATATCGAGTTTTTGAGTTGTTTCTTTCGGGTTGGCCGTTTTTCTTGTTGCAGATATTTTGTCAATTCGAATTCAAAGGGAGAAGGGATCTCGTTAAAACGAATAGTATGCCCTCCATTATGATTATGTCAGCTTATTCTTTAAACGAATCCAATTGAATACCACTTATGCGAGTATTTTCGCTGTAGTTTTTATGTGCTCTTGTATCATTCTTTAAAATGGAACGTTTACTTCCTTCAAACATTCTTTATTGTTACATATTAAGAAATATATAGTATTCTTTCTGAAAAGAATATTTATAAATTTTCCAACCAAATCTGTATTTCAATTAGAACAAATCTGCTATTAGGAACCAAATATTCCTTGCAATATTCTATTATGATGTTAACATACTTTCAATTTTTTTTCTGGCAATCCCTTCTGGATACTGTGAAGATTATTACCTGGTCTAGTGAACAAGGTATCGATATATATTTTATTTTATTGTATCTGAATTAGGTTCACCCCTTACCGAAAAGAGTATTATATTAATTCGATCTGTTGTGAACTAGATCGGAAAATAAGGGGTGATCCAACATATGTTGTGTTCCCATACAGATTTTCAACGGTTTTTCTGTGACAATTCTACTATCGTACAAGCATTGAATAGGCTTCAGTACGCCAACATTTGTAAATCATGTACTTAATATTGAAGCTTGTATAATAAACTGAATTTGCAATGGAAAAAAAACTGATTCCATCATGTACTCAATTGCAAAATATGTTTTCTACTCATCACAAAGTTAAATAAGAAAGTGGTAAATGAAAAATCCAATATAGAAGAAATTTTATATTTTATAAATGAAAATGTATAAAGAAATAAATATTTACAGAATAGAAAATATATAAATTAAGAACCATTGAGAATATTTTTTTACAAACGACTGCATATCATTATTCCTCACAATGTTAGAGATTTTCATGAGAACATCGAATTTAGGAAATTCTTTAGTCTTAAAAATATCTATTAAATATATAACTGAAAAAATAGCAAATGGAAAATATATCTACAGATAAAGGATGCAATTCATCACTAAATTCCATTCCTTTAACAAGTTCTACTCAAAAGAGATTTAAGGAATAGAATGTAGAAAATCACTTGACATTTATGGATGAACTCATGAAACACTGTAACATTATACCATAAATAATGCGATGAAAATTTTAGAATGCTGATAGTTTCTAGTTGATAAGAGTATCCAAAAATTTTCATGAAAAGCTGAATTGAAAAATGCAGTACGATGTTTGTTGGAAACGAATACATAACTGAAAAAAATGGACGAAGCGTAGAAAAATTTTATGGAAATCATAAATGACTGAAATTACGAACTGGGAATTCTCAGGAACAATCGAGATTCAAAAACGAAATTCCTTTATTATTTCGAAAGAAATTATTTCAAACATGAAGGCACTATATTTCAACAGCCAAATACTGAAAGAAAAACTTCTAAATTAGGTGAGCTCTATCAAAAGATTCATTTTCTACTGTTTATAAAATCAGGAGTTTTCAAATTTGGAGAAAATGTTAGAAGTTAAAATTTGGATGACAATCCAATTCCATTTTGAGATAAGCATGAACTCCTATAATTTTCGACCAAGCTCATGAAAAAATACCGATATTTTGCAGTTTATCCCATTTTAGTTCTAGTATACACAAGTATTTGTTTAATAATTTTTCATTCTTCATTTTCGAGATCATATTAAGTAAAAGTCTTCAAAGTAATGGGACTTATTTTTCACTTATCCTAATAGTATTTCTTGCTCACTTCCAACATTTTATATATTAATTCAAATTTAACTATTCAACAATAAATATACATTTTTCCCTAATAATACATCACAACGAAATTCTTGTTCTCGTTTTTTCACTGGCACAAAAGATGTTGTCTTGCTGACCTGCAACAAAAGATAAAAACAAATGAATTCTCGTCACCTCATCAATAAAATACAAACTATTTCTGGGTTCAGAAATATTCGATAAAATTTTATTGAACTAAAAATATATAGGTGAAACCACAACGAAGAAAAATAAGAATTTTAAGTTGAAGAAATCGTCTGATAAATTACTTTATTTCAGCTGATAGAACATTCGAATTCAATTATAGGTCATTATGGGCTACATTTCAATCTATTTGTTCAGATTGAATTATTATTCTTCTTTGTTGTCGTTGAATCTGTTGTTTCTTTTCTGCTCTTTCAACTTGAATTATTTCGATTTTTACTTTCAAAAAGAATTTTACTTGAAAAAGGTTTGCGTCATATATAAACATCCAACAATACTATTTCACCAATAATTGCATGAGGAATTAAGAACTGGGGGCCGATTCTTGAATCTCGATCAAGAATTGAAGAGTATGGCAATTGTCATATGTTTATGTCGATTTTCTAAGTTTTCTCGAACATCTTCAAAATTTGTGAGAGTTCTATTTGCCATTTCGACTATGTTTTCAACCCAATATTCAAGAAATAAACTGAATGCAAGAAATCGACAAATTTCAAATCTGAATATGAATATAACCAGTGCTTCAATTCGTAAGAAAGCAGTGGCGTAAAAAATGTTCCTTCGAAAATTTTATCTTTTTATTGAACAACTTGCTGTATCGATGGCATATAAAGTCAATAAAATATTTTCTATAGAGCGAACTCAATCATTTTTAAAGTAGAGCGGATATTTCAGAAGCATTTAAGTTAAAAAAGGAACCAATTACAAAAAATGGTACCTGAAACCATTAAGCGTGGTAGTCTTCGGCAACGCTGTATAAATTCACTTAACCTGACACTTCTCAGATACTGATGAAGAGCCTTTAATTACTCGAAGATAAAATAATACTTATTTCGTTCACCCCAGTAGTTCTCGATACGTCTGAAACATATTTCTTCCATATCTACCACCGACAGTGAGAACTTACAATTAACAATTTAAATTCCACTAATCAATTCTTCACACGTAAAATTATAAAATATGTATCTGCATTTGTAACCTGTCTTGGACTGCATATCTTTATAACCTTCCATTTGTTGATAGGTCTCAAGATCCAAGCTAGGTTCAGTCATCGTGGATAAGATACAGTTATCACTATCAAACGCTACTAGGTACTAAAGTGGAGATTGTTCCCTACTTTTGCTAAGGACCGGAGATAGTAAAGATGAGAGGCGGAATGGTTTGAATGTTTTGGGATATCGTTTGACTGTGTTAATCGTAAAAATTTAATAGTAGGTGCCGAATGAGTGGTTTCATTTGGATCGAGTCTGATAAGGATGTCTGCAGTTGGAGTCAAGATGTCACCTATCTGTTGGTCAAAATTCAAGTTGCTCTGATATCACGAGGAAAGAAGACTGAATAGGTCACGAGCAGTTTTGACAGTTGGGAGAGACTGGAGTACCAACAATAACCTAAAATGCATTGTTTACTACGGGAAAAAGCGATTTCTCTCGTGATTTCGTATTCATTTGGAAATTTCGGATTGATATATTCACTTTTTTTTGAAAAGGATACTATAAATTTGGTGTACTCAAAATGAAATTGGTCCATGATTTCATAAATAGGCAAATAAATAGACCTTTGGTTACTTCAGTCAACAGTCTTTTTGTGTGTATATTATATTGGCACATTGTTACTTTCATATGGAGGTAAAATATTGCGAAAATATTTTTTGATATCATCGTGCTAATAAATTTTTCATTCCTAGACAGTGCCGAGTATTCCTGGGTGTAGTAGATAGGAACAGTGTATTGACACAGTGGATGGTCTTTATTTCTAAAATACGACTCAAGGGTGATCAAATAAGGCTAAAATGCCGATCAGTCATGATTTAGATCTTTTCTTTGGGAAAACAAACAGGAATGTTCATCAAAAACTGAAGATTTTACGAAAATTCCTTACCTGGTATCAATCGGCATACCCAAACAAAACATTACAGTAGTAATACTTCACCTTAAGTGAGAATCAGCTAAAAATTTGACTGCATTGAATACTGGAATGGAAAAATATTTTATAAATCCTGCCTTGTACAAGTAATAAAGAAACGCTTATTAAGAACTTATGAGTTTTCAAATATTCCATACCCGAATCGTTCGGAATGCCCTACCAAAATAACGTACATGATATTACTCTACTAAACATGAAAATCAGCTCAAGATTCGATGTCATTGCATACCTGAATGGTCAATGGTATGAATCAATCCTATCTAATTCAAGTTTTATTGATTGTGGAGACTAATCTCCATCCTATGTTCTTTGCCGAGGTAACTGACAAGTTGCAAAGTAACATTTATTCTGTGAATTTTCGTTTAGTTCTTTATTAAATTAATTCAGATAATATTATTGATTAATCGAGCTTGAATACCTGTTTACTTCAAAAAACTTAGGTTTTAAATTGTATTTCCTGCCTCATAAACCATGCAACAATAGCATCGACCAGAATTGTGTTTAATCAAAAAAGATATCAAGTACTTTGGATAGAGTTCCTAATGTCCAAATTCATACAAAATCATGAGCCAAATCGCTTTTTCCCATAGCAAACAATGCATTTTAGGTTATTGTTGGTCCTCCAGTCTCTCCCAACTGTCAAAATTGCTCGTGACCTATAATATATGATGTTTCTATTTTTGCGTGCTTGGGATATGTAGAAGCTTTCAATAGTTTCTTCCAAATGTCTGTAATTTTCGATTTTTTCTCGACAATGGTCTCAAACGACTAGGTTGAAATCACTGATGAAGAATCCAATGTCGAAATGGAGTGTGTCCGATCGGACATGATAACAATCTAAGAGACCGAGCAAGCGAATGGTTTTGGGGTTAGAGACATCTGGATTTTTGACGATATTTCCCTAATATCTCAAGCTTTACTGTAGCGATCATATTGAAACTTGGTTGTTAGTTGAAGTAAACCGACACGCAAACGACCGCACAATTTCGTTGGAATGCATTATATGTAAGTTGAGAAAAAAAAATTTGGGAATTCTTTGAATTATTTCTTGAAAAAAATTTTTTTCAGGAATTATTCATCGGATTTCAAAGAAATTCGTCGTATTTTTTCACCCTATATTCCACAACAGTGAACTAAATTTTAGTTCCGGTTTTAATTTTCGGTAATATTCGAAAAAAATATTTTAAGTCGAATTTGTCGGATTTTTACCCGGTATCGTTGTTATTTCTAGAATAACTCCAAAAATACTAATCCAATGATGTTGAAACTTGTTAACTGGTGTAAGAATGCCAATGTACAACTTCAGGGATGATCGTGTAATTAGAACAATTCGAAAATTAATCTCAAAATTTTATTTCGAATATGCTATATTCTGCATAAAATCCTCCAAAATTCTGCATGAATCTTCAAATTGTCATTTCTGAGTCAATTACTGGATTTTAATTCGATCCAATCTAAGCCTGACGGCCGTTCGTCAACACAAGAGCTTCCGAAAAAAACAACCTTTAATTAAATATTAATAATAATTATAATTTAATTTGTAGCGTAGGTTTGGGGCTTAACTACTAACGAGGGTCGACTTCGTGAACGGGCAAAAGCCACCTTATAATTCTGTGGATATAAATATTTAAAATTTTCTCAATCCTTCCAAAAATACAGATTGGACTGAATTGAAATCTAGTACTCGATCGAAAAATAATAGGCTCATGTAGAATTTCATGGGGACCATATGGAAAGGAGGTGGTTGAATCTTTCCATCGGAATCCATTATATAATTTTGTGAGGATTACATTATTAGAAGGTCACTAAATTTCTCCATCAGCTAGTGAAGTTACGTTTGGCGGAGTCAATATGTGGAAAGATGATCGCTTTGGCGATGAAATTGAACTTGCGCGCAAAAAAAAAGCTGCTGACTTTAAATCAGTGCCTTCCTCTAATTTTTTGATCTCAATTCAAGACCAGAAATCAATTCGAAAAAAACTTCTATAAAAGCACATATTTTTCTAAAAAACATCATGCACACCTCGTTTGGATTCGAAATGTAATTCTGAAGAAGCCATAGTATGGTGTAATGCATGTTATAGAATGTATATGGACGAGAATTTGTTAAATTTGTTTGAATATCTAACTATTTGAAACTGTAAGTATATTTTGTTAAGTTTTAATGTACGTACATGCTCACATACATTATCATCAGTAAGACTTTTGTGAAAACTATTATAGTTCAATATTTATTTAATCAAAAATGTACCGCTATATTCATAGTCATTTTGAAGGAATTCAGCATACAAATAACCAGAAAAATAGAAGCAAAAACCAGAAATGAAATAAAACCTTGTGTAATAAGGATTCAACGACCAGTGTGATTCCGTACAAAAAAAATTCACCTTTTCCTACAAAAGCCGAAAAACTAATAAATCTACTTCCTTTCTCAACGGCCCAATACTTCCTATTCCCGCGAAATACCAAAAAAAATCCATCCCCTTCCGGCGTGACAAAAACCAAACCCGTGGATTTGTCGAAAAAGCGGAACCAGCCAAGCGTAGTTAAAGCTCATATGCATTTTAACGGTTTTCCACTAAAATCCGACAGATTTCACGAGGGTGAATTCGAGAACCTGCCCTGAATAGGCGATATATAGGCGAAGCATATTCGTAAGCACAAAGGTCCCATACGGGAATCCATTCCCACGAGTGACGGGTCGAAAACTTGTTTTTCGCTTTACAGGTAAATTCGGTACGTCCTTTATTTATGTAGATATGCTCTCACTTGATCTATTTTTCTTATGAATGTGGCGGATTTCTCAACGGACTTTGTTTGAGATCCTTTTGTTCGTTCTATTCACGATTCCAAACGATTTTTCAGTCTTATGATGGATTGAGAAATGAACAAGTCGCCTGGGAAGTAGGGGTCAATTTGGATTTCATATTATGTTGGGTTTGTGAGAAAAGGTAGAAAATTCTGGTACTTCTAGAATAAGCAGCTCGTGTTGTATCAAACAAGTATGATAGTGAAGAAAATTGTTTTTTTTTTCCTAGTAATACAAAAAAGTATGAAAGGGGTTCCTTAATTAGGGCACAAACCAAAATATATACCACGAATAAAATTCTCATGGTTATTATTCCTGAAATACGGCCACCCATAAACACAATAACTCCTGAAAGAAACAACTTAGAAACTCGATATTTGTAGAGAAGGTTTAATTAAGCTTAATTAGGAAGGCCGAATTCGGGAATGGCTAAAATCCACTCAATGATTCCGCAGATATAGCCATTCCAAATGTTATTTTCCCAATATTTCCAAAAATAGAGATTGGAAATACAATCGAAAAATGATAGTTCGATGGTTTTATGCAGAATTTAATGAGGATAATATGATCAAAAAAACATTGAATATTGAATATTTGAAAAAAACCAATTTAAATTTTTTTTTCAAAATGTTCTGATGACACGCTCATCACGAAATTTTGCACGAAGTTGTCAATCAGCATTTTCAACTAGCTGCCAAGTGAGATCATTATTGAGATAGTAACTTTTGACTTATTCCATAAGAACAACGATATCCAGGAATAAACCACAAAATTTGACATATTTTTTCAAAATATCTACGGAAGTCATTCTCGGATCGAACTGAATTTGGTACACTTCTGTGAAATATGAAGCTCAAGACTAGAGTAGAATTTGTTCTCGAATATGAGCAGTTTCCGAAAAAAAAAATTTCTTCGAAAAAAATTTTTTTTTATTTTTACTGACAGTAAGATCTCGACTTAATTCTGCAAAAAGTTGTGCGTTGTTATAATCCAACTAAGTGCCAAGTTTCAATTTGATCGTTTTCAGTAGTTTTTGAGTTATCACGGAAATAACTACAAAATTTTAAAATGCTCTACCTCCGAAACTTTTTGGCCGATTCTGCCTGTTAACGAACTTAACCGTCGTATTTCAAAATATAATCTACCCTGCCAGATTCAGGTCGTTATGATTTTCCGTACGCTCGTAATATTGCATACGGACGGCCAACCGGCCTACCGGACAGAATCGATTTTGACACCGGATTCGTTATCAGTGAGTCCAACCTAGTCGTTTGAGACCATTTCCTGCTCAAAATTCGAGAATAATAGACATTTGGAAGAAACGATAATACGCTCTGTTCCCCTAGAACATGCGCTCAAAAACGAGAAAAACCTCCTTATTTTGATCTGACAATGACTGAAATTGGCAACATTCGTCATCAATTGGCATGAGTGATTCATCCAGAGGGATTCATTCTCCACAAAAAAAAAACTTTAGATGGAACAGATCTGGAGATCTAGCAGGCCATTAGAGTGAATCCCTCCGACCAATCCACTGATTGGGAAAGGAAATATATGAAATTCATACCAAAGAATGTGGCTCACTGGAAAAAAGTCTCCAGTTGGCTCAATTCGGGTAACATTTCCTTTTTGAGTTGGAAATCCTGTTTTGCTACAGGTAAATTAAATGATAGATAATTTTCGAAGTTGAATATTAAGTAAACGAATGATCAAATCTCAAGAAGTTCAACGGTGATAATATGCAGAAGAGACCTTTTCAGATTGCAGCAATTTATCACACGGCCCATGTTACCCACTCAAATTTGAGGTGTTGGAGTTGCCACATGATATTATGATGGATTCCCTGTGAAAAATATCCCCCTTAAAAAAAATTGTCCGGTCCGAACGATCTTCCAAAATCTTGGTTTTTTTACTGGAAAAGACATCTATCCTTTTTCAATGTGACACCCTGTACAAGAACTGCATTCTTTTCTACCACCCTATACTGGAGTGAGATTTAAATAAACGAAAACGTATTTGAGATGTTGAATTCCGAAGGTCTGTAATTTTGTATGATAATCAGAAGGACTATTGAATAACATTCATCCCATCTCAATAATGGACCGAAATTCCATGGTTCCTAAGATTTCATCATCCTTTTGTCACTGGAAACAGATAGAAAAATACCCTTTAAATTGTCCTGGTCACGGTTCCATATTAGAATTAGTAAATCCAAAACTGCAGCTAACTTTAGAAAGTATCATTTCATCTCAAACGCAAGCCATCACTGTCAGTTCTCAACAAATCCTGACATCTTCATCGCAACTTATTCCACACGTAGAAAATGGTTAAAAGAGAATAAAAGGACTGGACGATAAATTCAGATTATAAAAGAATCAAAGTGAGCGTCACTAATCCGTTTTTAATAAAGATATTCTCGAGAGTATTCGAACAATCTCTTGAACCATGAATAAAATGACTGCCATCAAAATCGAGTTTTTCATATGTATATGAGGTAGTCGGGCATCTCATAATTTAGCCATTATGAACATTATGAAAAGATCACAAGGACCGAATAGAGAGCTTTTTGTGTTAGCGCCTAAAGCCGCTAGAAAAAATCCAAATTTTTTTATAGACAAATTCGACTTAAGTCTGATGTATGACTCAAAATATTGTGACAGGTTTTGAGTGGGCGAATACAGCGTAATCCTTCAGCAGTTCTTGAAGGAACTTGGTGTGATTATTTTCGTCGTTTAATGGTCCCTAATACTTCAACATTATGAGAACATCCAGGAGATATATTATAATTACGTAATAATTTATATAACTGTTAATTTTGGATTCAAATCAGAATGTGAGGTATTCGAATATTTGATATTGATATTATATTTTTGTTTTCTTCGTGCCTTCAAATTCCCAACATGAACAATTAATTACCCTTGAATAACCATTCTATACGGTTTTCTGTAGTGGCCTGAAGGACTAGGTAATGCACAGCACATTCTAGAAATATTTTTTATATACAGGATGTTTTAGTCGAAAGGATATCCAAGTCATGTTTTTCTATAATTCTACCATTGAAAACTGACAATATGTCTTTTTGATCCACCTATTCTAATTCTAATATTCTAAAAACCTAACGGCTGGACCGTAAACACTATAACTTCAGAAAGAAACAACTAAGAAACTCGATATTTGTAGATAAGGTTTGGACCTTAATAACGAAGGCCGCATTAGTGAATGGGTGAAATCCACCAAATGATTCCGCAGATATACCCATTCAAAATTTATTTCCCCAATATTTCCAAAAATACAGATTAGATCGAGTTGAACTTCAGTACTTCATCGAAGAATGACAGTTTGAAGGTTTTTACAGGATTTATTGAGGATAATACGATGAGAGGATCACAGAATATTTAGAACAATAAAAAATTTTTTTTTTTTCGAATTGTTCTAATGACACGATCATCACGAAATTTTGGACAATGTTATCCTTCAGCATCTTTGAACTAGCTGCAAAGTTTCATCACGATTGAATCAGTATGTCTTGAGTTATACCGAAAAAAACAAGGATATCGAGAAGAAAACCCCGAAATTCTACATATTTTTTTCCAATATCTCTAAAAGTAATAGCCGTATCAAATTGACATTTGATACACTGCTGTGAAATATGGATTTCAAGGTATGACTGGAATTGTTTCCGAATATGAACAATGGTTTCGGAAAAAAATATTTTTGTCGGAAAAAATTTTGAAAAAAATTTTTTTTTTAATTCAGTGACCATAAGATTTCAACGAAATTATGCTCAAAGTTGCGCATCGTTATGCTCCAACTAACTGCCAAGTTTTAATCCAATCGCTTCAGTAGTTTCTGAAATATAAGGAAATTAACTTCAAAATTTTAAATGGCTATAACTCAGAAACTATTTTTCTGATTTGGCCCATTAACGAACTTAGCCTTCGTATTTTGAAATGTAACCCTTCCTGAAATTTCCAAGTTGATAGAACCCTCCGTACTCCCGTTATCGTGGTGACGGTCGGTTGGCCGGACGGCCGGCCGGTCAGAATCTATTTTGACACCGGATTCGTCATCAGTGAGTCCAACCTAGCCGTTTTCTGCTCGATCATCCAAAATTACAGACATTTGGACAAAACGATAGCACGCTGTTCCCCTAGAACATGCGCGCAAAAAATCTAAGGAAACAGTGACGTGAGGTCAGGAACTTTTACGCGCTTGTTCAAATTCTAACCACTAGATCAACACGAAATTTTGCACCTAATTGCGTTTTAGTAATCTCCACCTGATTACGGAGGTTCAATCTGATTGCATTTGTACTTCTTGAGATATTGCGGAAATAACGTTAAACAAATAACAACGAAATTTGGCACATTTTTTCCTTATATCTCTGTAAGTAAATATCGGATCGAATTGAGATTTGGAACATCGTTGAACACTGAGTCTGAGGTTTGTGCCGAATTTAATTCAAATCTAAAGAAAAAAATCTAAAGAATTTCTCATCAAAAATTTTTTAATTTTCGAATAAAAGTTTTGTTCAAATTTTCTAACGACTGGATTGACACGAAATTGCTCTAAGTTGCGCGTTGGCATTCCAAAACTGTGCAAGAAGTTTTAGTTCGATCGAGTCAATACTTCATGAGATATCGAGGAATTAACCTCAAACTTTCAAATGGGCCCAACTCCGAAAATATCCAACCGATTCCATCCGTTAACGAACTTAACCGAGATATTTGGACTACAATCTTAATCTGACAATTTCAAGGTGCTAAGTCTTTTCTTTCGAAAGTTACAGCACATACGGACGGACAGAATTTAATTTCACCACGGATTCTTTTTCAGAGAGTTCAATCATTTGAGACCATTTTCGGTTCAAAATTCGAAAATTGCAGACATCGTGACAAAAAGATAACGCGATGTTCCCAAAAACAAGCGAGTAATAAGAGAATTAAGACCCATTATTTCTCATACTCACATAGTAACTGAAAACGTTTTCAATAATTCGGAAAATACTGAAACTCACGAAATACCCTGGAAGCAGTTTCTAAAAGTCTAGGCAGATAGTATTTTTTTTGCGCGCAGGTTCTAGGGAAACAGCGTGCTATAGTTTTGTCCAAATGTCTGTAATTTTGGATGATTGAGCCGAAAATGGTCTCAATCGATTAGGTTGGACTCACTGATGAAGAATCCGGTGTCAAAATCAATTCAGTCCGGCCGTAGACACGGTAACTGTCGACAAAAGCAAGCTAGCAACTTGAAACTTTCAGGATATGTTGCGCATCAGAATGCCGCGGTTGAGTTCGTTAATGGGCCAAATCGGTCGAATAGTTTCGGAGTTATAGGCACTTGAAGTTTTGAAGTTATTAAGTTTTTATTTCAGAAACTACTTGAGCGATTGGATTCGAACTTGGCAATTAGATGGAGTATAACGACGCGCAACTTTGAGCTGAATTTCGTCAGGATGGTATTGTCAGTAAATCTAAAAAAAAAATTATTATTATTTTCTCCCAAAATATTTTTTTTTCCGGAAACCATTTATCATCATATCCAAAAAAAAACACACTTTGAGCTTCATATTTCACAGCAGTTTACCAAATTTCAGTTCGATACGATCATAAGTTTTCGAGATATCGGAAAAAAATATGTCAAATTTCGAGGTTTTCTTCTCGATATCGTTGTTTTTTTCGGTATAACTCGAGAAATACTGATTCAGTCCTGATAAAACTTGGCAGCTAGTTTGAAGATGCTGAAAGACTACTTTATGAAAAATTTCGTGATAATCGTGTCATCAGAACAATTTGAAAAAAAATTCTGTGATTTTCTTATCATATCATCCTCATTAAATTCTGTGTAAACCTTTGAACTGTAATTTTTCGATGAAGTACTGAATTTCAATTCGATCTGATCGGTATTTTTGGAAATATTGGGCAAATAAGATTTTGAATGGGTATATCTCCGGAATCATTGGGTGGATTTTACCCATTCACGAATTCAGCCTTCGTAATTAAGGTCCAAACCTTCTCTACAAATATCGAATTTCTAAGTTGTTTCTTTCGGAAGTTATTGTGTTTACGCATTCGGCCGTTAGGCTGGCCGTAAACACAATAACTGCCGGAAGAAACGACTTAGAAACTCGATATTTGTAGAGTAGGTTTGGGGCTCAATTACGAAGGTCGAATTCGTGAATGGGTAAAATCCGCCCAATGATTCCGTGGATATACCCATTCAAAATCTTATTTTTCCAATATTTCCAAAAATACAGATTTGATCGAATTGAAATCCAGTAATTTATCAGTAAAAATTTCAAAAAGCACTGCCGTGAAGGCAGCGGCTTTTGCGTGCATGTTCAAATTCGTTGCTGAAGCGGTCATCTACTTTGAACATGCGCGCAAAAGTTGCTGCCTTACGGCAGTGCTTTTTGAAATTTTTTGAATCTACCTTCACCAAACATGATATTCATCCTTCAGGGTACTAGTACTAAAAAGGTGATGAATCTGTTTCTACCTCTATTTGCAACAACAATGCCTCGTCAGAATGAAAATTATGCACTGATTTGTTTGAATCATTCTCTCCATAAATCAATTGCTACGCGCAAAAAAAAAGCCCAGGACTTGAGGACGTGTTTCTTGTAACATTTCGAAGATATATTACCGTACACATGTACCTATAAGGCCTCAAACCGAAGGATCCTCAACTGCTTACGCATAGCATTATGTGTAAAATATGATAATTTCTCAGAGGGCCCAGAGTGAGTATGGAAGTATGGCTGGCCGAAGTCGGTAGTAGGTTCACACCAGTTATTTATGATGGTTTCGAGTTATAGAGCACAGTTGAGCTACCTACCGGTTGGATGATAATGCTAGTTTAATGAGGATCTAGCTATTGTTTATTTCATAGGAAGAGATAAGGGTTGGATCAGACGGTTTATGTTGAGGTGACGAATTTAAATTCATAGGTGAGAAGGCTTGTAAGGGACAATATGGTTCGAACTCGAATTTTTTGCGACGTTCGCTTATACAATGGAGAAATTGTCAAATAATGCAACGACTGCAAGTTATGATCACGATTGCTCGAGGTGAAAACGAGCTCTCATGCAATAAATTTTCCATTGTTTCTTCTTGATTGCATCAATTTATTTCAGAGGCATTTTATGTGGGGAATCCTTTATTGATTACAAAATTTGGTTAGCCCGCAAAACTTTTCCACAGCAATTCTTCTAGTTCGAAAAATTACACAGTCGCGTTCTGAAATATATTCAAGGATATTTTTGTAGAAGTTCGAATTATTTTTCAGGTTATTTCTGGGATTTCGCTCCCAGTATCTGGAAAAAAAAACTATCAAATATAAAATAAACTGATTATTATTTTACGCCCTTGTGGAATAAGGGGTTCGATCTATTTTTCAGGGCAGTTCCTTGTTATAATGATTCCTTCATCAGACACTTGCAAAAGTTTGCAGAATTATTTTGTCAAATTGACATGTTCGAAAATCTCAGCAACGCAGATTCACCAGATATGAAAATTTTTCGATCGTACCTCTTGTTTCAATGATTGGCGAAATAATCGTCTTGATTCCTAAATTACAGGACGACTCTTCAATTTTTTTTAAAATTATATAATTATCTCATCTTTATATTATCCAATCTATTATGTGGTTTTCAATGGTCTAACATAAATTCGTCGCTATTTGTGATCTTAGTATGTTACTATTCTTCAGGTTATTTTGTGTTTTCGTTCTCTTACATCTAATCGCCATGAGGTTCCTCCTATATAGACAGAGTGGAAGGAGTCTGATGTGACTTGCGTTTTCAAATCTGGAAATAGATCTGAAATGACAAACTACATTCCTATCTCTGTAATCAATAACTTTGGTGAAATCTCTGAAAAATGCCTGAAGATAGATTAATTGCATATCTTGAATAGAATAAATTATTGAATGGTAGACAATTTGGTTTCCGTAAGAATACATCAAGCACTGACGCGATTCAAGAACTTATTGAAAATGTCGTTCACCCCATGGACGCGAATAAAAGAGTAATGGCGGTGTTTTTAGATCTGGCTAAGGCTTTTGACACTGTGAATCACACTTTACTTATTGATAGACTGGAAAATCTTGGGGTCAGGGTAGTTAGCTCGAATTTGATTCGAAGTTATTTGGAAAATCGGATTCAGTGTGTATTTTGAGTTCGTCATTGAGGGTGGACATTGGGACCCCGCAGGGAACTGTGCTTGGACTGATCCTCTTTTTGGTTTTCATTGACTGGTTGCTTCGTGCTGCCAGACTCAATATGATAGCCTATGCTGATGATACCGTCATAATTTTTGAGGGTGACACATGGGAGGAGGTCTATCGGTATGCTGTAAAGGGTTTGGGAACAGTTTTCAGGTTGTTGTCAGTATCCTTGTTGAGTTTGAATAAGACTAAGACTAGATTTGTTTCATTTTCCCTTAGAGTGTCTGAACAGCCGGAGTTTGATTCGATACTTCTTTATGAAGATGATTGTGACCAGTCAGGGTGTCAGTGTAACGGTATTAATAAAACTGAGTCGATAAAGTATTTGGGAGTAATCATCGACCAACATCTGAGGTGGAGTGAGCAAACAGCTCATCTTGTCAAATGCATCAAAAAACTTTATTATGTATTTTATAATATACGTAATATTCTCTCGCAGAAAGAATGTTTCCGGGTGTACGAGTCTCTAGTTATGTCATTGCTGAGGTATGGTATTGTGATATGGGCTTGTGTCAGTGAAAATAATATGGGAGGATTGGACGTTGTTCATAAGGCGGTACTGAAAATAATAATAAAATTGAGTAAAAGGTTTGAAACTGAGAGACTATTTGTGGAATCTGAGCAGTTAAATATTAGACAACTTTTTATATATGAAGTAACACTAAATCAGATGAAAAAGAGGAAACAAGTTGTTCAGCATTCTGTTCAAACAAGGCAGGTTCGGAATAGAAATCTGGTTGTTCCACTGTTCCACAAAAAACATTTGCAGTGTAGCCTTTTGTACTATGGTCCCAAATTTCATAATCTTCTTCCTTATGAATTCAGGGCATCATTCAACATAAAATCTAGGGTATGTAGGAATCGTCTTCAATCATACATAAAGAAGAATTCGAGTAGATTTGAGGCTATTCTTTCTGTATAATAAGTGTTTCTTTTTTTTTCAATTTGGTTTTTTCTTTTTCTCGGTTCGTTGTCGATTCATGTTTCGATATAATTGTGAAAGATTGTTATTCCGTAGGAGAGTGTTCATCATCATTGTTGCGGAATGTGACAGTATACAAGTTTACTTAGACAGCATGTTCTGCAACTCAACGTGTTTATTTTTGAACAAATGTGTATTTTTTTATCATGAACAAATTGAATTGAAAATTGAATAAATTGAATATTATGTTACTATTCTTCAAGTTGTTTTTTTGTTGTCGTTTTCTTATATCTAATCGTCATGAGGTTCCTCCTGTAAAGGTCTTCATTCAGTGTCTATTATGAGCACAATTTTTTCATTTCTGTTTCTCGTTAATTGTTTCATCTTTAGTTCAAATCTCAAATCAATTTTCACATTCGATAAATTGGGTTGTTCATGATGGTTTGTTTGCTGTTGTTCTAGATGATTCGTTTGAATATTGAGAGAAGCTGTTTTATTTAGATTTGAAATGGTTTCATTTGTTATCTTCTTGGATATCTATTCTCTTCGAAAAATGATTTGATGTTATTCAATAACAATAAATAATGCTATTATGCCCTATCTTATTTAAAATTATTGAGTACACTTTAGAAGAAAAAGGCATAAAATTGTCTGATATATCAATTATTTTTCATCAAATAATATGAGATATTCCTGAGAAAAATTACCTTCAATAGGTGTGTCAAGGTTCACAGATTGCTTATGATCTATATAAAAGAACTAAGTGGCTCTTTTTGGGATGGAAAATCATCGTTTCAGAATACTCTGAACTGAGAAAGTTTCGATTGAAGATTTCGTGATTCTGAAAATATTACTTCCAGCTGAAGTGCACATCCTCATCTGTGATTTTTTCAATGAAATGTGACAAATACTTATTTTTAGATCATGAAAAAGCAGGATCCACATCCAATTTCAGAAAGGAAGCGCTCCCTCCTTTACCTATTTAACCAGATTATTCATCATTATCTGATAGTGCAAGAATTTGGGTCTGAAAATATCTCGAAGCACTTGTGAGCGATAAATAACAGGAGACACTGTCTGGGATCAGCATCTTCTAGTGGTGTGTCAAGGTGGAAAACACTTGCGGAGGTGGTCGCCACATTTATGGAGAACTTCCGCAATAATAGAGCAGCAACAAGTCACATGTGTTCACTGAGCGCCAGGACATCTGGAACACCTTACTACGTTCTTGTGGATCCACCATTTGGTGAAATAATGTCGTTAGCACGAGGTATACATTTCCGTTTTGTTTATTATCTAAAGGGGACATCGAAAGTCGGTTTCATTCATGAAGGACATCTAAAAGTTGGACGTTAATAAATATGGAGTTATTTTACAGTTAATGCGAATTTTTGGAAAACAATAAACGCTAAAAAAAGAAAATAAAAATTAAAAATATTTAAAAAACTCGAGAAATATTACACGATGTAACGAGTTCGATTTTCCAAACATTCTTGTTCTAGTTCTAGAAAATAATTTTACTCGAATAACACTAATTTCAGGCTTTTAAATCGAAATTGGTCTCAAACGAGTACGTCTGTATGAACAAATTTAGAGGTAACAGAAGTAGAATCTTTAAATGCTCTGAGTAGGTTTGGAGCCTACAAAGGTTAAATGCGGTAATACGCACAATCGGCCAAACTGTTTCAATGTTGTACCCATTCGAAATTTTGAGATTAGTCTTTATCAATATCCCCAGAAGTTCCCATGCTATTAGACCAAAACTTCGTGATTAGTCGAAGAGTGCAAACGCGAAACTTATTGCAAAATTTTGTGAGGATCTTATAATTAGAAAATTTCAAAATCATTTTAAACCCTACTTCAAAACATTTTCTTTTCGGACTCCATGATACAAATTTCGACGAAATTTGGTACAGGCCTTGGAGTTAAAATTCAAAAACAGTGTTTCAAATTTCAATATGATCAGACATTTATTTTCTGAGATATCGGGAAAAAACATGTCAAGTTCCGAGGCTATTTGAAATTTTCAGTATATTTCCTCAATATGTCAAGAAGTACTCACGCGAATAGGACTAAACTTCATAGTTTGTTGTGAAACACGTCTTCATGCGAAAAAGGAGAAAAAAAAGGTCTATATTTTTCAGATTTTCGATGGGAAATTCGTTATTCTGGAAGCTATTCTCTAGAATCCTATGAATAAGGAAGAAACCTTGAAAATAATATTGAAAAGCAGTCATTCAATTTTCAAATTCGTGGAATATTCATCTTCGGAGATGTTGGAAAAAACACCGTCTTATTTTGTGTTTATTGAAAAAATTGAATTTTGAAAGGGTATTGACGTCTGAATTTAAGATGGCAGCGCCACGGTGTCCAGTTTTAGAACTTTACATGCAGACATAGATTTTGTTTTGATAGTCGGTTTTATACTGTTTGTTAGTGTTTGGTTTGATAATTTTTGATTTCACGATTTATTCAAAGACTTTTCAGACTGCTTAACATTTATCAAGTCGTGGGTAGATTGTTTCGAAAGTTATTGTGTTCACGATTTTCGGGTAGGCTGGCCGTAAACACAATAACTTCCAAAAAAATCGACTTGGACACTCGATATTTGAAGAGTAGGTTTTGGGCTCAATCAAGAAGGTTTAAATCGAGAATGGCTAGAATCCACCCGACGATTCAGTAGATAAACCTATTCCAATGTTTCTTCATCCAATATTTCCAGAAATACACATCGAATCGAATATAAATCTGGCACGTAATTGAAAAATGAAATTTTTGAATGGTCAGTTCCCAATAGTTTTTTGATAGTACCTACGTAAATAAATCAATTTTTACGAGCTTGTTCTAGGGAACAGCGCGTTATCATTTCGTCACGATGTCTGTAATTTTCGAATTTCGAGCTGAAAATGGCTTCAAACGATTTGATTGAACTCCATGAAGAAGAATTCATGATCAAATTTAATTCTTTTCGTCCGTCCGTCCCCATGCGATCTAACGTTCGAAGGAAAGGACTTAGCGACTTGAAATTGTTTGATTAGGCTTGGAGAATAAATATCTCGGTTGAGTTCGTTAATGAGTGGAATCGGTTCGATAGTTTCAGAGTTAGGCCCATTTGAAATTTTGAGGTTAATTCCTCGATATCTCATGAAGTATTGACTCGATCGAATGAAACATCGTGTACACTTTTGGAAAACCAACGCGCAACTTAGAACAAAATTTCGTGTGGACCCAGTGGTTAAAAAAATAAAAAAAATTTTTTTCTGAAAATATTCATGAGATTTCGATAGGATTCGGCAAAAACCTCAGAGTCAGTATTTAACAACAATGATTCAAATTTCAATTCGATCCGATATTTACTTTCGGAGATAAGGAAAAAAAATGTGGCAAATTTCGTTGTCAACATTATTTCCGCAATATATCAAGAAGTACAAATGCAATCAGATTGAAACTTCGTAATTAGGTGGAGATAACAAACGTGCAAATATGTGTAAAATTTCGTGTTGATGTGCTTGTTACAATTTGAACGAGCGTAAAAGCTCCTGACCTCCCGTCAGTGCTCTTCTAGGTTTTTTTATGGATCCAGTCGTTTCTTTTTTTGCTGACATTTTGAACCTTTCACTTCAGTCCGAAGAATAATGAAAACGCTCTAGCGAAAGAATCTTTCATTGAAGAAAAAAAAAACGAAATAACAAACAATTAATCAAACAAGTATAGAATCCTCCATACCAATTCATTCATTCAAGTCCTGCATCTACAGAATTACAATCTTCTAACCCACATTACATAATAAATTCATTATGAACGATTTATGGAAACAAGGTAGTTCAACTGAAGCCTCGTCTCCACTAGTAGTTAAGTTACGAGCGGAGGAGCTAAGGTCCTCTTTGTTTTTTGTCGAACTGGAAGGCAATTTCAGGTAACCAATACGTGATTTACCGAAGAGGACTGAACGGATGTCTTCGTGATCTTCATTAGAGATGATTTATAGCCTGATTGTTCAACGAAAGCTTATTGAAAAGAAGAAACCGTGATTAAAACCAGTTAGGTTAACATTGCTTCAATGGAATAGTTCATTAATAAGACGACTGTTGGTACTCAATTGTTCAAGGTTTCTACAGAAAAGAATAGTTGAGTGTAGAACAAATTCTTCAAAAACACTGATGTGAAATTAGCAGGTATTTCGTGCATATTCTAATTCTAGGGCGAAAAAAATGATGTTTTTTTATTTCTCCGAAGAAACTTCACGAAATTTTGCACTGAATTGTCCATCAGCAACCAGTTACCAAGTTTTATTGTTATCGGATCAGTATTCTTTGAGTCATTCCAGAAATAAAAACGATACTAAGAAAAACCTAAGAAAGCACTACCGTGAAGGCAGCAGCTTTTGCGCGCATATTCAGTAGACATGACCCCTTTGGCAACGAATTTGAACATGCGCGCAGAAGCTGCTGACTTCACAGTGCTTTTTCAGGTCTTTGTTGACTTATTCGGAAAAAACTTCGATAACGAGAAAAAAACAAGAAATTTAGCATATTTCTGTACAATATCTCCGAAACGTTTTATCGTATCGAACTGAAATTTCATACACTACTGTGAAACATAAAGCTCAAAAAATGATCGAAATTTGTTTCAAATAAATCGAAGAATTTTCGAAAAAAAGGTTTTTTTGGAAAAAAATTTTGAAGAATTTTTTTTTGATTTACTGGCAGCACAATCTCGACTAATTTTCAATTGCTATTCATTGCGCCCTATTTAGTTGCCGAGCTCCAATCCAATCGCTCCAGTCGTTCCCGAAATAGCAGGGAAATAACCTAAAAATTTCAAATTTCTATAACTTCGAAACCGTTTGGCTGATTTTGCCCATTAATGAACTGAGCCTTCGTATTCTGAAATGAAACCAACCCTGAAATTTCAAAGTCGATAGAATTCTCCGTACGCCCGTAATCGTGCATCCGGCCGGCCGGAAAGAATCGATTTTGACCTAACCTAACCTAACCTAACCTAACCTGAATATTTACTGACAGTGACAGCGGGTTATCATTTCACCCAAATGTCCGTATTTTGCTTTTTTTTTCAGAAAATGGCATAAAACTATGTCAAAGGCGATTATATGCGACTGTCCGTGCTTTGCTACGATAATTTTCCAAAAAATGAGCTAGTGCCTTGAACATTTCACGGTAGGTTGCTTATCAAACTGCAACAGTTGTGCTTATCAATGGGCAAAATTGGAAAAATGTTTTTCGAGTTATACTCATTTGAAATTTTGAGATTTCTCGTTCAGACCTGAGTTTATTTGTGAACTTTCAATCAGATTTTCATCAATATTGGCACTGACCTTAAGGACAGTATTCATCAACGGTAGGGAAAAAATATGTGGAAATTTGCTATAATAATGAATTTGAATAACCACGATTAAGTTCTTGGGGTCACGTAAGTGCTATTCTGAAATTAATTCAGATATTAATAGAGAAAACCCAAAAAAAGTTCCCACAAAAGTTCGTATTGAATACCGATCACTATTTCAGCCCCACGAACAATGAAAGAAAAAAAATCCAAAGATATAATATTCAAATATGAGAATCTCCTTGAAGTTCGAACAACTTCAAATAATATTCAGTTTCCGTGTACTACAGAAACCGAATCCCACATAATTCCGGTCCTTTGGCACCCGGAAATAAATATTTGCACAGCGTAAATCTACAGGAAGAATACAAAAAGTTTCTTGTTGGTAAACTGTTTCTTTTCGAGTTCTCACAGAGCCATTACCAATGTTTGGTTAGGTTAAATCGACATTTTGTTCCCGTGTATATTTGATTTTACTGTTTTACCAGGGTGGGAGGGTTTCGACTATATTTAGTTGTTTATATTCAGGAGAAGAGATTGAAGATTCGAATATAAGTAGCGTCAAGTCAAATTAGTAAAAGTCTTATGACTGACGCTGAACGCAATAACTCTGAACAGAAACCTGGGAGAATCAATATTTGTAGATTAGATTTGGAGCTTAATTAAGAAGGCAGGAGTCCTGAATGGGTGAAAAATCCACCTCATGATTCTACATATACTCGCATTCAGAAATTCTCCCAATATTACCCAAAATGGGGATTGAATCAAATAGAAATCCAGTACTCTATTGATGAATGACAACGTGAAGGTTTATATGAAATATTCGAAAAAAAATTTTTGAAATTTTCATTTACAAATTGTTGTGATGACATGATCATCACGAAATTTTGCACAAAGTTAGACATCAGCAGCATCCAACTAGTAACTAATTTTCATTAGGACTGGATCAGAATTTTTTGAATTATTCCGGAAATAACAAAGATGTCTGGGCAAAATTTTGACTTATTTTTTCCTAATATCTCCGAAATTCAGAGACGGATCATAATGAAAGTTGGTTCACTGTTGTGAAGCATAGAGCTCCAAGTGCGTTCAATTTTGTGTATCCATCTCATGAGCAGTTTCTGAATTAAGATATCTTTCGATAGAAATTTCGACATTTTTTTTCCCAATAAACTAATTATACATCCCAACCAAATTTTTCGAGAAATTGCACGTTATCATGCTACAACTTACTTCTAAGTTGCAATTCTATCGCTTCAGTAATTTCTGCAATATCGAAATAACCGCAAAATTTCAAATGACTATAACTCGGGAAAAATTTGGCTGGTTTTGCCCATTAACGTATTCGACCTTCGCAATTTGAAATGCGACCTACTCTGAAAGTTTGAAACGATTCTCTGTACTTGTATAATCATGCCTACGGACAGTCGGCCGGTTGGACAGTATCTATCTTGACACCGGATTAGTCAAACCTTGTCGTTTGAGACTATTTTCGAGATAAAATTTCGAAAACAGAATTTCCAAACATTTTTGCAACAATACTACTGAATTTTTTGTTGCATTCTTCAGTTATTTTCTTAAGAATAATAAATTGATTGAGTACTAACAGAAAAGGTCAAATGTATCGCACTTTTGAGAAGGCAATCGAAGTAAGTTCGTAAAAAGGTGAAACTCAAACCCTCGTGCCATTTAAGATTTTAGGGGTTGCTGTCATAACGCCAACAGGGTTGATATAATTTGATTGGGACCAACCGAATAAAATGTCTCCAACGAACCAAATCGAAATTAATCTTTCCCAGCATGAATAATTTCCTGGCCCGCTTGGACGATAAGCGTATTGCAGATACTCAAAATAATTTTTTTTTTTTAAATTGATACGATAGGAACTCTGATGCACTTCCCGCTGCGAAGATTCACCCCAGATGCGACCAAATAGACGTAATAAGACTAGGGTGTGCTGATCTAGCCCCTCGGCCTCAGCATTCTCAAGAAAACCCTAGAAAGGCGCTTGTTCACATTGCGAAATGGCGACTTGGAAATTTCAGTGAAATTTTTATGAAATATAAGAATTTTCAAATAGATATTTCTTTTCAGTCACACTGCTCATCTTCCAACCAAGTTTTATTTCGGTCAGACAAATAATTAAAATTTCAAATGGCTGTAACACAAAAATCATTCGACAGATTTGACCCATTAACGAACTTAACCGAGATATTCAGGATTAAAACCTAACCTGAAAATTTCAAGACTCTAGGTCCATGGTCCATCCTTTCGAAAGTAAGAGCAAATACTGACGGACAGAATTGAATTTGACCACGGATTTTTCTCCAAGGAGTTCAACCCTATCGTGTAAGACCATTTTAGGCTCAAAATTCGATAATTACAGACATCGTGATGAAATGATAACGCCCTAGAACGAGAGCGTAAAAAATCATAATTTTGCGCCCCTTGTCAGCTTGCGCCCATGGCAAATGCGTCCTTTGCCACGCCCTAGATCCGGCTCTGAGTACCAACGTTCAATAATATTCTTTCTACGTCGCTATGATACCGTAAGAAACCATCATAATTGAATTCCTGATAACAAGAAATCAAAAATAGCAGTATATCTCAATACTCTCGAAAAAATAAAGTAAAAAATTAATGATTATTCATCGTTACCATATAAGCACCTACCCATAATTACTTTTTTCTCACCTTTTAGCATCAAGTCAGTACTTTCTTCATTTTATAGTCATATCCTTCTCGCCTTTCGACAAATCTATATAATACAGGCTGATAATCACTAGAATTCGGTATTTTCGGTACACGGTATGTCGTATTCATTTCAAAAGTGGCCGAAAATCATAGCTTGGAACTGTTATTTCCGAGATGGCTCTTAACACCTCGGCGAAAGCTGCTTTTCCAGAGGTGTTAATTTGAATATTCCTGTAATTCGGAGTTGTAAGGCGGTTGAAGCGGTCCATTATTTTAATTTCAGCTCCCATAAGACTCATTCGGCATGAATGAAAGAGAAAAGAGGCTACGATATACATAGACAGATGGATTCGGATTGATCGTTATACAGAGTGTTCTTTAATTGGATATTCGAACACAGAGAGGTGATCACTTGGATGATGTTAAGAATAAAGAATAAAAGTCTGATAAACATAGGACCAGTTTCAGTTGAAATTTGACAAGATATTGGTACTTGTTGCCAACCATATGACGTCAATAGACGACTTCGGTCCAAGTTGCCAACCCACAAATTTCGTCCAAATTCACTATCACTGGGGAAGGAGAATTTCAGAATAAATTCGACATGGCAAGGTCCGCGTTATTTATTAATATCCGTAAACGGTGCCTCGGCTTCTCAAATAAGAAAATTCCTCCCAAATATAGGTATCTCCGATTGGCTGAAATTCAAGTTGGGATTCCTGATTTCATGTCAATAGTGTCAAGCTCATATAGGATATGTTCGGCAAATCAACTTGGTTAATTTGGTTACCGAGTTTCCGTTCCCTAAATATAAAATATTCGGTTGGTTCCGGGAAAAAAGGTAAATTACGGAATTTCTTTGATGCAGAAGCAATCTTTCTGTCACCAGAACGACAGTCAATGTTCAATGGTAATAAATCCATACCTATTAATTGTTTCATTGTTGATTGTTGTCTCGTGTATGTTCTATGGATCATAAAGTGAATATAGATTGTTCTATGCCATGGATATGTTACCATTGAACCTTGACTGTCATTCTGGTGATAGAAAGATTGCTTCTGCATCAAAGAAATTCCGTAATCAACTTTTTTTTCCGGAACCAACCAAATATTTCATATTTAGGGAACGGAAAACCGGCAACCGAAATAACCAAGTTGATTTGCGGAACATATCCTATATAAACTTGACACTATTGACATGAAATCAGGAATCCTAACTTGAATTTCAGCTGATCGGAGATAACCAAAAAACTATATTTAGAAGGAATTTTCTTATTTGAGGAGCCGAGGCACCGTTTATGGATATCAATAAATAACGCGGGCCTTGCCACATCGAATTTATTCTGAAATTCTCCTTCCCCAGTGATAGTAAATGTTTCAAATGTAAAGAGCGGTTTCCGAGAAAAAAAAATTCTTCAAAATTTGAAATTTTGAGGTTAATTCTTCGTTATCTCATGAAGTTTCGACTCGATCAAATTGACACTTCGTAGACAGTTTTGGAATACCAACGCGCAGCTCAGAGCTTAATTCCGTGTATATCCAGTAGTTGGATAATTAAAAAAAAAATTTATTCGAAAATTTTTGAAAGTTTTGATGAAAATGTTTTCGAAGGGATTCGGCAAAAATCTTAGAGTTAGTATTTAACAACAATGTTCCAAATTTCAATTCGATCCGATTTTTACTTCTAGATATAAGGAAAATAAATGTGCCAAATTTAGTTGTTATTTGGAATTTTAAAGTTATTTCCCCAATATCTCAAGAAGTACAAATGCAATCAGATTGAAACTTTGTAATCAGGTGGAGATAACCAACACGCAACCAAGTGCAAAAATTCGTGTTGATCTAATAGTTAAAATTCTAAAAAGCGCGTAAAAGCTCCTGACCTCACGTCAGTGCTTTTGTAGATTTTTAATAATTCATCGAGATGATTTTGTGATGTTTATTCAGCTGAAATTCCATATTATATTCAATTTTCCCAGAAAAACCTCAACAATGAGGTAGTATGCTGAAAAAACAATAAAAAACCGTAAAGGTCTCTTCACACATAACTGATCGGGTCCCAAAGGACCAAGTCTACCTTTCATGACAATGAGTTAAGCACCCTGAAGATAATGAGAAATTTGGTCGAAAGTAGGGTCAGAGAGTACCCGAATCTCATAACGGAAATTCTCTTATGAGTCGTAAAATAAAGTCTTTCTCAGACAGGGCGGTGTACTATTATTCTAAGTGCTCCAAGCGACTTAATTCGGTGAAGGTAAAAGTATGGTACATACTCGAACGGTGCTGTAGATCTTCCGGGCTTTATTGGCCGCTAAAAATCCAATCAGGTCAGTGGCGGAGACGGAAAATATTGGCGGAGCTCGAAAATTCATGTTAATAACGAAATTATTATCGAAGAGCCAGAATTTCGGTATATAATAAAATTTTGGTACCTTGCGAATCAAAATTGCATTTGAGTGTTTTAATCTGAAATTGGTCCTTTGAACATAAATCTATTTAGGAAACTAGGCGATTTGGGCCCACAAAGTTCAGAAAAATTCAATTTTCAGATAGCTTTTTCTACTATAAGAATAATTGTTTGCTAATTTCAATTAAATCACAAATAATTCTCTGATTTTTTCACAACGACAAGCGGTGTTTCTTCAACTATAATTTTTGAAAATAATCACATTTATCGAACAACCTTTTCAATTCGATATTATCAGTATTTTTGGAAATTTTGCGGAAATAAAATTTTGAATGGGTTTATCTGCAGAATCATTGGGTGGATTTTACCCCTTCACGAATCCAGCCTTCGGAATCAGGATCTCAACCTTCTTTACAAATATCGCATTCCTGAGTTGTTCATTTTGGAAGTTATTGTATTAACGATCGTCCGTTAGGTTTACTGAAAACACAATAATTTCTTGAAGAAAGGAGTTGGTAACTCGATAATTGTAGACTAGGTTTGGGGCTCAATTACGAAGGTCGAATGGGTAGATGGGTAAAATCACCCAAAAATTCTGCTGATATATCCATTAAAAATTTTATTTTCCCAATATATCCAAGAATATAGATGAGATCGAATAGACGACTTCGGTCCAAGTTGCCAACCAACAATTTTCTTCACGAATTTACTATTACTGGGGAACAAGAATTTCAGGACAAATTCGACATGATGAGGTTCGCGTTATTTATAAATATCCGTAAAAGATGCCTCGGCTCCTCAAACAACATAATTCCTTCCAAATATAGGCTTTTGATAAGATCGTCCCCGATTGGCTGAAATTTAAGTTGGGATTCCTGATTTCATGTTAATAGTGTCATGTTAATATTGGACATGTTCCGCAAATCAACTTGGTTATTTCGGTTGCCGGTTTTCCATTCCGTGAATATGAAATATTCGGTTGGTTCCTAGAAAAAAGGTTAATTACGGAATTTGATTGATGAAAAAATGTTCTTTCTGTCACCAGAACGACAGTCATTGTTCTTTGGTAACATATCCATAGCATAGAACAATCTTTATCTACTTTATGATCCATAGAACATAGAAGAGACAACAATCAACAATGAAAAAATTTCTAGGTATGGTCTATGGACCATAAAATATTGATTGTCGTTCTGGTGCATAGACTTAATAAGTCTATGTTCTGGTGACAGAAAGATCACTTTTACATCAATCAAATTCCGTAATTGACCTTTTTTTCAGGAACCAACCGAATATTTCATATTTACAGATTGGAAAACCGGCAACCGAAATAACCAAGTTGATTAGCGGAACATATCCTTCATAAACTGGACACTATTAACATGAAATCAGGAATCCCAATATAAATTTCAGCCTAAAAAAACCTATATTTGGAAGGAATCATCTTGTTTGAGGAGCCGAGGCATCTTTTACAAAATTAAAAAAAATGCGAACCTTATCGTGTCGAATTTGTCTTGAAATTCCCGTTCCCCAGTGATAGTAAATTTGTGAAAAAATTTTGGGTTGGCAACTTGGGTCGAAGTCGTCTATTGAAATTCACTATTTGATTGAAAAATTACAGTTAAAACACACAGAATTTCGTGAGGATAAAATGTTTAGAAGACAACCAAATCGCCAAAAATTCCTCACTTCACGTCAGTGCGTTTCTAGATTTCTTTTATTTTTGTACCTGGAAAGGTTTATTAATTTATTGTACAGTAACAATTGTCTTATGGTAATTCTTTTACCTTCTCGAATCTCTTAGGTGCATGATCTCAATCTTCCAAATTTTTCAAGTTCTTGTTATGGAAGTAATTTGAAGTAGGCATTTCCGTTGCTAAAATTACTTTATTATTGATATGAATGGAAATTTATTTTTAGTTGGATACAATGTAAGAAATGATTCATAGTTTTTAAACGAATAAATAGATATTTTTTACGCACATTTTCTAGCGTCTACATTTGCTACAATGTGTTATTTTCGATTTTGTAACGAGAATGGTCTCAAACGACTATGTTGGACTCACTGATAAAGAATCCGATGTCAAATTCAATTCTGTACGACTGGCCTGCCTTCCTTCAATATGGGCAGTATCTTTTGACAGAAAAGACCTGAGACTCGAAATATTCAGGGTAGGTAGAATCTTTCAGTTTTCGCTGTTGATCAGCCGTTGGAATTTTTTTTTGAAAATTTTATCGGTTAATACATCTCAATTCCTGATTTCTCAATTTACGACTTGCCCGCCGCTGTACTCCGAGACCTATCATTGTCTGAGTTCTGAATAGATTGGCTTGACTCAAGATATGAACTTGAAAAGCTTCATTCAATTCACCTCCGTTCTAATTTAAGGTAGCAGACTGAATTCAGGGCTTAATCTATGCCAAAAAATCATATGGGTCTTTTGTACCATGAAGAGGACAATCCAGCCGAGTTTTATCTTCAGGTACCACCCATACGTTCAAAAGTGAATGACTTGATTGACGTTGGGAATATGTGACACTAGAGACGACGAAATCAAGAGTAAGAAGTTACCTTAGCTCCCATGTGACCCTAGAATTATTCTATTTATTCTTGTAACTCAATATTTAACCCTTTGGGAGTGCTCTGGCTTCGGTTTTAACCTCAATAGTATCGAATTACTTTGTTCTGAACAAACTGGGAATCATAAAATATATATATGGGAGGTTGAGCATTTAAATTAAGGGTTTGTATTTCTGTCATCATTCCACAGGTATCTATATTTCAAGAGAATGAGGGACTTGAGCGGTTCACATTATATTGGATTGCCAATATATTTTGTTCTCATAGATTTGCGGATTTGAATTTTGAAGTTATAGAACAAAGACTTCAGAAAAAATGCGTTTACTTTTGGTACACAGTTCACTCGTTTGAAGTTTTGAGGTTATGTCCTCGTTATCTGAGAAATTCCCATATGAGATGGGATTGACACTTGGAGGTGGAATTTGGCCAATAGCGGTGTTCTATCAGCTAACTTAAACTTCTGGTAATGGAGCATTTATTTGGTCTTGGGGGTCGAAAAGCTTGATTGCGTTGGATACCTCATAATGAGGGTTTTTGCTGAGTTTGGGTTTATTACTGCAAATGCAAATTTGAACAAAATAATTATGGGTTCGATTCATCATTTTCAAAGTTACCTTCAGAAAGTATTCAAAAACAGGTTTCAAAATTGGGGTTTGGGATTTGCCAGGCATGCACGAAGTGACAACGTTGTTAAGTAGAATAGCTTTTTCTGCTATAAAATAATGAAATATTTATTCCTATTCTGTGGTACACACGTGTTCTTTGTCAATATAACCAAACAATTTCCGTTTGCGATTTGTCAGTAATATAACAGTATGATAGTCTGTGCTCTTCTCTTTCTATTCCTTGGTCGTTTTCTTCTACTCTAACCAGATCGAAGTATAGCTATCTCTGTTTTCCTAAGCAAAGTAACACATTTGACGTCCTTTTCTTTCCGAGAAAGCTGAATTCGACGTTGCCATATCGTGCACTCAAGACAAATTCCTTTAAATGCAAATTTCCATTTTTATTTTTCAGTTTTAAGTGATCCAGCATTTTTAAAAAAATATAATATTGAAATTAAATGTTTGAACTGTCATGTTCTAAAGGGTTTTCAATACAATTACTGCATTTTCGTTTAAAGGAAAAAACCCCCATTTCACATTCACTTCAAAAATCCTGTGATGATTGCTTTCATCTTAATGGAGAACTTTAAAAAAAGTTATTGGTCATTATCAATATTAGTTTTTTCCTATCCCGGAACTTGAATAAAGAGCTCTCAGAGACCGTTACTGGTTATAAACAAATTACTAATTAATTTTCCGGTGGGTCCATGTTTCTGTTCTTCATCATAAAATAATGAGTTGCTATATTCCCCATCGTGAAAATTCCAATGCTCCCAGGTCAATCATATATAAAATCGACAAGATGATTGAAAATCAAGTAAATCACACCCTTAAAGCGTCCATCCTGCTTCTGAACGTATTTTATCGGGCAAAAAGTCTCTCGAACAGTATATAATTACGATTCTTAAATACATCGTAACTGTTTTCTCCTATAATTTCGGTAGGATAGTCCACGCTACTCGGAAATTGCCTCGCTGCCGTAATTCTGCAAACAACTAAAAAAAATAAGAATCCGACTTATTATCGGGTATTTCAGTACTGAGTCATTATGTGCCTTACCGCCGTAAAGTAGGCTATATTTTTTCCGTTTTTTTTGTTTTTCTCAAGAGTGTTGTGGATGTGTTTGACATTATGAAACATTGCAAATTTATGACTGAGAATTCTCGTCTGTCGTTTTAAAATGTATCAATTATCCCTTGTGTTATACTACACGTTTTCCTCATTTTAACTTTTTCAACCATTCAATTCTTTCGTGAAATAGAATAGTATACTTTCGGATATTTCATTGATCGAATTTTGATATCCTGATGAATATTTAGAGGGTAAGTCTTTATTAATTATCCATTTATTTCAACCATAGATTATCATACTATAATTCTTGGAGCAATTAAAAAACAAGGATCCGACTTTTCATCCAGTATTTTTGTACTGAGTCGTTTCATGTGCCTTACTGTCGTGAAATAAGCTATATTTTTCTGTTTTTCTTGTTGCGGATACGTGTTACGTTATTCGACTGATCATTCTCAGCTGTCGTTTTACAATTTATTATTAATTAACTTTTCTTCTATAATTCTACCCTATAACCTATTATAACGTGCTTGTTTGTGTGGCTCTACCCATAAGGGAATTCGAAAACAGCTCTTCTCGAAAATTTTTCTGATTTTTGTTTCCGTGAATATTATGAACAATTCTGTTGTCAATGCTAAATTTTTAGATTTTTTCTCAATATCTCGAGAAAACGATGTGATTGAAATTTTGTTGGTAGTTTCAGAATACCAACCCGTCATGTAACGCAAAAATTTTCTCAGGATTGTATAGGTTAAAAAATTCAACACCAATTAATATCGAATATTTTTAAAATTTTTCTTGAAAAACATTTTTTTTTTCGAAAAACTATTAAACAGATCTCAGTTAAATTCAGCACAAGTTTTGAAGATAAAATTCACCAACAATGCTGAAAATTTCATAGTCCGATCCGATATCAATATTCAGAGATATTGGAAAAAATTAACTTGGTCACTATTTGAAATTATGAGATTATTTTATTTCTTCAAAACATTCAGTAGAACTAACGCAGACAAACTTAAATTTTATTGCTAGTTATATTAAAATACTCACAAATACAAGTAGAAAATTAAAACAAATGTTTTTGAAAAATTAAATTTTTCAGATTTTTGTAGGAACAAATTTTTTTTTCGAAGACAACATTTTGTGAGAATCATTCTATTGGAAAATTTTCTTTTAATTTTTGTTCAAAATGACTGTTATTCATTCCGGAAATATTGGGAAAGTTCGCATTGGCAAACTAATTTGAATAACCGCGTAGAAGCTTCTGACCTCAAGTCAGTGATTTACTAGTTTTTCGTTTCATAGGAGATTATCCAGAATTTCTTCACCATTTCACAAAATGGTAAAAACAGTTTGAAGAACTGACATTTCCCAAACTATTTAAAATTTTCAAAAATCATAAAAATGTGTAATTAAAACTTTCTTCTTCACAGCATCCCATCTTCCATTATTGTATATTGAAAACTCATCCATACCGGTAATTATGAGTAGTACCGCATTCTTGTCTCTCGTGAAAACTGTTGAAAGCTTGTCTTCAGGTCATTAAGAAACAAGCATATATTATATTTTTGCCACCGCCTTTACTTCGCGTGTTTTCATCTGCACTCCATAAATAAACAATTTATTGATTCTCTCCGATATAATTTAACCAACTTTTTTATATCATAAGTCAGCGTGTGCTGATCAGCCTCATTAAGTCAGGCTCAATTTACATCAATATGGAATTAATTTTCAATAAACACACAACACTAACTATTGTGAATATTTTTTTCCATGATACTAAAAAATTTTAATTCCTCAACTGCATGTAACAGGGAATTATAATCTTTGATTAAGAATTCCTAGAAGATGATGCATTTAATTTATTACAGGGATATATTTAATTTTTTATATAACCACTAATATCATTGGTTCATTCGATTCAGGAACCTCTGTATATATTTCGTATTAATAATTAAAGTACTACAATTATTAACAATCTTATTTTGGAAGTATTTTGCATAATTTTGTAGGTTTTTTCTGGGTTCTCACACCCAAAATCTGAAACAGAACTATTGAAATTACATAAAAATTGCTTTATTATGGAAAACGCCCTTGCGTATTGCAAGATTGGACTCTTTTGCAAGGGTGGGTTCTTGAAAAACAGATTTCCTAATGAACAATACGAACGATTAACAAAGCTGTGATATTTCAGAGTACAAATCTGACTCTTTCATCAGACAAACAAGAACATTTTCAGAATTATTTTTTTTTGATTTTTTGTTTTGCGTTTTTTGTTAAATTAGCATTTATAAAAATATCATAGCAACACGAATTTATTTGGTCCATTTCATCAGAACAATGAGCCAAATTACTCTTTCCATTCAATAAAATGCAGGAGGACTCTTTAATTATTCTCTATTGCTCCGGCATTTTTCTTAGATGGAGAGAGATATTTTGATCATTGTACTGTAGAAATGGCTGAATTTACTCGAAAGAGAGGTAGAAGTAAAAAACTTCCAATCCAAGTAAATCTATCTTGCCATGATTTCTTAAAAACGCCAATTTGACATAATTCTCGCAAAACGAAAAATCTAAGGAAAATAATTCTGAAAAGTTTCTCGTTTGTCTGATGAAAGAGTCAGATTTGTAGTCTGAAATGTCACAGTTTGCTTTGTTTATCGTTTGTTTTGTTCCGGTATTGTTCATTAGGCAAGGTGGTTTTCAAGAAACAAATAGCGCAAGGGGGTTTCCATAAAAAAACAATTTTATTGAATTTTTAATCCTAGTTCTATTTAAGGTATCGGAAGTGAAAACCCAGGAAAAATCTTCAAAATGATATATGAGAGATTCTCATCGATCTAATGTGATTTGATGATTTTTTTTTCATTTGAGGCTACAAGTTTTCTAAAAATACTACATCCAAGAAAATCAATCTTTCAATATATTCTTCACAAAAATGTCTAGGGTAATATTTCATGAGAATCATACATCGTATATCGACCTGCTCAGTTCGCATATGTCAGAAGATCAATCATTGCAAGATTCTTATATTTTTCTCATTGATTGATCGGACGAATATTCACACACATATTCATTATTCTTGCAGATGACATCGCAGAGAGACTGCATCATAAGAATTCCTTTAAGAACTGTTGGTAGTCGTTTGTTGTATTATTAATTGCTCGGTTGTCGACAATATTTTTCATGAAATTTATTAATGGTTGTTTTGATTCATTATATCTCATGCTAAGCTTCCGCTATGTACTGAAGTTGCTTCCATCGCATTATGATGATCTTTAATGGCTACGCCTACTACTTTTCTCCCACATAGTAAACTCGAGAATTTACAGTTTGGTTCTGCTAATATATTCTCTGGGTTTATTTTGACCAATAAGTGATTCGGATATCAGATTTTGAAAGATTTGTTTCTGCGGATTGTTTTGCTGTTGACTTTTGTTGTTCTTCAAATGTCTAAGAGCTGAACGTGAAGAAGGGGAAACTACCATATTGTTCAATTTAAAATAACTTATAGTGCATTAGTTGGACAGGGAAAATAGAATTCATCATTACTTTTCACTAAACACTAAATCAGGAATGAATGTATTATAAAAGTCTTACCTTCACCAAGTCCTAGCTTCCTGAGATAGGGGTATGATTGTCCCACCACTGCATAGCGCTGTTTAAACCCTTATGTCCATCAGAAAAAGTATCACTATTCGAGGTCAAAACAGACTCTTCAAAATTTTCTTGCTTTATATTGCCCAAAATAAACTTATTGTCTACGAACTGATCGAAAATAGGCACGAAACATTTATTCTGCTGAAACCTTTCGATATTCTCAGGAGAAAAGGACTGGTCACTGTAAATCTCTGGCGAGAGAGAGTCTCTACTGTCAGTACCATTCAGAAGATTCATGTCTTCAACTTTAAAATCCAAATTTGAAGGATGGATCATGCTGCCATCAGCAATAATATGTCCAGGGGCACTTAAGGGTTCAAAGTTTTCACTGTCTTCGTACATTTGAGCTGGGATTATTTCGTAGGTGTTCGTCAAGGTGTTTATTCTAACGTATTGAGGAGGAGGTGATGATGTTGAGGACATTTCTTCGTCAGCACTGGCGGACATGTCAGAGAATTGGTATCCACCTTTCTGCATGGATAGGTTTGGAGATCCTGAGGATGTTGGACTAGGGTAGGAAGCTCTTGATAAGGCATCAACTTCTTGGTCATCCAGAGCAAGCAAGTCCTCTAAGCTCCTGATGTACTCTACAGCCATTCTCAAGGTTTCAACCTTGCTCAACTTCTTGTTATTTCCACGACCCGATTCGTAAGAAGCTGCGATGAAGTTTGGAATCCTTTCTCGAAGATTAGCAAAACCATTGTTCACCTGTTTCACCCGATTTCTTTCGCGGGCATTTCTCCTAGCAACTGCCAAGATCTGGGGATTGGATTTCATGTCTTTGGTGGAAGTTTTCAACGACTTCTTTCGGGCAGGATTAGTGAGTAAAATGTCATCTTTGGAGAATGTTTTGGACGGGAAGTTCGAGTGATATTCCTTCACTTGATTGTTGTTGTTTGCCGTGGATTGTTGTAGAACATTTTTATGCTGTTGAATGACTCCTAACGATGACATTGTGATGGTCTAAAGTCTCTTAATGAACCGCAATAAAAATAACATTACAGTCTTTCGGTTCTGTTTTAATTAAGACAATTGAAGATCGTCGCGTTACGTCACAAGTTCACTGGGATCACTTTTATTAGACAGTTATGACGTGTCCCGGCTTCTAGACCGGATGTAGGTGATAAAAAGCGCGAAAACTGTGGCACGCGTTTGAATCGATGTGTTCTTCAATTCTGTGAACGACTAAACTAAAGGTTCCGTTTCTGTTTCACCGTCATTTTCAACTTCTGCTTTTGCACATGGCACGAGGCACAACAAATAAACCCCTCCTTTTACGGGGTTGGTTCAGGATCACAGCTGTTCGACGTTGATGGGACATATAGGGGACTTCGAGGCCCAGGTTAAGGTTCATATGTGGATATAGCGGTTGGGATAGTTATCGAAACCCGTATAAAACAGAGTTAATTGTAGTGTCGTTTCTCAGAATGTGCAAAGTGGATTCGTATGACTTTACGAGACGGAGTAATTATTCATTTTGTTGTTATATTGAAGGAAGAAGTTATATAAATACAAACTTTCAGATTAGGTCGCGCACTGGAATGCGCCGGTTGATTTCGTTGATGAGACAAATCGGTCGAATGGTTTCGGAGTTATGGTCATTTGAATTTTGAGATTAATTTCCTGATATTTCAGGAACTACTCATGCGATTGAATTGGGACTTGACAGTTAGTTCGAGCATAACAACGCACAACTTTTCACAGAATTTCGTTGAGTTCACACTGTCACTAGATTTTGAAAAAAATTTTTTTTCATTGAATCGAGAAGAAACTTCCTCTCGTACCTTGAATATCATATTTTACAGTAGTGTACCAAATTTCAATTTGATACGACTATAATTTCTGGAGATATTGGAAAAAAATATAAAAAATTTCGTGGTTTTCTTCTAGATATCGTTGTTTTTCCGGAATAACTCAAACAACACTGATTCAATAGACGATTTCGGCCCAAGTTGTCAACCAACAATTTTCTTCACAAATTTACTTCAACTGGGGAACGGGAATTTCTGGATAAATTCGACATGATAAGGTTCGCGTTATTTATACATATCCATAAAAGATGCCTCGGCTCCTCAAACAAGATAATCTCAGATTGGCTGAAATTTAAGCTGGGATTCCTGATTTAATGTCGAAAGTGTCAAGTTTTCATAGGATATGTTCCGCAGATCAACTTGGTTACTTCGGTTGCCGGTTTTCCATTCCGTAAATATGAAATATTCGGTTGGTTCCTGAAAATAAGGTTAATTACGGAACTTGATGGATGAAAAAACGTTCGGCAGTCAATGTTCTATGGTAACATATCCATAACATAGAACAATCTTTATTCACTTTATGATCCATAGAACATAGAAGAGACAACAATCAACAATGGAAAAATTACTGGGAATGGTCTATGGATCATAAGTTGAATAAAGATTGTTCTATGCTATGGATATGTTACCATAAAACATTGATTGTCGTTCTGGTGCATAGACTTAATATGTCTATGTTCTGGTGACAGAAAGATTGCTTTTCATCAATCAAATTCTGTAATTAACCTTTTTTTTCAGGAACCAACCGAATATTTCATATTTACAGAACGGAAAACTTGCAAACAAAATAACCAAGTTGATTTGGGGAACATATCCTTCATAAACTTTTAACACTATTAACATGAAATCAGGAATCCCAACTTGAATATCAGCCTAACAAAAACCTATATTTGGAAGGAATTATCTTGTTTGAGGAGCCGAGGCATCTTTTACGAAAATAAATAAATAACGTGAACCTTATCATGTCGAATTTGTCCTGAAATTCCCGTTCCCCAGTGATAGTAAATTTGTGAAGAAAATTGTTGGTTGGCAACTTGGACCGTAGTCGTCTATTGAAATGAAACTTGATAGCTAGTTAGGAAATACTAATGGGCACCTTTGTGCAAATTTTCGTGATGAATTGGGACAACTTGAAAAAAAAATTCAAATTTGTTTTCAAATATTCAATATTATGATCTTGTGATTATATCATCCTCACGATAAAATACTGGATTGAGTTCGATTAAATCTGTATTTTTAGGAATATTGGAAAAATTAAATTTTGAATGCTTATATCTGAGGAATTATTGGGTGAATTGTACCCATTCAGGAATTCGGCCTTCGGCTGACCGTAAACACGATTACTTTCGGAAGAAACGACTCGGAAACTCGATATTTGTAGAGCAAGTTTGGGGATTTATTACGAAGGTCGAATTCGTGGATGGGTAAAATCCACCCAATGATTCCGCAGATATACCCATTCAAAATATTTCCCAAAAATACAGATTAGATCGAATGGAAATCCAGCAGCGTTTTCGCGCATGTTTATATAACCAAAAGTGAACATGCGCGTGACACCTGATATATTCTATGCATTTTGGTCCGATACTTCGTACCATAGTGGAAATATATAGTAAAATTTCCACTTTCCACCATGCTTCATTTCGATTTGGAATTTCTTGATATTTTGCATTCAGTTTATTTCTTGAAAGTTCACTCACTAACACATAGTCTAAATGGCGAATAGAACTATCACAAATCTTCCACGTGTTCGAGAAAACTTAGAAAATCGACAAACAACTCGACATAAACATATGACAATTTTCATACTCGCCTATTTTGATAGAGATTCAAGAATTGATTCCCAGGGGGCCGATTCTTGAATCTCGATCAAGAATTGAGTATTATGACAATTGCCATATGTCCGCGTCGATTTTCAAAGTTAAATATAAATAACAAGTAGACCTGACCTGCGCATCGAACCGAATGTCACTCGAAAATCGAATGTTAAATTTCCTTAACTCCTTACCACTCGTTGCTAAGGGCCGGTATTATAAAACTTAACGGAAAGTTATCTTTAACTACTGACAGTTAAACTTTTGCTCAAAAATGTCGGAATTATAAAAGTCTCATTTCTATCATAGACAAGAAATACTGTGATGATTTCTATGAAAAGGAAATAATTTAAGATTCTGTAATAAATCTAATTAAGCACCAATTTCTGGGTTGTAAAAGCTGGACTTTGGAAAAATACCCCCTTTCAAAATATGATAGGAATAAACAAATCCTTTATTGAAAAATATTAGCACTATGTATCAGGGAGCTTAATGGATTGTGGTTTCCATAAAAATAGAATTACTGATTTGAGGGAGAGTTGCAACGATCAATTTTGAATTCTTATACTTTTTGCAAAATGGAAGGGATGTTTGGGTATTTATTCGGTAACCTAAATAAAAAAACTACTTCCACTAATGAATATATCGGAAATGAAAGCTTAAAAGGAAAAACTCTGGCAATAATGAGAAACATTCAATTCAGGAATTATTGAACAATTACAATAAAATTTGTCCAATTCAAATTGGGTACAGAATTTTTTTTACAAATACTTCACTCTTCACCAACGGGCAAGTACTTTCAACTGACACTGGGAGTGGTAACAATCTCAACACTAAATTTGCAAAAATTGTCATTCAATTAAAAAATATGGCAATGTTTTGTGTGGCTCCAGGTTATCGAGCCCTGATATCTAGAATTTGTACACGGCTACCAGTTTCGTCATTATTATAAGAAAAGTATCCATTGCAATTGTGATGATTTCCTTTCATCTTAAAATTTAAATAATGTGTATAAATTATTATGCTTCATTACGCCTTCACAACTTTTATCTGTTATAGTAGGCACCGAAATGAATAAATGCCAATGATTTTTTTTTTATTTACATCTTATAATAGTTGAACAGAAAGAGTAACTGATATTTTCATTACAATAATATACCATGATGAACTCTCGAGATTGGATTCTTACTCGAGTGAGGTTTATAGCAGGCATTTTGATGTAAATAGATAATAAGTATTCAATTTTCCATGGGACATTTCGGATGATACAGTCAGTATAGTTGATTTGTGAAAACCCCTAAAATCTCCAGCAACTATCAAGAAAGAACAAGATGCATAAACTCTGCGTGTAGCAATACATTTGCATCAATATGAATATGTATTCCATTACAGGCGTATAGTGTCCAGACTCCAGATAAGCGAAATCGGTTCTTGAATTCCGTTTCTTCCCATAAGTTCAAATGGTTCAGCCGATTTCTAAATATCCTTTCTCAACAAGGATATTCAACAATTTTCATGGCATCATCGTCATAGTCACTTAAAAGTCCTTTAAAAATGAAGTGAATATACCTTGCTATCATGTTTCCGAAAATATCATAACAACAAACAAATCGAGGTTAGATTCCCCTTATGTCAGCCGAAAAGACAGAGAATCTGTGGAAAAAAACGATTCAACTTTGAAATTAACTATAATTGATACCCAAACCACCAGATGAAGATAACCCGGCAAATCTAACTTTAACTGGAAATTACTACTTAATTTTCAGTTAAAGTTAAAGTTAAGTTCCCGTTAAGTTTTATAATACCGGCCCTAAGTCGAAGGAAATGGTGATTAGGTTATGTTTATATTTTGATTTGAAATTTCTCGATATCTTGCATTCAGTTTATTTCTTGAATATTTGCTCGAGAAAATCGATGTAAACCAATGACAATTGTCATACATATTCCTCAATTCTTGACCGAGATTCAAGAATCGGCCCCCTGATTTCTGTTTACACGTAACAAACATTCAAGATATCGAGATATCTAGATTCAAAGTACCATGTTTTTCCGACAACCTTGAGAATCCTCTCCGTTTCTGTTCGGGCCGTTTCTTGGGCGTCCTGGAACCACATGACGCTAACGAATCCAACGTGCAATTACGGCCATATGTGGCACTTCACAAATATCTATTTTTATAACGTGGCACTACATTTGATCCAACATTTGGCATCCACGGGAAGGAGACGGAATATGCTGTTACGTCGTTCGACTTATGTTGTTCTTCGGCAAAATCATCGTTCCATATGGTTCCCAATAAAAAGAAGGTTGGAAGTGGGTTCTGTTGTAAAAGCAACGGAATTGGTTGGAAGTAAGAAGTGTTTTTGGTTGTTGAAATTTGAATTTATTGATGATTTTGTCGGTTTTTCTGAGAGATCCTAGAAAGCAACTTGTTGGGCAATTCTTACCTTCTTTTTCTGGTGAACAGCAGGTAATCGTTTCCAAATGTCTGTATTTTTCCAATTATGGGCCGAAAATCGTCTAATTGATCAGATTGTACTCCCTGAAAATGAGCTCTACAGAAAAGACCTATAACCTTGAACTTCTCAGGTAAGGTTTGGAGCCCCAGTATCTCGTTAAGGTTCATAAATGCTCAAAATCGGTCAAGCTATTTCGGAGAAATATCAAATACCAATCTCTCACGAACCATGCGATCTAATTGAAGCTTCCTAACTTGTTGGGAAAAAACAACGCGGAATTTTTTTTTCAGAGACTCGATCAGATTTTGATGAAATTTGGCACAGACCTTGCAGTCAATAATCAACAACAGTAGGTATTTCAAATTATTTCAATTAGATCCGATGTTCATTTTCGAGATATAGGGAAATCAAAATTATCGTAAAATTTTCTTGTTATTTAATATTTCGTTTTCCTTAATATCTCCATGATAACTGGAAAGGTCTATTAAAAGGTTCGTAACAACCTTCAGAATACCTGCACGCAACTTTATTCAGAATTATGTGATGATTGTATCGATAAAATGCAAAGAAAATATTTTTTCGAAAATTGTAAACATTTTTCTTGGCAAAAATTTTTCTGTTTCGAAACTATTTATCAGATTCTAGTGAAATTCAGCGAAGACCTGGAAGTCAATATTTAACACACTTAGTTGAAAGTTCAGTACGATCTGATATTTCTCTTCGCATAATTATTGAATAAAAAATTGGTCAAATTTCTTGGGAATTTTCTCGATATCGTTATTATTTAGGAAATAACTCATTAAACCTCAAAAAATACTGATCCGATCATGATGAAACTTTGTGATAAAATGGCGAATGCTGACGTGCAAATTTGTGGGATATTCCATGTATATCGTTTCATTGGAACAGTTTTCAAACTTTTCTTTCAAATATTTTATATTCTACGGTCTACTGAACATGAAATTCTGCGTGAACCTTCAAGCTTTGTTTTTTTCATCGAATACTGGATTTCAATGCGATCCTATCTTTAAATATTTTGTATGTATCATATCTGAAGGATGATTGGGTGGATTTTATCAATTCGCGAATCTTATCAAGTTTATATAATATTCTCTCAGAAGTTATTGTGTTTACGACGAGTGGCTAGAGGTCAGCCGTAAATAATATAACTTTTCGAAGAAATGAATTGAAAATTCGATATTTGAAGTGAAAGTTTGGATATTAACTATGAAGCTCAAATTCGTGAATGGGTTCAATCCACTCTATGAATCCTTTGATATTACCATTCAAAATTTCATTTTCCAAAAATACAGATTAGATCGAAATGAAATGTACAGCTTGATTGAAAAATTATTGCTTGATGGTTCAAGCACAATTTTGTTGGGATCATCTGAGAAGAAGATCGCCAAATCTTTCCAATAGTAAATGAAGATGCGTTTGGCGGGGTCAATACGTCAAAAGGTGACCGCTTTGGCAACAAATGTTATCATGCGCGTGAAAGCTGCTGACTTCACGTGAGTGCTTTGCTTGAATTCTATTTGTATGATTCTCACGAAATATTGCATTAATAAACCAAATAACCAAGTTTGGAGTTAATTGAATCAGTATTTTTCGAGTTCTCAGGTTATAATCAGATAGTAAAAACTCCGAGACCATTATACGGATTTCAACCTTTATTTTACCAACCCCGAAAATTATTTATCTCGAATCCATTTCCCGAATTCAGGGTGTTAAGGGTGGTGATGAATTTACCATCAGTATTCCTCTAGGATTATTTTGGCTCGAATTTCCAAAATATAAGCAACAAACACTGAAATGGAATTCTCCGCTTAAAAACTTATCATTTTTTTTAGGATATTCTCCAATTTTCAACGCCTCAATCATTTTAATTATAATATATTGAGGCAGAACAAACGGATTCGTTCAACAATTTTGGAGAACAGTGCAGAAACACGAAACAAAAGTTCAGTTTGAAACTGATATCTTTCTTGACTTCGAGCACCCAAGACCCAGCATGAAATTTTTAAATGACAACATGTGTTTTTCATATTCCACTGGAAAAGGCGTAAAATATCTGGTTTTCTCGTTTGCGAAATGGAAGCAGAACTAATACAGAAATGGTGCAATATATAACATGTGGGTATGGGTAGGAAACTTTCTTTCAATTTAGCCAGAACAAAATGCAGTGAGTTTATATATATTTGAAAAAGAGCATTACATTCTTAGTAATATCAAACAATACAGCATTTGTGAATAAATCAGAGAGGTGACAGGCTTAATGTAAACGGGATACTATACTTTTTTACGTGTAATACAAAAGCATATATAAAAACCTCAGAAGAAACCAAGTCTTCCCGTAACTGAAAGTAAAGTGATTATGGAATTGGTTCAGAGAATAAACTGACAAATTTATGATGGATGGCAACTTCTTTGAAAAAAAGTTTCTTCTTTTTGAATTTTTATTGGCAAAATATCCTGAAATAATATCTGCAACAGAAAGAGAGACAGAAAACCAACAAAAAGAGTAAATAATATATCCTACATTTGCTCTCTGACCGGGAGTGGCTTTCGTCCAGGCGATGATTTTTTTCAGATCCTCAGGTGAACGAAGAATGCTAAATTTGGGAATAATCTCCCATAGATTCATTATTCCTTTCTTTTCACATAAGGTCGGGAATTAACTGTCAAAATTCGTTTCGATAAATTTCTTTCAATCACAGAAAATTCTGTAACTGGAAAATATTTTATTTTTTAGGTCCATCGATGCAACTTAAGGATAATAATAGTCAGTTGGCGTCTGAATTCAAGATTGCAGCGCCACGGTGGCCAGCTTTAGAACCTTACAAACAGACAGATTTTGTTTTGGTAGTCAATTTTGTACTTTTGTGTTTGGTTTGATAAATTTTGATTTCACGATTTATTCAAAGACTTTTTAGACTTTTATAGTTGACGAGAGTATTATTGAGAGTACATATTCCATTCTTATAAAGTGGTTATGTATCATCCTTCAATCTAATTGAGTGTAGCAACTCTAAAATTACGGGGTTATCGCCAAGGTTAGACAGTATTTTAATATTATCTATTTTCAGATCCAAATGGCAAGATTGACTTTGGTGGATTTCTTAGGCTGTCTTGAAAGTTGAAAAACAGATAGTATTGTAAAACATACTTTTTGGAATAATAGATAACTCATAACTAAACTAAATACTCAATATATTGTGAATAAAATGAATACATTCACATGAAATTAATGCTACTTTTACCGTAAGCCTTATTCATTATGAATTGACAAATAAAATTTCCAACGTTCATATGATTGGTCTTGAAAAAGCTGTAATAAATGAGCCTTCTACAACTTTGCTTCCATCGGCAGAAGCACTTTGAGCGAAGAGTATTCATCACCAGATATTTCCTTGTTGAGATTTTTTTTTTTCAATAGTCAGTTCTATCACTAGAACATTTACGTTGTTCCTTAATGATCAGTTCAACAGGCAGATTTCTGGAAGGCATAGCATTCCCCTTAAGGTAATTTCTCTGCTTGGATTAAGGGCCTGGAAAAAAATTGTCTTCATGAATGTGATCTAATATTTCATGAGCAATTCGTGCTTACCTCTATAAAAATTATCATCGGTAAAATGCAGGAAACAGACTCTCACAAATTTTGTTTGTTGGTTTTTATCGATTCTTCAACACTTTCAGGCCCGACTTCCTAAAGGAAGTTTCTTTCACCCTAAATCCAATTTTTTTAACGGGCTGTAGAAATCTATGGGAAGGGACATTTGAGTTTGCTTTTCCTCAGTAAAAGCACTTATAAAATCACACAAACGCCAAGAAAAACGCATAAACTTTCTGATTTTCTTAACATTTCTTTTAACTTGTCGATGATAATGTCTGTACCTCGGGTTACTCGGATAGTCATTCGCCAATAGGGTGCAAATTTATAAGGTTCATCTATGGCTTCGAATATGAAGAGTAAATGCTCTGATTGAAATGAACAGATTTTATATTTTGCTCATGGTTGTAACAATGCTCAAGACGGTGACTAGGATAATGATGCATAAATGTGTCCTTGAATCGATTTTGACGAGACTAGGTCATCAGGACTATGAATTTCAATCAATAGGGAAGCACGATCTTTTAAATTTCGGAGGGAAACTTCTAACGGATTATATAAGAAATCCACAAGGGACTTTGGTAGTAGGTACCTGAATCTATTATGATTCTTCACAGGACCGGCCGCGCTGATTTCTTCAGGTAAATTAGCTTATTATCTAAGCGATTGAAAGTATTTTCTATTAAATGGGGACAACATATATTATCAAGGGAACTGAGTCCACTAAGTCTATTGAAAACATTTATTTATTAAAAAAGGCAGAAATTGGCTCGAAAGTGCCTATGTAAGTTGTAATTAATTGAATGGAATGTGGAGGTATTCTCATTCCCACATTTGCATCAAAAACCATTTTTCAGAGAACAGTCACTGATATTTTCGGTCACAAAATGTAGGCGCGCAAACTTGTGCACAATTTGTTGAGTACCAAACTGTAAGAAAAATGTGGAAAATAGAGATTGGATCTCATAGTTAGAAATTACGAAAAAAAATATTATTCGAAAATTTTCCAAATTTTATTTTTCTCAAGTGTTATTGATTTGATTTCAATGAAATTTGTCACATACCCATGAATGAATATTTTATTACAGTGCTTCAAATTCCAATTTGATACGACATTCATCCTCGGAGATAAGTAGAAAAAATATGTCGTGGCTATTCTAAAATTTGAGGTTATTTCTTCAATACCTCAAGAGGAACTTACGCGGTCAGATATAAACTTCAAAGTTAATTGAAGAACACCCATTCGCATATTTCTGTAGAATTCCGTAAGGACCGCAGAAAATTCAAAAAATTGAGAACTTTTTGAAATTTTGAGGTTAGTTTCTCGATATCTAAGGAAGTACTTATGCTCGTAGATTGAAACTTTGAGATGAATTGGAGAATGTTAACTCGCAACCTGAAGCCAGATTTGGTATGGATCTAATGGTTAGAAAATTCGAAAAGAACTGATTCGAAAAATTTTCAAATTTTAGTTTTCTCGAGAAACATCGAATAAAAATTCGGCACATACTTTTCAATGAAAATTCTATAACAGTGCTTCAAATTTCAATTCGATCCGATCTTCATTCTTGGATATACGGGGAAAAAATATGTCGAAGTTCGTGCCTATTTGAAAATTTGAAGTTATATCTCCTCAATACCTCAAGAAGAACTAACGAGATCAGATAATGCCTCTACGGAACTTTGTGCGAAATCTCGTGAGGGCCGTAAATGTAAGAATTTGAGAAAATAATTTCTTTTCGGAAGTTCTCGAATTTTCATTAAAAACCCGTTTTTTTTCGGAAATAATGCATCAGATTTCAATGAAATTTGCCACAGACCTTGATATCAACTATTTATTTGCTTCCCTAAAAATTCTTCATGAACTTGAGGTTCCTGTAGAATTTCGTCAAGACCATATGAAAGATGGATTGTCAAATCTTTTCTTCAGGAAGTAAGCTGCGTTTAGCGGTGTCGATACTTGAAAAAGTGACCGTTTCGACAACAAATTTGTACATGAACATGAAATCTCCTGATTTCACCTCATCGCTTTTCTACCTTTTTTTTTGTAGGAAGTGGTAGCTTCAAGTTAGAAACGACCAACTTTAATCAATGTGTTTGATCCCATAGTTAATCCCTCTTCCCATCCTGGATCCTACGCTGTACACAGGGATACCCCACGCCAGATGTTCAACTTTTAGCCTTAAAGCTCACATGTGATACCCATCTCTCTCTAGCCGTACTTCTATTGTCCTCACCTAGAAGCGTTAGAAGGAGAAGCCACATCTACCTGGCATGCATTCGCTGTGCCACACTTCATGCCACGCGACAGTTAGAATTCAGATTTGCACAACAATGCGGGGTATTTTCTATTATTTTCGATACAGGCAGTTGGCCTTCAGAGTAGTGCGAATGGCCTGCCAGTTTCCGCGATTTAAATCGGCGCATACGCGCGCTGGCGCACTGTGATGGGGATTCCTATGTTTGGGAGCGATAGTAAGTTGGGAACTAATTGATTTCTGACGATTCATTTATCCTCGGCTTGGGTGTATGGGTTTATGTGGAAGGTGAATTTGTTATGCACTGATATTCGTGAAAATCTGATGGTCATTTATATACAGTGTGTCCACGGATTGGGTGCCGGTACGGTGTAAATGACGAAAAATGTTCGAGTTAGACTCTGGTATTCTGGGAATCGCTTCTGCTGGGTCTCAAAATAAGATGCTGAGAAAATGAGCCAAATCAATCGATGCACAGGGTGGTTTTGAACTGATTCGAGAAAGTTTATTGAGAATATTTTGATTTTTCACGTCCTACTGTTGAAATAGGTATAGTTGGTAACGGGAATGAGGACTGAGGTAATTAGAAAAACTAAACTTTCGCCGACGTTTCGTCTATATTTTTAGACTTTCTCGAGGCTCATTTTAGAGTTGCTCTATATTAAAGGTGGTAAAATTGGCAATAAACATAATTGAAACTGTGGAGTTACAAAGAATTCCGACAAACGACAAACACAATACATAAGTCAATGGTTAAAAACATTCATTGGTAAATATCACAAATATTCAAGACATCTGGTCTACTCTTTCATGAGTTACCTACTACATTGCATCGACTTATAAATTCTGAATAAACTACTATACAATGAGCTAAGACCTTGTGTATCCATTCTACTGTTGATTGTTTTGTGAAGACTAATCTGTATCATCTCACTCACACATCTTTTTTTATATATTTTTATTTTATTGAGAATAGTTCTTTAGAATCAAAAGACACGTATTTTATTGTTACAAGAAATTATTATTGATATCTATTTATTTTAAAATCAGCAGAATTTTTGATCATGACAAAATATCTCACGTATTGGATTAACAAAATATTCAAGAACAACTTATGAAGTCGAGGTAGGTGGATTTACCTGAAAATTGAGTTCCTGCAGCAGCTCGTAATTCTGAACAAATTTTTTCAATACACTTTCTCGATATCTTTTAAAACAAAGGTACTTAATCCTTAACAAGTTTCATTAAATCAGATTTAAACCAGAGTTTCTCAACATCTTAGTTTGAAACCAAGCAGGAGCGATTTCTAGAATATCACAGCCCAACACGAATATTTTTCGTCATTTACACCTTACCGGCACCCAATCCGTGGACACACTGTAGAAAAAAATCTACACAAATAAACACAATAACTTCCGGAATAAACAACTTAGAGACTCCATATTCGAAGAGAAGATTTGGACCTTAATTACGGAAGCCGAATTCGTGAATGGGTAAAATCCATCCAATGATTCCGCAGATATACGGATTCAAAATTTCATTTTCCCAATATTTCCGAAAATACAGTTAAGATCGAATTGAAATCTAGTAATTTATAGAAAAACGAGAGTTTGAAGGTTCATACAGAATTTAATGAGGATTACATGATGTGTTCTAACGACACGATCATCACGAAATTTTGCACAATGTTGTCCATCATCATCTTCGAATTAACTGCAAAGATTCATCGCGATTGAAATAGTATTTCTTGAGTTATACCGAAAAAAACAACGATATCGGGAAGAAAACTACGAAATTCTACATATTTTTTCCCAATATCTCCAAAACTGATAGCCGTATTGAATTGAAATTTGGTGCACTGCTGTAAAACATGAAGTTCAAAATATAACTGAAATTGTTCTCGAATATGAACAATAAACATTTCGAAAAAATTTTTTTTCCAAAGTTTTTTCGAAATGCTGAACAGGAACAAAATTTCCATTCACACCGTTGGCAAATTTGGTTTTCTACAGCGGAATTTCAAGAACTATAGAAGAGGGGGGATGATATTTTTTTGAGCTCATTTGTCTTGACTTATCTGAATCCGAAAACAAAACCGGACAATCATTCCTAGCTCATGAGAATGTTATTGATTAAAAATTGTTTTGGAAGGATTTTCCATTGTTTTCAATGGGTTTTCTGAAATTTCACTCCCTATATCAGAATTTAATGAGGAAAATATGATGTGTTCTAATGACACGAACATCACGAAATTTTGCACAATGTTGTCCATCATCATCTTCGAAATAGCTGCAAAGTTTTATTACGATTGAAACAGTATTTCTTGAGTTATACCGAAAAAAACAACGATACCCAGAAGAAAATCACGAAATTCTACATACTTTTTCCCAATATCTCCTAAACTGATAGCCGTATCGAATTGAAATTTGGTACACTGCTGTAAAACATGAAGTTCGAAGTATAACTGAAATTGTTCTCGAATATGAACAATAGTTTAAAAAAAAAAATTTTTCGAAAAAAATTTTCAAAAAAATTTTTTTTTAAATCAAGTCATCATACGAATTCAACAAATTCTGCTCAGAGTTGCTCGTCGCTGTACTCCAACTAACTACCAAGTTTCAATTCAGTCGTTTCATTTCAGCTGGCTTCGTTCGACAGTTATCGTCTCCACGGCCGGCCGGCCAGACAGAATCGATTTTGACACCGGATTCGTCATCAGTGAGTCCAACCTAGTCGTTCGAGACTATTTTTGGCTCAATCATCGAAAATTACAGACATTTGGATAAAACGATAGCACGCTCTTCCCCTAGAACATGTGCGCAAAAACCGGAAAAGCATTGACGTACATATCCGATCGAAATGAACTTAATAGTTTTCGCAAAACCAATTTGAAAAATTCTCATTTGGGCAAAGCTATAACGCGCTGTTCCCCAGAACAAGTGATATTTCGACTAATATTTTTCAGAGAAATAATTTCGGAAGAATGTATTTTCGTCGAACTTATATGTCCCTATTTTCTCACACGTCAAAATGAACTCATTACACTTACTCTTTCAGAATACAGCCACTCCATAAGGCACTAAAAATAAAACTCCACATATAAGAAGGAAATTTACAACCTGACTTGCGTCCTTAAAATTTCACGAAACGTTTCAAAGAGCAATAAAATTAGTCACGACTAATTCTTCGTTTTAATTGGTTAAAACGCTGGATTATTTCCTTGTCTTGAGTAATCCATTTCGTACCATCCTGAGAAAAAAATTAAGAGTGATTGTTGCGGTGTGTTTTCACAAAGCCGATATTGAAGAGTGTTGAGTCGTATCTTTTCTTCTGGTAATTAGTTTCGGACAGCGGATGATTAAGAAGGCTGGAACATTGATTTTTACAGGTTTAAAAGAGGTGATTTTTTCGGCAATGACCGTTTTCGATTAAGTGCTACGGTATATGGTTCTGATAGGGCGTGGAAGTCAGTGGATGAGGACTTATAAACCGCATAGAAATCTAGATACTAATAACCTGTCAGATGGAATACTGCAGTATAACAACGTACAGCGCGCCATCTCCCGGGAGCATCTTGCGAATCCTATCTCCGAGTGCAGAATGCTTTGATCGATGTGCATGACATTCAAATCAGGTCGCTGCAACTTCTATTTTGCAATTTTCAACGTCCGTCACGACTTCAGAAACACGTGGTTCATGTGGTGATAATGTCCAACATCTGCAACATCAACAGATTAAACTACACTTACTCCACTCGTTATGTTATCTGTGACTACACTCAGCTGCACTGAGAATTGGAAGTCAGTGGAGTTTGTGTAGTTCATGTAGGTAGAATTTCAACCGAGTAAAGGGGATTTTTCCTGAATTTGAGTTATTGCTGCAAATGCAAATTTGAACATAATTATTATGGGTTTGATTCATCATTTTCCCAAATTACCTTCAGAAAGTATTCAAAATCCGATTTCGAAACTGGGGTTTGGGATTTGAAAGGCATGCACGAAGTGACAACGGTGCTCAGTAGAATAGCTTTTTCTGCTATAGAATAATGAAATATTTATTCCTATTCTGTGGTACATGCGTGTTCTTTGTCAATATAACCAAACAATTTCTGTTTGCGATTTGTCAGTAATATGACAGTATGATAGTCTGTGCTCTTCTTTTTCTATTCCTTGGTCGTTGTCTTCTACACTAACCAGATCGAAGTATAGCTATCTCTGTTTTTCTAAGCAGAGTAACACATCCGACGTCCTTTTCTTTCCGAGAAAGCTGAACTCGACGCTGCCAAATCGTGCACTCATGACATATCCCTTTAAATGCAAATCCCTATTTTTATTTTTCAGTTTTAGGTGATCAAACATTTTTTTTTAAATATAATATTGAAATTATACATATGTTTGAAATGTGATGTTTTAAAGATTTTTCATGAAAATAACTGCATTTTCGTTTAGAGGAAAAACCCCCATTGGCTATATTGGTCACGAAGAACAAGCTTGTTCAATCCATTAAATTCAGTACATTCAAGTCGGATAGGTTGAAACACTCTCGTGGACTGGCAAGGAATCAATTCCACACAGCCAATAAAAACTAAAAATTTGTTGTATTTGACGTATATTAATTAAATTCCAATGTACCTCCACATATCGGAACGGAATATATCGATATACTTATCCTTGAGAATTTTTCAAGTATTTATTGACACCTTCTGATGCAGCCGACTGAAGAGGCACCTGTTGGAACTTACATTTCTAGCATAATTTCGAAATGCTGAACGGGAACAAAAATTTCCATTTACACCGTTGGCAAATTTGGTTTTCTAGAGTGGAATATCAAGAACTATAGAAGAAGAGGCAGGTTTTCGAACTCATTTCTCCTGACTTATCTGAATCCGAAAACGGAACCAGCCCGTCATTTCTAGCTTATGAGAATGTTATTGATGAAAAATTGTTTTGGAAGAATTTTGCATTGTTTTTTATGGGTGTTCTGAAATTTCACTTCCAATATCTGAATCAGAACTATTGAAAATTAAGGAAATTGTTATTTATAGTTGTAAGGAATAAAAACACCTGGAAAATATCGAAAAATGTTGTTTTCAACTGGCGTCTGAATTTAAGATTGCAGCACCAGTTTTAGAACCTTACATACAGACATAGATTTTGTTTTGATAGTCGATTTCGTACTGTTTGTTAGTGTTTGGTTTGATAATTTTTGATTTCACGATTAATTCGAAGACTTTTTAGACTTTTATAGTTGACGAGAGTATTACTGGGAGTACATATTCCATTCTTATAAAGTAGGTTTGTATCATTCTTCAATCTTATTGAGTGTAGCAATTTTAAAATTGCGTGGATATCTCCAAGGTTAGACAGTATTTTAATATTATTTATTTTCAGATCCAAATGGCAAGATTGACTTAGGTGGATTTCTTAGGCTGTCTTGAAAGTTGAAAAACAGATAGTATTGTAGAACATACTTTTTGGAATAATAGACAAATACTTATGTTTGGTTCGATAATTTTTGATTTCACGATTTATTCAAAGACTTTTAGACGAGATAGTTACTGGGAGTACATATTCCATTCTTATAAAGAAGGTATGAATCATCCTTCAATCCAATTGAGTGTAGCAATTCTTAAATTACGGGGATATCTCCAACGTTAGACAGTATTTTAATATTATTTATTTTTAGATCCAAATGGCAAGATTGACTTTGGTGGGTTTCTAAGGCAGATAGTATTGTAAAACATTCTTTTTGGAATAATAGACAAATACTCATAACTTTACTATTTTTATAGGGAAGGACTAAATACTCAATATATTGTGAATAAAATGAATACATTCACATGAAATTGATGCTAATTCTACCGTAAGCCTTATTCATTATGGATTGAAAAATAAATTTTCCAACACTCCTATGATTGGTCTTGAAAAGCTGTAATAAATAAGCCTTGTACAACTTTGCTTTCATCGGCAGAAGCACTTTGAGCGAACAGTATTCATCACCAGATATTTCCTTGTTGAGACTCTTCTTTTTCAATAGTCAGTTCTATCACTAGAACATTTACGTTGTTCCTTAATGATCAGTTCAATAGGCAGATTTCTGGAAGGCATAGCATTCCTCTCAAGTAAATTTCTCTCCTTGGATTATAGGCCTGGAAAAAAATTGTCTTCATGAATGTGATCTAATATTTCATGAGCAATTCGTGCTTACCTGTATAAAATTGATCATCAACGGTAAAATGCAGGTAACAGACGTTCATAAATCTTGTTTGTTGGTTTTTATCGATTCTTCAACACATTCAGGCCCGACTTGTTAAAGAAAGTTTCTTTCACCCCAACTCCAGATTGTTTACCGGGCTGTACAAATCTATGGGAAGAGACATTTGAGTTTACTTTTCCTCAGTAGAAGCACTTGTAAAATCACACAAACGCCAAGAAAAATGCATAAACTTTCTCATTTTCTTAACATTTCTTTTAACTTGTCCATGATAATGTCTGTACCTCGGGTTACTCTGATAGCCACCAGAGGGAGTAGCGCTTATCTTCTTTCGCCAATAATGCTGAATAACGCGCTTGTTTGAACCGTATTCGAAATTTATTGGTGCCTTATACAGGCCCTTTTCTATGTTCGGTTTTCACAATGTCGGTCATAATCAAATGTGGATTTTTCTTGATGATTTTTTTTCCTATATCATGTTGCATTATCCGTTGAAAAATACCCTAGGAATCAATTCAAACTCATTTCTCGATTTTTTTGGTATACTTTTTGACCTGGTCCTGTTTTCCATTCGATACAGGTGTACGAAAACGCTACATCTCCCATAGGATCATATTTGGACATTATTCAATGGAAATCTAATAAAATAAATTGAGAAACATATTGGTTTCTGGAAATTGTTTCACCGATTTTACTTTATTTAACGCTCTAACTATCAAATTTAGCTCACTCGTGTTAGTGATCGGATAAGTTCAAGAAATATCGATTGAAGATCAATATGGGGGATTGTGCAATATTCCTCAGTTGTTTCAGGTATTCACTTCCAGTATCTAAAAAAAACCACTTAAAACTTAATAAAATTGTTTGAAGAAAAGGCTCATGCGCATCGTGCTATTCAAGCTATTTCTCAAGGGCAGGTTATATGGAAAACATTGCCTAATGAAAAATATCGGACGTTTTGGAGTGTGAATCTGACTCCTTCATCTGACAATAAAGAGAAAATTCACAAATTTCATTCGAATTTTGTATGAGTAACAATTTTATTTAATATTTAATAGTTTCTTTTCAGATACTGGGGATGAAAACCTAAAAACACACCTGAAAAGTTTAAGAAAACCCCATATGACATGAAACAATACATAGGCAATGCATGGGTGCATAGAATACATCACTCTTTGACATATTTTCAATCAGAAAGGCAGTCCAAATATATTTTCTTATCGCTGGCGAACGTATCTTATGAGCATTTCCTGTCAGCAAAAATTCATTTGTCATCGACGAATACACATAATTCGGACTGATTATTTTGCTCCCAAACATCCTTTTTTGAGTTACTCGAAATGTAAAGAAATTGGGAACTTCTGCGAAGATGCCAGCGCCCTAACGGTTAAATTTGGAACCTGTCCAAGCTAGTAGTTTTATGTAGACAAACCTTAGAAATCTGGTGGAGAACGAATATTTATTAATCAGAACTTGAATATTTGAAGAAATTATTATAATTTTGTGTAAGATTTCTTGAGGAAGAAATTTTCGTTTAGATCACATTATAAAATCGTTCCAAGAGGATAATTTCGGTATTATTTTAGTGTAATAGTGTATGTTGCTTGGTGGATCAAAATGAACCAATATCTAAGTTTACTTGAATTTCTGGAAAAATAGGCACCTCAATAAGTAATTCAAGAACTCCGATTCAATGTGAAGAAGTGCTGAATGCAGGCTATATTATGTGGTAAATCTAGAATCAGTCCAAATGATACGACTTTATCTCTTTGTTTAAAAACAAGTGAATCAATTAAATGAAAACAGATTTTCTGCCTCAGTTCTTTTACATCGTATTTCTAAAGAAAAGGAAACAGATATGATTGATTTTATTTTCATATTACAGCAGCTCAAGACACACATACAAAATGGAAAATCTCACAGCCTAGTTCATCCTACCTATAGAAATGAAAAATATTAATGTATTTATATAAATAACTTCAGCTATTATAAACTATTACAGTATATTTAGTTTTTGTTAGGTTTTCAACCAGATCGTTCTTTTTGAATATATGATTTTGTGTAGTATGTGAATTAGGTAGCTGCAAAAGTGCTCGGTAGTTTCTCTGCAGCACATCAAAATTCTGTTATTTTCATTTATACCTGGAAAACATCATGACATGAAGTTGTTTCGAAATGAATACATTGTAATTTACCTTTATGAAAATAAACACCTTCAGAGAAATACAGAGAACATACTTTCATGTATTTCGTGACCTGTTTTCCAATCTCCAATTTCTAAATCTAGGCTTTTCTTCTTTCTTCTATCATTGAGTTCCCTGCCAAATGCTGTTTCCAAATTAATTTTAATTTCATTTGGCTTTGGAAAAAATCAAAACTTGAGGCAGTAGATGATCCTTTCTTCGTTGACCATGAATAACTATGAGTTGAGGCACACAACAATAGTCATTTTGGCAGGATACCATTTCGAATCAATACAATCGAAAATTTTTATCGGAAAGAAAGGAATCGATGGATGAATATTACTAACACTTTCGGTATACCAAGATTTCAACTCTGAGAACAACACAAATGCTCGAAAATGAACTCTGAAAGTAGGCAAAACACGTTAGAATAACGGGCACTTCGAAAAACTACAAGCTTGGAAGTGTTCGAATTTCTATCGCCAGAGGGCGTATCGCTTAGCAGTAGTTGCGAATAGAGGTGAGGTGGTAACCAGATATTTTCAATTATTTTCCATTGGATATTGACTATCCATGAAAGAAATTTCAGCTAATCGATGCATGAAGGTTCAAAGATCTTTTATGGCCCATACAAAATAAACGGGTGATTCCTTTTACATAAAAAAAAATGATCTGAAGATGCATCAATTCAGAAATTTGGGATCCCACATCTTCTGAACTATGATGAACACTCTATATAGTTTTGACTGGAGATTTCTTATTCATGATAATATACTGCGCATAGGTATATCGGAGGTCAGTTCAGAAGTTGAAGGAGCGGTAAAGTTGCCGGCGAGTTCTGAGTGATGTGCCGGTGCCTGCCCAGTGACGATCACTATCTGGCGGAGGTTTCGGTGTCTGACCCTCATTAAAATCATCTACTCCGGATCTTTCCATTATTTATAAGAGCGATCATTTCGTTGACGAGAAAAGGACGATCTATTCGGAGATTATGGTCAAAATTCCCAATTATTGACGTTCTCTGTAAAATTTAACAACGTTGTACGTTTATTGTTTATAAGCTTCGTTATAGGAAATACTGTCGGTGAACGGTTCATTTATTTTTTTTCAAACAATGAGTAATGTTGAAATAATTGAATATGAGTTTTAATAACTCTCGAAATGATAAAAGTACTGCTTCCGAACCGAACATTTCAAAAAAATACAGAAATTCTAGTCATAACGATCGCGGAGAAAACACATGAAATTTGACATATTTTTCCCAATTTCTTTGAAAATTTCTATCAAATCAAACTGGAATTCGGTGAGGTGTTGTTGAATATTTTAATTGAGGCACGTGCAGAATTTCGTTGAAATCTGTTCAAATCAATATAACTCCGGAACAATTCTGCCGATTTGGCCCATTAACTATTTTAAATGCCAAACTCCGAAGCGCGATCTACCATGGAAGTTTTAAATCACTAGCTAGCTGTGTTCGACAGTTACCGATGTACTGGGCCGGCAGGCCGGACAGAATTGATTTCGACACCGGATCCGTCTTTAGTGAGTCCAATCTAGTCGATTGAGACCATTTTCGGCTCATAATTCGAAAGTTACAGACATTTGATGGAAAAGCTCATGGAGATCACAAAGTTTCAGGGCTATATCGATTAACTTACATAAACACAAGGACGAATATTTGTGGTTGAATAAACCTCATCCTTATCTGACCTCATCATCCACCATATTTGAGTAATCCGAGCGCTGAAGTTTCACAGTTATTACCAATCATCAGTACGATTCACTTTGCCAAATGCTGAAAGGATTCTAGATACTTAAAGCCAGTTTGGATGGCAGAACTTCACTTGAGCCATCCCAGGAGCATTTTAAGAAACCTTACATTCGAGTGCAGAAATTTTGAGCGATGTAGATGACGTTCATCCATATCTTGTTTTAGGAAACTGTATGTTTGATTTTGCAGTTGTGAGGATGTTGAACAAACTGCTGGAGATATAGGTCCCTCTAACGACCAATGGATAAAGGTTGTGCGCAGGCAAGATTGTGCAGATTCAGCTCACGAATGGGCAAAATCACTTGATGCTCTCCGAGTGGTTTTTTTTTATTTCAGCAACTAATTTGTGACACTTTATTTCTATAATAACCCGGAAACTACTGATCTGACAGTATTGTGGCACAGTTTCTTAAAAAAATGGGAAAATTATTGTTTTAAGTGAGTATCTATGGAATCATTCGACGGATTTCACCCATTCACGAATTTAACCTGAGTTCCAAACTCACTTTACGTGAATCCAGTCTATAAGTCGTTTCTTCCTGAAGTTATTGAGTTTACGGTCCTCCTAACAGCAGACAGTAAATTAAAACAATACCTCGAATATAACTAATTTTTTTGTGTTTATATTGCCACTTTTATATTCCAGAATTTTCGGGAAAATAAAAATGAAAATTTAAAAAATTACTCACTGAAGTCTGCAGAACCACACCCCATTTTTTCGTATAAACGTCAAAATTTCTTCTAATTCTGATATTTAACGCGGCTATTGGCAACGTTAAAGCACGTAAACCGCATGCAGGTGCCTGACCTTGAGATATAACGAGGTTTAATGAAACTTGGATGTGGCCAAAAATATATATCAGATCGAATTGAAATCCACTGAATTCATGAAAGAGGACAGTAAGTTGTTTTATACCAATAGTTCCGAAGAACATAGAATATGATTATAAAAATAAAATATTCAAGGGGAAAAAGTTTGAAGATATTTTTCTGGTGGCTCTAATATTTTCCAATTTTCGTTGACAAAAACTTGTTTTTATTCGGAAAATCCTTATTTGATTTCAATTTTATTTGGTACAGAACTTGAAGTCGACAATAAACAATGTAAAAAATTTAAGCTCCGTTCGATATCTATTATGGGAAACCATATGTCAAAGTTTGTTGATATTTCTCCAAAAAATCAATAAATGCTGATTCAATCAAGGTGAAACTCCATTATTTTTCAGGGCTTTTCTGGGTTTTTACCCCCAATACCTGAAACAGAGCATGGGTCTCAAAAACGAAAATAGTTGAAAGAAAATAATTCTACAAGTTTTCTCGTTTTTCTGATGAAGCACTCAGATTTTGACCCCGAAACGTTACAGTTCACTTTGTTGATCTCTTGCGTTGTTCCAAACTTGATCATTAGGCCAACAAACTGCCTTTGACAAATAAATCAATCCTGCAATCCGTGAAGGCTTTTTCTATGAATTAAGATTTTCATTTAATTTAAATAGTTCTGTTTCAGATATTGGAAGTGAAAACCCAGAAAACACCCGAAAAATAATGTAAATTCTACCCCAAAATAAAGTATAATCGATACTTAAAACATCAGCTTGAAACAATCCATTTTGAATATTTTATACTCCGAGAACATCTAATAGAACTCTCCTCACGAAATTCTGTATGAACTTAAAGCTGCCATTTCCCAACTGAGTACCGATCCGATCTGTAGTTCTCAAATTATTACGAATAAAATTTTGAATGGGTACATCTGCGAAATCATTGGGAGGATTCTACCCATTCATTCAAACTTAGTACGAACCTACCCTACGATGGGGGTTTTCCCTTTGAACGAAAATGCAGTAATTTTCATGAAAAACCTTCAGAACATCACATTTCAAACATATAATTTCAATATTATATTTAAAAAAAAAGGTTTGATCACCTAAAACTGAAAAATAAAAATGGGGATTTGCATTTAAAGGGATTTGTCCTGAGTGCACGATATGGCAACGTCGAATTCAGCTTTCTCGGAGAGAATAGGACGTCAAATGTGTTACTTTGCTTAGGAAAACAGAGATAGCTATACTTCGATCTGGTTAGAGTTGAAGACAACGACCATGGAATAGAAAAAGAAGAGCACAGACTGTCATACTGTCATATTACTGACAAATCGCAAACGGAAATTGTTTGGTTATATTGACAAAGAACAAGTGTGTACCACAGAATAGGAATAAATATCTCATTATTCTATAGCAGAAAAAGCTATTCTACTGAACACTGTCATTTCGTGAATGCCTGGCAAATCCCAAGCCCCAATTTTGAAACCTGATTTTCAATACTTTCTGAAGGTAATTTGGGAAAAATTCAGGAAAACTCCCCATTATCGAATCATTTCTTTCAGAATAAGTGTTATTGTCCTAAAGATCAGCTTTTAGGCCAAACGTTAATACAATAACTTCTATGATTTCACTTTGGTGAAATACCATAAAGATTCAGTTCACAGAAATTCCCATATTTTATCAAGGAAAGCTAAAGAAATCCATCGATTTCTTAAATAAAACTTTATCTCCCGGAACATCGTAGCAAGCAATTGAGAATGTTCAGACCAGGAATGCCACGGAAATAACTATAATTCTTTCATTCAACGACATCCTACTGATCAAGAGTCTCATTTTCTTTCTGAATTATCTACAAAGAGCGCAACTCGGAAAAAATTAAGCACCTATAAAAGAATACGGTGTCCTGTTACTCTTTCAATATCAGATATAAAAGAAACTTTTCAGAAGCTGCGATATAAATCTCAAATATCCGATGCCTTCGAATTCAACCTTTTGTGAATCGCTTCTGGAAACGATTTCTTTTGAAATCTTGACATAATTCAACAGATAACAGGTATGGATGGAATGTTTCACATATTTCGGAATTTTTCGAAGTATAATTCAACAATTCGATCCAAATTAGGTAGGGTTTGATGTCGAGTTGTGATAACATAAAAAATATGTTTTTTAGGTACAAGAAAAGGTGAACGAATAAGGAAATTTAAGGGTTTAGGTTTGTCAATTTTAATTGGAATGAAATTGGGTCAAGATTTTTCGATAATTTTTCGTGAACGGTGTTAACAAGCACATTTTTGGTTTTACAATGAGATCGGAGATAAGAACTGATAGAAAAAGGGTGTTAGTTATTAAATATTTGTATCTGAGGGACAAGAAACCGACATCGAAGGTTCTGGGAATTTTTGTTTAGAATTGGGGTTAAGAGAAGAAATATTCTCATTCGAAATCAATGTTTGTAGTCACTGTCATCTCAGAAATAAGATTATTTCTCGCGTGCTGGTTTCAGTGCACCAGTTTTCAATGAAAATACATTCGGTAACATTAGAAGCGTTTCAGAAGGAACAACTTCGCAATGTTCGATATTTGTTAACAAAAACACCAAATTTTAATCATGCTATTGGCGAATGAAGATAAGCGCTACTCCCTCTGGTGGCTATCCGAGTAACCCGAGGTACAGACATTATCATTGACAAGTTAAAAGAAATGTTAAGAAAATGAGAAAGTTCCTGCATTTTTCTTGGCGTTTGTGTGATTTTTACAAGTGCTTCTACTGAGGAAAAGCAAACTCAAATGTCCCTTCCCATAGATTTCCACAGCTCGGTGAAAAATTTCGAGTTAGGGTAAAAGAAACTTCCTTTAACAAGTCAGGCCTGAAAGTGTTGAAGAATCGATAAAAACCAACAAACAAGATTCATGAGAGTCTGTTACCTGCCTTTTACCGATGATGATCATTTTTATGGAGGTGAGCACGAATTGCTCATGAAATATTAGATCACATTCATGAAGACAATTTTTTTACAGGCCCCTAATCCAAGCAGAGAAATTTACTTAAGAGGAATGCTCTGCCTTCCAGAAATCTGCCTGTTGAACTGATCATTAAGGAACAACGTGAATGTTTTAGTGATAGAACTGACTATTGAAAAAAAAAGAGTCTCAACAAGGAAATATCTGGTGATGAATATTGTTCGCTCAAAGTGCTTCTGCCGATTAAAGCAGAGTTGTACAAGGCTTATTTATTACAGCTTTTTCGAGACCAATCATATGAGTGTTGGAAAATTTATTCGTCAATCCATAATGAATAAGACTTACAATACAAGTAGCATTAGTTTTATGTGAATTTGTTCATTTTATTCACAATATATTGAGTATTTGGTCCTTCGCTATAAAAATAGTATAGTTATAAGTATTTGTCTATTCTTCCAAAAAGTATGTTCTACAATACTATCTATTTTTCAACTTTCAAGACAGCCTAAGAAAAAAGAAGAATGATACATACCTACTTTATAAAAATGGAATATGTACTCCCAGTAATACTCTCGTCAACTATAAAAGACTAAAAAGTCTTCGAATAAATCGTGAAATCAAAAATTATCAAACCAGACACTTACAAACAGTACAAAATCGACTTTCAAAACAAAATCTTTGTATGTATCTAAGGTTCTAAAACTGGCCACCGTGGCGCTACGATCTTAAATTCAGACCCCAATTGGCGAATGAAGATAAGCGTTACTCCCTCTGGTGGCTATCAGAGTAGCCCGAGATAGTCAGATTATCATTGACAAGTTAGAAGAAAGGTCAAGAAAATTAAAAAGTTTATGCCATTTCCTTGGCGTTTGTATGATTTTAAAATTGTTTTTACTGAGAAAAAAAAATCAAATGTCTCTTTCCATAGATTTCCACAGCCCATGAAAACTTTCCAGTTTCGGTGAAAGAAACTTGCTTTAAGGAGACGGGCATGAAAATGTTGAATAGTCGATAAAACCTAGGTAACTTGTAACTGGTAAACCAACAAACAAGATTCATGGTATGAATTTTTCAGAACTCCTTGAATGCAAATTATTATGCGAAAAATCATTGGGATCACTGTTTCCCAACATTATATTCTTATTAATTGCTGTCATAACTGTTAAGAGTTATACATTTTAATAACTTGTCAAATGTCAATGAAAATAAATTAAATCTCTTAATCTACTCCTGAATCCTACTCATCAAAACGACCACGTGACAGGATAAACGTGGTTATAGTAATATGAAAAGTAATTAAAAATGTACACAAGCTACCATTAGGGCCTTCAGTAACGATATGACCGGTATTTTTCGTGTCAGAAGCAACAGTTTGAAATTGCAGGGCAATAATTTTCTTGATTGTTTCGGTTGGTGCGAAATTGAAGTTCCAGTTTTGGTAGAAATCGGTGCACACTCGACTGACGTCTTCAGAAATTGGCAATTTAAAGTTTTCGTTTTGGTTTTTAAGGCCTCACATGCGTGAATGAGTGGAAGGTTCTAGTGTTCCCATTCGAAATCCTCTTAAAATATAAGACGTTCTTTCAGAATAAGATAAATTCAGAATGAAGCAGTTTTTGTGGGAATTTTAAAGCATAGAATTGAAGAAGATTTTGCTTAACCTTATTATTATATGTCGTTTATATAGGGTGAGTCCTCAAGTTGTACATTTATTTTAACCACAGATTCCCCTCATCAAATGAAACACTTTTTTCATTTATCATTTTTCCAGGTTCGGCTCCGGCAACAAGATACAGATTGTTTAAATTTCAAAAAAAAATCAGTTTTTTTGTAGCTTTGATATGATAACTCCGAATGAGATGAATTTTGGTGTGAAGTTTTGTGTAACTATGACACATATTCTTCAGTAATCACTTTCATCCTACCTCAAACAGTTTTCGAGTGATAGACTCGCCGATTCATAAAACTGTACGAAATTATCAAGAAGAATGCAGATAATGTTTATCTTATGTCATCATAAGAATCTTTAATCATTTCAAAATATTTGATTATTCTTTATAATTTCTCCTTGTTTTGAAGATATTCAACGTTGAATATTATAAAATCGCTGGGTTCACGTTTATCAGGACTACAGAATACACAGAAATATTCATCTATTTCGCATAGAACTAATGTTGAATATATGCATAGATATAACATTAAGTTAAAATTTCTATGGGTATATGCTATTTCGTGACCACACCACAGACACATTCTAGAGAGTGTTTTTAGGTTAGTTAATTGATTTCATATAAATAATTTATAAATTTCGTGAAAAAAGTATAATTATGGAGTTTTCAATATGACAACGGGCGAGGATGGAATTCTGTATAATGTTATAGTGGAATGAAATTGGATATTGCATGAACATCAAGTTGAAGATCAGTGTTTCTAGTCCAGTGTAGTGAACTGTTTTCCTTGCGATAATATCGCAAAAAGCACCAAATCATGAGAATTAAGTGAGTAAATGAGTTTTCTCAATCTTGTTTCTTTGAATTTCAAACCTTGCATTGGTTATTCTCCAAAAGAGATCACCGTAAGGGATATATGTGGTGAGCTTGCAAACAAAGCGCAGGAGTGTATTAGCACATTGAGAAATATTTAAATGCTAATAACTTTTTACCTGAGCCGAATCTGGAAAAATGGCCAATGAAACAAGTTTTTCATTTGATGAGTGGAATCTATGGTTAAAATTAATGTACATATTAAAGACTCACCCTGTATATCAGCTGACAAAATAATCAAATTTGTCATTCAAAAGAAGTATATCGTAAGGTATCGAAAGATATTATGTAAAAGTATTACAGAAAAATTTGTATATTTTTAATGGTTGTATCGATAACCTCTATTAAGTATACTCGTCTCAATTTAATGTTTTCCCTGATATATTTGTGATTGTATGAAACATTGTTGAAATATTGACACCCAATTTTCTGGGACACTCCGTATACTACTACACAAATGAACTTAAAAAAAATGGTCAAGACACCAATGGCTTCTTCATTCCTCACAAGAAGACAGTGTGACGAAACTAGTTGAAGTCATCTTGAATTGAGTAACAGGAGTGGTAACTCGATACACATACAGTAGCTCTTTTGTGGGTCACACATTTAAGACCGATTCATTACAATTCAAGCGTGAATCAGGGAAATTGATACTATCTTCACGCCTCACGCTCAGAAAGACAACGAGAAGAAATTGAGATGTTATGTTATGGGCAGATAGGTCAAGGGTATGTTACTTGGTGTACAAGTTAAACTCGGAATTCCAGTTGTCATCTTTTGAGTGGAAGCATTCCATTTAATTGAATGGGGGTTTTTCCTGAATTTGGGTTATTACTGAAAATGCAAATTTGAACATAATTATTATGGGTTTGATTCATCATTTTCCCAAATCACCTTCAGAAAGTATTTAAAATCAGATTTCAAAATTGGGGTTTGGGATTTGCCAGGCATGCACGAAGTGACAACGGTGTTTAGTAGAATAGTTTTTTCTGCAATACAATAATGAAATATTTATTCCTATTCTGTGGTACACACGTGTTATTTGTCAATATAACCAAACAAGTTCCGTTTGCGATTTGTCAGTAATATGACAGTATGACAGTCTGTGCTCTTCTTTTTCTATTCCTTGATCGTTGTGTTTTACTCTAACCAGACCGAAGTATAGCTATCTCTGTTTTCCTGAGCAAAGTAACGGCCGACTGCGTAAACACAATAACTTCCGAAAGAAACAACTTAGAAACTCGATATTTGTAGAGAAGGTTTGGACCTTAATTACGAAGGCCGAATTCGTGAATGGGTAAAATCCACCCAATGATTCCGTAGATATACCCAATCAAAATTTTATTTTTCCAATATTTCCAAAAATAGAGATCAGATCGAATTGAAATTCAGTACTTCATCGAAAATAACAGTTCGAAGTTTCATACAGAATTTAATGAGGATGATATGATGAGAAAATCATAGAAATTTTTTTTTTCAAATTGTTCTAATAACACGATTATCACAAAATTTTGCATAAAGTTGTCTTTCAGCGTCTTAAAACTAGCTGTGAAGTTTAATCAGGACTGAATCAGTATTTCTCGAGTTATACCGAAAAAATCAACGATATCGATTTGACATATTTTTTCCCGATATCTCCAAAACTTATGATCGTATCGAACTGAAATTCGGTACACTGCTGTGAAATTAGAAGGTCAAAGCGCGAGTATAATTTTTCTTGAATATGATGAATGGTTTCCGAAAAAAATTTTTTTTTAAAATTACCGACAATATAATCCTGACGAAATTTAGCTCAAAGTTGCGCGTCGTTGTACTTCACCTAACTGCCAAGTTTGAATCCAATCGCTCAGGTAGTTTCTGAAATAAAAAATAAATAACTTCAAAACTTCAAATGCCTATAACTCCGAAAATATTCGATCGATTTGGCCCATTAACGAACTGAACCACGGCATTTTGATGCGCAACCTATCCTGAAAGTTTCAAGTTGCTAGCTTGCTTCTGTCGACAGTTATCGTGTCTACGGCTGGCCGGCCGGACAGAATCGATTTTGACACCGGATTCGTCATCAGTGTCCAACCTAGTCGATTGAGACCATTTTCGGCTCAATCATCCAAAATTACAGACATTTGAACAAAACGATAGCACGCTGTTCCCCTAGAACATGCGCAATAAAAAAGTCCCTAGTCCCAAGGGCGTAAAAATACAGATTGAGTCGAATTGAAATCCAGTACTTGATCGAAAAAATCTAGAAAAGCACTGCCGTGAAGACAGCAGCTTTTGCGCGCATGTTCAATGTAGATGACCGCTTCGGTAACGAAGTTTAACTTGCGCGCGAAAGCTGCTGCCTTCACAGTAGTGCTTTTCCAGATTTTTTTCGATAAATTACTGGATTTCAATTCGATCTAATCTGTATTTTTGGAAATATTGCAAAAAATAAAATTTTGAATGGTTATATCTACGGAATCATTGGGCCGATTTAACCCATTCACGAATTTGACCTTCATTTATTTTGGCTTGGATGTATAGGTTTATGTGGAGGGTGAATTTGTTGGGCACTGATATTCGTGAAAATCTGATGGTCATTTATATAAAAAAAATCTACGGTCGGCCTAACGGCCAACCATAAACACAATAACTTCCGAAAGAAGAAACTTTGAAACTCGATATTTGTAGTGAAGCTTTGGACCTTGATAACGAAGGCCGAATTCGTGAATGGGTAAAATCCACCCAATGGTTCCACTGATATAACCATTCAAAATTTGATTTCCCCAATATATCCAAAAATGTAGATCAGATCGAATCGAAATCCAATACTTCATCGAAAAACTACAGTTTGAAGGTTCATACAGAATTTAATGAGGATGATATGATTAGAAAATCACAGAAATTTTTTTTTTCAAATTGTTCTGATGACGATCATCACGGAATTTTGCATAAAGTTGTCTTTCAGCATCTTCAAATTAGCTGCCAAGTTTTATTAGGATTGACGCAGCATTAGGCGAGTTATACCAAAAAAAAAACGATATCGAGAAGAAAACCTCGAAATTTGGCATATTTTTTCGCGATATCTTCAAAACTTATGATCGTATCGAACTGAAATTTGGCACACTGCTGTCAAGTATAAAGCTAAAAGCCGGAGTGGAATTTTTTTTTGTGGTATGATAAATGATTTCCGAAAAAAAAATTTTTTTGGGAAAGAACCTTGAAAACAAATTTTTTTTAATTCACTGACAATATGATCCTGACAAAAATTTGGCTCAAAGTTGCGCGTCGTTTTACTCAACCTAATTGCCAAGTTTGAATTCAATCGCTCAAGTGGTTCCTGAAATAAAAATAAATAACTTCAAAATTTCAAGTGGCTATAACTCCGAATTTATTCGACCGATTTGGCCCATTAACGAACCCAACCACGGCATTTCAATGCGCGACTGAAATTTTCAAATTGCTAGCTCACTCCGTTCGACAGTGTCCACGGTCGGCAGGACATAATCGATTTTGACACCGGATTCGTCATCAGTGAGTCCAATCTAGGCGTTTGAGACCATTTTCGGCTTAATCATGCAAAATAACAGACATTTGGACAAAACGATAGCACGCTGTTCCCCAAGAACATGCGCGCAAAATGACCGTTCCAAGGTTCATATGAAATTTCATGAGGATAAAATTATCAGAATATCACAGAATAATTAATATTCGAAAACAAATTGAAATTTGTTTTCAAATTGTTCTAATGACACGATCGTCAAGGATTTTTGCACAGAGTTGTTCAGCAGTATTCTAACTGCCAAGTTTCATCATGATTGGATACGTATTTTTTGAGTTATTCCAAAAAATATAGAGCTCAAGTTGTGAGCAAACTTTTTTCGACAATGATTGATTGTTCGGGCGGAAAAAAATTTCGCACAGAAATTTTTAGGTATAATTAATTCTTAATTTACTGACAGCACGATCACAGTAAAATTTCGAGCGAGGTTGCGTGTCATTGTGCTCCAACTAATTGCCAAGGTTCAATCCAATCGCAATAGTTGAAATATCAGGAAATAACCTAAAATTTCAAAAGATTGTAACTCCGAAACCATTTGGCCAATTTTGCCCCGTAAAGAACTCAACCGTCGCATTTGAAATGCAACTTATCCTGAAAGTTTTAAAAAGATACAGTTACTCTCCATACGCCCGTAATCGTGCATTTGTTCGGCCGGCCGGGCAGAATCAATTTTGATATCGAATTCATCAGTGAGTTCAACCTAGTCATTTGAGACCATTTTCGGAAAAAAATTATAAAATTACAGACATTTGGACAAAACGATAACACGGTATTCCCCTAGAACATGCTCGCAAAAAGCATAAATCTACCTGCTTTTCAGTGGAAATAAAATGGATATAACAAGAAACTGAAATGTGAACTGTTCATTTCAAATCCTTTTTTCTCTTTCTGTGACGGCACCTTGTACTATACCAAAACTGTGTGGCGATTTTTCAAATGATGGAATCTTTCCTCAACACGTATGCAAACAACGCTTCGGTATTTCAGAAAGAATCAATTTATGAAGTTGTCGCCACCAGAGAATACCCAAGAATTTTGTCATTCACCCATTCAGAACTGATTTGTTAAAGCACAAATATTGCGTTCTTTATATAGATGTTCTCACACAATCGCTTTTTGAACAGGTTTTAATATAAATAACCCGATAAATATGAAATGCATCTGCTGAATTGCATCGTTTTGGCAATTTCTGGCAAATATTGCACCAGCTCCTAGATTTAATTCGAGAGATAAGCATGTATTCTGGATATCATATCAGTTCTTTTGAATATTTCGGGATTTTTTTGAATCGTTTCAAAGAACGGTGTCCACTTATAATGACTTTTTTCATAGCATTCTTTCTGCATTTGTTGAAGGAAAAAATGGAAAAATCCGTTTGAATATGTCTTGTGATGAAGAGATTTCAAAAATGTTGCTCCTACGGTGACAGAAATATTAAATTAACATATCTCTCCTGAAAAAATTATGCTAATTCCTTTATAATATATCACGTATTATGTATTCGAGCGTTTGTTCTAAGATGTGAGAATGTTGTTATTTTACCTAAATCCTGTAGTTTTGAGTCACTGAATATTTTCCCGTCAACAGATGAGAACACCGTTATACCTAAATTTTCAGAGGAAATTTGAGATTTGGGTGGGCTGATTGGGTTCGTTCATGGTCAATATCCGTTCTTTCATCAGTAATTCGAGGAATACTGATACAATTGAATACATACTTGGAATTTACTCGGAAAATGACACAGATTCATGAATTATTTCTGAAAAATAGATATTCCAGAAGCCATTCCGTTACATTTGGGTTTCTATAGAGAGCATCGATAAAGTGATATTCAAAAAATTCAGCTTCACAGCTTATTTCCAGAAGAAGGAAAAAAAGCGGAGTTATATAGTCAATGGATTTTTGAGGTTATTTCCGCGATATCTCAAGAAGTACTATAATGTGACCGGTTAGAAGTAAATAATAAATCGTGAAATGTTGACACGCAATTTCCTGAAGAAGATTCGTGGTGATCGTATCGTTTAAAATACAAAACAAAATTTTTGAGAACTTTCCAGAACTAATTTTTCAATTATTTTTTCTGAGTAACTATCCATCACACTCCATTGACAACTATCACAGATCTAGGATTTCATTACATAACAATTCATTCAATTGAATACATACTTGGAATTTACTCGGAAAATGACACAGATTCATGAATTATTTCTGGAAAATAGATATGCAAGAAGCCATTCTGTTAAAATTGGGTTTCTATAGTGGGCATCGATAAAGTGATAATCAAAAAATTCAGCTTCACAGCTTATTTCCAGAGGAAGAAAACAAAGCGGAGTTATATAGTCAATGGATTTTTTGAGGTTATTTCCGCGATATCTCAAGAAGTATTAAAATGTGATCGGTTAGAAGTGAATAAAAATCGTGGAATGTTGAGACGCAATTTCCTGAAGAAGTTTCGTGGTGATCGTATCGTTAAAAATACATAACGAAATTTTTTAGAACTTTTCAGAATTAATTTTTCAATTATGTTTTCTGAGCAACTATCCATCACACCCTATGACACCTATCACAGATCTAGGTTTTCATTACTATAATAACTTTTGAAATTCATCAAGATTTTATTTATATAGAACGCCCTTGCGGACTGCGAGATTCAAACTATTTGAGCTGTTACGTTTCAGAGTCTATACAGGGTGAGTCTTTAAGTTATACATTAATTTTAACCCAAGATTTCTCTCATCAAATAAGACACTTTTTTTTTACCTTTTTCCAGATTCGGCCCCCGTAAAAAGATTCAAGCTGTTGAAATTTCCAAAAAAACTTTTTTAGCTTTGACATGGTCCTTCCGAATGAAATGAATTTTCAGGTGAAGTTTTGTATAACTATGACACGTATTATACAGTAATCGATTCCAACAAACCTCAAACGGTTTTCTAGTTATAGATCGCCGATTCATAAAAACTAGCATGCAGAAAAAGTTAATCTTGAGTTATTATAAGTATCCTTGATCATTTTAGAATACTTATCTATTCCTTAATAGTTCTCCTCAAACGAACCGTTTTCGAGATATCCAACGTTGAATGTTATAAAATCTGATAAATTAAGAATATACAAAAATATTCACCTATTTCACATAGTCCAAATATTAGGTCTATGCTATTTTGCCACCAGACCACAGACATTGTCCATGTCTATGGACCAGACTCTCCATAGAATTCTTGAGGTCAATAAATGTTTTCAGGTTAGTTGGGTGGTTTCTTATTTATGAATTTGATGAAAATTAGGATAATTATGGAATTTTCAACATAAGAATGGGCCAGATTTAAATTGTGTAGAATCTCATGATGGAAATACGAATTTCTAGTGGAAGAATGGTGTTTCAATGGTCGAGTGTAGTGAAATATTTTTTTCGCAATAATTCCGCAAAAAGAACCAAGCCATAAGAATTAAGTTAGTAAATGAGCTTTTCCAATCATATTTCTTTGAATTCCCAGCAATAGATCGGTAATTCTGCAATACAAATCACCATAAGAGATATCTGTGATGAACTTGCAGACAAAGAGAAGGAGTGTATTAGCACATTGGGAAATATTAAAATTATTATAAGTTTTAACCAAAGCCGATTCTAGAAAAATAGTAAATGGAAAAAAAAAGTTTCATTCGATGAGAGGAATCTATGTACCATTTGAAGACTCACCCTGTATATATCTCCTACATCAGACATTAATACGAAGGTATTAAATGAAAATAATGCTGCAAATTTTGTCTGGATTATAAAAAAGTCAGATATAGACTCTGAAACGTAACAGTTCAGTTAGTTGATCGTTGTTTACATCATTCTGATATTGTTCATTAGGAAACTTTGTTTCTAGAAATAAAAAGTGTGAAACCCGCAATCCACAAGAGCGTATTCTTTAAATAATGATTCCCATTTAATTTTAAATAGTTTTTTCTTCAGGTATCGCGAGTGAAAACACAAAAAAACCTGAAAAACAATTCAAAATCCTCCCAAAGTATCCTTTAATCGATATTTTAAAAAAAATATGTTGTTCCTCTTCAATAACGCAAAGAATACCATTTATTTGAACGACCAGGTCGAATATCCTGACCTCAAGTCAGTGCTCTTTTAAAAATTCGTTTATGCAGAATACGCAGGCAAATGTCATTGGAACTCAAATCTTCTCGATATACCTGATCAGTTTTGCGTACTAAAAAAAACCACAAAATATCGATCGCACCAAAAATTTCGAAGGCACTCCTAAAATCAAAGATTTATAAATGAGAACTCAGATCTTAATCGATCCTCATCTTCCTAAAACGAAGATCCCTCATTCTATTTCCAACAATATATATAGACCAACCTCGTATTTTAAACATTCGAAAGTAAAATGTACCAGGTTGGCCAACATCGCCTACTGACGATGTTCACAATGCGTGTTTTACAAAATTCCCCAGAAAACTCGAGTCCATTCTGGTCTGTTATACAAGACCGCACAGACCTACATTTATAGAGATCTGTGTGTCTTTTTCCGCAAATGATCTGATTTTGCGGAGATAAAGGACTGAGATGGTTTCGACATCGATACTGATCGGATTGCTAGATGCGATACAAGTCAATAATAGTGCCATAAATATCCACAGCGGGGTATTTCAGTAGTCGATGGTCTTGGCCAAATGCGTCAAGTTCACTTATTCGATTTTATCGACAAAAATTTCGAAGTTGTGCGGTTTTTGGGAAGGTAAGGTGGTCGAACTTGTGTTGATTTATCGCGACAAGGTCACCAGGTGAAGAGCAGGATTGAGTTGGGTCTCAAAATCACAGATTGTCATCTTTGTCATAACAATAATTTTGGCTGTTCATTAGGAAATTGCACATAAAACGGGCCTAGATGTCCAAATAACCGTAGCTTTTGTCTACGGCTGTTCAAAAACTGTGTTGCGATTTTATTGAGTTTCAAAGTATATTCGGGTTTTTTGTCGAATAACCGAACAGACAGACATTTTTGGGAGTTATGCCTATCTGAAATTTTGAGGTTAGTTACTCGATATCTTGAAAAGTACCTATGCGATGAGTTTGAAACTTCGTAATTAGTTGAGAAATGGCGACACGCAACGATATGCAGAATTTTGTGGGTATCTACTCTTCAGGAAATAAAAAAAAGGTTTTTGGAAATTTTCCTGATTTTTGATTGAAGGAAATGTTTTTTCGTATACTATTAAAGTTGATTCTTACTTTACGTTCCGTATCCTTCCAGTATCTTTCCCGTAAAATATTATAAGGTGTAAATGAATGATGTATGCACACTATATGTACAGTTCAAGTTCCGTTTAGACGACATTTTTGCCTGATAAATTTTGACGTAAATCATACGGAAGGGATAGTAGAAGGTTACGGGACATATAGTGAGAATGAAACTTTATTCAGATTAAGAGAAAATTTGGAGTGAATATTTTAAAACAGTGTTTTGAATTTCAATCAGAACCGAAATTCATTTTCGGAGATGTAGGGACAAATTATGTGGAATATCGTTGTTGATCTGAAATTTTGATATAATTTTTTCGTTACTGGTTGTATGATTTTGACTTTGAAAAAACAAAATTTCGTGAGGGTGGTATGCGTAAAATTTGGCAGAAATGTTCGAAAATATGTTTTCATTTTTTTTGTTGAAAACTATTCTTCAGATTCAGACGGAATTTGGCACAGAACTAGGGGTAAAATCTCAATAATACTGCTCCAATCTTCAGTTTGATTGCATATTGCAGAATACCGACTCATACAATTATGCAGAATTTCATGAATATCGTACGCGTAAAAATCTCAAAAATCGTAATTCGTAAATTTTTTAGATTGTCAGCAGTAATTGTGTTAATGATAATGGTTGTGCTTTCCGTAAACACAGTAACTTCCGAAAAAAACTACTTAAGAACTCGATATTTATAGATTAGGTTTGGGGCTTACTTACGAAGGCTTAATTCCAGAATAGGAAACATTGTTTTCATGATTCGTAAATTTACTATTTAAATTTTTTTCCACTATTTCCGAAAATACAGATCAGATCGAAAAGAAATCTAGTATCCACTCAGTCGAACAATGACAGCTGCTTGAAGGTCTATGCAGAGTTTTGTGAGGACCCTATGAAAAGAAGATGCCGAAATGATTCCATCAAAAAGTAAAGCTGTGTTTGGTAGGGGCAATACTTGAAAAGGTTCACGGCTTAGCAACGAATTTGTACAAACCGTTAAAAGCTCCGGACATTACGTCAGTGCTTTTCTTGAATTTTTTTTTGTGAAATGCTTATTATTTGGATATTTTTCAATGTTTGTGATATCAGTTGAGGTTATTCAAAACACAATTGGCTAATGAATATGAGCGCTACTTCCTCTGGTGGCTATCAGGGTCACCCGAGATTGTCAGATTGTCATTGACAAGTCAGAAGAAATGTCAAGGAAATGAGAAAGTTCACGCATTTTTTTTGTCGTTTGTGTGATCTTACAAGTGTTTTTACTGAGACAAAGCATACTCAAAAGTTCCTTCCCATAGATTTCCAAAGCCAGTTAAAAAATTTCGAGTTTCCGTAAAAGAAACTTCCTTCAAGAAGTCGGGTCTGAAAGTGGTCAATTATCGATTAAAACCTTGGCAACTTGAACCTCAAAATTGGTAAACCACAAACAAATTTCATTAGAGTCTGTTCCCTGGATTTAACCGATTATGATCATTTTTATGGAGGTGAGCACGTATTGCTCATTAAATATTAGATCACATTCATGAAGACAGTTGTTTTTCAGGCCCCTTATCCAAGCAGAGAATGTTACATAAGAGAAATGCTATCCCTTCCGGAAATCTTTCTGTTGATCTGATCATAAATGAACAACGTAAATGTTTTAGAGGTAGAACTGACTGATTGAAACAAAGAAGTCTCAACAAGGAAGTATTTGGTGATGAATACCCCTCGCTCAAAATGCTTCTGCCGATGAAATGGAAGCAATACAAGGCTTAGGTATTACAGCTTTATCAAGACCAATGTTATGAGATTAGGTAGGATTCATTTGTCAACCCATAATAAATAAGACTTACGCTACAAGTAGCATTAGTTTATGTGAATGAGTTAATTTTATTCACAACAAATTGCCTGAATAGAGTCCTTTGCAATATAAATAGTTTAAAGTTATTAGTATTTGTCTATTATTCCAAAAAGTATGTCTCACAATACTACATGTTTTTCAACTTTTTGAGCAGTAGATCTGGAGGGGTATTCGATTCGATCAATCAATCAAGTTGGGTGAGTAAACAGGTTGAATGTTTATTAGTTTTGCAAATAACAGGCAACATAATATCAAATGCATATTGCTGAACACTTATAGCTTCTGTGACTTCGAGATACTCCAAACAATTTGAAGTTAATCTTGCCATTTAGAGTTGAAATAAGTTGATATCAAAATATTTCTAACACTTATTGTAGCATTGTTACTCTGGATTAGAGTAGACGATATATAACTCTTTCATAAAAATGAAATATGTATACACAGAGTCACTTTCTTGGCATCCATGTCGGTATGAATTTAAAATGGACTACGCATATTGACGTTTTATGCAAAAGGTTGAACAGCTCATACTTTGCAATCAACAGAATTAAGGACATTCTGCCCAAAAGCTGTTTGATGAATGTTTATTTTAGCTTGGTGTGTAGTCATCTTCCGTATAACATCTTGCTCTGGGGTAGCTGTACTGACATCTCCAGAGTATTCTTGGCACAAAAACGGATTATACGTGCAATAATCAAGCTAAATTCGATGGATTCGTGCAAGCCAGTTTTTGTTGAAAATGAAATTTTAACTTTGCCATGTATTTATATTTTCAAGTGTTTGCTATATGCCAAGGATAACAACTACAAATGAAAAAAATTGTCAGAACATCATAGCTATAAAACCAGAAATTCTCAAACTTTATTACTTCCTAATCATAGGACTCATAGATTTGAATGCTCTCCTATGTATGGAAGCATTAAATTGTTCAACCATCTACCACCTCCTATTAAATCCCTGAATTCTAAAATGTTCAAAGAATAAGTCAAGAACATTCTTTTAGGGAAAGGCTACTACTCTGTACAAGAATATTTGTGTGACTTTGGTTACTTAACTTTTATTGTTATTTTTTATTCTAACTCTTATTCTGACTTGTCCTATACACCATGTTGTGTCACAAAGGATTAAATAAAGTTATTATTATTATTATTACTTCTGTCAACTGGAAAATGCTTTGAACAGATCGTAGAATCGAATTTTACCCAATCAAATATACAAGCAAACACTTGAAAACCTAGCTCCTATCTGTCCATATAAGGTTCTCAAACCTGCCACCGTGGCGCTGCAATCTTAAATTTAGACGTCAATTGGAAGTTCAGAAAATCTGCACCGGAACGTACTCGCGAAACACCGAAGGAGTTATATCTTTGTATTTGCGCTCCCTCGAGCTCATCAGAAGACGAGAAAAATTTCACTGTCCATCGTCGTCTTCCAAATTACATTTGGCAGGTTTCACGCCTCGAATATTTTTCCAAACGCAGATAGGCGGCTTCACCAATCGAAACCGAACTTAGATTGACATTAATGGGGATATACGTTCCAAAGTCGGATATCATCGAGATAAAAACCTTTGAAATATACCCAACAAACCAAAAACAATGGTACACTTAACGCACTTAAAGAATTCGTTAATATAGCGATCCCTTAATAGTGCCGCCAATATCGGCCGGAGTGTAGAGCGTAAAGATAATAGAGTTGTCTGTTAGGAGGGATACCAGTTTTGACCGATAAAATTATAGGAAATCGGCTAAGGCTGCCATACGCCGAACGATTTTAACGCTTGAGTTGGGTGTGAACGATTCCTGTCTTAGATCGGACGATATGAAACTTTTTGCATGATGTACGAGATGCCTCATTACAAACTTTTTTCTAGGGGAGAGCGTCTTAGCGCTTTGTCCAAACATCTGTAATTTTCGATTTTTTTTTCATTAGGCCGCGCAAAAGCTGTTGACTTCACGTTAGTGCTTTTCTATGTTTTCCGGGGAACGGTGTGCTATCGTTTTGTTCAAATGTCCGTAACTTTCAAATTTTGAGGCAAAAATTGTCCCAAACGACCAGGTTGGACTCACCGATGACGAATACGCACGATTAAGGGTGTACGGAAGAATCTATCGACTTGAACATTTCAGGATTGGTTGCATTTCGATATGCGAAGGTTAAGTTCATAATGGGCACTATCGGTTGAACGATTCCGGAGTTATAGAAATTTAGTGTAGAGGTTATTTCCTTGATATTTCGAGAAATACTGAAGCGATTGAATTGCAACTTGGCAGTTTGTTGGAGCAAAAAGAAATGCAACGTTTCGCAAATTTTTCGCAATATTTTTGAAAATATTGGGGGAATGACATCTTGAATGGGTATATCTACGGAATCATTGGGCGGATTTTACCCATTCATGAATTCGACCTTCGTAATTAAGGTCGAAAGAGCCGACTTGGAAAATCGATATTTGTAGAGTACGTTTGGGGATCAATTACAAAGGTCGAATTCGTGAATGGGTAAATTCCGCCCAATGATTCCATAGATATAAATTCGTTGCCCAAGCGGTCCTTTCCATTGGACATGCGCGCGAAAGCTGCTGCCTTCACGGCAGTGCTTTCATAAATTTTTAGCAGAAAAATTTAATACCCTGTATTTTGGTGCAGGCTTGGCCTGGTGTTTTATACATTACTAGTTGAGATGTGGATCTACCTTGCGCCCAGATCTACCTTTCGTTCAGATTCGCCTTTTATGTGGTTAAATTCATTACAATGTTATGACGTCATCGAAAACATTTTGTGGACACTCGCAAAAAAATGCTCTGTACCCTCACAAAAAACGCTCTGTGACCTCTATAGAAATTTCAAGGTTACTCCAGGGTTATAAATTTTCAGATACATTTTCTAGAGAAACGGAAGTAAATATCATTGGAAGGGAATCGAAAATGAATAAAAGGATATTTAATCTACAAAAACTTACCAGAAAAAGTAACCTAGCTCGTACACAACGGTAGGATTCCAGTAAGAAAGATCGTTCTGAACCGGCACAAATTATGCTGAAATTTTGGAAAAAACTCAAAGTTGGTGGTAAAACAATTGGAAGGAATAAGAACCAACCTCTAGTCGATCCATTTCAATATAATATATCCCATTTTTCAGTCGATTTTGTCGAATTTAATGTTAAAATTCCGTATAAGGTGCTCTTGGTCATCGGAAACATTCATGGAATTTCCTTTGAAAATATCACCAATCGCCTCATTCTTCTGCTTGAAATCGAAGCCCCGTGCTTAGTTTTTGCCATTTCATACAATATTTGCCAGTATTTCGGCGTTTTTGGGTCAATTTCATTCAATTTCTACCTGACAGCACTGATCCAGGCTGTCAGACCCGAATGTAAACACAGATTGGACTCGATGGTCTGTCAGAATTTTTCCGAGAAATAAGAAATGTCACGAAATTACCAACCTTCTTACGTATTTTTCGTACATTTTCGTTCGTTTGAGAGGAATGGGAATATATTCATGGGTGTCTCCGGTCTTTGAAGGTTCATTCCCCATCCTCGGTTTCGGCCGAAAAGCTTCGCCTTCGGAGGAGATAGCTCTTGGGGAACGGTCTATTTTACGAAATCGGTCAAGTTTAGGAATTTTTTCGATATCTTGTAAATTTCGTAGCGAAACGAACGATATATCGACGGAAAGAGCGTCCTTTCTTCTATAAGATCGGGAAATCGCCTTCGGTGAGATCCCTCTCTTTGTGGCTCGAGGGCCGCTTCGCGGACACCTCTCGCCATCAAAGTTCTGTCAAAGTTTCAAAAATCGTCATTCGATGGTTTTCCTTACTCGATTAGTATTAGAGAATAGATAGGTGAAAGGTGATAACCTACACATAGCATTCTTCAATAACATTCAGTTTTTGTTGTCGAGATTCTCGAAATTCCGAGAATCTCGAATCGAGATCGGGAAATTGTCTTCGAGGAAAACATCGAAACGAGAGTTCGTTTATTTCTCGTCTCGATGATCGAGTCGAGACGAGAAAATGCCCTCTAGAAGAGATTTCTCGTCTCGACGAAACCGTGTTCTTCGATAACTGAAAATATCGTGTGTGGCATCCTTAACGCAGTTTGATCGCATTCAAGAGTGTGAGTTGGCTTTGAATCCGCGAGAATTGGCCATCATTTAAATTTTCCAAAACGTTGGCATATTTGGGCGTGCGCCGAAATTTCTGATAAGCTGTCGATCGCCTTCTTTGTCGGCGAATCCGAGGTGAGATTGATGCTCATATTTCTTGTCTAAAACGCAGATGAGCATCACATTTTTTTATTGAGATATTTTCGGTTCGGTCAGTCTAATTGCGTGATATCTCATTTCGTATGTAGTTGAGACTCGTATATACTTTACCGCTATTTTTCGCCAATTCAATCAATTACGGAAATATGTAAAGTAATTTACGAATTATCAGGATTGACATGTTCAGTTCAGATCCGAGAAATCAGTCAACTTATAAGGATTTATTGGATTGTTTTGTTCGAATGCTAATTTTGTACAGCATTCTTTGAGTCTGAGTCTGATGGAAACTCAAAACAGATGCATAGTTGACCGTCATCTGTGTAATTGACGTGACATTTAATTTATTACATTTTATTTTATAATTTTGGAGTTGAAGTTGGAACTGCAAAACAAGTTGGAGTAAATTTAGATTAAATTAATTTTCATTAATAATACCAATTCAAGTTATGTTTATTATTTATTTGAAATTCTTTTACGAAGAATGTCATTATCTGCATGCGAAATAGTCGATTTCCTTGGTAAGTGGGACCTGTTTTTAAGGAAATATAACAAATGAATTTGGGTTTTTACTGAAAATGCAAATTTGAACATAATTATTATGGGTTTGATTCATCATTTTCCAGAATTACCTTCAGAAAGTATTCAAAATCAAATTTCAAAATTGGGGTTTTGGATTTGCCAGGCATGCACGAAGTGACAACGGTGTTTAGTAGAATAGCTTATTCTGCTATAGAATAATGAAATATTTATTCATATTCTGTGGTGCACGTGTTATTTGTCAATATAACCAAACAATTTCCGTTTGCGATTTGTCAGTAATATGACAGTATAACAGTCTGTTCTCTTCTTTTTTTATTCCTTGGTCGTTGTCTTCTACTGTAACCAGATCGAAGTATGGCTATCTCTGTTTTCCTAAGCAAAGTAACACATTTGACGTCCTTTTCTTTCCGAGAAAGCTGAATTCGACGTTGCCATATCGTGCACTCAAGACAAATCCCTTTAAATGCAAATCCCCAATTTTATTTTTCAGTTTTAGATGATCAAAAATTTCTTTAAAAGTATAATATTGAACTTATATGTTTGAAATGGGATGTTCTAAAGATTTTTCATGAAAATAAACGCATTTTCGTTTAAAGGAAAACCCCATTAACAACGGTTTTACATATTTGCAAAATTTTCATGAGTTAAAAATTTAAAGTCACGAGAGATATGGAAAAATTAATATTCGCATGGATGAAAAAATTAAGGCTGAAGTTGGGAATGGGTGAAATCCTCCTAATTATCTCCCATCGAAAATTTTATTTTCCCTATATATCCAAAAAATAAAGAACGGATCAAGCTTAACTTTCGTACTCGATCGAAAAATGGTAGCTTGAAGGTTCATGCAGAATTTCATGAGGACAGTATGAAGAAAAGATCGCCAAACCTTCTCATCATAAGGTAAAGGTGCGTTTGGCTGGGTCAGTACGTGAAAAGATGGCAATGAATTTAAATTACATGATAATCACGAAATTTCGCCAAACATATGTGTTCTCCAACTATTTACCAAGTTTCTTTAGGATTCAATCAGAATGTTTTTAATTTTCCAAAAATAACAAGGATACCGAATAAAAAACACGAAACTAGCCATATTTTTTTCCAATATATAGTCGAATTATTACACTGAAATTTGGTAAGGAATAAAAAGTTCGGTGCAAATTCTATACAGAATTTGACGAAGAATTTTCGAAAAAAATATGATTTAAAAAATTTTTTTTTCTGAATGTTTTGATGAGACTTTCATCACGAAAATTTGAACCCAGTTGAGCATCTTAATTTTTCAACTAGCCACCGAGTTTCATTATGATTGGATAAGTGGTTTTTAGTTATTCCGGAGTTAACAACGATGATGAAGAATAATTGACCAAATTTCATATATTTTTTTCCAATATCTCTGAAAGCTGAATTTGGATGGAACTGACATTCTGTAAACTGTTGTGAAATGAGGAGTTCTAGGTCTATGCCAAATTTCCTTGGAATCCGATAATTTTCCGAAAAAATTTATTTAAACATATTCCGATATTTCTTCAATTCATTAATCATGCGATCAAGACAAAATTTGGCTAGTAGTTGCACATTAGCACACTCCAACTAACTGTCGATTTCCAATAAAATCGCTCAAATAGTTCCTGAGATATCGAGGAAAGTTCAAATGACTATAACTCCGAAACCATTATTCCACTAGGCTGCGTTTAGATACGCGACCTACCCTGTAAGTTTCAAGATTATAGCTTGCTTCGTTCGAACGTTACCTTGTTCATGGCGGGCCGGACATTGTCAATTTTGACGCGGATTCGTCATCAGTGGTCCAACCTTTTCTTTTGGGACGGCTTAAAATTCGGAATCACAGAAATTTGGACAGAAGGATAGCCGTTTTCAGAGACATAGGCGCAAAAATTAATGTGATTTTTTTCGAAACTTGGATAATCGAAATACTACATTTTGAATCAGCCTCAAATAGAAAGATATTCTCATTCTGTAACCTCGAATTCACCACGTGAGGATAAACACGAAAATAGTACCTCGTCAGTGGCGTAACTGAATTTTCAAAGCTGAATTCCCCACTACTAGAAACACCACTGGCAGTAGTCGCTCCAACCATCGTGGCATCGTGCCATCAGACGCCCAGTATTTTCAAGGCAACAGGGGGAGCCAGTTCAACTCCAGGTGTCGGCAGCTGTTGGCAGGAGCCACTTTCACCCCCTTCTCGCACCTACCCCCTCTGGCGAGCTCGCGATGGTTCAACTTGTTCCACCACTGCGTATGCACCGGTCCAGAAAAAAAAATACAAAGGAAAAAATTTACTTGCTCATGGTCCGAGTGCACTTAAGGGTGGTTGCATTGCTGTAATATGTGGAAGGGTGAATTTAAAAGTGAATTTCGGTTTAGTATTTCTCGGCATGACGAATACAGGAAACGTAGTAATTGCAGCGTGACGTACAGATTTTTACTAGTAGAAGAATAATTAATTATTAGGAATAAACGTAGGGGTTGCTTAATGTTAAATTTTTAATGCTGGTTTGTTATTTTACGAAATGAAGCTAGTTTAGTATATACAGGGTGATTCCAAATAAGACGTCATGTGGAGGAGGTGTTTGTATGGCTTTTTTGCTGTCGTTTGAGCCATAGTTATAACTAACCAAAAATCAATAGTATCTGAGATAACTGAGGTCTTGTGATTTGCAAAAGTTGCCTGCACCTTTTGAATTCCACCAATTAAGTATGATTATTTCGAAAACTTGTCATATTCCTTCTTAATTCCCTAAAAAAATATTTCGTTGGAATGTGAAAAGGGATCGAGACACGAAGTTTTATCATACTTATTCTTTATCAACATCTAATACAGCATGGTTCTGCTTTGTTCATACATATCATATTCTTGTCTGATGAAAAATAATCCAAAATTGTAACTAAATTTGGTCAACATAAAAAAAATGAGAACTCAAATATCTGTTGATGCCAGAGAGGATACAATATCAGTGCTGCAAGATGAATGTGCTCAATTTGCTCAAAAGCTTTGATAAAAATGCGGCATTTTACTCCCAGGAAATATAGAATGTTAAAAAACTAACTTCAAGGTACTCCGGGTAGATGGCGCTGCTAAGGTTTAATACAGACATCTGTGTCCGTATGAATATACGGTCCGTTCTGTAAAAGATATTGTTCTAGTGGTTCTGTGCTTGAGAATAGAAGAACAACCCAATGATGTTGCCACTTATATCACATGTGCACACAAAAAAAAAACCATTGAAGTATCCTACCAAATACTAGCAGTAAATGTGGGAAATATGAACTCCATACATTTCCGGATTACTTCTCTTTAGTATCTGCCAAGTTCCATCATTATTGAATTGAATAATTAGAATTTGAGTTATTCCGAAAAAAAAACCATAGTGAGGAAGAAACCACGAAATTTTTCATATTTTTTTCCATTTTCTCCGAACACATCGAACTTAAATTTGGTACACTGCTGTGAAATATGAGGCTCAAAGTCTAAGTGGAATTTTTTTCAAATATGATAAACAGTTTCCGAAAAACATATTGTCCAGAAAAATTTGGAAAAAATATTTTCTTCAATTTACTGACTGTATGATCTAAACAAAATTTCGTTAGAAGTTTCGCGTCGTTATATTCCACCTTTCTGTCAGGTTCCAGTACAATCACTCTAGTAGTTTTCGAAATATAAGGAAAATAATTTTGAAAATTCAAACCGCTATAACCCCGAAATGATTGGCTGATTTGGCCAATTAACGAATTCAACTGCGGCATTCCAATACGTGACGTACCCTGAAGGTTCCATGTCGCTAGGATTCGTCATCGATGAGTTCGATCTAGTCGTTTGAGACAGATTTCGGGAAAAAAATCGAGAATTACAGACATTCGGACAAAACGATAACACGCTATTCCCCAGAACATGCGCGCAATTATTATTCATAGAAATTATCCTTTCGTACATGCGATATAAACAATTTATTTGGAACTATTTTTGAAACAATGTTGTCTATTGAATTGATATTGAAACAACGAAACTGACTATCGAATTTCGAAGTAAAGTTTCGGAGTCTTTATCAGAACCCCTCATCAAAAATTCATCTGAAGATTTTCTCGTAATATTTTCCTGTTTGTCAAATTGATTTTTTTTCAATAATTGAAAGGGATTTAACAAATCTTGTTATGGTAATTTTTCACTTGACGTCGACTTCTGGGACACCCTATAAAATTTTTTCTGCCTACCAAGAGAATATATGCAGTCATGAAAGTAAACTGTGAACATTTCGTCGTTCATAATTGGCCAATTGCATCGATAAATCAGTACATGAAGATAAGCAACCGTGCAATTACTACTCCCCTGTTCAACTCACCTATAAACCGAAAAATTTGCATTCTAAAATTCCAAAAAAAGAAAACTTTAATATTTCTGGCGACCACACACGTCGTCACTCTCTCAGCACAAAATGCGACGCTCCTTTATCGAATTATAGAATGAATAAAATCTCATGAAATGAGGAATATTTAAAATGTCCACGTTATGGTGTCGCCGGTCATTTAAAACATTTATGTTACAGGGGACATTGTAATTCTCGACCCACCTAAAATGAATTATGATTTTTTCTGAAGGGGGTCGTTTAATTTTTTTTTAATTTCGTTATCTACCTGAGAAGGTGGTGATATGGAATGCTTTCGTGACTGATGAGTGCCATTAAAATAATCTAATTAGATTCAAAAAAGATTAATTTTGAGAGGTATAAAATATTCAGTTAAGATATCGCTTTACATCGAGTCTGTGTTTGTCCTAGTATGCTTTTGTGATGACGAAAGGGGTATTGATGAGAAGGGATATATAAAAACTGGGGATAATACAGGTAATTCAATGAAAATTAACCCAAACATGTTGCTAGTGGGAAAGTTTTCACACGCAAATTCGAAAGTGGCAACAATTATATAATTTTGGCCATATCAACATGGAAATTGACATGCAAGTTTTTTATAGTGAGAAATCGGAATACGCAACTCATTTTAATGAGGCCGTAAAGATGGTTAGGTGTCAATCAATCGAACAGAACACGTGGAATATTTTTCATCGGTAAGAATGGAATAATTTTTAGTTTCTTGGAAATCAGATTGCCTATTTAACAATACAGGAACAATACAAACGATAAACTAAGCGAACCGTAACGTTTCACAGTACAAATCTGATTCTCTCAACAGACGAAGGAGAAAATCTTTGAAATTATTTTCTTTCGATGTTTCGTTTTGAGTTGAGACTTTTGTCAAATTGACATTTTTGAGAAATCACAACAACACAGATTCATTTGGTTCGAAAGTTTTTTTACCTCTTTTTTAAGCAAATTCAGCCAAATAAGATCAATTTCTACAGAACAATGGGCAAAATTACTTTCTCCATTTAACAAAATGTAAGAGTAATCTGTAATTATGCGCTTGTTCTAGGAAACAGCGCGTAATCATTTCGTCACGGTGTCTGTAATTTCCGAATTTTGAGCCGAAATTGGTCTCAAACGACTGGGTTGGATTCACTGAAGAATCCGTGGTCAAAATTGATTCTGTCCGTCCGGCCGTGTGCGCTGTAACTCTCGAAAGAAAGGACCTAGAGTCTTGAAATTTTCAGGTTAGGTTAAGATCCTGAATGTCTCGGTTGAGTTCGTTAATGGGCCAAATCTGCTGAATGGTTTTTGTGCTACAGCCATTTGAAATTTTGGTTTTTCAATAACTCGAAAAATATTTATCTTTAGTGGAATATGTACAGTGTCAATAGGAAAACTTATCCATGAAAAAATTGAAAAAAAATTTTTACTTTAATTTTTTTTTAAAGTTTTTATATTTCATTAAAATTTCACTGAAATTTGTAAGTCACCATTTCGCAATGTGAACAAGCGCGTAAATGCTGGTGACTTCACGTCAGTGCTTTTCTAGATTTTTTCCTTTCAAATTATATGATTCCGACAACAGTATATTTTTGGATTGTCCCAATCTATCATGTGATTCCCAATATTCGAACATACATGGTTCGCTATTTGGGATTTTTGTATGTCTCTATTCCTTAGGTTTTTTTTGTGCTCTCGTTTTCTGATATCTAACGGTCTAAACGTTTGCCCTGTATATGTCTTTCCACAAATACAGTTAATGAAATGAACACAATTTTTTATTTTTGTTTCTCGTTAATTGGTTTGGTTTTAGTTAGTATGGATCTTAAATAATTTTTTGGTTTGGAAGTCGTTCTCATATTGAATTTAGAACCAATTCTCCTGATAAACCAATTAACGAGACACAAAATTCAATTTGGTCGATACCTTAAAGAATGTAATGAAGCTCAAGGAAAAGATAAAGCACAGTCCTTTCTGTGAGAAAATGTATTCTGCAAAATATAATAATTTTATTCCAAACTGTTTTCGAGATATTGGCGAACAAACTCCTACTGCATTTCTTACAATATTGGTTTTACGCATTCCTACAGAATGGTTTATATTTGTCTGAATTCACTGAAAAAAGAAGTAGACTTAGAGGGATGTAGTGAATCAACATTTCTGTGATTTTCAAAAATGTCAATTCGACAAAAGTCCTCGAATTTCAAAAATATCTAGAAAATAATTCTGACGATTCTCAATTTTTGTCTGATGACGGTTCAAGATGAAGACTCCGAAACGTCACATTTCTTTCAGTCATTTGTATTGTTTTGATATTGTTCATTCAGCAACATTTTTTCAAGAAAATGCCCCTGACAAATATTTGTAATTGTGCAATCCTCAGGGGCTGTTCCTTCAAATGATATTTCATTTGAGTATCGATTAAAGCTGGTTTTGAAAGGATTTGCATCATTCGGAAGGTTTTTTTCTGGGTTTTACCGCCGGTTTTCGAAAAAGAACTATTAAAATCAAATGAAATTGTTTTTCTATTAAAACGCCATTGCGTTTTTCAAGAAAAAGCAATTTTTGTTTAATTTTAAATAGTTCTGTTTCAGACATTGAAAGTTAAACTCAGAAAAAGCTACAAAATAATATTTCATTCAATTTTAATTAGTTACATTCCAGGAATAAAGCAGAATCGTTCCAAAATATCTATGATCTTATGCATCTTGAAATGCTTGTTGGACGAGAAGGCTTTGTTGCTTTCTTTCATATCAAAAAAGCTTGTGTCAAAAATTTTACTGCTGACATTATATATAAAAATATTTTCTTCTGAATATTATTGAATTATTTTTTCCTACAAAAAAACTTTCACATCCTGTATCTGGTAAATAGAGAAATTTCGTCAAGGCAGATTTAGCTTAACAATCATGTTATATCTGTTGTGAAGTGTATTTTGCACATTTTTATGCAAAATATATTCTGTAAGGGAGTTACAAAATGTTCTGAACTTATTACGTAAAAACAGCGTATTCCCAAATAAGTGTCAGAATTGTATATTCACCCAGAAAACAAAACATCATTTCATCTTTCACTTTTTCATAAAAGGATATTGTTTTTGAAATGGTGTCCAAAAAATTTGAAAAAACGAAAAGTTGATAAGAATCGGATGTAGAAGGGATTAACAGTGGTAATATGTCTACAAAAATTCAGTCCTGTATTTCAAACGGTTCCTCAGATAATTTCAAAAACTGATGAAGAAATTTTTGACTTCTTGTATCCCAAAAACGAAAGCACAGGGAAAAAAATTAAAGGAAAAAAAATGTCTATACTTTTTCGCTACGACATCCTGTGTATCTCCAACTTCCATAACATGCAACACAATCAAATCTACCAGGTGGAACAATACACAAGTGTCCAGCATATGCCGGAGCAACACCGGTTGATTTAAACAAATTCATGCAAAACAACCCTACATCCAGATATCAGGTTATTCGGATGACACAGAACAAAAACACCACCGCGTGTGCACACGAAAGCAGCGTAACTTGTTCCATATCAATACTATCGGTCAGTTTAATGTGGTCCTTTTCATTTAGGCTGACCAGCTTGCACATTTTCGTATGCAGGGGGTGTTCCACCCCACGCCCAATTATTATTATTCATGCATTTCAATGCAAAGTCATCGGAAAATCAGGGTGTAGATCTCTGAATGTGCGTTAGGTGCACGTGTGCGCGTGCCACTCGTCGTAAAAATGCCGATGCTGGGGAGGAAATGTCATTGTACAACCCCGATAGAAGAAGGGGTGGTTTTCTATGTTTTGTAAGTTGCGGAATTTATTGTTGAGTATAATCAGGGAGATCAACAGGGGACTAGGCTGGTAGAGGAAAGGTGTACTTATAATAATTGTGTTCATGTATGATTGACACCAGAAGCTTGCGTTTCGAAAGGGGATATGATTAATCTTTTGAACCCCTTGGGGATGTTTAATCGTTAAAAAATCCGGGCCTAATCCGCGGTGCTTCGCGTTGGATGTTTGAAATAGGTAGAAAATTCAGGGAGTCTTGTTTCAAGTTTTGAGGGGGTAAGATATCCAACGGTTTGTTCCATAAAACTTATATATCATAAGTTTCCATAGATAATTTCAAAAAAAGACAGATTTTTGAATCGCAAAAATATTTTACAGGGTGAGTCTTTAAAATGCACAATAATCTTAACCATAGATTCCTCTCATCAGCTGAAACACTTTTTTCACTGATCATTTTTCCAGATTCTGCTCTGTATAAAGTTACAAACATTCAAATATTTCTCAATGTGCTAATACACTCCTGTATTTTGTTCGCAGGTTCAACACAGATATCAATTACGGTAATTTGTATTGCAGAATAATCAATCCATTGCTTGAAATTCAAAAAAACATGATTGGGAAAACTAATTTAGGGCCGGTATTATAAAACTTAAGTGGAAGTTATCTTTAACTTTAACTGACAGTTTTGACAGTTATATTAGGACATAACTGTCAAAACTGTCAGTTAAAGTTAAAGATAACTTTTAGTTAAGTTTTATAATACCGGCCCTTAGTCACTTAATTCTTATAATTTGAGGTATTATTGTGGAAAAAATATTGCACTACACTTGAACATTGAAACACTAATCTCCTAATTGAAATTCGTGCAATATCCAGTTTTTTCTATCTTGAGATTCTACACAATTTCAATCTCGCCCATTTTGATATTGAAAATTCCATAATTATTCTAATTTTTATCAGATGCATCAATTAATGGGGGTTTTTCCTGATTTGGGGTTATTACTGCAAATGCAAATTTGAACATAATTATTATGGCTTCGATTCATAATTTTCTCAAATTGCCTTCAGAAAGTATTCAAAATCAGATTTCAAAATTGGGGTTTGGGATTTGCCAGGCATGCTCGAAGTGACAACGGTGTTTAGTAGAATAGCTTTTTCTGCTATGGAATAATGAAATATTAATTCCTATTCTGTGGTAGACACGTGTTCTTTGTCAATATAACCAAACAATTTCCGTTTGCGATTTGTCAGTAATATGACAGTCTGTGCTCTTCTTTTTCTATTTCTTGGTCGTTATCTTCTACTCTAACCAGATCGGAGTATAGCTATCTTTGTTTTCCTAAGCAGAGTAACACTTTTCTTTCCGAGAAAGCTGAATTAGACGCTGCCAAATCCCTTTAAATGCAAATCCTCATTTTTATTTTTCAGTTTTAGGTGATCAAACATTTCTTTAAAAATATAATATTGAAATTATATGTTTGAAATGGTCTAAAGGTTTTTCATAGAAATTACTGCATTTTTGTTTAAAGGAAAAACCCCCATTATAAGAAATTACCCAAAATATCCTTAAAACATTAATTGAATTCTAGAATTCTATGGAAAGCCTGATCAAAAGATATGGACTATGTCTGTGGTCTGACCACGAAATATCACATACCTAATATTTGGTCTATGAGGAATAGATGAATATTTCTGCTTATTCTATGTATCGGGTAAACGTGAGCATAGCTTAATTCACAGTCTTCATGCTAGCTCAGGGAAAGATCCTCGAAAGTAAGGGAATTTTCGGATTTCATCAGATTTTGTAACATTCATCGTTGAATATCTCGAAAATGGTTGGTTTGAGGAGAAATAATAAAGAATAATTAAGTCTTCTGGAATGATTAAAGATTCTTATATTGACTTGAGGGGAACTTTGTCTGCATTATCCATGCTAATTTCTCATAGTTTTTCGAATCGGGGAGTCTATAACCAGAAAACTGTTTGAAGTTGGATGATAATGATAACTGTAGAATACTAGTCATAGTCGTAGAAAACTTCACACCAAAATTCATCTCATTCGGAGGAACCATTCCAAAGCTACAAAAATGACTGATTTTTTTTTGAAATCTCAACAGTCTGTAACTGTTTACCGGTGCTGAATCATAAAAAATGGTAAATAAAAAAGTGTTTCATTTAATGAGAGGAATCTACGGTTGAAATTAATGTACAACTTAGAGACTTACCCTATATATATCATATCATATAGTCTTCAAAAGCGACCGCCAGATTAACCGTGAACATCATCATGAAGGTGGAATGCATGGATGGGTCATATTTTTCCGGAGACTTTATCAGATATGATTCCCACGAATTTTGCATGAATCTTTGCGCCGTCATTGTTCGAACACGAACTAGGTTTCAAGTCGATTGAAACTGTATTTTTGGGAATATTGGCAAAATAAAATTTCCAATGGATGTAGCTATGAAACCCTCAGCTGTATTCACCGATTCACGAATTCTTTTTTCGTGAACAAGCTTCCTAACGGCTCTACTTATATGGAATCTCTAAGTTATTTCTTCAGCTAGTGAATGTGGTTTTGATTTTCCGTGATTAAAAATCGTTTTCAGCACCAAATATATAAATGAATAAATGAAAGAATATCGACTTGGGTGTAGCCGAAAAAATATCCAACAAAAATCAAAGATTTTACGGGTTCAAACCCCGTATTAATTATCACAAATTATTGATCATTACAATTTTTTTCAACTATCCCTTGGCAGCATCCTACAATCATCAAGCTCTGAAAACATCATAAATATAAGATCCAACAATTTTTTCCCATTATCAAATCAAAAAACCAAATTATTTCAAATCGATTAAAACTACCCCCTGCTCCGTCAGTAACTTTGAAATATTATACTTTTCTAGTCCATCATGGGAGGTTTTAATCACTGTTCGCATCCATCACTTCTTCGGAATAATGAAGGTAAACAAATAAAGACTACCGACTTGGAATGTAAATAAGACTAATTTCATTAATTATTGGTTGAGGAAAGAAAATTGAAAAACGTATCTGCCCCTAGATCCGCCCTGCATGGAAGCTGCTGGGAAACAAATGGAATATTAGTTTCTAACACCATGTTGATGAGTTTTTACCGCAAGAGAATGTGTGGGAGGTGCTTCTGGGCATAAGACTAATTATCTTCACTCAGGATGACCTAGTTGAAGAAGTTCAAATTTTTTCGGGTGGAGGACACACTAGGGCATCATACTAAAATGATCGAATTACGAAGAATATACTGCATTCACTTTAATAAACTTGGCTGGCACTCGTCAAATATCGGCAATTCCAAAATAATTCTCAGAGACGTTGCCAAATACCTATGCCAATTTCTACTCTCGTTCTAAACATAATTATCACGCTTGGAAACCAAAAATGTCGAAGGTAGTTTTGAAGGACCAGAGACAAAGTATCAGGAGTGCTATGAAGAATTGAAATCTACTTTTCCTGATTGTAACCCTGATGATTTGGAATCAATAGTTTATCACAAGCTATCCAACATTTTCGACGAATGTGAGTGAAAACCCAGTGTATCGTTCACATAGGCTCCCAAGAACTTTGTGAAGTGAGGTAGTTCTTTTAAGGTGACACAGGTTTTGTAGTACTTCTACATTTTCATACTGGAGTATTTAAAGTTGTGCAACAAGATATTGAAATGTCTTCTGTAGACTTATTTCTTGAGTATTTCAAGAAGTAGGGAATTCCATAGGTTTGTCTGTTCTTTAAGATGGTTTACTGCCGGGTTATTCGAATTCTTTTATTTTATTTTCGAATGATCTATCCAAAGTAACGGACTACTCTACCTTTTATTTTGTAGAAAAATTTCAACACTCGATTCTTGATTTCTGTACAAGAAAATAGCATAAATGAGTCTTCCAACCATGTTTATAGGTGTACGTGAAATATTTTCAGTGTTAACAGAAAAAAAAGTTACTCAACATTCGCCAGGTGTTTGGAATTTTTGAATTCTCATAATTTTTGTTAAATTCATTATTTTCCCAAAGTAAATTCCCATTTCGAAACATACGTAAATACTACGACCTCTATGTAGAGAGGACAACCTTGTGTAGTTACCTGACAGATTATAACATTTTCAAAATATACACGGTCAAATGTATCAGAATGTCATAGCCAACCGGGATAGTTCATAGAAGTGAATGGAGTATATATTGTTCCTTCAAATTCATAGTATAACTCTCTATTAGGGACATAACGGCCCATCGTATACACAATAACTGACGAAAGAAGAATCTACTCATAGGCTTTATAATTGTCGAGCAGGTTCGGACGTTAAGGAACGCTGAATTCGCGAATGGGTGAAATCCACCCAATGATTCCTCAGATATACCCATTCAAAAAGAAAAAAGCACGGAAGTTCTTTCCCCAATATCTCCGAAAATTGAAATTTGGTACACTATTGAATAATACGGACTTCAGTATCTGTGTAAAACTTCTCGTGGTAAAGCGCGGGCTGTCGAACAGAATTGAGTTTGACATCAGATTCTTCATCAATTAGTCCAACCCAGTCGTTCGAGACCTTATAGAAAAACTCTTTGTAACGAATAGACATTTCGGCTAGATATCAACACGCTGTTCCTTAGATCAAGTGCGTAAAGATGCCTTCATGTAGGTTTTTTTCCTTTCAGAAGAGAATAACAGATCCGAACAATGTTGGGATATCGAAATCAGGAAATAGTAAAAAACTGAAAATAAAACACTATCCATACAAACCCCTAAAAAAACAGTTTGCGGTTGAACGTTACCTGGCTTTTTACGATAAAACTAGGACACAATAGACCTGATCCAGAACTTGTTTGCTATACTCCTAGTGCTTAAGCTGGATGTGCTTGTTTAGCTATAAACTCTAAGCCACTATTTAATTCAGATGTGAAAAAATAGGGGTGGTTCAAGGCTTGGATCTAACGCTTTTTTCCTCTTGCAGCTATTGAAATCACGATGGCTATCATTATTCTATAGTCAGGTCCGCATTCAGAAACGATTCCTGAAGGAATATTAGAATTCACCGATTAATGCTCATTTTTAGAGGATTTTACCTCATTTTTGTTTTTTCTGGGATTTCAATATCAATATCCGAAACAGAACTATTAGAAATTAAATACAAATTGTATACTGCTATCGATTTGTCCAAATGTCTATAATTCGCGAATGTTGGGCTAAGTGATGACGAATCCTATAAGCATAACTGTCGAAAAGTATGAGCTGGCGACTTGAAACTTACAGGCAAGTTCAGACATCAGAATGCGACAGTTAAGTTAGGTGATCGGCTAAATGGCTTCAAGTTATAGTCACCCTCAGATATCTCAGAAACTACTCGAGTTAAATCAAGTTGGAGCTTGACAGTCAGTTGAAGCTTATTCGAGCCAAGCTTGATGCAGAATTTTGCTGGCATTGTTTCATTAAAAAATCATTTTTTTAAATTCTTCTCGAAAAAATGTTTTTTTGAAAACTATTCACCAGATTCCAACAAAATTCACTACAGACCTTGAAATTTACAATATTGTATCAAATTTCAATTTTACATTATTTCTCGTGGTTGTTCCTCGCTTTCATTTCTATGAATAATTTCTATAATTATGAAGCTTGATAAATAAAAGGAAAATTCTGATGCACAATTAAAAAAAAATATTTAAATTTTTCATGAAAGAAAATCTTTTTCAAAAACTATTCATAAAATTCCGTATAGATTTTGCATAGATCTTGGATACCATATTTCCACAACTGTATCAACTTTCAGTTTGGTTCGATTCGGATTTTTGGAAATCTCTCGAAAAATAGGTCAAATTTTGTCTATTATTCCCTGGTATTGTTGTTATTTCCGAAATAACTCTAAAATTCTTATGCAGTGATGATGAAAGTAGTTGCGAAAGAGATCTGTATTTTTTGTAAATTTTGCGATAATACAATTTTGAATGAGTATATCCACGGAATCATTAGGCGGATTTTCCCCATTTGCAAATAATACCTTCGTAATTAAGTCTCAAGTTGTTTCTTCACGAAGTTATTGTGTTTAAGATCCTCGGATAGGCTTGTTTTGTGATCGTGACAACAGTCGGCCGGCTGGACAAAATTGAGGCCAACCTAGTCGTTCAAGATCTCCAAATAAAAATTTCAAAAAGCACTGCCGTGAAGGCAGCAACTTTTGCGCGCATGTCCAATGTAGATGACCACTTCAGCAACGAATTTGAACATGCACGCAAAAGCTGCTGCCTTCACGGCAGTGCTTTTTGAAATTTTTTACTGATAAATTACTGGATTCCAATTCGATCAAATCTGTATTTTTGAAAATATTGGTTAACGGTCAGCCTAACGGCCGACTGCGTAAACACAATAACTTCCGAAAGAAACAACTTAGAAACTCGATATTTGTAGAGAAGGTTTGGACCTTAATTACGAAGGCCGAATTCGTGAATGGGTAAAATCCACCCAATGATTCCGTAGATATACCCAATCAAAATTTTATTTTTCCAATATTTCCGAAATACAGATCAGATCGAATTGAAATCCACTACTTCATCGAAAAATAACAGTTCGAAGTTTCATACAGAATTTAATGAGGATGATATGATAAGAAAATCATAGAAATTTTTTTTTCAAATTGTTCTAATGACACGATTATCACGAAATTTCGGATAAAGTTGTCTTTCAGCATCTCAAAACTAGCTGTGAAATTTTATCAGGACTGAATCAGTATTTCTCGAGTTATACCGAAAAAATCAACGATATCGAGAAGAAAACCTCGAAATTTGACATATTTTTTTCCGATATCTCCAAACTTATAATTCTATCGAACTGAAATTTGGTACACTGCTGTGAAATATGAGGCTCAAAGTGTGAGTGGAATTTGTTTTCGAATGTGATGAATGGTTTCCGGAAAAAAAAATTTTTTGGAAAAAAATTTCGAAATAAATTTTTTTTGAAATTTACTGACAATATGATCCTGACGAAATTTAGCTCGTAGTTGCGCGTCGTTATACTCCACCTAACTGCCAAGTTTGACTCTAATCGCTCAAGTAGTTTCTGAAATGAAAAATAAATAACTTCAAAATTTCAAGTGCCTATAACTCGGAAACTATTCGACCGTTTCGGCCCATTAACAAACTTAACCGCGGCATTCTGATGCGCAACCTATCCTGAAAGTTTCAATTTGCTGGCTTGCTTCCGTCGAAAGTTATTGTGTCTACGGCCGGACAGAATCGATTTTGACACCGGATTCGTCATCGGTGAGTCCAACCTAGTCGATTGAGACCATTTTCGGCTCAATCATCCAAAATTACAGACATTTGGATAAAACGATAGCACGCTGTTCCCCTAGAACATGCTCGCAAAAAGGAACAGTGTTAAGACCCATATTCGTTCCTTCTGAAAGTAATTGTGTTTACAATCGACCTGATCATTGTGAGTCAGCTTCCGTATCATAATTTTTACGCGCTTGCTCTGGGGAATAGCGCGTTATCATTTCGTCACGATGTCTGTAATTCTCGAATTTGGAGCCGAAATTGGTCTCAAACGACTAGGTTGGACTCACTGATGAAGAATCCGTGATCAAAATTGATTCTGTCCGTCCGGCCGTCAGTCTGTGTGCGCTGTAACTTTCGAGAGGAAGGACCTAGAGTCTTGAAATTTTCAGGTTAGGTCAAGATCTTGAATATCTCGCCTAAGTCTGTTAATGGGCCAAATCTGCCGAATGGTTTTTGTACTGTAGCCATTTGAAATTTTGATTTTTCAATAACTCGAAAAATAATTATCTGATCGAGATGAATCTTGGTTGAAAGATGAACAGTGTCAATAAGAAGAATTATCCATGGAAAAATCCGAAAATATTTTTTTTTCTTTTGAAAATTTCTAAATTTCATTGAAATTTCACTGAAATTTCCTAGTCACCATTTCGCAATGTGAACCAAGCGCGTAAAAGCTGCTGACTTAACGCCAGTGCTTTTTTCAAATTTTTCGCCGTTCCTTCCTGCACCGATCCTGTCGACCCAATAGTCATTACCGATCCCTGAACAATGCAGTTAATTCACAATAGCGTCCGGCGTGGAGAGTTACGCATGCACGTGAATCGACAAAGAGGCCAAAACCACCCCTAATCCAAACGCACCCATGCCTTGAAACACACGGTTAAAGGTACAACAATATCGCATCGTATTTGGTGGCACGTTCCAACTATACTTAATTCTAGGTACTGAAATGATGAGGGGGTTGTACAGAAAATTACACTCGATGAGATTGAACGGGGAATTTAATAACTACATTACGTAGGGTGCTCAAAAAAGTACGTTGAAATCGATTGAATGTCAACATTTGATTGAGACTTAGTTGAAGTGAAACTGAAGTTGAAACTGCAGTTCTTGAGCTTGTTCGAATTCGTGGGCGAAAAAATCATTTTTAATTTTTTCGAATTGTTCTAATATCACGAAATTTCTTTGAAGAATTTGAGGCGGTATTTAACAACTAGTCACGGAGTTTTATCATGAATACATAAGCTCTTGAGGTTGTTCAAATTAAAAAAAAATATTTTGAATTTGGTTCAAATTGTTATTGTATCACGAAATTCCTTCGAAGATTGTGGGGCAGTATTTGCCAACTAGTTAGGAAGTTTTATCATAATGACATAAGCTCTTGAGGTTGTTCATGGGTGAAAAAATTTTTTTTTTTCAAATTGTTCTTATATAACGAAATTTCCTTGAAAATTGTAAGGCAGCATTTTCCAACTATTTTTGAAGTTTTATCATGAAAATATCACACATGTGATTTTTAATCGATCAGAATGTGTATTTCTGACAGATCACCATGAAAACGGATGAATTTTAGTGGAAATTTTTTCCTCGTGGGTACCATTATACTGGAAATTTTTTTGACTTTTATTATGACAGAATATTTTCTCAATTCGTCTGCTGATAGTGCGGATGAACTTGCCTTTCTCTTGGTTGGATCTATTTGTAGCTTCAGACGCTTAGCATTTTTTGCACCCCTTGCGTTGACAAATTCTGTGTCAGAAAATGGATTAAATTTGCGATTATACCTCTCGAAAAAATATTCCTGCAACTGCTTATCTGTAGAGTACCATAGAACTTTGATAACACTCTCCTTGTAGTCTTCGGAGCTCTTCTCTCGTATGTTGAAGGCATAGTCTTCAAGAATAAGCGCCAGTTCTTCCACAGGTATATCCGCTCTGTCGAAATCATACGCTTTTTCTGCGCAAAAGTTTATAAACTGCTTCCATCACTTGTCTTCGATTTCCTTATATTCGCGGGTGTCAACTACTCAATATTCTGGCGAATATTTTTCTTACTTTCTTGATCGAAGCGAGACATTTTTCTACGTTTTTTTTTGTCAAATTCAAAACAGAAATAATTTCTAGCTTAGAGTTTCACTGAGTTGCCTTGATGACTGTAAATAATCAAGTCGACACAACCTCCTATATTTTGCAAGTACTTGATGAAGACGAAAATTGATGTTGGAAATGAACACATTTGGTGTGGAATTTTCTTACAGAATACCACACGAGGTCAAATTAAATCCGGAAATTTTTTGACCTCTAGTGGTATTACTAGTGAGAAAATTTTTTTTCCTGATATCTCCGAAAAATCAATATGAGATGAAGTAAAATTTGGTACACCATTGTGAACTACTGGCTTCCAAGTCTATGCAAAATTTTATTGAAACCTGGTGATTGGTTTCAGAAGGAAAAGTTTCAATTGAGATTCGGAAAAATTTCCAGGAAAAAATTCGAAAAGTACAGATGGTATGACCAAATGATAGCAATGATATATTAGCGATTGATTGATTACTAATTACACTACAGGAAGTTCCAAAATAAGTGGTCACAAATTCACCACCATATTCTCAAAAAAAATATTGTGGGGAGTGCAATCAAATGTACCAACCCTGAGATAGTTTTGTTTATCTAAATTGTGTTTACTATCGGCTGATATGTTAAGTAGTAAAATAAAATAACCATTCATGGAAGTTTTTGTATTTTAAAATTATTCACATATTTGCAATTCTTCAAGGAAGCCATAACCTCCCCAATGCTCTTAAATATTTCAAAATTCGCATTCATGGAACAATGCAAGGAATTTATCATAACATTTCCAAATGCTTTGTCGAATTCTTCTCTAATTCTATTGATATGACGGTAGATATCATCGCTCCTTTGTGTTAAACAGGTCCTGAATAAACTAATATCTTTGTCTGTGTCGTTCATATACAATTTTTGACAGTTAGGTAATAATTGTCTCATTATGAGCTGTACCTTCACCAGTTTATTCTTGATAGCACTCATATCGGTGTAATTTGCGAAGCAGGATATAGATGGAGCTATGAGCGTCCTGTCTTGTTTATTGATGCACATTTTCACATCAGCGTGAGCATATTTAGCTTCTTCTTTGGCTTTAATAATGTCGTCCTTCAGATCCTTTATTTTTTGAGATGCGATGCTTCTGGAAGTAGCGGAGTTGCTTTGAACTAGATGCTGAGCGAGCTTTATTTGTCTATCCATGTTGTCTATCTCCTTCAGCAAAATTATGTTGATGGCTTCAAGCTTTGGTTTGAATTCTAGCAAGAGAACTTCGTGGGGTAGAGAAGGTATTCCCTGCGAAAAAAAATTGTGATTTGAAAAGCCATGTTTGTTTTGTTAACATACTCAGTATAAACCTCGTGTAAATTAGCTGAATACGGTCGAACATTCCTGAATATATTTTAGATTGGTGACATTCCATTTATTCTGTTACAGGGATTTGACTAAAAATAATCTGCCTAATAGAGATGCAAACAAAATTTGAGAGTTAAAATATTTAAATATGTACATACATGAAAAATTCATGAAATCTAAATGAATATTTCCCAAAATACATTTATTTGAATTCGAATCTTGTACTAGATTGAATAAGGACGCCATCGAGTGGAAGTTAATTGAAATATAACTGATAGCCTTGAGGAATTAACACTCAGAAATCATGTATGTAAATTCTAGGAAAGCACTGACTTGAAGTCAGCGGTGAATTCAAATCACTTGTCAAGGTAGTATTTTGTGAGTAATTCAGAAAATAACAACCAAATCTGACTTATTTTCTTCCCAATATTCCCGATAGAATATCGATCCAAGCTTAAATATGGAAAACTATTCTAACAAATTAACCTTAAGGTTTGTCTCAAATTCCACTGACATCTAATGAATAGTGCTACTAGAAAAACTTAAATTTCCAAAAAAAATTTGGATACAATATTTTGAAAATTCCTCACATGTGATTTTCACCCAATCAGAACGTGTATTTCTGACAGATCACCATCGCAACGGATGAATTTTATTGGAAAGTTTTTCCTCGTGGGTACACAACAGTTAATTATACTGAAAATTTTTTTGACGTTTATAATGATAAAATATTTTCTCAATTCGTCTGCTGATAGTGCCTTCCCCTTGGTTGGATCTGTTTGTAGCTTCCCACGCTTAGTATTTTTTGCAGCTCTTGCGTTGACAAATTCTATGCCAAAGAATGAATTAAATTTGCGATTATACCTCTCGAAAAAATATTCCTGCAACTGTTTAGCTGTAGAGTTCCATAGAACTTTGATAACACTCTCCATGTAGTCTTCGGAGTTTTTTTTTTGCATGTTGAAGAGAAAGTTTTCAAGAAAGAGCGCCAGTTCTCCCACAGGTATATCCACTCTTTCCAAATCATATGCCTTTTCTGAGCAAAAGTTTATAAACTATGCTTTCATACACTTGCCTTCGATATCCTAGTATTCGCTGGTGTCAACTGCTTAATATTCTCACGAATATTTTCTTCACTTTCTTGACTGAAGCGAGTCATTTTTCTACGTCGTGCTGTTTTTGACAAATTCAAAACAGAAATAGTTTCTAGCTTAGAGTTTCACTGAGTTGCCATGCTAACTGAATAATCAAGTAGACGAAAATTGATGTTGTTGGAAATAAACACATTTGTTGTGGAATTTTCTCACCGAATACCACAGGAGGTCAAATTAAATCCGGAAATAATTTGACCTATAGTGGTATTACTAGTGAAAATTTCGAACACTTCAATCCTCACACAATTTGGATGAAATTACACGTCGGCTTTTATACAAGTAACTATTAAGTTTCAATTCGATCTCATCAACATTTTCTAAGATTCTAAGGTAAATGAGCGCAAAAACACAATTCTGTATAACTTCTAAGCCGCTTGGTCGGTTTTACTCATTTATGAACTCTGTCACTGTCACATTTTGATATGCATCCTAAACCCTGAAGGTTTCATGTCACTAAATTTTATTGTTCTCAATTTATTGTGTTTACGATAGCCGGTCAGAATCGATTTGGACATGGCATTCTTCATCAGTGGGTTCAACATTAGACTATTCTCGAAAACAGAATTGAAAATTACAGGCATTTTGCAAAATTAGAAATCTTTCAGAAAATTCGCGAAAAAATTAATGATCTTAGGATATCTTCAACATTTTCACTTCTGAACGCATATAGAAATGAATAAATTGAATATCACCCGGTTCTATAAAAAATTGCTTTTTATTGATTTATTCGTATGATAGAGAACACCATGTATCTCAGTTGTTTTAATTGTGAGACAGTTAATTTTCGGTATGTTGTTCCAGGATGTAAAGAGTAGACTTGACAAAAATTTAAGTCGAACCGACTTAAATGAACACCCTGTATCTCAGTTGTTTCAATTGTGTGACAGTTCATGTTTGATATGTTGGTATTGTTCTAGAATGTGAAGAGCAGTACTCTACCCAAATTTTGGTCCGAATTGACCTTGTGCTTAGAGATATAGCTGCCATTTGATGAAAAACACCCTGTATACCAGTTGTTTAATATGAAAACTTCTACTTACTGTTATTTTTCCATTCTGGGCATAATTCACCCTCATGAAAAGGAATATTATAAGTTTTAAGATCAACATCACCTCCATTATAACTCACTCTTATTACTCTAAACGAACGACATCGACTCCTATATTTATTCTCCAAAATAAGGAAATAAGAAAACTAGTAAATTCCCATGAAAACAAAGATAAGAGTAATACGTCGCCAAAATATGCAATTCTGGGAAAACTTTATCTCTGAAAATTGAAACTCATTCATTTTCCAACGATTCTTTTATTGTTTCTGTTTTAGTCACGTTATACTCAGGTTACATGCAGTCATTTAATGCTATCACTGATCTCCACAACATGTCTTATAATCATTAATAGCACTTTGTAGAGTATTACAAGCCTGTTGAGATGTTGTATCCGCACATTGCTTCACTTCAGTCTTGATGGACTCGACATCTTTTTGAAGAGTAACTTCGTTTTCTTGAATACCTGATCTCACAGCATTTACTTCATTTTGAATACACTGATCGACAGGAGGTGTTTTCAAACACCTCGTGAAAGTTGACCTGCATTTTGTCCTCAGTTTTGATATTTCGACCAGTCTCTCAGACAGGGTGTTTCTTATTTTCACCTGATCTACACAGACTCTGACGACAGTGGTGTTCACAGTTTGAGCTACAGATCTCAGCTGTGTCGCACATTTTTGGTGGTGAGAATCGTTGGGAATGCCTAAAAGGATATCTGAGATTTGTTTGTTGAATTGTACAATTGAGTCTTCGGCATTTTCTACAACTGAATCTAAGGAAGAGAACGTGTGACCGATCAGGCCTCCTGTGTCTTTAAGGACGTTGGTGATAGAGTCTGAGAGGTCTGTGATCATTGGTGATAGGTCTCTGAGGATGCCTATTATGGTCCCATTCGTAACCTGAAAAAAAACATTTTGAATGAAGTTGATTATCGTTTTCTATGATTTCTCTCAGAAAATGGGGCATATCGTGAATACAAAAGATACTAAAATAAAATATACTTTTGAAACATCATGCTTCAGAAAAAATTTCAAAAAGCACTGCCGTGAAGGCAGCAGCTTTTGCGCGCATGTTCAATGTCGATGACCGCTTCAGCAACGAATTTGAACATGCACGCAGAAGCTGCTGCCTTCACGGCAGTGCTTTTTGACATTTTTTTTTCAATAAATTACTGGATTTCAATTCGATCTAATCTGTATTTTTGGAAATATTGGAAAAATAAAATTTTGAATGGGTATATCTACGGAATTATTGGGCGGATTTTACCAATTCACGAATTCGACCTTCGTGATCAAGCCCCAAACCTACTCTACAAATATCGAGTTTCCAAGTCGTTTCTTCCGGAAGTTATTGTGCTTACGGTCAGCCTAACGGCCGACTGCGTAAACACAATAACTTCCGAAAGAAACAACTTAGAAACTCGATATTTGTAGAGAAGGTTTGGACCTTAATTACGAAGGCCGAATTCGTGAATGGGTAAAATCCACCCAATGATTCCGCAGATATACCCCTTCAAAAATTTATTTTTCCAATATTTCCAAAAATACAGATCAGATCGAATTGAAATCCAGTACTTCATCGAGAAATTATAGTTCGAAGGTTCATACCGAATCTAATGAGGATGATATGATAAGAAAATCACAGAATTTTTTTCTTCAAATTGTTCTAATGACACGATTATCACGAAATTTTGCATAAAGTTGTCTTTCATCATCTTCAAACTAGCTGCGAAGTTTTATCAATATTATTGAATCAATATTTCCCGAGTTATACCGAAAAAAACAACGATACCGAGAAGAAAACCTCGGAATTTGACATATTTTTTCCCGATATCTCCGAAACTTATGATCGTATCGAACTGAAATTGTGTACACTGCTGTGAAATATGACGCTCAAAGTGTGAGTCAAAAAAATTTTTCACTCACTGACAATATGATCCTGACGAAATTTGGCTCAAAGTTGCGCGTCGTTATACTCCACCTTACTGCCAAGTTTGAATCCAATCGCTCAAGTAGTTCAATAAAAAATAAATAACTTCAAAATTTCAAGTGCCTATAACTCCGAAACTATTCTGCCGATTTGGCCCATTAACGAACTTAGCCGCGGCATTCTGATGCGCGACCTATCCTGAAAGTTTCAAGTTGCTAGCTTGCTTCTGTCGACAGTTATTGTGTCCTCGGCCGGACGGACGGCAGGCCGGACGGCCGGTCGGACAGAATCGATTTTGACACCGGATTCGTCATCAGTGAGTCCAACCTAGTCGATTGAGACCATTTTCGGCTCGATCATCCAAAATTACAGACATTTGGACAAAACGATAGCACGCAGTTCCTCTAAAACATGCGCGCAAAAAGACTGAAAAACTGGAAAAATGATGGTTCTTCCCCCTAGATTTTCATGAAAATTTTTTGAGTTAAATGTTGAATATTCTGTTGCGAAAGCCAGAAAAATACTTTTTTTCAAATAAGTTTAGTACCTTATTGGTTTGTAGGTAGCAAAACTAGTAAAAGGAAGGTTAATAACTCTTTTGTATCAACTTTACTTACCCCCAAACACAAGGCTGTGATAAAAATTGCGGAAAACAACTTCATCTTGATTTCGCTGAGAACTTTGCAACAATGATAAATTTTGATGATTTTCGTGAACATAATAGAATAAATATATCTCCTTTATTTGCAAAAGATTTGCGTCCGTAAACTTTAAAATTGAGTAATTGGAACAGCGATTTTCATTGTTCCAATATCACACACTTTTTCGTCACTAGAAATTCGAAATAAAAACATCGGAAACAAAGAATTTTGTTTTCCTCCTATGATATTTTCTTGGCAATGACCGCATTTTGAAATTTAATCTTTTATTTCTGTTGCGAAATTTTTGAATTGGCGCTCTATTTTTTTTGTTTGTTGTAAACAGGAACTCATAAATATAAAAGGAAAGGGAAGAATAGATGTAAGATTTCATTTGGATGAAGAAAAAATGTGTTGAATTACTTGTGGCACTATGTGAGTAATTAACCTATGTGATCAATAATTGAGACAATTTTGGTGAAATTGCATTGAATGTCTGTTGGTCATTATTTGCTTCAGGAAATATAAGGTTTCATTTGAATGTACATTTCTTTCTTTTTCATCAGATCAAATTGTACGAATAGTCAGTGAATGGTGAGTACAATTGCTAATACTACTCAAAAAAATATCAGGGTTATCTCATATCTTAATGATTAATCACTTTTTTCGAGTTCTTATTCGTTTTCGATTATTTCCTTATTTTACTTTAGACTTTTTCCCTTCGATTTTTAACAAATTTAGACACAAAATAGTCCTTTCATTAACTTCTCAACTATTAACTAAGAATTTTTCAAAATAAAAAAACTGTTTGTATATTCATTTACTATGGAGACATGTTAAAAGATCCAAAAGAGTGCTATACCTTTTTTGTATCTACTTGAAATTCCATATTCATGGTCCAAAATGGTTCAGATAAATCCATTAATATAATTGAAAAGAAAATATTTCTCAAGCTTATTTTGGACAATTGATACCGCTTTGGCTTCCAGACAAAATTCGTTTTCGTTTTCAATTTATTACCGATATTTCATAAGTTTTAAGTGAAAAGTAATTGATTATGAATTCATCGGAGATGATTCCTCGATATACTCGAAACGTGCCTCTAGCGGTCTTCGTTCACCTGAGTATCTGAAAAATCATCGTTTGGGAGATCTGACCTGGTTGAAAGACCCTCCCGGTCAGAGAGCAATTGTATGGTATATCATTTAATACTTTCTGGTGTTCTGTCTCTCTTACATATACTATTTCAAGATATGTTGTCAATACGAATTCGAAAGTACGAAAACTTATGTACAGTTTTTGCTGAGGGGTTTACCTGTGCTCTTTTATGATACGTAAAAAATAATGGCAAACTGTTTACATCTAATTATACTGTGATTTATTCACATATGCCTTATCGTGCGATATTTTAAATAATATTTAAAAAATATTATGTTCCTTCTCAAAAGAATATATTTTACATGTAGTACATTCGCTTCAAACCATAAACAAATGGGGGTTTTTCCGGAATTTGGGTTATTATGAGTTTGATTCATCATTTTCCCAAATAACCTTCAGAAAGTATTCAAAATCAGATTTCAAAATTGGGGTTTGGGATTTGTCAGGCATGCACGAAGTGACAACGGTATTCAGTAGAATAGCTTTTTCTCCTATAGAATAATGAAATATTTATTCCTATTCTGTGGTGCACACGTGTTCTTTGTCAATATAACCAAACAATTTTCGTTTGCGATTTGTCAGTAATAGACAGTATGACAGTCTGTGCTCTTCTTTTTCTATTTCTTGGTCGTTGTCTTCTACTCTAACCAGATCGAAGTATAGCTATCTCTGTTTTCCTAAGCAAAGTAACACATTTGACATCCTTTTCTTTCCGAGGAAGCTGAATTCGACGTTGCCATATCGTGCACTCATGACAAATCTCTTTAAATGCAAATCCCCATTTTTATTTTTGAGATTTAGGTGATCAAACATTTTTTTAAAAATATAATATTGAAATTATAAGTTTGGAATGTGATATCATAGGTTTTTCATGGAAATAACTGCATTTTCGTTTAAAGGAAAAACCCCCATTGAAAGGAAGAACAACTAGTACTTTCACCTGAAAGCTCTGAGCTTTAAATCAACTCTCACGATTTTTCAGGCCGATCATATCAGAAATAAAACTTCAAATTCATTTATCTTCGAGTTCGTTTAATAACGTCACAAAATCTGAAATTTTCTGTTTCTTATCATTGATCCTTGAGTTTTTTTTGCACGCATCTCTCGAAATCAATAGAGATCTGTTCGATATCCAAATCCAGATTTCCCAAATTGTCCTCTATACAATTGCTGGCTTTATTGTAGATTTCAGCAGCAATATCATCTATATCAGACTTGATTAGATTGGCATTTGAATAAGCACCATCGATTCTGTTCTGAATACAGTTCTTTAATTTTTTATTGCTCAATGGATGAAGTGCCAGGCATGTTGGTATTATGGACAACGCATCAATTTTCACAGTTGCTAACTCTGCTATTTTCAACTTGAGAACGTTAAACGACAATGACTTTTTACATTTTAGTATTCTCATGGAACGAACTTTCCTCAGTCTGCTTCGTTTTTCACTTCTGATACAACTTGAAATATTTTTTCTGCTTTTTTTTGCTTGTGTGGTAGCATTTTTCACTTCATCTTTGAGATCGTCCACTTGGTCACGTATATTATCTAAAGATACTTTGACAACTGCATCGATTTGTTTCTTGTATTCATTTATGTTAGAGGACTCTTGAACTGCAGATTTTAAGGCGTATAATTTTAACTGTAAAATTTTTTTTGTCATTTCAGCTATTATGAACAGTCTTGGCTCTGTCAAATCTAACGAAGAAGCATTTTGTGCTGACGTTTTAAGATTGGTTTCAGTAGCAGTCACCTGAAAAAGTAAGGTTGAATTAGAAAATATGACGAGATGATTTCAAGATAAGAAAATCATTGAGCTTCACTAGTGTCTGTTCTGAGGTGTTTGGAAATTTATTGTGTGAATAATTCCGCGTTACAATTCTCAAAAATGTACTAAGATTAAAAAAAACTTCAAATGAATAACTTTAGATGAGTAGAAACTTCATAAAGATAGAAGTAGAGGCTTTCTGAAAAATACAGTATTGCAAATCAAAACGAATGGTCGTTGACAAATGGACAAAATGCGAAAATGATAAAGAATCAATACTTACTTGCATGACTGCCACCGACAAGAAGACAACTGTGAGGAATTTCAACATAACGAACAATCCGAATTCCACGTTAATATTTCTATTTCGACTATTCGCAAAAAAAATTATGAGTAGTGAACGGATTCCGATGAAAACCTGTAATTTATGATTGATTTTGAATCAGTTCATCGAAAGATTATATTATCATCTGCGATTTTATATGGAGTGTTATTTATCATTATTCCGTTTGAACTTTGAATTTGGCTTATTGATATGTCTGAAATTCTGATTTCGTGATAAAAACGCTCTTTTCAAATATATCGGAAATGGAAATGTTGGTACTTATGAGTCACCTTTGAATGATGATTTTGATCAGAAACTTAAGGTGTGCCAGGTTTGAAGTGAAGTAAAATCAGATTGAGAAAAGAATAAAATTAGACAATAAGAAATAAATGAGGTATACACTTATAGATTCATTCAATTACATTGGATAATACAGTGTGAAGAAGAGTGGACCCAACCCCAAGACTTCATTTTCTAATAGCAGATAATATGAACAAAAATTCGTGCATGAAAAACTATATAAATGCAATTACTTCTTCAGCCTTCAATTACCTGTGAAATATGCGATATTCATTAGCATATTACCTCATATCATAACATTCGAAACTCAAAATGTAGTTCTGAATATATATTTTTTCAAAACTTGTGATAGTTTCGAGTGATAAAAGATACTACCAAGGCTTTATCGTTTATTATAAAAATCTTCTCCCTGTTTCAGTTTTCTCAAAAAAATCCTTTGTCAAATCTTCCGGGAGCAGCAACAAGATAATATAAAGCACAAAAATAATACTAGACGGTGTGTCTAGTAATATTTTCACTAGTAATACCACTAGAGGTCAAATTATTTCCGGATTTAATTTGACCTGCAGTGGTATTCGGTAAGAAAGTTCCACACCAAATGTCTTTATTCCCAACAACATCAATCTTCGTCTTCATCAAGTACTTGCAAAACATAGAAGGTTTTGTCGACTTGATTGTTTAATTACCATGGCAACTTAGTGGAACTCTAAACTAGAAATAATTTCTGTTTTGAATTTGTCAAAAACAGCACGACGCAGAAAAATGTCTCGCTTCAGTCAGGAAAGTGAAGAAAATATTCGCCAGAATATTAAGCAGTTGACACCCGTGAATACTAGGAAATCGAAGGTAAGTGTATGGAAGCAGTTTATAAACTTTTTGCGCAGAAAATCGTATGATTTCGACAGAGCGGATATACCTGTGGAAGAACTGGCGCTTATTCTTGAAGACCATGCCTTCAACATGCGAAAAAAGAACTCCGAAGACTACAAGGAGAGTGTTATCGAAGTTCTATAAAACTCTACAGCTAAGCAGTTGCAAGATTATTTTTTCGAAAGGTATAATCGCAAATTTAATCCATTCTCTGACATATATATATATATTCTTTTGAGAACGAGCATTACAATTCTAAGATATATCACAGTGTTAGCAGAGGAAATGTAAACGGGGTACCATACATATTTGCGTATGATACAAGAGCACAGATAAAAACCTCAGGAAAAATTCTGTCTCCCCGCATAAGTGTAGTAATTTGTTTATAGAAGATGGATGGCATCTTTTTCATTTGAAAATAATTTTTTCGTCATCTTGAATTCATTTCGACAAAATATCTTGACATAATATCTGAAACAGAAAGAGGGAGAGAAAACCAGAAGGAAGCAGTAAATAATATCACCTACATTTGCTCATGACCGAGAGGGTCTTTCGACCAGGTTCAGTCCTCCAAGCGATGATTTTCAGATCCTCAGATAAACGAAGAACGCTACAGGCCCCTTTATTGGGGAATCATCTCCCATAGATCCATAATTGTTCATTTCGAACTAGAAATCTAATAAAATATCGGGAATAATAATAATAATAATTTTTCAACGCAAGAGCTGCAAAAAATGCTAAGCGTCGGAAGCTACAAATAGATCCAACCAAGAGAAAGGCAAGTTCATCCGCTATCAGCTGACGAATTAAGGAAATATTCTGTCATTATAAACGTCAAAAAAATTTCCACTTAAATTCATCCGTTGCGATGGTGATCTGTCAGAAATACACGTTCTGATTGGTTAAAAATCAAGTGTGTGGAATTTTCATCATAATTTCATCTTCTCTATTTTGATTTAGAATCATCAATGACATCTATTCTATACTTTACAGTCATAATCTGACAATTGTTCGTCACAATACTTAATTATGCACATACGAGATCGATTTATAGATTGTATTTATAACCTCTATCAAGTGGACTCATTTGAATTTAATCTTACTGTGTAGATATATTCAGAAATAGGAGATAATATTTTATGTGAACGAATGCAACAGGTGAGAACAGTAGACAGATCAAAGAACAAAGAATGGTATTGTCCGGAAATAAAAGAGTTGACAAAAGAAAAAAGAAAAGCCTACATAAGATACAGAAGCAGAAAAACACCGGAAGAGAGGAGTCGGTATACAGAAGTAAGAAACAGAACCAACGCAGCGATAAGAGACATAAAGCGGAAATACTGGGAACAATTTACTTCTGAGATGGAACACGATCTTTATGGGGCTCAAAAAAAGATATGGGGTATGCTGAGAAATAGAAGAATGGAACTGGCGGAATACACAACAACAGCACAGATAGATAAGAATGCGTGGGAAGATCACTTCAGGAGTTTGCATTGTTCAAATGAAGAGCATGATGATGGTCAATATAGAGAAGAAGCAGAAAACACAGGGACATCTGAAATCACAGTCGAGGTGGTGAAACAAGCACTGGGCAAACTAAAAAATCGTAAATCTCCAGGTCCAGATGGAATACCAAATGAACTGCTCAAATATGGTGGATCCCAGCTTGCCAAAGAACTGAAAACTTTCTTCAACACAATTATTGATACAGGAAGGGTTCCTGCTGAATGGAAGAAGAGTTTGACAATACCCATATTCAAGAAGGGAGACAAGAGGAAGCCTGAAAACTATAGAGGTATCACCCTGCTGAACTCTACCATGAAACTGTTCACCAAAATCCTGACGGAAATGATAGAGAACTACACAAGCATCTCTGAAGAACAACAAGGATTCAGGAAAAACCGATCAACCATAGACGCTATATATATAGTACGACAGCTGGTAGAAAAGTCTATAGAATATAACAAGCCCATGTACTTTTGTTTCATTGATCTGACGAAGGCTTTTGATCGAGTTCAACTGAAAGATATTACTCGTATCCTGAAGAGAAAAAATGTTCCTGACAATATCGTTAAGATAATAAGGGACCTAAATCACCAAACATCCACTAAAATAGTGACGAACAGCGGCTTAACAGAAGACATAACAACAACGATAGGAATAAGGCAGGGGGATTCCTTGAGTCCTCATTTGTTCAATTTGATAATGGACGAAATAATAGAAGAAGTGAAGAAGACAACAAGAGGTTACAGGCTGACAACCGGTGAGATCAGGATAATTTGTTATGCCGATGATGCAGTGATTGCAGCTGAGAGCGAGGACGATTTACAACGGCTCCTATTTAAATTTTACACAAAAGCCAAAACATTGAACATGGAAATATCGACTGCGAAAACGAAATCACTCGTGGCTTCAAAAGAACCAATAAGATGTAAACTTGTGTTGGAGGATCGACCAATCGAACAGGTAATGTCGGTTGCTTACTTGGGCGTGCAAATAACAGCTAATCAGGACAGAACCAAAGAAATTAAAGACCAAACAAACAAGGCGGCAAGGATATCGGGTGCTCTCAGAGACATTGTATGGAACAACAAACACATGCGGAAAGACTCTAAATCCAGAATATATAAGACTATTGTGAGACCAATGATGACGTACGCAATAGAAACGAGAGCAGACACCAAGGTGATGAAGAATGCACTCCGAACTACCGAAATGAAAATACTCAGAAACATCCTAGGCTTCACATTACGAGATAAAAAGAGAAATGAAGACATCCGCAACGAGTGTGAAGTTCCAGATATAGTTCGATGGGGTCGCAATAGAAGAAGATTTTGGAATGCCCACGTGGAAAGGATGGATGAGGAAAGAATTGCCAGAATAGTAAGGGATGGAAATCCAGGAACACGTCGACCGCTGGGAAGACCGCCTAAACGGTGGAAGGACTCGTGGACGTCAATCTCCCAAGAGGCATAAATAATTGGGAAATACAAGCCACTGGCTTAAAATATGTAGAAGAAGAAGAAGAAGAATGCAACAGAAATTAAATTATCAGTATTTTTTTGAGATTTCATTTTCATTCCAATTCATAAGTGCAAATACTTCTGACATTTGACTGCGAATTTCCTTGAAAAGAAGTTGGATTTCCCCATCGAAAATGAAAGCTTCGATTGAAAAACTCACTGGAATAATTTGTTGAATATGTAAATGAAAAACGAAACCACCACCTCCTGAATAAAATATTTTATTCACAAACAATATAATTTTCATTTTATAATTTCTTTTCGGAGAATTTCTTCTCTCATATTCGATGTCAAGTTGAATGAATTAAATAATCTGTTCTTCAAACTTCCTCTCTATATTCTAGTTAAGAATTGAGCAAATCATTAACACAATCATCTAAACCTTTAGCAATGTTTGAAACTGAGGTATTCACGTCTGATACAACTCCATCAATACATTTGTTCGTCGTGTCTAAAGCACCATCAATAAGTGTCAATATGTTAGAATTAACATTAGTGATAGTATCGTCGACTACTTGCAATCCTTCGTCCAAACAGGATCTTACTTGAGTTACATCCTTCATAATGCCAACTAGGCATTTTGGAATCAAGGTGCCAAGTTGTCGTGGAAGTCTGGCAAGCTGACCAATCAGTTTCTGAGCGCTTGTCAGTTCCTGACCGGCTTGGCAGGTCTTGAGGACGTCTAGGTTCAGAGCAGAAACGCTGGATTCCACGCCAGAAGCGCATTCGTCTATGTTCTTTCCTGATTCAGCTGCTCTTGCTGCTGCAGTGTTTACCACATCTCTTATACCTCCAATTTCATCTGTGAGGTTCTGTGTTGCTTGCTTGACGTTGTTTTCTATGGCACCGTAGGTCTTGCCGATGTTTTTTCCCAAGTTGCCAATCAGCTGGCCGACCTCTGCAACTCTATTTTGAACGATAGATGTCACTTCTTCTATAAGTTCGGGAATTGTTTCTGCCTTAGTGCCCTGTGAAAATAATGCTCAAATTATAATGATTTCACTCAAACAAAGTATTAATTTTCCTCCTGATATGTCTAAAAACTGCAATTTTTTCTACCACTATGTTTGTATGAGAATTGAATTTGAATATTGCATGAATCCACGATTTCAATATAGTCCCATTTCGAGAATCAAGCCATCAATTCGTACTCACCTGACTGAAGGCAATTGCTAGTAGAATTACTGATAGACATTTCATCTTGTGTTTTGAGTTTTCAACATTTAGAATGGTCTGGTCAGATGATTCCACTTCAATTTATACACGATCGGATAACAAAACCCATAGAAAAAATTCGATAATCCCCTTAAATCTAATGTAATGTTGTTTTTAAAGAAAGAATGTTATCGAATTATATTTGTTGTTATTTGGATTTTTAGATAAGGTGCAAATGGAGAATTTTTGGTTCCCCTTCACATATGATACCGACTAGCTGTTCGATGCAACGTGAAATTTATTTAGCTTTGAAGAGAAATAGGAATTTAAATTTATTATGGAATTACAAAGGAATTGTTTCGATAAAAGATATTCCTTTTTACACCCTTGTTTTGAGTAACAAGAGCGTCTGAATTTTCGCAAATTTTTCCGCTATACCAATTCGAAATTCAGTTGTATAATATTTCCAATAGTATCTGGGTGATCTGACTGCGAATTCAATTTTGTGTAAGCTAAGGATTTAACGTCTATTTTTTCGGTTTTTGTACAATCTAAATAAATACTAACAAAGCTCAGGGCTTTCGTTTCATATTTCTAGTTAAATACAGGGTTTTTTACCATAAACTTGACAAACGTATTTGGAAACCTTCTGATAACCGTGGTGAGTTATGAGTGACCTTTGAAATATCGTTTTCTAGTCACATTTCAATATTTTTTGGTGGTCAATTCAATTGTGGTGTAGAATTCTCGAAAAGAAGATTCAAAATGGCGGAAAACCCGCAAAGCTGAAATATTTTATTTTCGATTGCCAAATTGGATAGCATTATTTCCATTCACTTGATTTTCTAAGATTTTCCGTGAAAACATTGTGTCAAAATTCAAACTCAACTTTTTTTACAACATGTATGTCTAAAGTAAAAAATAGGCACCCAAAATTGTTGACACCTTTCAAGGTTGAACTCTTCTTCAGTCTGATCACTGGTGTGGAAACAGTATAAAAAAATAACCATTGCTTTTCATTTTTAAGCCTTCCAAAGATTCTCTTCGGAGTACTAAATGAATTTTTATTTGGAAACCGGATGGCCTGGATAGAAATATAGACTCATCAACAAGAAAAAAAAATTCGAAAAAATTTGGTGGGAATCGAACTCTCTAAATATTCGGACATCAGGGTCAAATTCGATGAAATACCATTGCTCGGTAACCGACATTGATAAGATCAGAATAAATCCAATTCATACCCGAAAAGGAACGTCACACTACACACCAAAGTTTTTTTGAAAAAATAAATTTTGTTGATAAATTCACATTTCTGTCGAGTTCATTCTGGAGGCCCATTTTTTAAAATAAAATTATGTAATTATTCCTAGAGGAATTTCTGGAAGGCTACGAAATGAAAACCAATGAATATGTATTTATTTTGTTTTCACACCAGTGTTCAAAATGCAGATTAGTTCACCTCCCAACAATTTGGGGTGATTTTTTTACTGTAGATATGTTCACAAAGTTTTATTTGAATTTTGAAGAAATTTTTTCCCGGAAAATCTTAAAAAACAAGTACATGCAAATGCAATGCAATTATGGCCATCAAAATGAAAATTCCAACTTTCCAGGTTTTCCGCCATTTTCAATTTTTTTCCAGAATTCTACACCACAATCGAATTGACCACCAAAAAATACTACGATGTGACCAGACAACCTTATTTCAAAGGTCACGCATATCCTTACCACAGTTATCAGAAATTGCTGAAAGTTGACTTAAAACACCCTACGCTTATGCATCGTAAAAGGGGTGTATGTCGTAAGGCAAAAATGATCACTATGAGCTATTTGTGAGCATAATTTAGTGATTACTTCGCAAGAATTTTCAAATCATAAAAATAATAAATGAAGGAACAGCCAATAATGAAATGTTATATCTTCATTATTAAAACTTATTCAATTTAGACAGGTTCACTTTTGGAAGGATGGAAATTTGTTTCAGAAAATCTTCGCAAGGCTTTTAAATGCATAGCAACAACAGCTATTCGCTGTGCAATTGCATCAGTCAAGTTAGATGAAAACATGAAATTTCCAGTGTACTCAGAAATTTGGAATATTTCGAAAAACAAAGATATATTCAAATAATAAATTAAAAGGTAAACAGAACTGCATATATTCAACTAATGTTTTATAATACGGGTATAAGGCAAGAACAAATGTTTACTAACGTCTTATGAACTTTCGAACGGATTGTTTCAATTTGAATCCTATCTCATGGTATTGATAAAAATAGTTCTGTTCGCGTTGCCATCTGGTCGAGAATAATAGTGCGGAAATCAATGAGAAAAACTATATCGAGCCATTTTTGAAATTCTCGTATCCAGAATCACTCAGTTTTATTTATTTGTACTATTATCTTCATAGTCAGTTTGTCTAGGTTATAGTTTCTACGGAAGTAAGTCAAATCAAATTCTAAATTTTTGGGATAAAATGTGAGTTTTGAAATTTCCAAATCGTCGAGAACGTGTCTGAGTTTTTTTATGAAAGAAAATATTGCTTCTTTATATTCATTCGGAGACTGTTGTTCAGGATTGATAAATTCCTAGAAATAAATATGAAATTTCACGATAAATCACTTCTATCTGTTGCACTCCTGCTTCTGGCGACTAACGCACGTTTCGGTTACAATGACTTCTTCTTCGAGATACTGACATCGTTACCGACAACTTCGTTGAAAGCAGACCGACGAAAAAATCTGAGTGATTCTTATCAAGAACAAAATTTCAAATTTGCAGAAGGATATCCACCTCTATCTTTCAATCTCGACTACTTTTATCTCAAATTCTACACAGATATTCATCATATCCAAAAAATGAGGCAACCGTCCGTGAAGAATGATGTTTACGCATAAAAGAAATACAGCCGAATAATACTAAAAGTTATCCACAGGTCAGATTTCGGACTTATTTTCAATGAAACGGACCGAATCCTATTTCATCCGCTGACCACAAGATTTCAGATATAATAGCAGCGAGAAATACAAAAGCACATAAATCTTTTGAAATTGTGCAAGTTATGAATGACGTGCTGAAAATAAAACCAGATATGTCTCCACCTCTACTGGGTTACACGTTTGCGAACAAATAGGTATTGTGATTTTTTCCTTGTGAATCTGTTACACTAGCAATTTTTAGAAACAGTTTCTGGTGAATTCCAGCTGAAATTGAAAATTTGGTTTGAATAAAAAGCAACGATGTTTATCATTCGATTTAAGATTCGTTTGCCGATAGTTGAAGCATTAAAAAAATATGAACAAAATCCAAAAACCAAATTCGGTCCAGCCGACAGTATGCACGGTAACTCAAGAAAAGAGAATTTCTCAAATGTTTTTCCAAAAAATTTTTTTTCCGTGAACCATTTATCGTATTCCGATAAAACTTTGCACAGGCCTTGAAGTGAATATTTCACAATACTTTATCAATTTTTGGTTCGATTTGAATCGAAGTTCCGGATATATTGGGGAAAAAATTTGTGAAATTTCCTGGTTTTTCCCTTGGTAAAAAGTTATTTCCGGAATGAGTCTAAACGTACTGATTTGATCATGACATTACTAAGCTACTTTAGGGCAAGAGCTGATGCCCAATTTTTGCGGAATTTTGTGATGACCGTATCAATGGTATAATTTCGAAAAAAATTCTAATCATTTTTGTAGCCGAGTTTGAACATGCGCTTACTCCATGTCGGTGCACTAGAATTTTATAACTTCATCCGCGTGTTTTTCATTTGAGATGTATTGAATGTCAAATATTGTCTTTTCGTCTATCTATCAACACCAAAATTATGCCTTCTATATTTTTCATATGGTTTTTGCGCGCACTATCATAGTTTGGCCCATATATCTGAAATTTTGGAACTTTTCCCGGAAACTCGTCTCAAACAACTAGGTTCGACTCACTGATGCAGATTTAGGTTATCAAAATCGACTTTGTCAGCCCTACCGATCATCTGTTGCCACTATAAGTTGAGAACGAAAAAGTATCGACTTGAAACTTTTAGAGCAGGTTGCCCATCATAATGCGCTGATTCTTTTCTTTTTAAGGTCAAATCGGCCAAACGATTTTGCTATAATCGACTTGAAAACCTGCAGTTAGTTGTAGAATACCGACGTGCAATGTTAGCAAAAATTCATTCGGATCTAATAGAGGACTTCGGCCCAAGTTGCCAACCCACAATTTTCTTCACAAATTTACTATTACTGGGGAACGGGAATTTTAGGACAAAATCGACGTGATTAGGTTCGCGTTATTTATAAATATCCGTAAAAGATGCCCCGGCTCTTCGTACAAAGTCCTCCCATTATAGGTTTTTGTTACGCTGAAATTCAAGTTGGGATTCCTGATTTCATTTTATTAGTGCGGAGAAGAAGAGGAAACAATAGAACATTTAGTAAATACTTGTCCAATATATAAATTTGACGATGGTTTCGAGGCAATTCATTCGGTGTCTGATTCTTTTTTGAGATGGATTGCGAACTTCAAATTAATTTAATGAGTACTAAATCATTTACTAGTTCATATTAGTTTTTTCGTCTCCTTTTTTGTTTTCAGGTATGTTTCCAAGATTTCAACCTGCATTCGCATAGGAAGGAGGAAATTTTGTCGATGAAAAAGAAGCCCTTCAATAAAAAACAACAATTTCATTACACTTATACGGGGAGACAGAGTTTTTCCTTAGGTTTTTATCTGTGCTCTTGTATCATACGTAAAAATGTATGGTACCCCGTTGACATTTTCCTCTGCTAATACTGTTATGACACAAATTGTTTGATATAAAAAAAAATGTAATGCTCATCTCAAAAGAATATATATATATATATTTTATTAGTGTCAAGTTTATGAAGGATGTTCCGCAAATCAACTTGGTTATTTCGGTTGCAGGTTTATTGTTCTGTAAATATGAAATATACGGTTGGTTCCTGAAAAAAACGTTAATTACGGAATTTGATTGATGAAAAAGCAATCTTTCTGTCACCAGCACATGGACATATTAAGCCTATGCACCAGAACGACAATCAATGTTTTATGGTAACATATCCATAGTATAGAACAATCTTTGTTTACCTTATGATCCATAAACCATACCTAGTAGTTGATTGTTGTCTCTTTCATGTTCTATGGATCATAAAGTAAATAAAGATTTTTCTATGCTATGGATATGTTACCATTGAACATTGACTGTCATTCTAGTGACAGAAAGAACATTTTTTCATCAATCAAATTCCGTAATTACTTTTTTTTCAGGAACCAACCGAATATTTGCGGAATGGAAAACTGGCAACCGAAATGACCAAGTTGATTTGCATAACATATCCTATATAAATTTGACACTTTTAACATGAAATCAGGAATCTCAACTTAAATTTCAGCCAATCAGAGATGATCTTAACAAAACCCCATATTTGGAAGGAATTATCTTGTTTGAAGAGCCGAGGCATTATTTATAGATATTTATAAATAACGCGAACCTTATCATGTCGAATTTGTCCTGAAATTCTCATTCTACAGTGATAGTAAATTTGTGAGGAAAATTGTGGGTTGGCAACTTGGGCCGAAGTCGTCTAATGTTTGTGAATTAAAAAATATTTTTTTCGAAAATATTCCAAGTTTTTACTGAAACGAGAAAAGCACTGATACTGACGTGAAGTCAGCAGCTGTATCGCGCATGTTTGACCACCAAACGCTCTCTTGATGATCTCCTAATCAGATTATCCTCACGAAATTCTATAGGAACCATCGAGCTGTCATTTTCGATAGAGTACTGTATTTCAGTTCGATCTAATCTGTATTTTGGAAATATTGGGGAAATGAAATTTTGAATGAGTATATCTACGGAATCATTGGGTGGATTTCACCCATTTACGAATTCGACCTTCGTAATTAAGCCACAAACCTACTCTAAAAACATAAAGTTTCTAGAATGAGATCCAAGGAAAATCCAGATCTTTATAGAAAAATGACAGCTCGAAGGTCTAAACGGAAAAATAAACGATATAGAGAAAAAAACGGGAAATTTCATATATTCTTTCCCTATACCTCCAGAAATTATCGTCGCAGCAAAATGAAATTTAGTACACTGCTGTAAAATTAGAAGCTGAAGGCATGAGCAGAAGTTTTTCCAAAAAGGAGAAATAGCTTCCGAAAAAAAATTCTGTTTATAAAACTTCCAAAAATTTTTTTTCGAAATTAACTGACATTACGATCTAGAAAAATTTTTGTGAGAAGTTGCCTGTTGTTATGCTCCAAAACCATTCAGCCGATTTGTCCCATTGACGAACCCAACAACCGCATTCCCATGCGCGATCTAATCTGAAAGTTTCAAGTCGCTAGCTCGCTCAATTCGATAGTTATCGTGTGGTCGGCCGGACGGGCAGAATCGATTTTGACACCGGATTCGTCATCAGTGAGTCCAATCTAGTCATTTGAGACCATTTCGGGTAAAATTAGAAAATTACAGACATTTGGACAAAACGATAGCTCACTGTTCCCCTAGAACATGCGCACAAAAACATTCTTATCGGAAACTGTCCATCAGATGACAATGAAATTTCGTAGAGACTTGGAAGTCAATGATATTTAACGATACGGTCAGAGTTTGATCCGATTTAAATTTTCCGAAATTTGACTGACCTGACACTACTTTTCTAGAATGTCATTGTGTAAGAAATCGACCATAGAAACAAATCTCAAAATCCTGTTACTAGTAACCCTGGCACCCTGTACATTTCTTCACTCAAACGGTTCCAAAGTCTCATACACATTGTTTAACTCGACTAAACTAGATCTATACATGTACCTGCACTTGGAAAGTAGCAAGCACCCCATATAGCGTCGGTAGCAATGACATAAAAGTGCAACGTGCATGCGCCCTCCATATAATTACAATTGTGGATGCACGTGCGGTGCTAAATGGAGGGCTACCGACTAGCACACCAACCGAAACGCAGACAAAATTGCTTTGTTTTGGCGCTAGACGGTACTTGACCCCTCGCTGGCCATTTGTAATAATAGCGTAACGATATGCGTTCGAAGCATGCTAAGTTATTTTTTTTCGTTTTGTGGTGGTGGTTCGAACACTTCGATACAACACGAGAGGGATCCAGAAATTTTAATTTACACTGAAGGTTCTGTGAAAAACGCTGAAGAATTCATTATCGTTTAAAGGTTATTTTGGGAGAGTTCGCGAATTTTTTTCATGAAAAACGCCCTTGCGGATTGCAGAATTGGCTTCTCTTCACTTAAGGGACGGTGATCGATTTTGATCCTGTTTTTTTTAAAGATGCAGTTTTTCATGAAGCATCGATTGGTACCAGTCTCAACTCCGGCAAACTCGTAGTTCCGGAGTTATTAATTTTTGAAAATTGCAATTTTCTCTGATATTTCGTGATGATGGTGTTCTATACAATTTCTTTTTTTTTTTTTTTCCTCTTTATGATTTTCCATATGTACTAAGTTCATTTCTAGGAGTTCACTTTTAATTTAGTTTATGATGTGAGTTTATAGGTGTATACCTCAACTCTTATCCAAATAAAATAATAATAAAAATAATAATAATTTTGACAACACATAAGCATTTTTCCATGGTTATGTCTATCAGAAATATAGATTGTGGATTTTTTCTATGGTTTTGATGAGTTCCTCTACAGAATACAAACATAAATTCTCCCAAAATGTTTAGAATTCTATGCATCTAAATCCTACTCGACACTCGATTGCGTTTAGATCCTGCCGTCTTTTAATTTTCACATTTTTGGATTGACGGTTATTTAATTTTCAAATTTTCGATTCGGAAGGCAGTACCAACAATACGAGATTGTGGGCTTGTTCCGATTTACTAGAAGAGACATGACGACAAAATATAACGAAGGCACCAGTGGTGAGACTATGTGCAATTATTACACAAAAACATGCAACAGATCTCTTCTGATTCGTTTTCTTCGTCGAATTTCGATATTGTATGATAGAAATAATAAAATATTCAATTAACTACAGCTTAATGTATTTGTTTACGGAGGAAGGTAGAGTTATGCTCTTTATTGGTGTTTTAAAAGATGATGATATTGACCAAAGTTTATGCTCAAATAAGATAGCAGCATGATGAGATTTCAAGGAATCCTTTCAATAATTTGATGTTTTATGTCAAATTCAGTAAAAAAAATCAATTTCCAAAAAATATCTCCTAAACTACTAAAAACCGATCAAAAATCGAACACCGTCCATAAAAAAGAGTATGGTTAAGTTTAATTTTGTTGTCTGGTTAGGTTAGGTTAGTTTAATTTAGGACAGTGCCAGTTTGAATCAGAAATTTAATTCAGGATTGTGCCTTGAATTTCGTGTTCTGAAATGTTAAAGTACTTGGTTAGGTCAGTTAAGTTTAGGACAGTGCCAATACAAATCTGAAGAGTAAATTAAATATAGAATAATGCCCTTGAATTTCGTCCCCTGAGTGGTGAGGTTCTTGGTTAGGTTAGGTTAGTTTAATTTCTTACAGTGCCAAGTCCGAAGAGGGCGGTGCCCTTCAATCTCATCTCTAAGTTGTTAAGGTCCTTTGCTAGGTTAGGTTAGTTTAGTCCCAGAAAAAGAAATTGAATTCAGGAGAAATCAAGGTCTTTAGTTGGGTGACGTTAGTTGGATTTGGGACAGTCCAAATCAGAAGCTAAAGTTAAGCGGCACTATCTAATAATGAAATCATAATGGTTTAGGAATTTTGCAAGTTTAGACGTGGAAAATATGAGCGACCGCGCAATTGTGAGTTTTTGTCACTGTGAGTTTTCTTAGATTGATAAGTTATAGTTCTCATAATCTCATTACATAATTCGAGACTAAACACAACGTATATGCGGATTTCAATATTGACATGAAGCTCCAGGCTCCAGGAGATTTCAGACGTTGTAATCTTTGATTTCGGAAGAGCCACGAGTGGGTGGCCGCCCTAATGTTCAGAATATTCTTCTATGATTTATCTCCGAATATTTCATGGTCCTGCTAGACAAACGAGACGCCAATCATGGAAAATATTGTCTTTATGTGACAAAAACGTCAAATTCAGTACCAAAAAAATGTGATTTCGATAATTAATATCTTCTAAACTAAGAGTTTGACGGGGTCGAGAGTGGTATCAATCGATTTGCTACGAAAAACTGCATCTATAAAAAATCAGGATCAAAATCGAGCACCGTCCCTAAAGTAAAGTTCAACCGCAGAATTAAACTATTTTTCTAGGGAAACAGATTGCCTGATGAACAATACAGGAACAGTACAAACGAAAATCAATTTTCATTTAATTTTAATAGTTCTGTTTCAGATATTGGGAGTGAAAACGCAAAAAAACAAAAAAAATGATGCGAAATCCCCCCATAATAACAGGAGTACTTATATCAGATGAAAAATATAAATTAATATTCCTTTCTACAATAAGACATAATATAAACATCATGAACATGAAAAATTACTGAAAATAAGAAATAAAAGATACTCCCCTAAGTTGGAGGCATTATTTTATTATTCTTATAATTCAAAAATTCACAAATGATAGGGCCGAAATAAAGTACTCGGATATGAAATGGCAACTTCCAGATTTCGGTGGAAGTTGAATGAAATAAAAAAATTTTCAGATACCTTTTTTTTCAAATTTTTTCATTGATAATTCTTCTTATTGATACCATTTGATCCACCAAATGAATTCCATTTCGCTCAAATTAATACTCTTCGAGAAAACAAAAAATCAAAATTTAAAATAACTATAACACAAAAACCATTCGGCAGATTTGGCCCACAAAAGAACTCACCCTAGATATTCAGGATCGAAACTAAAGCTGAGAATTTCAAGACTCTAGGACCTTTCTTTCGAAAGTTAGAGCACACACAGCCGTCCGGACATAATCAAATTTCACCACGGATTCATCATCAGTAATTCAAACTCAGTCGTTTGAGACCAATTTCAGCTCAAAATTCGAAAATTACAGACATTGCAACGAAACGATAACGCGCATGGAAAAAAACTACCAGATGCAATAATAATTTTTTTCATCATCTTCCATATGGAGTTCATTTCTGCATTCAAAGACGCTGCTCTTGTCACACTAAATTATTACATTGCGGCAACTGATGAATTTAGTATGAGCTAACATGACACAAGGACTAATACCTGTCGATGAATCAATCAATACATCAACTCCATCTGAACTACTCATCCAATAAACCAAAGCATCTACACTGAAAAAGCGTTGTTCACGCAATTCTCTTAATGAAATTCACGGATATTACCGATCATCAGCACGACTCCCCTTGATACACGCTAGAAGGATTCTAGATACTTAATACCTGTTGAAAGACTGCCTTGTGTATAAAAATGATACATCGACATTTCAAGAGCACCCTATGATCCATTCCATCTATTGAATTTATTTACTTCAAAATATATTTGCAAACACACCTGTATTCCGAACGGCGCCGATTGCTTTCTCATCAAAAATTATCAATGTAGTCTCGAGTATCTGACCATTCCCAGAAACTTCACGGCCGATTTTTTCGATGTTATTTGGCAAGTATCGAGTTATTCTTCTTCTTCATCCCGACACTTACAGTGGCATTTCTGCATGCAGAGACGCTGCTCTCGTTCGTCCAATCTTATCACTGATCTAGATCAACTGTTTTAATCACTGGTAGCGTGAAGAGCGTTTATTACAGGTATCGATGTATGTACTTGCAGTTGGTAAGGAGGTAATGATATATTTTTTAGCGCTCGAGGCCTTCGATATGTGATTTAAATTAAAACACAATTTATTTCTTAATCGAAAATTAAGAGTGTATTACATCCATTCTACTTATCTGCTGATAGGAAAGAGATTTATGGCGGAGGGTTTGGAAAATATGTTCTAGAGGAGTGTTTCGGACAGTTGGGTGGTTGGTTGAGTTTGTAGAGGATGGTCAGTAAAAGAAGGAAAAATAGAATTCAAAATTTAAATGTGATGTGAAATTGTGGATCATGTAACAGCCGATTGTGAATATAAAAACTTCCGGAAGAAACGACTTAGAAACTCGATATTTGGTTCTTAATGCGGGTTTTTCCTGAATTTGGATTATTACTGCGAATGCAAATTTGAACATAATTATTATGGGTTTGATTCATCATTTTCTCAAATAACCTTTAGAAAATATTCAAAATCCGATTTCAAAATTGGGGTTTGGAAATTGCAAGGCATGCACGAAGTGACAACGGTGTTCAGTAGAAAAGCTTTTTCTGCTATTGAATAATGAAATATTTATTCCTATTCTGTGGTACACACGTGTTCTTTGTCAATATAACCAAACAATTTCCGTCTGCGATTTGTCAGTAATATGACAGTATGACAGTCTGTGCTCTTCTTTTTCTATTCCTTGGTCGTTGTCTTCTACTCTAACTAGATCGAAGTATAGCTATCTCTGTTTTCCTAAGCAAAGTAACACATTCGACGTCCTTTTCTTTCCGAGAAAGCTGAATTCGACGTTGCCATATCGTGCACTCAAGACGAATCCCTTTAAATGCAAATCCCCTTTTTATTTTTCAGTTTTAGGTGATCAAACATTTTTTCAAAAATATATTATTGAAATAATATAATTGAAATGTGATGTTCTAAAGGTTTGTCATGAAAATTACTGCCTTTTCGTTTAAAGGAAAAACCCCCATTACGAAGACCGAATTCGAGAATGGGTAAAATCCACCGAATGAATACACATTCGAAAATTTTATTTTCCCAATCTCTCCAAAAATACAGATGAGATCGAATAGACGACTGCGGTCCAAGTTCCTAACCCACAAATTTCTTCCAAAATTACTATCACTGGGAAAGGGAAATTTCAGAACAAATTCGACATGATGAGGTTCGCTTTCTTTAAAAATAGCCTTAAACGGTGCCTCGGCTCCTCAAACAAGATAATTCCCTCCAAATATAGGTTTTTGTTGAGATCATCTCCGATTGGCTGTAACGTAAGTTGGGATCGCTGATTTTATGTCGATAGTGTCAAGTTTACCTAGGATATGTTCCGAAAATCAACTTGGTTATTTCGATTGCCTGTTTTCTGTTCCGTAAATATGAAATATTCAGTTGGTTCCTGAAAAAAAGGTTAATAACAGAATTTGATTGATGAAAAAACGATCTTTCTGTCACCAGAACGACAGTCAATGTTCTTTGGTAACATATCCATAGCATAGAACAATCATCATTCACTTTATGATCCATAGAACATGAAGGAGACAACAATCTACTATGAAAAAATTATTAAGTATGGTCTATGGATTATAAGGTAAATATAGATTGTTCTGTGCCATGGATATGTTACCATAGAACATTGACTGTCATAATGGTGGCAGAAAGATGGCTTTTTCATCAATAAAGTTCCGTAATTAACCTTTTTTTCAGGAATCAACCGAATATTTCATATTTACGGAACAGAAAACCGGCAAGCAAAATAACCAAGTGGATTTGCGGAACATATCCTATGTAAACTTGACACTACTGTTATGAAATCAGGAAGCCCAACTTAAATTTTAGCCAATCGAAGATGATCTCAACAAAAACCTATATTTGGAAGGAAATATCTGGTTTGAGGAGCCGAGGCACCATTTACGAATATTTATCAATAAAGCCAACCTATCATGTCGAATTTGTTCTGAAATTTCCCTTCCTCAGTGCTAATAATTTTGGACGAAATTTGTGTGTTGGCAATTTGGACCGGAGTCGTCTATTGAAATCCAGTATTTGAGCGAAAAAAGGTAATTCAAAGCTTCGTATAAAATTTCGTTAGGAAATATTATCAAAAAGTCACAGAAGATTGAATATTTGAAAAATAGTTGTTCTGATGAGACGATCATCACGAAATTTTGCACAAAAATATTCAACATCATTTTCTACCCAGTTGCCGAGTATAATCATGATTGAATCAGTATTTCTTGAGTTATTGCAGAAAAACAATGATGACGAAGAAAAAACCACGAAATTTTAAATATTTTCTCCAAATTTCCGAAACCATAGTCTTATTGAACTTAATTCGGTGCACTGCGGTGAAATATGGTAGTTATTAAGCCACAAACCTACTCTACAAATATAGAATTTTTAAGTAGTTTTTTCCGGAAGTTATTGTATTCGGACCTTAATTACGAAGGCCGAATTAGTGAATAGGTAAAATCCACCCAATGGTTCCGCAGATATACCCATTCAAAATTTTATTTCCCCAATATTTCCAAAAATACAGATTAGATCGAATTTTAAATCCAGAACCTTATTGAAATAGGACAGCTCGAAGATTCATACAGAATTTCATGAGGAGTATGATTAGAAAAGAAATTTTAAATTTTTTTGCGAATTGTTCTAGTGACACGATCATCAAGAAAGTTCGCACAAAGTTGTCTAACAGCATTTTCAAATTAGCTGCCAAGTTCCATCATGATTGAATCAGTATTTTCCGAGATATTCAAACTAAAATTTGGTACATTGCGGCGAAATATGAAGCTGAAAGTATGACTAGAATTTTTTACCGAATGTGATCAATAGTTTCTGAAAAAAAATATTCGAGAAATTGCGATTCCTCAAGTTTCAACTACCTGCTAAGTTTCAATTCAATCGCTTCAGTAACTCTTGAAATTTCAGCGAAATAACCTCAAAACTTCAAATGGCTATAACTACGAAATCATTCGACCAATTTTGCCCATTAACAAACTCAATTTTCGCATTCTGAAATGCAACAAACCCTGAAATTTTCAAGTTGATAGATTTCTCCGTACGCCCATAATCGTGCGTACGGACGACCAGACAGAGTCGATTTTGACACCGGAGTCGTCATCAGTGAGTCCAACTTAGTCGTTTGAGATAATTTTCGGCTCAAAATTAGAAAATTACAGACTTTTGGACCAAACGATAGCACGCTGTTCCCCTAGAACATGCGCGCAAAAATAAATACTTGAAATATTAAAAAGAATGTATCCTTAAAGTTCGAGGATGTATACATGGTGAGTCTTTGACCTTGCAGAATATTTTAACAGAAGATTCCTGAAGCCAAAAGAAACACTTTTTTCCCTTACCATCTTTTCCGATTCGGCTTGGTTCGTAAGATACAGACTGTTAAAAATCCATAAAAAAATTTAATTTTCGATTATATCTCACGAACGATCTCATCGAATGAGATGATTTTTGGAATATAGATTTTTATTGATACGATTAATGTTCCTGGATTACAAAATTTCATCCACATCCTCCAGTTTCTTTAATATGATAATAAAATACCAGAAATTCAAAGAATCCAACTTTTAAAAATAATTTGGATGCTATTCAACGAATTTTTGACCATTTTGGAATGTAAAAGTATTTCTTATTTTTTTCGTATGATGCGCCGTTTTCGAGTAATCTGAAATTCAAAAATAAAAATATCTGTGAAATTCCGAGAATTCGGTACTTTGGCTGAATGCAACTCTGTTCAAAAAATTCACAGAATTAAATTTTTCCGCGTTGCCACGTCTAAAAGTTGAAATTGGAATCACAGATTTATAGTTCAGTTCAGAATCATAGACTATACAAGTGTATACATAGAATTACCATATTGTGTGTTGTTTGATTTCGAAGAGATCTTTCTTTCTGTTCGTCAATTTGACAACGTTTGTACGTTCATAGATAAATTAGGTACATCTGTTTTATTTATTTATGAAAATGAAAGTTTGAATGGGTTATGTCCGGATCTGATAATTCTTGGAGAAAATGAAATAAACAAAGAAAATTCTTCGGTGTAGGTGTTTTGGTCGATTGGATGATTAGCTCTGATCAAGGGGGAATATTTGTTGATTTATCGACGGATATTCGTCCTTGTGATTATGTTACAAAGAAAATTAATAATTACAAATTAAAGATGAATCTCAAAGCTAATATGCGTGATAGCTAGATGAATTCCTCATTATCGAAAATGAAACCAAGAGAAGAATATTCAACTTTTATCGCCCATGAAATTTGAAATAGCTAACTTGTTTATTGTACCATAAATACAACTTTTTTCACCAACTGGAATGGAAAAAGTAAGTTGACGTTTGTTTTCATAACAGAGTTGCTTATTTCGAAGATTTGAATGGTATATCTTAGGCTTGAAAAAACTTCAGTGTTCAGGTTTTCAGGGGCGGCTAGCCTATTATGAAAATTTATAATGCCTATATCTTTTTATCTAGGCTGAATCGGAAAAAATGGTAGAGGACAAATGTGTTTCTTTCAGCTTCAAGAATCTTCTGTTAAAATATTCAGCAAGGTCAAAGACTCACCCTGTATAGAGGGGCGGTTTCAAATTCGATGAAAAAGGGTAAAACCGTTCATAACATGTGAATATGTAAGTAATCCTTCAATAAATAGCGCATTTCTCACTCCAGTGAAAGAAATCTGCTCTCAAAATCGACCATAAATATTCATCAGCTTGAACGACATGTATCGGTTACCGAGAGCACTCCTGTTGTCTCTTTCCAACTCAATTCATTAGTCCATTGAAGTCACCAACTTGTCCCGCCAATTCCGATTGAGCGACCAAACCTAAATTATCCCCAAACCAAGCAGACATCTCAATTCCTCCCCATAGGAACGTCATGTCTTCTTTGGCCACATACGAGACGAAAAGCGGACATTTGAGCCCACTTAATTGAATTGTCTCCAGATGAGAGACCACCAACAACTCAACGTATTCGGATCACTATTTATTCCCTAATCAAGGCAAGCATTGTTTATACCCAATCACTGTAGCTTTATACGAGAGAGTAGAAAAGATCTACCAGAGATCGGGAGCCAGCGGACGTCTGATTTGAATTTCAACTGGAACGAGGATAAATTCGTTAGTCATTGGCATTTATTTAAAACTGGTGCCCGCAATAATTTCAGTTAAGTCTCGTACCACCAGCCAAACGACATTAGCTCTTGACATATTGAAACTGTCGATAAAAATAACTCAGGAGGTTCTGCTTTGTGGCGAACTGGCTTCAAACGTTTCGATAACTGTAAATATCGATATGTTATTGGAATCGCCGTTCTGGTACGATCGCTGTATGAGCCGGATGCAGTTTGTCACGTTTTTGATTTTGCACAGAAGCTTTTAAATCGCGTATGTACAATTTTCGTAATTGAGATGCGTCGTTCGGTGGTTACTGAGTTATCTTCTATTGGCGAATGAAGATAAGCGCTACTCCCTCTGTTGGATATAGGAGTAACCCGAAGTACAGACATTATAATTGACAAGTTAAAAGAAATGTTAAGAAAATGAGAAAGTTTATGCATATTTCTTGGCGTTTGTGTGATTTTACAAGTGCTTCTACTGAGGAAAAGCAAACTCAAATGTCCCTTTCCATAGACTTCCACAGCTCGGTGAAAAATTTCGAGTTAGGTTAAAAGAAACTTTCTTTAACAAGTCGGGCCTGAAAGTGTAGAAGGATCGATAAAAACCAACAAACAAGATTTATATGAGTCTGTTACCTGCATTTTACCGATGATGATCATTTTTATAGAGGTAAGCACGAATTGCTCATGAAATATTAGATCACATTCATGAAGAAAATTTTTTCCAGGCCCATAATCCAAGCAGAGAAATTTATCTAAGAGGAATGCTATGCCTCCCAGAAATCTGCCTATTGAACTGATCATTAAGGAACAACGTAAATGTTCTAGTGATAGAAATGACTATTGAAAAAATAGAGTCTCAACAAGGAAATATCTGGAGATGAATACTCTTCGCTCAAAGTGCTTCTGCCGACGAAAGCAAAGTTGTACAAGGCTTATTTATTACAGCTTTTTCAAGACCAATCATATGAGTGTTGGAAAATTTATTTGTCAATCCATAATGAATAAGGCTTACGGTACAAGTTGCATTAGTTTCATGTGAATGTATTCATTTTATTCACAATATATTGAGTATTTAGTCCTTCCCTATAAAAATAGTGAAGTTATGAGTATTTGTCCATTATTCCAAAAAGTATGTTTACTATCTGTTTTTCAACTTTCAAGACAGCCTAAGAAATCCACCAAAGCCAATCTTGCCATTTGGATCTGAAAATAAATATTATTAGATAACTGTCTAACCTTGGAGATATCCCCGTAATTTTAGAGTTGCTACACTCAATTAGATTGAAGGATGATACATACCTACTTTATAAGAATGGAATATGTACTCCCAGTAATACTCTCGTCAACTATAAAAGTCTGAAAAGTCTTTGAATAAATCGTGAAATCAAAAATTATCAAACCAAACACTAACAAACAGTACAAAATCGACTATCAAAACGAAATCTATGTCTGTGTGTAAGGTTCTAAAACTAGCCACCGTGGCGCTCCAATCTTAAATTCAGACGCCAATCGTCTAGACGTCTAGCGAGACGTTCAACACTTGTCGTGAGTTGTTAATTGGCGAATTAGTAAAAATTATCGAATGATTCTGCAGATATATCCTTTCAAAATTTTTTGTTTCCCGATATTTCCAAAAACATAGATCGAATCGAAATATACTCCCTATGTCGATTCTTCCTAAAGTTAATGTGTTTACGGCCGGCCTAACCGCTGATAGTGAACAAAATAACTTCCGGAAGAATCTACTCAGTAGCTTGATAATTGTAGAGTAAGTTTGAAGTTTAATTACGAATGCCCAACTGGCGAATTAGTAAAAACTATCGAATCATTCCGCAGATATACCCTTCCATAATTTCAGTTCCCCGATATTTCCAAAAACATAGATCGAATCGCCCTTCAATGAAAGATACCACCTTGAAGTTTCAGCCAATTAGGGTGTACAGAACAATGAGCAAAATAACTCTCTCCATTTAACAAAATGCAGGAGAACTCTTTGATTTTTTTTTGCTCATTGTTCGGTAGACCCTATTTGGCTGAAACTTCAAGGTGGTATTTTTCATTGAAGGGCTATCCGATCTATGTTTTTGGAAATATCGGGAAACTGAAATTATGAAAGGGTATATCTGCGGAATCATTCGATAGTTTTTACTGATTCACCAGTTGGGCATTCGTAATTAAACTTCAAACTTACTCTACAATTATCAAGCTACTGAGTAGATTCTTCCGGAAGTTATTTTGTTCACTATCAGCGGTTAGGCCAGCCGTAAACACATTAACTTTAGGAAGAATCGACATAGGGAATATATTTGTAGAGTAGGTTTTCAGTTTAATTAAAAAGGTCGAATGCTTAAATGGGTTGAATTCGCCAATTATTCTTCAGAGAGTTATACCCATTCAAAATTTTGGATCGAATTGCATTCTAGTACTTGATCGAAAATAACAACTTGAGGTTCATGCAGAATTTCGTGAGGACCATATAAAAAATCTGCGTTTGGCAGCGTCAATACTTGTGTAGATGACCGCTTCGGCAACGAAACAAGCGCGAGAAAGCTCCTGTCCTCACGACAATGCTTCTCTAGATATTTTATTGATATATTTTCATCCATGAAATTCATCCCTTGCAGTGCTTTCAAATTCAAATTCGAAGTTCTTTGGATTTCCATCGACAATCGACAGAACAACAGTTATTTTTCGTATTCGAAATGGGACCGTGTTATTTCAATTCGAAAATCGAACGTTAAGATAAGAAACAACTTCTAGATTTGTTGATTCTCATTTCTTGTTAGAATTTAAATCTATACAATAAATATTCTAAAATTCTGATGAATACTGAAGTTTTCCTCATAGTGTGATTATAATGACACCATCAATCAACAATTCTAATAATTAATTTAAATGTCTCCAAAATTCCCCAGATTTTCATCGCATATTCCAAATATTAAAATTAAAAATTTGGGAAGATAACATCATGATTATAAACTTCAGCATAACATTGACCAGAAATTCCTTCCAAATTGTATATTAGTATCACATGGAATGAGCAAGGATCAACCATCAATCGTAAAGTCCAACAAGTCATCATGGCCAGACGTGATGCTGTGAGCGTTGAAATATTCGAAAACTGAAGAAGCTGTGGAACAAGACTACCTATTTTAATGTATTCTTTCATTTCGTCACTGATATGATCTCAACTTCATCTATCGGGAATTTAATAGGAAATATTCATTTCGAAGTGACATATCGTATTTATGATGAAGAAATTAATGAAATCAGTGTGAAAAATGAAAGGTAGTAGGACAGGGCGAAAAATTCATAAATGGGTCGGTAAAGTAAAGGAAACGAGAAAAGGGATAAAAATTTAAAATTCATATTTTGGAAAAGTCTAGAAATTTTCACTGTTGTTTTGGCTTCGAAATGACTTCTTGTATCCATACATTTAAGTATTCTTACAATAAACCTCATATTGCTCCTTATTGCCTTATACATATTTAATATTATTAATGAGTAGATGTTCCACATTTGTTGAACTCTTATTTATAAGTAAGAATCCATGATTTCAAATACCTGATTCATTTTTTGGGAAAAAGATTTATCAGATTATTGACGAATAAAGATAAGCGCTACTCACTCTGGTGGCTATCCGAGTAACCCTAGGTAGAGACATTATCATTGACAAGTTAAGAAAATGAGAAAGTTTAGGCATTTTTCTTGGCGTTTGTGTGATTTTACAAGTGCCTCTACTGAGGAAAAGCAAACTCAAATGTCTCTTCCCATAGATTTCTACAGCCCGGTAAAAATTTGGAGTTAGGTTGAAAGAAACTTCCTTTAACAAGTCGGGCCTGAATGTGTTGAAGAATCGATAAAAACCAACAAACAAGATTTATGAGAGTCTGTTACCTCCATTTTACCGATGATGATCATTTTTATAAAGGTGAGCACGAATTGCTCATGAAATATTAGATCACATTCATGAAGAAAATTTTTTTCCAGGCCCAAAATACAAGCAGAGAAATTTACTTAAGAGAAATGCTATGCTTTCAAGAAATCTGCCTGTTGAACTGATCATTAAGGAACAACGTAAATGTTCTAGTGATAGAACTGACTATTGAAAAAAAAGAGTCTCAACAAGGAAATATCTGGTGATGAATACTCTTCGCTCGAAGTGCTTCTGCCGATGAAAGCAAAGTTGTACAAGGCCCCCCCTGATGTACCTCTGGCCCCCCCAAACTACTACCAGCTTTTTAGAGCTGCAACTATTTTGCCTCTTTCAAGTGCGTCATGCGAGAGGTCTTTTTCTGCCATGAGGAGAATTTTAATTGGATGAGAACGACTATGAATCAAAACAGACATTCAGATTTGGCTTTATTGTTCATTGAAAAGGATGTTGATGTGGAAGTGTTGTAGATTGTTTCAGTCAACAGCGTAGAAAAATTTATTGTAGATAATTATAATTAATGATTTCAATATGAATCGCATATTCATCATATACCGGGTGTCCCACGAAAATACCGTTCGTTAAAATATTTTTGGGAAGGAATTGAAATTCACGTTTGCAATTTCGGACTTTGAATAGAGAGATGACTCCCTGTAAATTTTTTGGGATTCGTGAGATTTCCGGTTTCACCGCAAGTGATACCAATTTCCGTTTTTCAAATGGAAAGCCCCAAATTTTATAATGAAAATAGATTTCTTTCAATGTCAAATTTTTGAACTTCCGATAGAAATTTCTTTTTTAACGTGAAATTGCGAAAAAAAATTGAAAATGGCACTCTGCTGAAACATGAATATTTTCAAGGTTTTTCATTGAACGAATGTCGTTTTCAGAATTCCGCGGAAAGTAACAATAGTGCTTCTTTCACAATAGTCAGAATTGAAAATCATGATATAGGAGGTCACAAAAGCGTTGTTGAAGTTGGAAATTTCGAAATTGTGAATACTCAAGTTTTTCAAATGAGAACCCAATTTTTTATAGCCATAAAGGAATCTGTGTTGAAAAATAATGTGGATGTGGAAATAACACCAATGCCCTAAAATTCATATTTTCTGAGATATGCAGTCGCGATTACATTTCTAATATCCATATTCTCAAATATACAAACAAACTGGAAATCAAGTATTTGTATGGGTACAATCTGAAATAAATGTTCAATATTTCCCCATTCTCTTCGAGGCAGTATTTTTTTCTGAGAAGAATAAAGTTCGAAATGTGATAGTTTTTTACGAATATCTCAGAAAATATGAATTTTGGGTCACTGGTTTTGTTTCCACAACTATATTATTTTTCAACGTAGATTCCATTATGGCTATAAAAAAATGAGGTTCTCATTTAAAAAAATTGAGTTCTAACTTTTTCGAAATTTCTAACTTCAACAGCGCTTTTGTGACCTCCTGTTCCATGATTTTCAATTCTGACTATTGTGAAAGAAGCATTATTGTTACTTCTCGCGAAATCCTGAATACGACATTTTTTCAATGAAAACCCTTGAAGATATCATGTTTCAGCAGAGCGCCATTTTCAATTTTTTTTGGCAATTTCACGGTAAAAAAAAATTTCTATCGAAAATTCAAACATTTGACATTGGAACAAGTCATAATTCAGTAAGGAATCTATTTTCATTATAAAATTTGGGCCTTCATATTTGAAAAACGAAAGTTTGTTCACTTCCGGTGAAACCGGAAGTCTCACGAATCCCAAAAAATTTATAGGTAGTCATCTCTCTAGTCAAAGCTCAGGTCCGAAATTGCAAACGTGAATTTCAATTCCTTTCCAAAAATATTCTAACGAACGGTATTCGGTATATTGTAATATTAAGATTTTTATAGCACTATCATAGCGTATTTTTTACGTTGCACAGCATTGAAATATATATATACATCCATATATATTTCCAATATATATATATATATATATATAAATATAATTATATCAAATTGGATTAATGAGGGTTATGTCCTTAAATTCCTATTCTTATATAATTATATATATATATACCAGGGGCCACGGCCCCCCTGAAAACTGAGGCTAGATACGCCAGTGCTCATAACTACAGTTCTATGCGCGATAAGCTGGATCTGTTTTCAGATTCGGATTAGTCAGGAAAAAAGAGCTCGAGAATGTGTTATCAGTTTTCTTCTTGCTGCTATAGTTCTCGAGATCCCTTCAGTAGAGAACGAATTTTGCCCCCCCCCCCCTGTACAATAGTGTACTTAGTGGAGACACAACGAACAAACTTATCGACAATAAACCATAATTTGAATGAAAAGAAACAATCCAGACCTGTAAAAAATGATGAAGGATCATTGTCTTCTTAATAGATAGGACCCTAACTCAGGCAGCAACTACTGCGTGGTCTCCAGAGGATAAGAAGGCTTATGATTAATAGGACATACCTGTCCGATGAAAGGCATCTGACTTTGTATATCATCTCATACTGACTAATAGGACTTTATCTTCGTTTCATCTTCATCGAATTTGAATTTTACTACGTTTCCTCTCATGGTTTCCTAGGGATTTATGAACTTTCTGCAATATCATACCCTATAGGTGGTCCAAAGGATCAGATGTAACTTCTGTCATCCTCGAGTTATGAGGATTATTTGCTACTTGGTTTGATTTGTTTGGTAACGAAAGTCATAAAGTGTATCTTCTTGAAGGTAATTTTGTATCTAATCATCGATTGAGGTTGGATCAGTATAGTCCATTCACTTTTATAAACTATCCCGGTTGGCCATGATTTTGGTCTATCAAGTTTTTTTTACTTAAAACTGACGCAGGTTGGTACTCATGAAATATCGACAATGTCAAAATAATTCTCAGAGACGTTGTCAAATGCCAATGCAAATTTCTACTCTCAATCTCAACATAATCATCACGCTTGGAGACTAGAAATTCCAAACGTAGTTTTGAAGAAGCAGAGTTAAACCATCAGGAAGTGCTTTGTAGAATTGAAATCTGCTTTTTCTGATAGTAATCCTGATGATTCTGAATCAATGTTTTATCACAAGCTATCCAACATTTTCATACTGGAGTATTTCAAGTTGTGCAAAAATGTATTTAAATGTCGTCTTCAGACTTATTTCTTGAGAATTTCGAATAGTAGGGAATTCCATAGGTCCGTCTGTTAGTTTAGAAGTTTTACTGCCGGGTTATTCGAGTACTTCTATGTTTTTTCGAATAAACTATCACAAAGTGAAGGACTCTATCCATAATTTTTTCACAAAAATTTCAACACTCAATTCTTGATTTCCGTACAAGAACATAGCATAACTCAATCTTCCAACCATGTTCATATTAGTGAAATATTTCCAGTATTAACAAAGAAAAAAGATTCTGCAGCATTCGCCAGGTCTTGAGGAGAATTGAATTCACATAATATTTTCTCAAATTCATCATTTTCCCAAACTAAATAAACATTTTGAAATATACGTAATTAATACGACCTCTATTTATAGAAAGGACAACTTTGCCTAGATTTCTGACAGGAAAATGATCATATACTAACATTTTCAAAATATACACGGTGAAATGTGTCAGATTGTCATGGCCAACCGGAATAGTTTATGAAAGTGAATGGAGTATATATCTTGAACTGGTATCTTGAAAATGCAGGAAGGTTCAATACAATTTCCATTGTGAAGCGGTTCCATTGAGAACACTTCACTGATTCGGCAGCTGTTTAATCACGAACTGTCATTTTTTGACAGAAGACAACAAGAATCCATGACAGATAAAATTCTAGATAATACTTGCAAGAATTTTCATGCAGTCATTTTCAATCAAGTACTGAGATTCATATTTATGAAAACAATGGGAAAAAAACATTTTGAATGGGTATATCAGTGGGCAGATTCAACCCATTCAAAATTTTATTTTTCCTGTCATTGACATATTATATCACAATTTCTCCAAAAATTCGAATCAGATTAAACTGTTGTGAAACATGGAAACCAAGGTGCAAAATGTGATGCTGATTTCTCTTAAAATTTTTTTTTTCAAGAAAAATTTGGATTTTTTTTTCAAATTTATCTAATGGGGTGAAGATCATCATGGAATTTCGCAGAAACATTCGCATTAGCACTCTTCAACTAGTAACCCAGTTTCATTCTCCATAGAATTAGTTTTTTTCGAGTTTTCCAGAAATAACAACGATACCGGAGAAACATCTACAAAATTTGGCATATTTTCTCCTAATATCTCCAAAAATTAAAATTGGAATTAACTGAAATTTGGTACACTATAATAAAATGTGGGGTTCAAGGTCGTTCAAAGTTCATTTCAAAAAATGATAAATAGCAGCCGAAAAAAAATTTCATAGCAGAATTTCGAAAAAAATTTTTTACCTAGGAATAAGCACTCAACATATTCTTCCCGATATTACCAAAAATTAGAATAGGATCAAACTGAAATTTGGTGAACTGTTATAAAATTTGCGATTCAAGGTCTATGCAGAATTTATTTGGAGTTCGAGAAAAAAAAATTCCAAGGAAAATTAGGGAAAAAAACCTTTTTTTTGGTTTAGTAGTGATACGATTCCTACAAAATTTTACAGTAATTTGGGCATCAGTACGCCACAGCTAAATACCAAGTTAGACATGACAGTTGCTGATTGAAACGACCGAATGTTTAAAGACTCAATCCCAGTCTACCGACATGAGATGCAATAAATCTTCAATTGGTTGTCCAAGAATAGAAAACATACCAACTTTCCCACACATAAATAACGTCTTTCCGAATGATCAGAGTAACAACTTCATTCAACTCTTCGCGAATTAATTAAATTGTTTGTTGCTCACGATAGGCTGGAAATCAGCAGAAAACTCTGATTGAATTGAGGATTTTTAGGGAAACACACAGAGGATGATTTGTTTTATGGTTAATTAACAATTATTACTTTAGTTTTTGAAAGGCAAAAATCGGGAATAGCTGAACATTGAACACCGCTGAAAAGGAATTATCGAGTCACGAGGATTCAATCAAGTATTTTCTATTATCAAGTATTTTAGACATTTCTACAAACGTACTAATAACATACCTACTCAAGATCATAACTGAAGCGCAGTGTTTCCCACATCCTAATTTTTCACGTGAGGGGGTTGAAAGTTGTGCATGAACAGAACTGTAATGGTCGACTTTCATACGTTGACAAATTTCATCAGGTATCATCGTCTCAAAGTTCATGGGCCATGACAAATTGCACCTACTGAAAACCTCTTTGAACTAACAATTTTTGAAAAAAAATTTTTTTCTTGAAAATTTCTGCACGTCTGTAAAGAAGATACAAAGACCTTGCCAAAAAAGTACAACATGACCCACTTTCCCTATTCAAAAAATTTAGAAGGTTGATGGGGATGGCACAGGGTGCAACAAAAATCCTTCAAAATTGCATATTAATTTGGTAGAAGTGAAACAAAATTGACCTGTTTCAAGATTTTGTTGCCAAATATTTTTCTTCCGAGATGATGAATTTGTTCCATAATTTTGACGCTCACTGTATATTGTGTACAATATGCGGTTATTAAAGCTGGCCTGATGGGAATTATATTTGCCAGAAGTATTGCCATAGATTATTGAAATGTCAATTATGTTTATTCAACTTGTAGACGACTTCGGCCCAAGATGCCAACCCACAGTTTCCTTCACAAATTTACTTTCACTGGGGAACGGAAATTTCAGGACAAATTCGACATGATAAGGTTCGAGTTATTTGTAAATATCCGTAAAAGATGCCTACAGGCTCCCCAAAGAAGATAATTCATTCCAAATATGGGGTTTTGTTGAGATCATCTCTGATTGGCTAAAATTTAAGGTGGGATTCCTGATTTTACGTTAATAGTGTCGAATATATATAAGATATGTCCCGCAAATCAACTTGGTTATTTCGGTTGCCGGTTAAACATTCCGTAAATATGAAATATTCGGTTGGTTCCTGAAAAAAAGGTTAATCACGGAATTTGATTGATGAAAAAACGTTCTTTCTGTCACCAGAACGATAGTCAATGTTCTATGGTACTATATCTATAGCATAGAACATTTTTCATTTACTTTATGATCCATAGAACATAGAAGAGTCAACAATCAACAATGGAAAAATTACTAGGTATGGTCTATGGATCAAATGGTTAATAAAGATTGTTCTATGCTATAGATATGTTACCATGAAACATTGATTGTCGTTTTGGTGCATAGACTTAATATGTCTCTGTTCTGGTGACAGAAAGATTGCTTTTTCATCAATCAAATTCCGCGATGAACCTTTTTTTCAGGAACCAACCGAATATTTCATATTTACAGAACGGAAAGGCGACAACCGAAGTAACCAAGTTGATTTGCGGAGCATATCCTTTTTAAACTTGACACTATATTAACATGAAATCAGGTATCCCTTACTTAACTTAAATTTCAGCCTAACAAAAACCTATATTTGGAAGGAACGATCTTGTTTGAAGAGCCGGGGCATCTTTTATGGATATATTTATAAATAACGCGAACCTTATCATGTCGTATTTGTCCTGAAATTCTCGTTCCCCAGTGATTGTAAATTTGTGAAGAAAATTGTGGATTGGCAACTTGAGCCGAAGTCGTCTATTGAATGAATATCTGGGTAATTGCACCAGCCAATTTTATGCGCCTACTTATAATATTCATAAGATATTTTGAGCGCGCATCCAGGGCGCTATCATATCATTGAGACTCAGAACAGGGACGCATTCGGGCAAATTGCCACAGGCACTCAAATCCTAGAGCTGGCCCTGGCCGCCACACAACTCCGATATTTACTTCAAATTCCCCATATTTTACTTCGAAGTTAAAGAACTTTATTGGAAATAATTAACTGGACTGAAGCTACGAAGATGAAATGCAACTTGAAATATTGATGAAAGATTTTGTTTCAATCCTTGTTCGCCGAATCCAAATCAATATCAGTAAGCTTTTTCTTAGGAATAGTTGAAATTTCACTCCAAAATTTTTGGTCCTTCGAGCCGGATCTATCATCAGAAATCGGACTCCACCATGGTAGCTGTGGAATCCGTCGAACCTGCAGATCTGGTAGTGTGTGCTAACCTGCCGATGGCATTGTTTTCCGTAATAGGTGGACATCGACTCGAAATCCCCGAAGCTCACTTGATTCCTCGTTAACATCGACATTAATTACGTACTCCTTGAGCGGTATTTATACCCTCTGTCAAACTGGCGGAGTAATCAACGGTTAACAACTTCATTTAGCAATGATCGTAAATAAGTAACCAAAGTTCTTGTTTCGGTGAATGGCAACAATGTAATAAATATCGACTTGATCGTACACCGCCGTGTTGATTTGGAGTGAATCGATCGACGATGTTCGATATCCGAGAGGATTGAAATCGTTGTTGAACATTCCGTTTATTTAACAATTTCCTTAATGAGATTGGACAAGGAGGATTCTGTTTTGGTGCGACGTCGAAAAATGTTTGGATCTTCGGAGTTGGGCATGTTGATGGGATTTAACTTTCACTGGGGTTTGGGTCCATCGAGGTATTGCGGTGTTTATGGGGTACGAGTTCTGTAAGACATACCGTGGGTATGTTAAAACAAGCCATTTGATATCGTGCGATGTATCACCATTGGGCATGAAGATAAGCGCTACTCCCTCTGGTGGCTATTAGAGTAACCCGAGGTACAGACATTATCACCATTGTTTAAGGATCCTTAAACAGAGGAATGCTTCCTTCCAGAAATCTGCCTGTTGAACTGATCATTAAGGAAAAACGTCAATGTTTTAGTGATAGAACTGACCGATTGAAACAAAAGAGTCTCAACAAGGAAATATCTGGTGATGAATACTCTTCACTCAAAGTGCTTTTGCCGATGAAATGAAAGTTGGACAAGGCTTATTCACTACAGCTTTTTCAAGACCAATCATATGAGTGTTGGAAAATTTATTTGTCAATCCATAATGAATAAGGCTTACGGTGAAAGTAACATTAGTTTCATATGAACGTATTCATTTTATTCACAATATATTGTGAAAATTTAGTCCTTCCCTTTGAAAATAGTTAAGTGATGAGTATTTGTTCATTATTTCAACAAGTATGTTCACAATACTATCTGTTTTTCAACTTTTTCAGCAGTAGATCTTAGGTGGCATTCGATCAATAATCAAGTTGAGTAGGAAAAAGCTTGAAGGTTATTAGTTTTGCAAATAACATACATCTTCCTGAACACTTCTGGAAGTGTTTGTACTTTCAAGAAAGCCAAAGAAATCCACCAAACTGATTCTTGCCATTCGGATGTGAAAATAAATAATATTAAAATACTGTCTAACCTCGGAGATATCTCCGTAATTTTAGAGTTGCTACACTCAATAAGATTGAAGAATGTTACATACCTAGTTCATGAGATAGGAATATGTACTCCCAGTAATACTCTCGTCAACAATAAAAGTCCTCGAATAAATCGTGAAATCAAGATTCATCAAACCAAACACTAACAAACAGTACAAAATCTACTATCAAAACAAAATCTATGTCTGTATCTAAGGTTCTAAAACCGGCCACCATGACGCTGCAATCTTAAATTCAGTTGCTAATAGCTCTAATGGTAAACGGGCTATTTACACCAAATTCGGAATGAATTTTCAATGACACATCACTATTACATAATAATTAGTCTTCAAGTTCTAGACGGTGATTTTCTGTATTGCACTCAATAGATATCTCAGTTAGTACAAGTCTCACAAAAACGTTTAAATGGAAAAATTATATTTTCAGATTTCAATACTAGAAACTGTTTTGGTTTATTATTTGATAAAATCAAATAATAAACCCTAGTGATCCACCACGAAAAAAATTACCCCCCCCCGTGAAAACTTCACAGTTTACATTCTGAAGTATGTAGATTTAAATGAACTAATAAAAAAAAATCCGTCCGTCCGCCGTCTGTTGGTTTGGGCTCTTCTATGAAAGTACTTGATATTTCAATGTTTCACATGAATTTTTTCATGAAATTGGTTTTCGTGTTGCACGGAACCTTTAAGTTATAAATAATATATAAGTTTTATTTGAGGTATCAATGGTATTGGGTTATTTAACTGAGACAATAATAAACCCTTGTTTAAAATTAATTTGCAGCGTTTTTTTTAAGAACACCTTGTATCTTATTTTCCTAAGCCGTAGAGCTCTTTATTTTGATTTCAAATTTACACAATAAATTGGTGTTTTCTTTGTCAGTTATCGAGAGATTTTTATAAATCTAAGGCAGCTATATCTTTTTTATACATTTTTTTGGGTTCTGTTTCACATTTCTGATCAGTTGTTCAGATGATCAATTTCTTGCACCAGATACCTTAGATTCACACAAAAAACTCCACAATTTTCGAAAACTGACAAAGATAACCCCAACGAAGTATATTTGAAATCAGGAGAAAGAGCTTTATCGATTAGGGAAATGACATTCAACGTGTTCTATATATTTAAAAAATCAGTTCACAAAAAACTTTTAGATCTACGATACCTCTTTGCATTTTCTAGTGCTAGATTGTGAATGCTAAAAGAAATACTTTATATTTGTCCATTAAAACCTGTTTGTATCAGACCAATATTAACTGAGATAAATATTCAGTTAAATATAAACCATCATACTCCTCACATTTTACATACTAACATACTTTTTGAGCGCATATTCTAGGGGAACAGCGTGCTATCGCTTGTCTGAATGTCTGTAATTTTCGAATTTTACTGAAAATGTTCTCAAACTGATGACGAATCTGGTGTCAAAATCCACTCTGTCCGGCCAGCCGGTCGAACAAAAGGCGCGACAAGGGCAAACGCAAAATTCTATCGACCCGACACTTTTGGGGTAGGTTGTATTTTAAAATGCAACGGTTAAGTCTGTTTATGGTGAAATTGGCCAAGTGTTTCGGAGTTATAACCATTTGAAATTTTGAAGTTATTTCCCTGATATTTGAGAGCTACTGAAGCGATTGAATTGAAACTTGGCACAGTTAGTTGAAGCACAAGAATTTTGCTGTCAGTAAATAAAAAAAAATTTTTTCAAAATTTTTCTAGAGAAAGCTGTTTATCATATTCAAGCTATGTTAAATATTTGCTCGAACCTTAAGCTTCATACTTCACAGTAGTTCACGAAATTTAAGTTTGATCCGATTATAATTCGGGAAAAATATGTCGTAAATATGAAATATTCGGTTGGTTCCTGAAGAAAAGGTTTTTTTTCGGAGTTTGATTGAGGAAAAAGCGATCTTTCTGTCACCAGAACGACAGTCAATGTTCTATGGTGACATATCCATAGCATAGAACAATCATCATTTACTTTATGACCCATTGAACATAGAGGAGACAACAATCTACTATGAAAAAATTATTGAGTATGGTCTATGGATTATAAGGTGAATATAGATTGTTCTATGCCATGGATATGTTACCATAGAACGTTGACTGTCGTTCTGATGGCAGAAAGATTGAATTTCAATCACTCAAATTCCGTAATTAACTTTTTTTTCAGGAACCAGTCGAATATTTCATATTTACACGGAACAGAAAACCGGCAAGCGGAATAACCAAGTTGATTTGCGGAACATATCCCATGTAAACTTAAATTTCAGCCAATCGGAGATGATCTCAACAAAAACCTATATTTGGCAGGAATTATCTTGTTTAGGAGCCTAGGCACCGTTTAGAGATATTTATAAATGAAGCGAACTTTATCATGTCGAATTTGTTCTGAAATTCCCCTTTCCCAGTGATAGTGAATTTGGACGAAATTTGTGGGTTGGCAACTTGGACCGAAATCGTCTATTGAGATATATCGAATTTCAATCACACAATCCATGAGAACATTTTTCTGGGCTATTTATCTTAAGAAACACTCTGTATATTCCCAGATAGCAGAGAAACTTCTCTTCGCATCTCAAGTTACCCAATACCCCTCAGCAATTCGCGAGAAGCGTAAAAACAAGCTCAATCCTCTTCTTTGAGGAAGTGAACCGCATCCTCAACTCCTGGAGCTGCCAGAAGTGGCAGCAGCCAGTTCATCATAACACTGTTCTGTCCCGCCCCCGATGGTCATGAATTGATAATAAGCCAGTCGGATGGCAATTAAAAACACGCCTCCTCGTCATATCCGAACACGGTAAATCACTGCGAGGTTCACTATAAGTGGCCGGCATTAACCACGGTTATTTTTTACCGCGCTCTCAAAGGTACCGTGACTTCACTTAAAGGCGACTTCAATCGCGGGTTTAAGCAGGCCTTGAAACAATAGCCGCCTACTGTCTTGTCTGTTGTGGTCTCGGCTCGTCTTAAATGTCATGAGTAAACAATTTCGAGCAGTACGGTTTCAAGATGAAAGCGTATCAACAACCCCTCATTATTTTAACACTTGAATCGTGACGAAAGAGTTAGCGGCTTGATTTTTTTCTCTTGAGGCTGGTTATGTTATAGAGGATAAGGATTGTGTTGAGATGGATGGGAAGGTCGGAAAATTGATCTAGTTCAACCCTTATTTACTTTACAGGAAAAAAATTTATGTTTTAGTAGCTAGTTCAATGGATCACATCATCATTAGAAACATTGAAAAAGTACATTAGAACATGGGGCAAACTTCGTACATGCAGCTAACTTCTTGTTTATCGCACGCAACCAAGATGCATAGAAAATATATGTATTCTATGCATCACGCAACATATCTGTGGTATGTTTTCTGTGACATATTGTCATTTTAGTTCTATTCTAGCGTTTCGTTAGATGACTGAAAGTTTGAAATAAAGAACATGTTGTTCTTTATTCAGAGTTGGAGAGTAAAAGTGAATAATTCAGAGGAAGGAAGATATTCTCCCAAAATCATTAAGTGAAAAGAGAAGAGGAGCAACTAACCGCATATATTATTTCGCAAAGGATTGAATGTACATATTAGGATTGGCTGACAGCAGATAAGAGCAGGGAAAAATTGATAAAAATGTATTGAAATCCCAAACATTTTAGAAGGTATTCTGAATTATCTATAAAGCATTGGATTCGTACAAAATCTATGAGTTCCGTTCGTAAAAAGTAACAGTTTTAATTAGAAATCAAAAGGGTTTTTTTTGGGATGCTTATTGGCACATATTTGCTCGGGACTTCGGGTTTTCTTTGAAACCAAAGACGATTTGGTGCAGAAGTTGATTGAAATCATTTTTGCAGAGGAAAACCCCTGCATTTTTTTTGGTTAACCAACATTACTGCATCTAGTTCATAGATGATAGTTATAAAATATGGTGGATGCGCTTCATCTCCTATTGTATTAGAAAAAGTACATCCGCCAAATATGCAGACACCACATCAGGTTACATGGTGCTTAAAGATTTCCGCGAGAAAATCTGATGATTGCCTCATAACACTGCATGTCTCATGAAAATAGGAGTAAAATATTATCCATTGTTCAATACAACACTCTGATACGCAGAGTATGCGGACATAATACTTTTTATTGCACATAGGTGTGTAATAAAAATTCGAGGGGAACATATAAAATGAGACCTGATGTTATGATCCATACAGACCTCATAAGTGGACATCAACAGATGTAATATTAATGTAAAATCCATGTTGTCATATTAATCGTTCAAATATCCCAAGCACTTTTGGTTGGATGAAGAGCTTCTGATTAGTTATTTGTTCCACAAAATATCATAAAACTTATTCTGGCCACAGAGAGCTGTTTTCTCTCATTTTTCACAGGTTAATTTTTAGTTTTCTGAAGAATGGTTTTATAATACCCGCCTTAGGGCCGGTATTATGAAACTCAACTGGAAGTTATCTTTAATTTTAACTGACAGTTTTGAAAGATATTTCCTAGTATAACTGTCAAAACTGTCAGTTGAAGTTGAAGATAACTACCAGTTAAGTTAAGTTTCATAATACCGGCCCTAAGGGCCGGTATTATAAAACTTAACTAGTAGTTATCTTTAACTTTAACTGACAGTTTTGACAGTCATAATAGGACATAACTGTCAAAACTTTCAATTGAAGTTAAAGATAACTTCCGGTTAAGTTTTATAATACCGGCTCTTAGGGCCGGTATTATAAAACTTAACTTTAACTTTAACTGACAGTTTTGACAGATATGTCCTAACATAACTGTCAAAACTGCCAGTTAAAGTTAAAGATAACTTCCACTTAAGTTTTATAATACCGGCCCTTAATGGCTGGATGGACAGGCAATTTGATTATCGAATATCTTAGTATAATAGTTCTGTAATAGTCTCAAAATCTCAAAAGAATTCCTTGATAGAAAAGCTAATAAATAGAACTACATTCGCGACATAGGAATTACTAGTTTTGAAAAACCTTAGTATAGCTGACTTGCGAATGACCAGAAGCTTTCATTTATAAAAAGCCAACTCCGGACAACTCCGATTATAATCAGTGATTTTTGAGGCCAAATTGGCGTTCAACGTGGCAACAGCGTTGACGAATACGCCATTACGTCTGGAGGCATGAGTTCTCGTAATAACATTCCGCAATTAATTCGAAGAGCCTGTCGACCTACATAAGACTGCGTTTCGAAAATAAAATTCGACCCTAGTGCCCGAATAGCAACGACCGTTCAAGAATCGTGCCCAGAACTGCACTTGTCGCATGTGCCATGCTCGTATACGCCTGTCAAAGGTGCAATTATGGTTTTCAAGGCTGGAAACAAAGTCTTCACGGTTATTTGACTCCTGTAAACATTAAATATCAGCACGGTTACGGTTTTTTTCATGGATTGCTTGCTGTTGGTTTACATTGAGGCACTAATTCAGTTATATGAATTTAAAACCTTTAAGGATTTTTGCTCAAACGTATGCAATACTACCGATAATGCCGGAACCAAAGTATAAATAAAAAAGAATATGGCAAATTTCAGCAGTGGCTGAAAGTTAACCGTATTGAAACCAAAAATATGAGTGAAAGTATGATGGTGACTTACTTTCAAGGTTTCAAGACATCGTATGTCTTTTATTCTTCTACATTCTAGTCTTTGCGAATTGATGTATTTTTCTTACAGTCTGAAAAGATCAATATTAAAATTGATGATGAGAATTTATAATGTTACAAATGGGAGTGAGTTTCATGAACTGGAAAATTCGAAAATTGTCGGTTTGTTTTTGTATATACATCAGAGGGAGTTAAACATTCATAACTGCTTAGAATTACGCCCAAGGGAGTTATAACCAGCTTTATAGTTACGGTAACTAAGGCTCTATTTGTCTATAATGTATCAGTTTGAAATAAACCCATTAAAAATAAAAAAAAACCTAGAGCAGCTCTGCTGTGAAGACAGCAGCTTTTGCGCGCATGGAGATGACAGCTTTGGTAACGAATTTGAACAAGCGCGCAAAAGCTGCTTCCTTCACAGCACTGCTTTTCTAGGTTTTTTCGATAAAGTACTGGACTTCAATTCGATCTTATCTGTATTTTTGGGAATATTGGAAAAATAACATTTTGAATGGGTATATCTACGGAATCATAGGGCGGATTTTACCCATTCACGAATTCGACCTTCGCTATCAAGCCCGAAACCTTCTCAACAAATATCGAGTTTCTAAGTTGTTTCTTCTAGAAGTTATTATTATGAAGGTCGAATGCGTGAATGGGTAAAATCCAGCCAATGGTTACTCAGATATACCCATTCAAAATTTTATTTTTCCAATATTTCCAAAAATACAGATCAGATCGAATGGAAATCCAGTACTTCATCGAAATTTGACATATTTTTTCCCGATATCTCCAGAACTTATAATCGTATCGAACTGAAATTCGATTTTTTTGGATATGATGAATGGTTTCTGAATAAAAAAATTTTTTGAAAAAAAATTTCGAAAAATTTTTTTTTTTAAATTTACTGACGATATGATCCTGACGAAATTTGGCCCAAAGTTGCGCGTCGTTATACTCCACCCAGCTGCCAAGTTTGAATCCAATCGCTCAAGCAGTTTCTGAAATAAAAAATAAATAACTTCCAAATTTCAGGGTCCTATAACTCCGAAACTATTCGACCGATTTGGCCCATTAACGAACTTAATCGCGGCATTTTGATGCGCGACCTACCCTGAAAGTTCCAAGTTGCTATCTTGCTTCTGTCGACAGTTATCGTGTCCACGGCCGGCCGGCCGGACAGAATCGGTTTTGACACCGGATTCGTTATAAGTGAGTCCAACCTAGTCGTTTGAAACCATTTTCGGCTCAATCATCCAAAATTACAGACATTTGGACAAAACAATAGCACGCTGTTCCGCAAGAACATGCGCGCAAAAATTCGTAAAAAAATACTATGTCAATGTTCTCACAAGCACTTGCAAATTGTGTATGAATGAATAATGTTCATGATCATATCGAGCACGTATTTCACGAATACTCATGAACATCCCACCAATAAAACGTGAATATTCTTATGACGAAGCCTTGATTAATAATGCCTTATAACCGGTAATACGAATTTAGGACAAAACGGGCCGGTTATGTTATATTTCATCTTTATTAGTCCCCAAGTTGGATTTAATCTGATAATAATTATTCATTCCGCATTTTGATTGATGATAGCATTAAAAATTGAACACCGAATCTTCATAGCATTTATCAATTGCGTGTATGAGGTTTCGCGAATTTGCATGAAGAAGAATTTTTTCGAGCTCATACTGTAGGAGCCTCGGTAAAAGCTGAATTTTTTGCGCGCATGTTCTAGGGGAACAGCGTGCTATCGTTTTGTCCAAATGTCTGTAATTTTGGATGATTGGGCCGAAAGTGGTTTCAATCGACTAGATCGGACTCACTGATGACGAATCCGGTGTCGAAATCGATTCTGTCCGGCCGTAGACACGATAACTAACGACAGAAGCAAGCTAGCAACTTGAAACTCCCAGGATAGGTTGCGCATCGAAATGCCGCGGTTAAGGTCGTTAATGGGTCAAATCGGTCGAATAGTTTCGGAGTTAGGGGCACTTGAAGTTTTGAAGTTATTTATTTTTTATTTCGGAAACTACCTGAGCGATTGGATTCAAACTTGGCAGTTAGGTGGAGTACAACAACGCGCAACTTTGAGCCAAATTTCGTCAGGATCATATTGTCAGTAAATTCAGAAAAAATTTTTTTTTTCGGAAACCATTCATCATATCCAAATTTCAGTTCGATACGATCATAAGTTTTGGAGATATTGGGGAAAAATATGTCAAATTTCGAGGTTTTCTTCTCGATATCGTTGATTTTTTCGGTATAACTCGAGAAATACCGATTCAGTCCTGATTAAACTTCACAGCTAGTTTTGAGATGCTGAAAGACAATTTTATGCAAAATTTCGTGATAATCGTGTAATTAGAACAATTTGAAAAAAAAATTTCTATGATTTTCTCATCATATCATCTTCATTAAATTCTGTATGAAACTTCGAACTGTTATTTTTCGATGAAGTTCTGGATTTCAATTCGATCTGATCTGTATTTTTGGACATATTGGAAAAATTAAATTTTGATTGGGTATATGGGATATCTACGGAATCATTGGGTGGATTTTACCCATTCACGAATTCGGCCTTCTTAATTGAAGTTGACCAAAATTTCGAAATTTGGGTCAACTTTGGGTCGTCGTACAGATCAAACGCGTGAGGCTGGACCATATCGAATTTTTTGGTTATATCTGGATCCTTTGTGAGTACGTAGCCACTTATTTTATAGACGTAAGTCTTCTGGTTGAAAAATTATGATTTTTTTAAAAAAGGTCCAATTTTTTCGATTTTCCTCGGGCCATAAAAAACGAACCAGACTCTCCACTAACATTCTGATTGGATTTTCTTTATCTACGCCCTCGAATTAGTATATGTTTCAAATTTCAGGTCGATCGGAGAACTTTCGATTTTTGGTAAAATTTTAAGGGGCCTTTAAGAAAATATCGATTTTCGAAAAATAATTTTCCGACTCCTATCGCCGTGAAATTTGGCACACTTACTAATTCGAGGGCGTAGAACAAGAATATAAGGTCAGATATTTTTTAAAAAAATGGTCCTGGACGTGAGAGGTCCTTGAAGTTCCAAAATTTTGGACCTTTTTTCAAAAAATCATTATTACCGACTCGATGAAAGTAGGACGATGAAATCTGTTTTATTGCATAGATAAAGGATCGAACTGCACGTGAAAAAATAGATGCTTCTTTCGGAAGTTATTGTGTTTACGCAGTCGGCCGTTAGGCTGACCGTAAACACAATAACTTCCCAAAGAAACAACTTAGAAACTCGATATTTGTAAAGAAGGTTTGGACCTTAATTACGGAGGTCGAATTCGTGAATGGGTAAAATCCGCCTAATGATTCCGTAGATATACCCATTCAAAATTTTATTTTTCCAATATGTCCAAAAATACAGATATGATCGAATTGAAATCCAGTAATTTATCAGAAAAAAATTTCAAAAAGCACTGCCGTGAAGGCAGCAGCGTTTGCGCGCACGTTCAAATTCGTTGCTGAACTGGTCATCTACATTGAACATGCGCGCAAAAGTTGCTGCCTTCACGGCAATGCTTTTTGAAGTTTTTTTACGGTTCCTTCAATTCATATACCACTATAGACTCTCCAATCTAAGGTGAGAGTAGTGAGACAACACCGATTCTGTATCAGACCACCATCCAGATGTTCGACCTGCCCAAACCATCTTGATTCGGAGCCTGGGGCCTAGGCTCCAGGTCAAGATGGTTTCAACAGGTCGAACATCTTGATGGTGGTTTGATACAGAATCGGTATTGTCTAACTACTCTCTTAGTAACCTCAATTCAGACACACCATGTATAACAAAAAAAAACCTAGAAAAGCACTGACGTGAGGTCAGCAGTTTTTACGCGCTTGTTCCGTTACCAAAGCGGTCATCTATACAAGTATTGACCCTGCCGAACGCAGATTTTTTTCATGTGGTTCTCACGAAATTCTGCTTAAACTTCAAGCTATAATTTTCGATCAAGTACTAGATTGCAAATCGATCCAAAATTTTGAATGGATATAACTATTTAATGAATGATTGGCGAATTCAACCCATTCAAGCATTCGATTTTCTAGATTAATCTGAAAACCTACTCTACAAATATATTCCGTTTGTCAATTCTTCCTAAAGTTAATTTGTTTACGGCCGACCTCACCACTGATAGTGAACAAAATAACTTCCGGAAGAATCTGCTCATGTAAGTTCGGAGTTTAATTACGAAGGCCGAATTGGCGAATTAGTAAAAACTATCGAATGATTCTGCAGATATACCCTTTCAAAATTTCAGTTTCCCGATATTTCCAAAAACATAGATCGAATTGCCCTTCAACGAAAAATGCCACCTTGAAGTTTCAGCCAAAATGGGCCTACAGAACAATGAGCAAAATAACTCTTCCATTCAACAAAATGCAGGAGGATTCTTTAACTTTTTGGTTTATTATTTGATAAAATCAAATAATAAACCCTAGTGATCGACTAACCAAAAAAAATTTTTTTGCTCATTGTTCTATAGACCCTATGTGGCTGAAACTTCAAGGTCGTATTTTTCATTGAAGGGCGATTCGATTTATGTTTTCGGAAATATCGGGAAACTGAAATTTTGAAAGGGTATATCTGCGGACAGAATTAATTTTGACCACGGATTCTTCATCAGTGAGTCCAACCTAGTCGTTTGATACCAATTTCGGCTCAAAATTCGAAAATTGCCGACATCGTGACGAAATGATAACGAACTGTTCCCCAGAACAAGCTCGTAAAAACCGCACTTTTAACGAAATCTGATATTTTCAAAACCTATTTCCTTGAATCGGAAAGATATCAACCAGATAAATATAAGGCACCTCTAATCTATTTCAAATACCGAATAATAGTGATCATTCATAATTTCCGGATAGCTCCAGTGAACAAACACACAATGGATGGCTCCGATAGAAGATTACATACTTCCAAAAAATTCTCCCTAACAAACATACTTTTTGAAGAACACAGAGCATCATTGTTAGATAGCGATGTTTGCGTAATAAATTTAAAGCGCTATTCTTACCAGATCACCTTAACTGTCACTATTTGCTGTTGGCGTGGGTGGAATAAAGCATTAGGACCTGTTGCGAACTCTTGTAAAGAGTTGTAGGTTAGGAGAATCACCCTTCGAATTTGGTTTACCGCATCTGGTTCTATTTGTTTATGTGTGTTTGCTCTAATGCCCCACAAAGAGTTTGGGCACATGTCTGTCTTATTTGAATATCCACCCACGCTTCAATATACATGCTGTCTTGTGAGGAATTTTACTATGATAACGTTCTTTTTTTTGTTATTTAATTGGATCATTGACAAGATTATGATTATAATTTCGTTCCGAAATTTCCCTTCTTTAGTGATAAAATTTCAAAATTCTTTGGGTTGGCAACTTTATTTATTTTTATTTTATGGAAGACAGGAATAACAAACGGGTGTTTCAACCCATAAACAGTATTCACAAATTACAACGAAAAAAAATCATACAATCAAAACACGAACTCAAATTAACAGTAGTTTACTATGAAACAAAATTTAAATTTACATCACATAAATTAAATATTTCTATTCACATAAAAATAACGGATGTTTTACCAATATGACATCGATTATCGATTGAAGCTTATTTTGGGTGGATTTCGTATCATTTTAAAGGTTTTTTTGGATTTTCACTCCCAAAATCTGAAACAGAACTATTAAAGATTGAATAAAAATTGTTTTTTCATGAAAAACGCCCTTGTGGTTTGCAGGATTAAACTTTTTGTCGAGGGCAGTTTTTTGGACAACAGTTTGCCTAATGAACAATACAGGAACAATACAAACTATAAACAAAGCCAACTGTGACGTTTTAGAGTACAAATATGACTCTTTCATCAGACAAACGAGAAAATTTAAAGAATTATTTTCTTTCGATTTTTCGTTTTGAGTTGAGACTTTTGTCAAATTGACATTCTTGAGAGAAGACAGTAACACAGATTCATTTGGTTTGAAAGTTTTTTAATGCTACCTCGTTTTTAAGTAAATTTAGCCAAATAAGGTAAAATTCTACAGACCAATGAACAAAATTAATCTCTCAATTTAATAAAATGCAAAAGGACTCTTTAATTTTTTTTTCAAATTATCTGATTCCAGGAAGTATTTTTGTATTGTCCAATCTATCATGTGATTCCTAATGGTCGAACATACTTTACACTTTTTGGGATTTTTTGTATGTCTTCATTTCTAAGGTTATTTTTGTGCTCTCGTTTTCTAATATCTAACGGTCAAGGCGTTTCCCCTGTATAGGTCTTTCCACAAATACAGGTAATACTTTAAACACAATTTTTGATTTCGTTTCAGTTAATCAAACAATTTTTATTCAATGTTTAATATTTCTGTTCAGGATATTGATTGTGAAAAAAAACCTAAAAATTATATAAAATCGATGATCCTCAATTTGTTGTGTTAAGTTCAAATTTGATTTCGTTTAGTACCGATTTGAATATTTCAATTCTCAACTTGATGTTGTTAGTCACAGTTTGAAGTTGAAAGGGTATCTGGTAATTATTTCAGTTTATTCCCGATATTTTGTTAGATTTCTAGTATAAAATATCCAATTATGGATCTATGGGACATGATTCCCCAATATAAAAGGCCTGTAGCGTTCTTCGTTCATTTGAGGATCTGAAACTTCATCACTTGGAGGATCGGACCTGGTCGAAAAAATCCCCCGGTCAGAGAGCAAATGTGGGTAATTTTATTGCGCGCATGTTCTAGGAAAACAGCGTGAAACCGTTTTGTCCAAATGTCTGTAATTTTGGATGATTGAGCCGAAAATGGTCTAAATTGACTAGGTTGGACTCACTGATGACGAATCCGATGTTAAAATCGATTCTGTCCGGCTGGCCGTCCGTCCGTCCGAGGACACGATTACTGTCGAAAGAAGCAAGCTAGCAACTTGAAACTTTCAGGATAGTTCGCGCATCAGAATGCCGCGGTTAAGTTCGTCAATGGGCCAAATCAATCCGAATAGTTTCGGAGTTATAGGCACTTGAAATTTTGAAGTTATTTATTTTTTATTTCAGAAACTACTTGAGCGATTGGATTCAAACTTGGCAGTAAAATGGAGTATAACGACGCGCAACTTTGAGCGAAATTTTGTCAGGATCGTACTGTCAGTAAATTAAAAAATTCGAAAATTTTTTCCAAAAATTTTTTTTTCGGAAACCATTCATCATATCCGGAAAGACATACCACTCACACTTTGAGCTTTATATTTCACAGCAGTGTACCAAATTTCAGTTCGATACGATCATAAGTTTTGGAGATATCGGGAAAAAATATGTCAAATTTCGAGGTTTTCTTCTCGATATCGTTGTTTTTTTCTTATCATATCATGCTCATTAAATTCTGAATGAACCTTCAAACTATAATTTTTCGATGAAGTACTGGATTTCAATTCGATCTGATCTGTATTCTTGGAAATTTTGGAAAAATAAAATTTTGAATGGGTATATCTACGGAATCATTGGGCGGATTTTACCCATTCACGAATTTTACCTTCGTAATAAGGCTACGGTCAGCCTAACGGCCGGCTGCGTAAACACAATAAGAAACGGAAGAAACGACTTTGAAACTCGATATTTGTAGAGTAGGTTTGGGGCTTAATTACGAAGGTCTGATTCGTGAATGGGTAAAATCCGCCCAATGTTTCCGTAGATATACCTATTCAAAATTTTATTTTTCCAATATTTCCAAAAAAACAGATTAGATCGAATTGAAATCCAGTAATTTATCGAAAAAAATTGCAAAAAGCACTGCCGTGAAGGCAGCAGCTTCTGCGTGCATGTTCAAATTCGTTGCTGAAGTGGTCATCTACATTGAACATGCGCGCAAAAGCTGCTGCCTTCACGGCAGTGCTTTTTGAAATTTTTTTCATTTACTGCTTCCTGGTGGTTTTCTGCCTCTATCTGTTTCAGATATCAAGTCAAGATATTTTGTCAAAATAAATTCAAGATGGCGCAAAAATAATTTTCCAATGAAAAAGATGAAATCCTTTTTCTTCAAACGAATTATAACACTTTTAAGGGGAGACAGAGTATTTGCTGTTTTATCTGTGCTCTTGTATCATACGGAAAAATGTATGGTACCACGTTTACATTTCTTCTGCTAACACTGTGATATAGCAAAGAATGTAATTTACTTTCTCGAGAGAATATATTACATATATTTCATAAAAATTCAAAAACACTCAAAATTCCACGAAAAAAAAATCGACATATCGTGCAGTATTGTTGTACGGAACTGAATTGCTCTCCATCCTTTCAATTCATTTGAAGCATTCCAGACCTCAGAATAAGTGGGTTAATGCTAATGGACTCTTGATAATAACCTTTTTTGCGCGAATTAACAACGGTGCGAATGGTAAAACACTTAAAATTCCCGAAAAAAAGCTGTAAAGATTAAAAACCCCCGAAAAACGTTCGGACGGCCGCTTTGAAAGTCTAATTCAATTACCTGCAGTACGACATATCCATCATTTAATTAACAGCAAGAGGAATCGTAGCAAAAACAACTTAATGGTGCAAAGGTTGGACATAAAGTTCAAGAGAATATGCCGTCTCGAGCGTTGTCACGAATGAATGAAAGCCGCTACTCGTCAAGAAGGCTTTGGGTTAAAAAACAAGAATATTTTATGAGTTTCACCCAGATTACCTACAGGCGATCGTAGTAAACGTAATATCTTCCAGTAGAAGCAACTTGGAGACTTAACCTTTTTAGGAACTTAACAAAAAAGGGTGAATTCTTGGATAGGTAAAATCCACCCAATGATTCGGCAGATATACCTATTCAAAATTTTATTTGCCCACTATTCTCGAAAATACTGATTGGACAGAATTGAAATCTAGTGAAGGGTGTTTTTGCGCGCATGTTCTAGGGGAACAGCGTGCTATCGTTTTGTCCAAATGTCTGTAATTTTCGATGATTGAGCCGAAATGGTCTCAATCGACTAGGTTGGACTCACTGATGACGAATCCGGTGTCAAAATCGATTCTGTCCGGCCGAGGACACGATAACTGTCGACAGAAGCAAGTTAGCAACTTGAAACTTTCAGGATAGGTTGCGCATCAGAATGCCGCGGTTGAGTTCGTTAATGGGCCAAATCGGTCGAATAGTTTCGGAGTTATAGGCACTTGAAGGTTTGAAGATATTTATTTCTTATTTCAGATACTACTACAGAGATTGGATTCAAACTTAGCAGTTAGGTGGAGTATAACGACGCGCAACTTTGAGCTAAATTTCGTCAGTATCATATTGTCAGTAAATTGAAAAAAAAAATTTTCTCGAAATTTTTTTCCAAAAAATTTTTTTTCCTGGAAACCATTCATCATATCAAAAAAAAAACATACCACTCACACTTCGAGCTTCATATTTCACAGCAGTGTACCAAATTTCAGTTCGATACGATCATAAGTTTTGGAGATATCGGGAAAAAATATATCAAATTTCGAGGTTTTCTTCTCGATATCGTTGATTTTTTCGGTATAACTTGAGAAATACTGATTCAGTCCTGATAAAACTTCACAGCTAGTTTCGAGGTGCTGAAAGACAACGTTATTAGAACAATTTGAAAAAAAATTTCTATGATTTTCTTATCATATCATCCTCATTGAATTCTGTATGAAACTTCGAACTGTTATTTTTCGATGAAGTACTGGATTTCAATTCGATCTGATCTGTATTTTTGGAAATATTGGAAAAATAAAATTTTGATTGGGTATATCTACGGAATCATTGGGAGGATTTCACCCATTCACGACTTCGGCCTTCGTAATTAAGGACCAAACCTTCTCTACAAATATCGAGTTTCTAAGTTGTTTCTTTCGGAAGTTATTGTGTTTACGCAGTTTGCCGTTAGGCTGACCGTAAACACGATTACTTCAATCACTTTTTCCAACATTTAACGCAATAACGCGGCGAAGACTGTCTTACATGTGGTCGATCGTTTTGGGCTTATCGGCGTAGACTAGCGACTTCACATATCCCCACAGAAAAGAGTCTAGCGGCGTTTAATCGCACGATCTTGGAGGCCAATTCACGGGTCCGGAACATGAAATTATGCAGTTATCAAACGTTTCCTTCAGTATATCAATTGTGGAACGAGCCGTGTGACATGTTGCGCCGTTTTGTTGAAATCACAGCTGCTACATATCATGGTTGTTCAATTGAGGAACGAAAAAGTCAGTAGTCATGGCTCTATAGCGGTCACCATTGACTGTAACGTTCTGGCCAGCATCGTCTTTGAAGAAGTACGGACCCATGATTCCGCCAGCACATAAATGGCAATGGCTTCTTCTGTTCTCACTGTACGACTTCTCTGTGGGTGCGTATCATCATTTAGAGTAAACGTGGTGCGAGAACGGTCCATAGTTAGTCGAATTAATTGCTCTGATGGACGATTGTGTTGACCATAAAATGGACGTAGAGCGTGATAAGTATTTCGAACAGAGCCATTATTTTCAGAATGAATTTGCACAGTTTGGAAGCGTTGGTGAGGCGTCAGTCTATTCATGATGAAATGCCAGACCAAACTAAAAACACAAATCACTTGACAGCTGACAAAATGACCGCCAGTTGAAACAGTGTTGCCAACTTAAAATTCTATACCTCGTCAAAATGTCTGTAATTTCGGAATATTCTCCAAAATTGCTCAGAAACGTTTAGATATGATTCTCACTGATGAAGAATTCGATGTCAAAATCTATTCTGTTCGGCCGGCAGGCCGTAGGTGCGATAAAGTAAAAACGAAAGTCTCATGGCAGGTTGCATTTCAAAATGGGACGGTTGAATTAGTTGATGGGCAAAATCCGACTACTGTTTCCGGAGTTACCGTCATTTGAATTTTCAAGGTTATTTGCTCAATATCTCAGGAATAATGATGAAACTTGGTAATTAGTTGAAAAAGGCTGATAGACAACTTTGTGCAGCATTTCACAAAGTTGTTTTCGAATATCCTATTAACACGAAATTCTACATGAACCTTCACGTTGTCAATTTTCAGTCAAGTACAGGATAGAAATTCGATATTTTCGGAAATATTTGGGATTCACAACTTAAGCCTTCTTAATTAAGGTCCAAGCCTACTATACAATTATCGAGTTTCTAAGTTGCTTCTTTCAGAAGTTATTGGTTTTTGCGATCGGCCGGTAGGACGACCTTAAATATTTTTCGTCATATGCTTCCATTAAATATTGATAAATTTAGGTTTGTGAGATAAAACTTGCTAACCAATATCCCGTAGAACAGAAAAAAATATATGAAACAAGTTAAACTCAAAAGTCAGTTTCTTGATTTCCTTTTGTTTTGAATCACGCTGTAGGATCTTCTCTATTGAATATTGTTGTCTTACATATCAGATTGAGATTTAATTCCCCCGACCAAGAAATAATTACTTTTACCCCATTCTAACCATTTCACAAGAAAATTCATCATTTTCTAAGTGGTTTTCAAAAACCAACATCGTTACCTTTCAACAAATTATGATTAAACTAATTCGAGAATTGGATGTGCTATAGGTCTAGGCAGCAAACAACCCTTTGATTAAACTGTATTACCCGAAAAGGGTTGATAGAGTGGCTCGATGAAATTAGCTCGTTGAAAATCCATTATAATTTTTTCAGAAATTGAGGGTTGAAAGCAAAAGGAGCAGCTACTTAACTGAACCATACTGATTTAGGTGGCGGTTATAAAAAGGTTTACCTGAATCGATAAAATTTGATGTTTTAACCGCATATTCTTAGGAATGAAGCGATGTGTCGCCAAATGCCTGTTTTTTCGAATTTTGAATCTATAGATGATCGTAGACGATTAGTTTGGATGCTCTGTAGAAGAATTCGCAGGGAAATTGAATTATGTTTTCTAACTCTCGGAACAAAAGACAAACAAACATATCTCGATTAGGTTTTTTTAATGGGCAAAATGCACCGGTTTCGAATTTATAATCCTCTGAAACTTTGTTTTACCAATAACTCGAAAAGTACTGATCTGATCAAATCGAAACTTGTCTGCGGTTGCGAATTATCAATATTAAAATTCATCCAAGATTTTGTGGGGTTTATATTGCTATAATATGAAAAAAATTATTAAAAATGAATCTATGAAATGCGTTCTATAAAAACTTCAGAGCTCCTTCAGGTGAACATAAAATTGACATTTTCTTGAGTTAAGTTTCTTCAGCAAACATTCATCCTATGCGCGAGGCAATATTTGACATCGGTGTACCAAATTTCAGTTTCATCTGATTTCAATTTTAGGAGAAATTGGGAAAAATGTCGAATTTTATAGTTTCAAATTTTTGGTTGGATCGAGAGGTTAAAAACTGTTGTCGAAATTTCCCTTTTTTCGAAAACTATTTGTCATGTTTCGAAGAAATTCTGCACATCCGTTGAACAGTGTGTTTCACAACAGTGTATTAAATTGCCGTTCGATCCAATTCAAATTCCTGGAGATATTGGTAAAAATGTGACAAATTTCGTGGTCATTTCATTCCTGGAAGAACTCGAAAATACTGATCCGATCATGATGAAACCTAATAACTAGTTGACAGATGCTCATGCGAACTTCTATATGCAAAATTTCGGAATGATCGTTTAATTTCAACTTGATCGCGAAAGCTGCTGACTTACTATTAGTGCTAAGCGGAAAGATTGTAGTTATAGAGGCCAGATGAAATGATCGTTGTTGGGGACCCAATAAAGAGTGAGAAAAATTTACGATTATTTTCAAAAAAATTAATTCAACGGAAATATGAAATGTCGTGGGAAATGTGAAAATAATTGAGAATACCCTTCAAACACGATTCGTTGGAAATATATGAAGGTACATAACGAAAAGGAAAGAACCGAATCCTTTATGTATACACATCTTTTTTCCTTAGAAATGTATTGTTTCAGAAGCACAATGAAATGCACAAAATAAATTTCGACTAAAAGTTTGTTTGTCACAGCTAATTCTTCTAACAATTTTCCCAGATATTTTCATTTAATCTTTGAATTAAAATTTTTCATGAAACTTCACGAATTCAATTTTCGTACTAGTACTACATTTCAATCTAGGGAGAAAATAACTTAAAGATCTGACGCAACCTGACCAATGGCGATATTTTCGAGACTGAAAACTACAGGGAATGTTTTTTTCTGATTAACTCAATATTTCGGGTTTCAGAAACACCTGATCTTCGCATACACCTGCACTACCATCAGCTGTTTTCAAGACCTATATGAGATACTCGTATTTCAAGTAGGTCCTGCCTTTCAGATGCGATTAAACTCCCTGAAGGTATACCAAATTGAATATTTGTCCACTTAATTTTCACGGACATGAGAGTATTACGAAAGAAGGAATGTTTCAGGATACGAACGTAGAAAAGGAAACGTTACACGTTAATGGGAAAGTTTATCATATCTTTATTTATTTCGAGTTATTGTCTTTAATATATATTCAAGGATATATTAAGAGGAAATCTCTATGGTGTCCTTTCCCAATTCAGAAACATTTATAATACGAATAAGAACTATTAGTTCAAAAATTGCTCCTGAGTAGGATTTCGTTATTCCATTTTTCAGGAGAAATCATTCGAAACAGTGTTACATAACATATAAAATTGGGACAATATACAGTGTGTCCACGGATTGGGTGCCGGTAAGGTGTAAATGACGAAAAATTTTCGAGTTAGACTCTGATATTTTGGGAATCGCTCCTGCTTGGTCTCAAACTAAGATGTTCAGAAAATGAGCCGAATCAGTTAATATACAGGGTGGTTTAGAACTGATTTAACGAAAATTGTCAAGAATAAAGTACTTTTGTTTTGAAGGATATCGAGAAAGTTTATTGAGAAATGTTGTTTAGAATGTCGAGCTGCTGCAGGAACTCAATTTTCAGATAAATCTAATGCTGGAAAATTGTCTTCAAAAATTCTTGAATAACATGCTACCAGGAGATCGACAATCAGTACATTTTCAGCAAGACCACTAGGGCACCCAGCACATTCAACACGAACAGTTCGGGAATGATTGAATCGTGAGTTTCCTGGACGATGAATTGGGCGATTGCGTATAAAGCAGTCACCCAACGGGCTGAATTATGTGTAGCAGTTGGTGGCACCACATTTCAGTAGTTTTTATAATTTTTTTTTGTAATGATGTTTTTTCAGCATTAAACGTATTTTATTGTTATAAGAAATTATTATTGACACTGATTTATTTTAAAATTACCAAAATTTTTGATCATGACAAAATATCCCATGCATCGGATTAAAAAAATGTTCATGACTAACTTATACAGTCAAGGTAGGCTGATTTATCTGAAAATTTAGTTCCTGCGGGAGCTCGCCATTCCAAACCACTTTTCCCAATAAACTTTCTTGATATCTTTTAAAACAAAGGTACTTCATTCTTAACAATTTTCATCATATCAGTTCTGAACCACCCTGTATATTAATTGATTTGGCTCATTTTCTCAACATCTCAGTTTGAGACCAAGCAGGAATGATTCTCAGAATATCAGAGTCTAACTCCGAAATTTTTTGTCATTTACACCTTACCGGCACCCAATCCGTGGACACACTGTATATACGATTGAAGAACTCAAAACTGAAGTTTCGGTGTGTTCATATGAATATAAATAGATCTCAGTCAATTGGGATTGTACTCGATTGTTTTTTTTTATTTTGAATGAGTGAAATCTACAAAAAAACTACCCTCAAAGTTTTTTTACTTCTAACCCTGAAAGTCTGGATATATGCTAGGGGGTCTAATTTGATATTTTTATTAATGATCATTGTTTACCTGAGATAATAGAGTCTGAACATTGATAATTGAAAATGATTCCTTACATACGTGGTTTTTCAGAAAGAAATTTGAAAAATAACGAATTGGTGCGAAAGGAGGTAAGAAACAGAAAGAAAAATATGGTCATACTATTCCCTGTATTTGTGGAAGAACATAATTCGGCAAATTTTCGCTTTATTGTCTGATGGAGGAATCTTGTACAGGATGTTTCTAAATTTAAGGTACAAACGAACAGGGAAAATTTCTATCGTGATTTTAAGGAAAAAGATGGAACGGCAGACGTTGTTTTTGGAGCGACAGGAGTTTAAATTTTTTTCAACTTTTTTCCTATATTATCTGCATTTTCAAACTTTAACACCCTGTATCTTAAAAACATAACGTTTGCGGTCCCATGTTGATGGGACTTTTTTTTCCTAAATTTATGCGAGGAATCTCCCCTTCTCGTTTTTGTAAATGCAATTTAGGAACACCTGTATATTTTTTGGAACGTTACAGTTCTTTCGTTGATCATTTACATTATTCCAAGTCAGTTTATTAGGAAGAATTTTTCCATAAAACTACCTTAGACAAATCCCCAAGGCCATTTCTATAAATAATAATTTTGTTTAATTTTTGCGCGCATGTTCTGGCGAACGGGCGTACGGAGAATCCTATAAACTTGAAACTTTCAGATAGGTTGCATTTCGAAATGTGACAGTTGGGTTTTTAACGGGCGAAATCAGCTGGATACTTTAGGAGTTATAGATATTTGAAATTGCGAGGTTATTTCCTGATATTTCAGGAACTACCTGCCGGCCGGCCGTCCGTAGACACGATTACGCTCGTACAGAGAATCTTATCGACCTGAAACTTTCGATGTAGGTTGCATTTCAAAATGCGACGGTTAAGTTCGTTAATGGGCAAATCGGCCAAACGGTTTCGGAGCCATTTGAAGTTTTGACGTTATTTTGGCGATAATTCAAAAACTACTGCGACGATTGGATCAAAACTTGGCACTTAGTAGGAGTACTGCAACGTGCAACTTCTCGCGAAATTTTGTTGGAATCATACTATCAGTAAATTCTGAAAAAAATTTTCTTCAAAATTTTTTTCCAAAAAAATTTTTTTTTCGCTTACTGTTCATCACATTAAGGTTATTAAGGTCCAAACCTTCTCTACAAATATCGAGTTTCTAAGTTGTTTCTTTCGGAACTTATTATATTTACGGCAGTGCTTTTCTAGAATTTAATAATTCATTTTCAGATATTGGGCGTGAAAACCTAAAAAAACTGAGAAATAGTGAAAAATCGTCTCGAAATATCTTTCTGTCGACATTTATTCTTCAGAATATTCTGTATTCATTCAATGTTTTCATGAGAATCATTCAAAAATAACGGTATGGAGAAGAAGGCGCCAAAACTTAGATAACACGTCAGCGTCTTCCTCAAGAATTCCAAAATTCGTTCTTCCTGTCTGTTCGTTTATCTTCTTCGATAGAAGATCACCGATCCTTCAAAAGCCTGATCATTTATGACTACGAAGACAACATAAACTTGAACAATTCCAAAATTGACATCCAGAAAAATTCCGCCTTCAAAAACGTCACATTTCTCGCGGGCCATATCGAATTTCGTCAAACATTCCTCGATTTCAAACTTTTCATTCTCGAGGAGAATGCGAGTCCGATCGCGACGTGAAATGGCCTCAGCCACACATTAGACACAAGATGAATTAACCAGATAACCATCGAAAGGCAGACCGACCGAATCAATCAACCAAATCGGCCTTTGTGATGGATCACGCACCGTCCAGATCTGACGTCTACGGTCTAAATCAAAAGGGTTGGATTTTGATCTAGTTACTTCGGTTTCGACCAAGGTCGTTGGGTCTTTTGTGTTTGGGTGGTTTTGGAAGGGCGGTTTACGATTGTGGTTGTTAAGAGTCTAGGTTGTTTGCTTGGAGTTCTGTGAGATATTGTTTGATGCTGTGTTGGTTCGAATTTGATATGTTGGAGAATTTTGATTTCAAAATTTTCAGACCTGATGGCCGACTGTAAACACAATGACTTCCAAGAGAAACAACTTAGAAACTCGATATTTGTAGAATAGGTTTGGAACTTGATTACGAAGGTTAAATTCTTGAATGGGTAATATCCACCGAATGATTTCGCAGATATACCCATTCAAAATTTTATTTTTCCAATATTTCCAAAAATACAGATTAGATCGAATTGAAATCTAGTACTCAAAATGACAGTTTGAAGGTTCATACAGAATTTAATGAGGATAATATGATGAGAAGATGACAGAATGTTAAATATTCAAAAAAAATTTGAAATTTTTTTCCAAATTGTTCTCATGACACGATCATCAGGAAATTTCTCACAATGTTGTCTATCAACATCTTCAAACTAGCTGCGAGGTTTCATCACGATTGAATCAGTATTTCTCGAGTTATACCGAAAAAAAACAACGATATCGAGAAGAAAACCACGAAATTCTACATATTTTTTTTCAATATCTCCAAAACTAATAGCCGTATCGAACTGAAATTTGGTACACTGCTGTGAAATATGAAGTTCAAGGTAAAACTGAAATTTTTCCCGAAAATGAACAATAGTTTCAGCGGAAAAAAATTTTTTCGAAAAAAATTTTGAAGAAATTGTTTTTTTTGAATTTACTGACAATATGATCCTGACGAAATTCAACTCAAAGTTGCGCGTCATTATACTTCACATAACTGCCTAGTTTGAATCCAATCGCTCAAGTAGTTTCTGAAATAAAAAATAAATATCTTCAAAATTTCAAGTGGCTATAACTCTGAAACTATTGCGACCTACCCTGAAAGTTTCAAGTTGCTAGCTTGCTTCTGTCGACAGTTATCGTGTCCTCGGCCGGACGGACGGCCGGCCGGCCGGACAGAATCGATTTTGACACCGGATTCGTCATCAGTGAGTCCAACCTAGTTGATTGAGACCATTTTCGGCTCAATCATCCAAAATTACAGACATTTGGACAAAACGATAGCACGCTGTTCCCCTAGAACATGCGCGCAAAAACTCGAAAGCTGATTAACGTGCGATATTTTCACGCTTTTATAGTTTTCACCTTAAACTCAGTAGGTGCGTATTCGAAATCCCAAGCTCTTATTACATCTGCAAAGATATACAGGAGGTCCCATATAAATAAAAAAGTTGAGGGTATTTTCGGTTCAACCGGAAATATATTATCAACAAAAAATTGTGCCATTGCCAAAATGTCAAATGGCTATAACTCCAAAACTATTTGGCCGATTTGGCCCATTAACGAACTTAGCCTTCGACAGAATCGATTTTTACACCGGATTCGTCATCAGTGAGTCCAACCCAGTCGTTTAAGACCATTTTCGGCTCAATCATCGAAAATTACAGACATTTGGACAAAACGATAGCACGCTGTTCCCCAAGAAGTTGCGCGCAAAAATTACAGTTCGAAGGTTCATACAGAATATCATGAGGATAATCTGAATGAATATTTGAAAAAGAAAAAATTTAAAACGTTCTTTCAAACAGTTGTAATTGTAGGATCACCACGAAATTTCGCACAAATGCCCATCCGCATGTTCAAACCACCAGCCAAGTTTCATTCTCATTGAGTTAATATTTTTCGAGTTATTCCGGAAAAAAGAAAGATATCGAGAAGAGAACCACGAAATTTTACATATTTTTTTTCCCAATATCTCCAGGAATTATTATCGAAATGAAATTGGGTTCACTGCTGTGAAATATGATGTTGAAAGCAGAAGTTTTATTCCGGAATCAATGAACAGTATTCTAAAATGAAAATTTTTCCGAATTTCGAATAATTTTTTTTTCAAAAACTAACGATGTGATCCCAACGAAATTTCGTGAAGAATTGTGTGTTATTAAACTCCAACTAACTGCTGAGTTTCAATTCAATCTCATGAGTATTTTCTGAAATATCAGGGAATTAATCTCAAAATTTCAAATGACTATAATTATTCCAAAACCGGTTTGTTTCATTAACGAACTCAACTGCCGCACTCCAATGCGCGACCAAATCTGAAAGTTTCAAGTCATTAGCTTGCTTCTTTCGACAGTTATCTTGTTGTCAGCCATCCGCCCGATCGGCCGGACAGAATGGATTTTGATACCGGATTCGTCATGAGTGAATAAAAATTAGAAAGAAACGGACATTTGGACAAAACGATAACACGCCGTTTGCCAGAACATACGCGCAAAAATCCAGTATTTTCTGATAATAATTATTCACAAAATGTTTTTGCTTTACAGAATGGAACTCTTCATACCAAGTTTTTGTCCTCCTTATTCCACTAATTCGAGGTGTATAATATCATAAAATGAAGATTATAAGATGATAATATATGTATATCATATACTCAGTGGCGTAACTAGATGGTCAGGGGGGCCCTGGTGCAGAAAACAGGTGAAGCCTTGTTACAAATTGTTCATATCAGGACGAAATATAAATATTTCAGGGAAGGAAAGCTTACTTCATCATTATTCATTATTACTGTATCTTGAACCGCAGCAAATCTCCAGGAATATACTTGAGTCAAAAATGTAATGAAACGCAATGGATCGAAGGTTAAATTTAAATAATGTATATACTCCATTCACTTTTATAAACTATCCCGGTTGGCCATGATTTAGGTCTATCAAGTTTTTTTACTCAAAACTGACGCAGGTTGGCATCCGTGAAATATCAACAATAATACTTAGAGACGTTGCCAAATGCTCAACCTAATCATCACTCTTGATAACTAAAAATGCCAAAGTTAATTTTGAAGAAGCAGAGACAAAGTATCAGGAAGTGCTATGTAAAATTGAAGTCTGTTTTTTCTGATAGTAACCCTGATAACTTGGAATCAATAATTTATTACAAGCTATACAAACATTTTCGACGTATATGAGTGAACACCCAGGTTATGGTTCCCAAGAACTTTGTAAATTGAGTTTTTTCGAGTTATTTCAAGTTGGGAAAGAAGGGATTTGAATGTCTTCTGTGGACTTATTTCTTGAGAAATTCGAAAAGTACGGAATTTCATAGGTTTGTCTGTTCGTTTAGAAGTTTTACTGCAGGGTTATTCGAGTACTTCTTTTATTTTTTTATGAACTATCACAAAGTAACGGACTACTCTATCCATTATTTTTCAGTGAAATTTCCATATTCGATTCTTGATTTCCGTGCAAGAAAATATCATAACTGGATCTTCCAACCATGCTCTTATAGGTGAAATATTTCCAGTGTTAACAGGGAAAAATTTTCTTCAACATTCGCCAGATCTTTGGAATTATTGGGAACTTCTGCGAAGATGCCAGCGCCCTAACGGAAAAATTTGGAACCTGGTGTCCAAGCTACTAGTTTTATGTAAACAAACCTTAGAAATGTGGTGGAGAACGAATATTTATTAAGCAGAGCTTGAATATTTGAAGGAATTATTATAATTTTGTGTAAGATTTCTTGAGAAGGAATTTTTCGTTTGGATCACGATATAAAATCGTACTTTAAATCGTTCCTGGAAGATAATTTCGGTGTTATTTCAGTGTATGTTACTTGGAGGATCAAAATGAACCAATATCTAAGTTCAATTGAATTTCTGGAACAATAGGCACCTCAAGAAGTAATTTAAGGACTCTTATTTATGTGAAGAAGTGCTGAGTGCAGGGAATATTATGTGGCAAATCTAGAATCAGTCCAAATGATATGACTTGTTCTTTGCTTACAAACGAGTGAATCAATAAAATGAAAACAGATTTTCTGCTTTAGTTCTTTTGCAATGTATTTCTAAAGTAAATGAAACAGATAGACATATAATTGATTTCATTTTCATATTACAGCAGCTCAAGATACACATACAAAATGAAAAATGTCATAGCTGGTTCTACCTACCTATATATAGAAATGAAAAGTATTAATGTATTTATACGAATAACTTCAGCTATTATCAACTCTAACAGTATATCTAGTTTTTTTCAGGTTTTCAATCAGATCATTCTTTCAGAATATAATTTTGTGTAGTATGTGAATTAGGTAGCTATACAAGTGCTAGGTAGTTTCTCTGCAGCATTTTTCTTCAAAATTCTCCTATTTTCATTTACACCTGAAAACATCATGACATATGAAGTTGTTTCGAAATAAATACATTGTAGGTAATTTACCTTCATGAAAATAAACATGAAGAAATGCAGTGAACATACTTTCATGTATTTCGTGACCTGTTTTCCAATCTTCAATATCTAAATCTAGGCCCTTCTTCTTTCTTCTATCAATGAGTTCCCTGCCAAATGCTGTTTCCAAATTAATTTTACTTTCATTTGGCTTTGGAAAAAATCAAAACTTGGGGCACTAGATGATCCTTTCTTCTGTGACCATGAATAATATTGAGTTGAGGCACACAACAATAGTCATTTCGGGAGGATGCCATTTCGAATTAATATTATACAATCGAAAATTGTAATCGGAAAGAAAGGAATCGATTGATGAATATTACAAACACTTTCGGTATACCAAAATTTCAACTCGGAGAACAACACAAAAAATCGAAAATGAACTCCAAAAGTAAGAAAATTACGTTAGAATAACAGCGTTGACAACGTTATGTAGTTATCTGACATTTATCATTTCGATACTGAAATATCATATTAATATGTAGATTTCTATTCGAATTAAAATATATCATAGAATTTAGGTGCAGATTGTTTCTCAGTTTCGAAATATCCAAAAAGGTCAATAGGTCACTAATTAAGGTTAATTATGAAACCAATGAAAGAATGAATTGAAAAATTATGAATTCGTGATTTATAATCAGAAATCATGCTTAAAAAAAATTCGCATCCACACACAATAAATAAAAAACTTGAAATTGCTAACAAGTGTTAAAGGTTATCAAATGTTTAAAAGTAATATTATGACATTATGTGAATCAGTAATAACTGTTAGTACCTTAATTTTATACTGATCGAGTAATGAATTCAATATGTGAAAATATGCCTAAAATATCGATAGGATAATTCTGTTTTTTCTCAATATCAAAAGCTCCCGGAAGTCATACACAATATAGAGTAAAAATAAGCTTTCAAACTCATTCTAATACCGAAATAGCATATTTATACGTTGATTTCTATTCGAATAGAAATACGTCATTAAATTGGGGTGTAGATTGTTTTTCAGATTCGAAATATATAAAAAGATCATTAGGTCACTAATTAAGGTTAATTATTAAACCGTTGAATGTATCTGATCAAATGAGATGAATTCGTTAACACCAATAAAAAATCAGACAAAAAAAAATTCGCATCATTAATGAATAAAAAGAAATAATAAAATTTTGAACCAAATCCGGAATATTTTCCAAACCGAACCAGTTACGTAAAATCCAATTACAGATTCGTAATCTACGTGTTCTAATCCATAATACATGATGTGCATATCGTTATAGCTTCGAAAATAAAATTTCGCACAGAACTGTCAAACTCTTACCCCCACTCCTCTACCAGTCGACGTCACCTTGCGGTGATGAAAAATTTTTTAAGTCCCAAATAATTTTTTTTTTCGAAAATCGTCGATCCTGGTATCTTTTCCTATTAAATCGAGGTCGTAGATAACGAATATTCCATTTGAAATCGTCCAGTGACAAACGTTTAGAAATTATGGCGAAAGTAATGAAAAAATTTCGAAATTTTGGTCAACTTTGAGACGTCGTGCCGACCAAAATAATGAAGCTGGGTAATGTCGATTTTTTTTACGTGCAGTTCGATCCTTTATCTATGAATTAAAACAGATTTCATCGTCCTACTCTCATCGAGTCAGTAAAAATGATTTTTTGAAAAGAGGTCCAAAATTTTGGAACTTCAAGGACCTCTCACGTCCAGGAAGATTTTTTAAAAAAATATCTGACCTTATATTCTATGTTCTACGCCCTCGAATTAGTAAGTGTGCCAAATTTCACGGCGATAGGAGTCGGAAAATTATTTTTCGAAAATTGAGATTTTCTTAACCCCTTAAAATTTTACCAAAAATCGAAAGTTCTCCGATCGACCTGAAATTTGAAACATATACTAATTCGAGAGCGTAGATTAAGAAAATCCAATCAGAATGTTAGTGGAGAGTCTGGTTCGTTTTTTATGGCCCGAGGAAAATCGAAAAAATTGGACCTTTTTTAAAAAAACTATAATTTTTCAACCAGAAGACTTACGTCTATAAAATAAGTGGCTACGTACTCACAAAGGATCAAGATATAACCAAAATAATTCGATATTGTCCAGCCTCACGCGTTTGATCTGTACGACGACCCAAAGTTTACCCAAATTTCGAAATTTTGGTCAACTTTGAGACGTCGTGCCGACCAAAATAATGAAGCTGTTCTCCGATCGACCTGAAATTTGAAACATATACTAATTCGAGGGCGTAGATAAAGAAAATCCAATCAGAATGTTAGTGGAGAGTCTGGTTCGTTTTTTATGGCCAGAAGAAAATCGAAAAAATTGGACCTTTTTTAAAAAAATCATAATTTTTCAACTAGAGGACCTTCGTCTATAAAATAATTGGCTACGTACTCACAAAGGACCCAGATATAACCAAAAAAATTCGATATTGTCCAGCCTTACGCGTTTGATCTGTACGACGGCCCAAAGTTGACCCAAATTTCGAGAATTTCTCACCAAATCCAGAATATTTTCCAAACCGAATCAGTTACGCAAAATCTAATTACAGATTCGTAATCTACGTGTTCGAATCCATAATATATTGACTATAAGTGTAATGACTATAACCAAACATTTTCGAAATATACATGGTGAAATGTGTCAGAATGTCATGGCAAACCGGAATAGTTTATAAAAGTGAATGGAGTTCACATATTATTCATTAACAAAGGTAAACTTATGTATACAAAACAAATAACCATTTTTATTCACTAATTTTAGCCCTATTTTCTGCGAAAGAGTCAATGACTATAATATTACTGAAAGAATCAATGACTATAATATTACTGTGAGTCTAGTAACAAACAAATCTCTTCCAAAACTGCCAACCTTCGTGAAACTTCCTACTTTATTACCATACCTTTCAGGATATCCAGATAAAGGCAAACGGAAATATGAACCAATTGTACACAACACTTCTTTATCAGCAGTTTCACACCTTCATTGCTGATATCCGACTTTTGGCACCCGACACAAGGCGGCATCTTTTCATTGTAACTAAACAGATTTAGAATTCAAACAAAGGAACAGGCACACGCTTTTGCAATTCAGACCAACAATCAAAACTGCGTTAGAATGTTAGAATAGAATGTTCTCTCTGAAGGTTTAGATGTTTTCACCATACAACTTCACGGTGAATTATGGGGTATTCTGAATGGTTACACGTCAAGTAGCCCACTCTAATTATTTGTAACTATTGTCGCCTCAAAGAACAAGGGGATGAAGTGAAAGAGGTGTTTTGTTGAACTTCCCTTAAAGATATGTGATTTATGGTGTTCAGCTGAGAAGAATTAGGGGACAGGACGGATGAATTTCCGTAAAATGGGAATTTTAGTTTGAATGTAATGGTGTAATAATAAATGGGCTTAGAGCTGGATGGTATTCAGGTGGCAACAAAAGAATTCGGTTGGAGAATTCTGGTGGAGAATTCGGCTTTGAGTAACGATTTTTTTTCTTAATTATAGAATGATGTACTTGTGGAGTTAATGTATACAAGATTAATTTTCGACTTGTTCTATTTTCGTTTTTATGTGTTACAGTCGTTTCGTACAGAAGAATTCTCTCGAAGTATTGTTCCTTTTGATTATGTCAAAAACGGACTATATCTTTACTTCGTTTATTTTTAACGACATTTGAGGTTCATCCAATTTCAATCAAGAAGGTATTTGGAAAATGGCAAAAATGGCAGAAGCGTTAGTTCTTGTTCAAGTTGAAAATTATGTAGAATGTTGGAATTATAGAGTTATGGATCTAACTCTTCAAGAGTCTCATTTTGAATATTTTATTGTAGCCATTAAAAATTCTTATGAAGTACTGACGTGAAGTAATCGGCTATTGCGCGCAGGTTCAAACTTGTGGGAAAAAAAATTGTAAATTTTTTGAGAGTTGTTTTGATGAAATAATCATCACAAAAATTGATATATAATGGAGGGATAGCATTTGCCAACTAGTTACTAATGATCGGATTAGTATTTTCTGAGTTATTCCAGAAATAATAACAGTATTAAGGAAGAAACCATGAAATTCAAAATAGTTTTGTCATAATATCTCCGAAAATTAAAACGGGATCGAACTCAACGTTGGTATACTGTTGTAAAATATTGACTTCAATGTCAGTGAAGATAGAAATTATTTCTGTTGTGAATTTGTCAAAAACAGCACGACGTAGAAAAATGTCTAGCTTCGGTCAAGAAGGTAAAGAAAATATTCGCCAGAATATTAAGCAGTTGACACCCGCGAATACTTGGAAATCGAAGGCAAAAGTATGGAAGCAGTTTATAAACTTTTGCGCAGAAAAAGCGTATGATTGCGACAGAGCGGATATACCTGCGGAAGAAGGCGCTTATTCTTGAAGACTATGCCTTCAACATGCGAAAAAAGATCTCCGAAAACTACAAGGAGAGTGTTTTAAAATTTCTATGGAACTCTACAGATAAGCAGTTGCAGGAGTATATTCTAGAAAGGTATAATCGCAAATTTAATCCATTCTCTGACATAAAATTTGTCAACAATCATTGAAGTCCCTGTCGGCCATGTTGCGGCGTAAACTGACAGTGCATTCATGACAGCATTCATAGAGAAGGCATCGATATAGAAATATATGTATTCACAAATTGAAGATAATTAACTCCTGAAAATCAGTAATCAACTAAACTAATAAGGATTCTAATTGGAATATAACCATAACGACATTCGAAACGTAAATTTCGACTCAAAATAAGTTATAAATTTTCAATGGCCATTTACTCCTACACACTGAATTCCAGTTCAACTCGAACTAACAAGAAATGTTATTAGTTTTCTATTAGGAAACACATTAATAATCTAATGTGATAATCATTACGGAACCATTTAGAAGCATCGTGTTAATTAAATCTCTGTTTTTTAGTCGTCCAGACACTAATATATTGCCAAGTCATTAGGGCATGTTAGCGTCTATTTAACGCCAGTTAGTGATTATGGACTGTTCGGTTTCTTTTAAAAGAATAAATGCTGCTATGTTGGTAATAATGAAACTCATGGTACGACTTTGAATAATTAATGAGGTTAATGATTGCGCACTTTTGGGTGGTGGTCCAAGAGTTATTTTTTAAGTGATGTTGAAAAAAAAAATTTTTTTTCATAGATTGTCTCAATATGTAAACCTCAAATCTTCATTGATTTAGTACCAACAGCATCCATGATTTGTTGATGAATAGAAATCATCAAGCAATTACGATATTGAAACTAACCCAGTTACGAAATAAAAATTGGTGTATTCAATATTAGAATATTTGAAAAACATAACAGAAAACAGATGATTTTTTAATAGCTCTACAAATAGATGCATAGAATACATATGGCGCGGACACAGTTTTGACATATTTTGGGTCCGAAATGAGGTCCAAATGTTGTCAAAATACGGCTTTGTTGTCCTACTTCAGTTTTCGCCGATAGATGCCGGCATAGGAAAATCTGCCATACAAAATCTGAAATATTTACGGAAGTTGCCGACTATTAAAACTAGTCAAATCAGAACTTCTTTCTGATTTTCTGAGTTGGACCATAAATTATTTTCAAGAATTTCCGAAAATGAATTCATTTTGACAAATTAAAATTATGATTATTCATTTCATTCAGTCATAATGGCAATAATATATATAAAGGTTTCCTTCGTCTCTGAATACACAAGTCTGAAACTTGATATTTTTGAATACCTGTTTATTTCACGAGGTATTTATTATCTCAATATTTAGTTCATGGGGAAGAAGTCTTTCAGAGTTGCATTTTCAAAAATACCTCAAGACTACTACAATTTATTTGTCTGGTTTGAAATTCTTCTGATAATTTCGTATGAATATGAACAGCAAAGTGAAAATTGATATTTCAATTTCAATAGTAGTAAACATGAACATTTCCTCTAAATGTTTTCATAAGTATGTAACAAAATTTATAACATTTAAATTGAATATTTATTAATAGGTACATACAAAATTTATAAACCAGATTTTTATTAAATTAGATCCAAACTATCCAATCAAATCCACGAAATGACTTCTTGTATCGATCCATGAACGTCTTCTTACAATAAACCGCATATTTCTGCTTTATTCCCTTATACATATTTCATATTATCAATGAGTAGATGTTCCACATTTGTTAAACTCCTATTATTGGTAAGAATCCATAATTTCAAATATCTGATTCATTTTTTAGGAAATAGTTTCATCAGATCAATCAGATTATAGCTCAATTAATTTTTATTCAGCTGGATTAATTGTATGGATTTGACAAAGCGACCTTAGCGCCATCATCGTTTACAGAGCCAAGATTTGACAATTCTAGGACCTAGTTTTGGACCCAAAATTTCAGTTGTAATAGAAGGAAAGTATCGACACCTGATATATTCTATGCATCTTGGTCTGTCAGAAGTGAATTTCCATCAGACAAGGTATAAGGTAAAATATCTGGATGACGGTATTGTTCTCCAAGAAACTGTCCTTGACAAATAGTTCAATCCTGCAACCCACAAGGGCGTTTCACATAAAAAATTTATTTAATTTTTAATAGTTCTGTTCCAGATATTGGGAGTGGAAAGTCAGAAAAAACCTACTAAATCTTGAAAAGGAGTGTCTTTATCGAACCTGAGCTGAAATTTATCCAACAATTCGTTCCTTTCAGTGTGTGCCTTTTTTCGAAACACGTTATACAGGGTGATTCCGGAGGACACCGTCAGATTTCAGGATAAGTTTACACTAGTCAAGACAGTCTCGGAACAATGTTTGATTTATGGTTGGGGGTCTCTATATACAGACAGGGTGCTTTGTCCGATTCGACCGATTTTAATTTTATTGACAACTTTGATATGGCTCATTCGATTTTAATGAAATTTTCAGCGAAGTACAACCTTGATGAGCAGATTCATTAATTTTGAAAAGTTTTTCAGAATAAGCGGCTGTTATTGTGATAATTTCAGATTAATTGTGCAGGTTGCAAAAACACCCTGTACATCACGTTTCCAAAACCTCGCTATCTGTTTGCGATTCTACTATAATGAGTTATTATTTGAGAGTTTCCAATTTTCTTGGCACACTTCTGGTTTTCCGAGAAATTTTCATCAAAAAAAGACAATGTCGGAATTATTACTAACTTTGGTATGGCTCATTCAATCTTGATGAAATTTGCAGTGTAGAACAATCTGATTGAGTACAGTCAACAGTTTACGATCCTACTATAATAAGTCATGTTTCTAATTTTCTTGGCCCACTTCAAGTTTTTCGAAAACACTTTCTCAAAAAATGACAGTGTCGAAATTTCGCCCCAGTCGATTCTACTTTCATTGATAACTTTGGTATGGATCATGATATTTGCAGTGTAGAACAATCCGAACGAGTGCAATCAACGATTGCAACAATCTTTTCAAATACAGGGTGGTAATTGTGATAATTTCAGAATTTCAGATTAATTGTGCAGTTGAAAAAAAAACACCCTCCCAAAACTTCCTTATTCGTCTCAGATTCTACAAAAATATTTCAATATTCAGAGGTTTTTAATTTTTTGGCACACCACCGGTTTTCCGAGAAAAAGAAGCAGAAAAGCATAATCGAAGTTTGGCGCAGCAGCAGTGAGAATTTTCTGCACTACTTAATAAAGCTGTATATTCCAAGGATGCAAAGCAGTTCTTAAGTTCTATACTATTCTTTCCAAATTCATATTTAATTGCTCATATTCTGTATGAAATCATTCAATACATAATATATTTCGAATCTGAAAAGAATATTTCAGAAGTGACGAACAACTTTGCATCCTTGGACAACACAGCTTTCCTACCCAGCGCGGAATACTCACTGCTTGTGAACCAAATTTCAAATATGCTCTTCTTCAAAAATTTTTTCTAGGAAAACCGGAGGTGTGCCGAAGAAATGAAAAACCTCTGAATAATGACATATTATTGTAGAATCTGAAACGAATAAGAAAGTTTTGGAAAAGCAATGTACAGGGTGTTTTTTCAACTGCACAATTATTCTAAAATTCTGAAATTATCACAATTACAACCCCTTATTTTGAAAGATTGTTACAATTATTGAATGTATTCATTCAGATTGTTCTACACTGCAAATTTCATCAAAATTGAATGAGTCGTAACAAAGTTATAAATAAAAGTAGAATCGATTGGAGCGAAATTTTGACCTTGTCTTTTTTTGAGAAAAATTTCTCGGAAAACTAGGAGTGTGCTGAAAAAATTAAAAACTCTCAAATAATGACTCATTATAGTCGTAAACAGATAACGTAGTTTAGGAAACGCGATGAACAGGGTGTTTTTTCAACCTGCACAATTATTTTGGAATTATCACTATAACAACAGCTCATTTTGAAAAAAATATTAGAATTAATGAATGTGCTTATCAATACTGTACTCCGCTGAAAATTTCATTGAGATCGAATAAGCCATACCAAAGTTATCAATAAAAGTAAAATCGGTAGAATCGTACAAATCACCCTGTATATTCTCAAAAGAGACCCTCAACCATAAACCAAACATTGTTTCGAGACTGTCTTGACTAGTGTAAACTTATCCCAAAATCTGACGGTCTCCTCCGGAATCACCCTGTACAACGAATTACATTTTCTTCGAATATAAGTTTCGTTGAAAAATGCCCCCCAAAACCTGTCTAGTAATTCTCAGGTCTAATTTCCTTATGCCCAAACATAGAGAATTCTATAAATCACATAACCTCACTGTTGAAAAAATCCCAAATTAAAAGCACATTCGAAGGTACAGCCCGATATCTCTCTACTAATCTACAAACCCCAACTTTACTATCCACCTATTCAAGTTTAAGTATAAGGTGCTGTTCCGTAAAAGCGACATTTAATTTTCAAATGATATTTTTAATGTTGTCCAGACGTGAAATTATCCATATTCGCACCCTCAATTAGTCTACCTTCCCTGAAAAAAAACCGGCCCGTTGCCATTTCTTTTGCCAGAAGGGTTCAATTGTGACTTGTGCAGTCGAACTTTTCGGGGTGGAGAATATGGCTTTTATTGCTTTATAATTACTGTATTTGTTTATTCTCGGTCTTAGATTTGGACCTGACGTAATTTTGGCAATCATTTCTAGATGACGGCCGTTATGTCATCACATATAGATAGATATTTTTTGGGAATTACACAGGTTTCAAGGACCTTAAGAGATAATTTAATTTGAGACTGCAAGGTGGATTTCTTTGAAATATATCCCGTTTTTTGGGCTCGTGGCAGGAAGTGAACGATCACAACAAGGAGAAATGAGCAGTTGCGAAAACTAGATGAATGGTTGGATGATTTGTGGATGAAAATTTGTGGTGGATACCACCAAAGTGACATAATGAATGAATGGTTTTCTCTAACTAATTAAATGTATTATTGTTGGAAAGTAATGAGATGAGTTTAAATCGAAGACAGTAGTATAGCATCGTTATTTAGGATTTTTCTGGGTTTTAACTCCATATTTTTGAAACTATTGAAAGTTGAATAAAATTGTGTGTTTTATGGCCCTTGCGGATTGCAGGATTGTACTATCTGTCAAGGACAGTTTCTTGGAAAACATATTGCCTAATGAACAATACCGGAACAATACAAGCGATTCACAAAGCGATCTGTGATGTTTCAGAGTACAAATCTGACTCTTTCAACAGACAACCAACGAAAAAATTTTTACAAAATTTTTTTCTCGATTTTCTATTTCTGAAACTTTTGACAAAAGTATTGATCATTAGGCAATCTGTTTTACAGGAAACTGCTCATGACAATTAGTTCAATCCTGCAATCCACAGGGGCGTTTTCCATAAAAAACAAAATTTTATTTAATTTTTGATAGTTTTCTTTCAGATGTTTAAAGTGAAAACTCAAAAAAATTATAAAAAAACATGAAAAATCCTCCTAAAATGAGTTTTAATCGATACTTTGTAGTATAGTACAAGTTACACAGTTATAGCGTGCATTTTCTGGGGAACAGCGTGCTATCGAGTTGTCCAATTGTCGGAAATTTTTCAATTTTTTTCCAAATTTGGTCTCAACCGACGTGTTTGAACTACTGATGACGAATCCCATGCCTAACGGCAGACCGTAAACACCATAACTTCCGAAAGAAACAACTTCGAAACTCGATATTTGTAGAGTAGGTTTGGATCTTGATTACGAAGGCCGAATTCGTGAATTACTAAAATCCACCCAATGATTCCGCATTCAGATTTCTATTTTCCCAATATTTCCAAAAATATAAATCAGATCGAATTGAAATCCAGTACTTCATCGAAAAATGACAGTTCGAAGGTTCGAAGGATAATATGATCAAAAGATCACAGAATATTGAATATTTGAAAAATAAAAATTTGAATTTTTTTTTTTTCAAAATGTTCTAATGATACGATCACCACAAAATTTTTCATTAAGTTGTCAATGAGCATTTTCGAACTAGCTGCCTAGTTTCATCATGATTGAATCGGTAATTTTTGAGTTATTCCGAAAAAACAACGAAATTCAACATATTTTTTCGAAATATCTCCAAAATTCATTATTATTATTATTATTATTTATTAACTGTAATGAAAAAAATGCATAAAATATAAATAATATATAATATAAAGTTCAAGGCTTGAGCAAAACTTTTTCCGGATATAATGCATAATTCTCAAAAAAAAAAAAAAAATTTCGAAAAAATATCGGAAATTTTTTTTTTCAAATACTGACAGCACGATCCCAACAAAATTCCACGAAAAGTTGCGAGTCTTTATAGTCAAACCATATGCCAAGTTTCGATCCAATCACTTCAGTAGTTTTCGAAATATCAGGGCTTAACTCCGAAACCGTTTTGCCCTATAACGAACTTAGCCTTCGCATTTTGAAATGCAACCTACCCTGAAATTTTCAAGTCGAAAGAATCCTCCTCAGTACGCCCGAAATCTGGGCGACGGGCGGCCGGATAGAATCGATTTTGACACCGGATTCGTCATCAGTGACTCGTTTGAGACCATTTTCGGCTTAAAATTTCAAAATTACAGACATTTGGAAAAAACGATAACACCCTGTTCCTCTGAAACATGCGCGCAAAAATATACCAAATTTGGTTATAACTTTATTCAATTAATTTATTTCAACGCTATATCTCAAGAAGTGCAAATACAATTAGTTCGAAACTGATACGAGAAGAATACCAATGCGCAACTAAAAGGTGCAAAATTTCGTGTTCATCTGTTGGTTAGAATTTATAAAAGGGCGTAAAAGCCCTGACCTCACGTCAGTGCTTTTCTAGATTTTGTATTACCATTGTATAAAGATCTGAGGTTTGTTTTGGTTCCGAGCTCCGAACTGTTCTGAAACGGTTCCGCATGCGCGATTGCGATTTGGTGTTTTGGTTCATTTCAGAATCGGTTCAGGATTTGAGTAATCCTGTTTTGGTTCAGAATCGCTTCTGAACTGTTCTTGAACTGGGAGAGGAGTTCGGACTGCTTCAGAATTTGGTAGTTCGCACAAGTACAGAGCGGCTGTCAACGATTTAAATGGTTAACCTGACTTTTTCGACGTCGTGTTGATTTGATTTTCGATTTGATTATTGTATTTGTTGAGGAAATGATTAACTGTTAAATATAAATTTTTGTTGTTGAGGATAACTCCTTCGCCCCGACCTATCAGGATGATCTAATGGATTTTATTTCCATTGTTCACATTTCGGATGTCTATTTCTTAAATAAATCTATGAATGCAAGAACCCTCTTCCTCTATTGAATAATAATAATGTTTTGAATGAATTTTTTCCTGGAAAGCACATATCTGAAATACTTTCATCATTAAATTCATTAATGTATCAATCAATAATTCGTTGATTCATTTTGAAATATAATTTAAGTAATGAGGAAAGTTCAGAAAAACGATTTTCACAAAAAAAAATTAAGTGAACGGAAGTATCCCCAAAAATATTTATATAGGGTGATTCCGGAGAAGACCGTCAGATTTTAGGATAAGTTCCCACTAGTCAAGACAGTCTCGAAACAATGTTTGGTTTATGGTTGGGGGTCTCTATTGAGAATATACAGGGTGATTTGTCCGATTCGACCGATTTTACTTTTATTGATAACTTTGGTATGGCTTATTCGATTTCAATGAAATTTTCAGGGGGGTACAATATTGATGAGAAAACTCATTAATTCCAAAAATTTTTTCAAAATGAGCGGTTGTTATTTTGATAATTTCAGATTAATTGTGCAGGTTGAAAAAACACCCTGTACATTGCGTTTCCAAAACCTCGCTATCTGTTCGCGATTCTACTATAATAAGTCATTATTTGAGAGTTTCTAATTTTCTTGGCACACTTCTGGTTTTTTGAGAAATTTTCATCAAAAAAAGACAATGTCGAAATTTCGCTCCAATCGATTCTACTTTTATTGATAACTTTGGTATGGCTCATCCAATTTTGATGAAATTTGCAGTGTAGAACGATCTGAATGGGTGCATTCAATATTCCCAATAATCCCTCAAAATGCAGGGTTGTTAGTGTGATATTTCAGAATTTCAAATTAATTGTGCAGTTGAAAGAAAAACACCCTGTACATTGCTTTTCCAAAACTTTGTGATTCGTTTCAGATTCTACAATAATATGTCGTTATACAGAGGTTTTTAATTTCTTTGGCACACCTCTGGTTTTCCGAGAAAAAATGTTTGAAGAAGAGCATAATCGAAGTTTGGCGCAAAAGCAGTGAGAATATTCTACACTAGGTCGTAGAGCTGTATATTCCAAGGATACAAAGCAGTTCTTAACTTCTAAACTATTCTTTTCGAATTCCAAATTCATATTTAATTGCTCATATTCTGTATGAAATCATTCAATTCATAATATTACTTCATATGTGCATATGTTTATGTGCATAAACCAAACAAATCTACACACATGGAAACAAATTTCGAACAAACGTACGAAACAAATAATGACAAGTGGACTTTAGGATCAACAGAAAATTCACATTGAATTTTCGAAATGGTTTCCTTTTTTTCGAATTAATATTTTTCTTGAATTTCCAATCGACAGTATTGAACGAAATCACATAACGTCACTGCTTCATAGAAATAACCCTTTTATTGAAAAGCGGAGGTCTGCAAAAATATTAAATTACTTAATTTTCTGAATGGAATGATTTCATACAAAAATGAGCAATTGAAAATAAATTTCGAATTTGAATAGAATATTTAGAAGTGACGAACAACTTTGCATCCCTGGATAATCCAGCTTTCCTACCCAGTGCAGGATACTCTCACTGCTAGTGAGCCAAATTTCGATTATGCTCTTCTTCAAAAATGTTTTCTAGGAAAACCGGAGGTGTGCCAAAGAAATTGAAAACCTCTCAATCATGAAATATTATTGTAGAATCTGAAACGAATGAAAAAATTGGGAAAAGCAATGTACAGGGTGTTTTTTTCCAACTGCAAAATTAATCTGAAATTCTGAAATTATCGAAAATACAACCCTGTATTTTGAGAGGTTGTTGCAATTGTTGACTGTACTCAATCAGATTGTTCTACACTGCAAATTTCATCAAGATTGAATGAGCCATACCAAAGAGTAATAATTCCGACATTGTCTTTTTTTGATGAAAATTTCTCGAAAAACCAGAAGTGTGCCAAGAAAATTAGAAACTCTCAAATAATGACTTATTATAGTAGAATCGCAAACAGATAGCGAGGTTTTGGAAACGCGATGTACAGGGTGTTTTTTCAACCTGCACAATTAATCTGGAATTATCAAAATAACAACAGCTCATTTTGAAAAAATTTTTGGAATTAATGAATTTTCTCATCAATATTGTACTCCGCTGAAAATTTCATTAAAATCGAATGATGCATACCAAAGTTATCACTAAAAGTAAAACATGTCGATTCGGACAAATCACCCTGTATATTCTCAATAGAGACCCCCAACCATAAACTGAACATTGTTTCGAGACTGTCTTGACTGGTGTAAACTTATCCCAAAATCGGACGGTCTCCTCCGGAATCACCCTGTATATTATCTACATATTGCGACAAGGACTTTCGCATATTTTTAATTAAACCACAGGCAATATATAAGACCTGATAAACATCCCTCTTTTCTGCCAACTCAAACGTAAGTTTTTCTTCCTCTACATACCGGATGAGAACCCGAACTTAATTCGTGTTTTGGTTTCATCGCTTTCAGAACTGTTCTAGGATAGTTCAGGATCTGGCTTAAATAGCGCATCGATTCTACGCAGTTCTAGAACTGTCCTAGGACAATTCTGAATTTCGCAACCAAAACAAACCTACATACAATGGTATTACCAACTTGTTATTCAAAAGACGTAACATTTCCTGAAACCAAAGACAGACAGTCGGACACACTACGGCTTCGTTTATTTGACAAGGTACGAAAACCCCAAGAATTCAATTATGAAAAATATGTTTTTCATATCACTTTTCGGCAAACAACAGGCCATTATATTTGTCTAATTAATCGCTATCCTCTGCGCAAAAAAAAACAGGAATCTATTTTGTCGCAACCGCCAGAATGCTACTAAAAATTAAAATTCTTCTCGGAACCGCCGCGCACAGAAAACTATGCAGCTCGTGGGATTAAAAGATAAATCTTCCGCTCTGTGTTCAGTTTTGAGTTATAATTGGCCGGGGCTATTGATAAAACAGCGACGGTGTTCTATCATTCCTCCTATCAGCTGCTCTAGTTTTGAATAATTTTGGTCCGTGCCGCATTTTTCACGTTTTTGTCAATGGCGGAACATGGCCAACTAGACGGACGACCGACGGTCAGTTCTTCCTCTCTTTGTAAGGGATAATTGACTATTTGACTGACGTTTGAAATGCAAGGTCACATACCAGATGTCTATCTCTTAGGACGATTTTTTCGGATTTTTTTTTAGGTAACTGATTTTTGGAAATTTTCGACGATTTTCAAACAATTGTGATTCAAATTAGTGGATTTAATCTGGTCAACCCCTGAATTTAATTCTTCTCAACATTTTGGAGTGTGTTACTTATCAGAACATAACGACTCTGATAACGAAGATATAATCTGAATATGGTGAATATTACAGTTCTGGCAACTTTTTTTTTCTGGAATTTTGAGCCGTTAATGGTCTCAAACGACTAGGTTGGATTCATCGATTCTGTCCGGCCGTCTGGCCGTCCGACTGTATGCACGATTACGGGCGTACGGAGAATCAGCTTGAAACTGTCATGTAGGTTAGATTCCAAAATGCGACGGTTGAGTTCGTTAACTGGCAAAATCAGCCGAATGATTTCGAAGTTATAGCCATATGAAATTTTGAGGTTATTTCCTGATATTTCAGGAACTACTGGAGCGATTGGATTGAAACTTGACAGTTGGTTGCAGCATAATGACACGCAAATTCTGTTGTGATCGTGCTGTCAGTATTTTGGAAAAAAAAATTTGCAAAATTTTTGTTGGAAAAATTACTTTTTTCGAAATTATTCATCATATTCGGAAAACAATTTGCTTACACCTTGAACTCCATATTTGACAGCAGTGTACCAAATTTCAATTCGATACGGTTTTTGTTTTCGGAGATATTGGGAAAATATGTAAAATATCGGAATATTCCAAATATTACTAATTTAATCATAATGAAACTTGGAAGCTAGTTTGATAATGCTGAGGGCGATCTTCATGCAAAATTTCGTGATGATCGTACCATTGAAACAATTTGAAAAAAAACTTCAAATTTTTCTTTTCGAATATTCAATATTCTTCGATCTTCTGACATTTTTTTCGATGAAGTAGTGGATTCCAATTCGAACTAATCTGTATTTTGGAAATATTGGGAAAATAAAATTTTGAATAGGTATATCTGCGGGTATATTACGGCCGACCGTAAACACTATAACTTCCGAAAGAAACAACTCAGAAACTCCATATTTGTACAGAAAGTTTGGACATTAATTACGAAGGTCCAGTTAGTGAATGGGTAAAATCCACCAAATGATTCCGTAGATATGTATACCCATTCAATATTTCATTTACCCAATATTTCCAAAAATATGCGCATGTTCAAAGGATATCACCGAAATTGAACATATTCGATCAAATCTGTATTTTTGGAAATATTGGAAAAATAAAATTTTGAATGGGTATATATCTACGAAATCATTTGGCGGATTTTACCCATTTACGAGTTTGACCTTCCTTATTAAGGAACACTAACAGCTGTAAGGAATTACCATTTCCTTACAGTAAGGAAACGAATATTTGAAAATAGTTGGGAAATCTTTACTTTTTCTTTGAGAAATGTTATCTGGAATGTCAAATTTTCCTAGCGATTTGCAGAAAAATTAATAAATAAAAATACAATATAATAATATTTTAATGAGGTCAAATAACTTAGATTATCTATGACAGTCAATATCATGAATACATTCCTAAAAAGTCAAAAATCGATTGTCTTGTGTGCCACCGAATATTGAATAATTTCATGTTACTTTATCCATTTTCTACAGTATTTATGATATTGTGGAACTTCTAGAGAGTGTCAAATTTCCAGTAACAAACCTCCATCAAGTCCAGGAACTGATAATTTTATAGAATGCTACTTTCGTCGAACTTGAAGGCGGTATGAGAAAAATTCAAGATGAAATATATTTTATTCATACCTGACTGGTTCCTCAGGTTTATTATCAACGTTTAAAACCAGAAATAAGTCTGGGGGGTGCCAATATAATTTCAATCCGAAGTATGGAATTTCTGTATATTTTCGAAACGTTCAGTATAAAAATCTACAAGAGAGTTCCTCCCTCAAATTAAGCAACCGTTCCGGATTATGTAAATAACTTTTAAGGTGGAAAATATACATACACAGCGTAACAAAGATTTAGGGGTTGCAGGGTAATATCTGACCGGCATGAAAAATTGGTAGATATTATTTTTTCGGGAATTTACATAATAGCTATTATTTCACCCTTAAATTGTTTGAAAGTCGGAATGCCTGCAGATTAAGTCTTTTAGCGGCTTACTTTGTGTGACTATCGTCATTTTTGATATTTCGATGGTGGACTCAGATAATATTCGAGAATTTGTAGTATTTCATAAGTGGGGCTATAGGTACCTAAAGCTCACTGAAAATGTTAAAAATATTATCTAAGGATTATTGTTCTTGCTCACATATTCTTGAGAACATCGGCCTAAACATAAAAACTTCCATAAGAAACAACTTAGAAACTCTATATTTGTAGAGATGGTTTGAACCTGAATTACGAAGGCTGAATTCATGAACGGGAAAAATCCACTCAATGATTCGGAAGATATACCCATTCAAAATTATATTTCCGAAATATTTCCAAAAATACAGATTGGATCGAATTGAAATCCAGTACTTCATCGAAAAATTACAGTTGGGAGGTTCATACAGAATCTAATGAGGATAATATGATGAGAAGATCACAGAATATTGAATATTTAAAAAAAAAATTTTTTTTTCGAATTGTTCCCATGACAGGATAATCACGAAACTCTGCACAATATCGTCCTTCAACACCTCCAAACTAGCTGCAAAGTTTCATCACAATTTAATCAGTGTTTTTTGAGTTATACCGCAAAAAAACAACGATACCGAGAAGAAAACAACGAAATTCTACATATTTTTTCCCAATATCTCCGAAACTAATAGCCGTATCAAACTGAAATTTGGTACACTGCTGTGAAATACGAAGTTCAAGGTATAACTGAAATTTTTCTCGAAAATAAACAATAGTTTGAGAAAAAAATTTTTTTAGAAAGAAGTTTTGAAAAAAAAAATTTTTAATCGAGTTACCCTACGATTTAGACGAAATTTCGCTGAAAGTTGCGCGTTGTTATGTTTCAAATAACTGCCAAGTTTCAATTCAATCGCTTCTGTGGCTCCTGAAATATGAGGGATATAATTTCAAAATTTCAAATGGCTTTAACTCCGAAACTATTTAGCCGATTCAGCCCATTAACGAACTCAACCGCGGCATTCCAATGCGCAAACTATCCTGCAAGTTTCGAGTCGCTAGCTTGCTCCGTTCGACAGTTATCGTGTCCACGGCCGGCCGGACAGAATCGATTTTGAAACCGGATTCGTCATCAGTGAGTCCAACCTAGTCGTTTCAGATTATTTTCGGCTCATTCTCGAAAATTACAGACATTTGGATAAAACGATAACATGCTGTTTCCCTAGAACATACGCGTAAAAAGCAAGTGAATGCGATTTCTTCGAAAAAGTCTCTCAAAAATACTTTCGGCCTCATTTTGATAGGCAACCCTGTAGATAATTATTCTCCTATTAACAAATGTTTATAAAAAATGGTTTCAAGCAAATTCTCGATGAGACACTAACTCTGCAGCCAGATCCCGTAGGTACCACAAGTTTTGAATTCATAGTATCCAATTTATAATTAAAACCTGCATCACAAGACCAATACCAATGATAATTTCAAAACGATCCAACTAAATTCGAATAATTCTACCTTATAGAAACAACTTCATAACCACTATGGGCCTAAGGAAGCAGAGTCCATTTCAGATAGAATAATTAAATAGGCGTCTAATAGTTACTCCTACTAGATCCTACAGATTAGAAAAGCTATTATAATTATTGGTGGAAGAAGCTCAACAGTAACAAAATACTCGTTCAAGGAGTCCCATTATGAACCCCCAGTATAATTAAGCATTTACCAGATATCATCTCCAGCCTCATAAAAATCGAATTTAAATTTTCCAACCCAATTCTACCAACTAATGATCTTCAGGCATTCTATATCTGATGCGGGATGTATCCAAAAACCACACAAAATATTCTACCGCATCCATGCAAATATTTATACACTATTAATTTTCTTTTATTCTTTTATCGATTCGAGTATATCTGAAAAAGGTTTTCTAACCCCCTCTGGTGCATACGCTGAAGATAAGGGAGTCTTAAATTAACTATGATGGTGTGAAGTTAAAGTTTTTAATCAGATTGCTAATGGGGTTTAGATTCGATCTTTTATTTCAAACTATTCTTTTGATAATGGGATCCTAAGAAAGGTTTTCTATTGATGGACTGTTGTAAAGGATATTAATTTTTATCGATCGGTATTGTGCTACACCTTTAAAGATAGTTTATTGATAACAGAAGCCAATTTTTTTTTGGAATAACTCATCAAAGACTTCTTTTGTTTCTACACAGTATGCAGTATATAACTGATTTAAATTCTCCCAAAAAAATGGACCACAACCCGACTGATGTGGCAACTAATAAAAGTTGAAAAAACTCTTGAGTATCATCACACAGACTGTCGAAAAAAAGGAAACACCATGATCATTTTGAAAGCCCTGGTAAATGGATCGTCGATTTTCTTTTTTCTTTCAATAGAATATTGGATTAAAGGATATTTCGCGAGAATTTGCCAGTCCACGAGGGCGTTTTCTATACATAATAATTTTTTTTGATTTTAACTAGTTCTTTTTCAGATATTGAGGGTTCCTGAAAAACTCTACAAAATGTATTTCACATTTTTATTGCTAATAGAATTTGGTCTTGCTCTGGCCGAACATCTACTGACTTGAATTGAATTCAACATGGCTAAAATATTGGAAATGCAAAATGTCGTTTTATTGTGAGAGGGCCACCTACTGAAACTTATGTCCCACAAAAAAATCTCCTGAAAAACTTTCAGCTTTGTGAGGAAGACATTCGTGAACCATATGTCGGAAAGGTATCATTGTGTACAAATATTTGCATGAAAACAGATCTTATAATCCAACAATAGTATTTTCTGATTCATGATCTTTATTTGTCAATTCTCTGTTTTTGCACGCATGTTTTGGCAGACGTCGTGCTATTATCGTGCCTAGAACTCCATATTTAACAGCAGTGTATCAAATTTCTGTTCAATACGGATTCAAATTTGGGAGATATCAGAAAAAAAATTTCGTCGAATTTTTTTTTTCGGTATAAATTTTGTAGGAAATTTCGTGATGATCGAATTGTTAGAACAATCAAAAAAAAATTTCGAAGTTTCTGTTGAAAGATTTTATTTTAAGAAATTATGCGCCATATTTGGGAGAGAATGGGCAGTGGCTTGGAATTATATTTTTCATAATAGTGTTTAATTTTATTTCGATTCAATTTAAATTTTTTGAGATATTATAAAAATTTCATGTTTTTTCCCATTATCGTGGTAATTTTCGAAATAACCAAAAATTATCTGCTCCAATTATAAAGAGACTTGGCGGATAGTTGGAAAATACTGTTGCAAAAATTCATGCAGAATTCCGTTATGTTCGTGATATAAGAACATTTTCAAAATGAACTTCTTCGGAAATTTTGTTGTTACATTTTTTCGGAAAGCTTTTCATCAGATTTCTAATTAAATTTCCTTAGACCTTGAATACACTTTTTCACAACAGTGTATTCAATTTCAGTTCGATGTTATTTTAATTTTTGTAGATATTGAAAAAAAAAGGTGAAATTTCGCTATCGTTATTATTTCCGTAATAACCCAAAAAATACTGATCCAATCAAAATGAAACTCAGTAACTACATGGTTCAAAAACACGATATGTTTTCGACTCCGTGAATGGGTAAAATCCGTCCAATAATTCCGTAAGGATACTCATTCAAAATTTGATTAACCTTAAATTTCCAAAAATACATATCGGATCGAATTTAAATCCAGTGCTCGATTGAAAAATAGTAGGTTCAAGGTTCATGCTGCATTGAATGAGGAGGTACGTTTGGCGGGGTCAATACGAGAAAAGATGACAGCTTCGACAAAGAATCTGGACATGCCCGCAAAAACTGCTGACTTCACGTCAGTGTTTATCTTAATTTTTTTTTCTGGGTACTGTAATAACTTTCTCAAATTAACTTCTTTTCATAATATATTCTTCTTCGTAGACAAATATTCAACTTCCTTCTGTGTCAGATAATTATACCTTAAATTCACCATTGAATTGGTACTTGAAGTTACTGAATAACCCTTTGAAACATCATCATCTCCGGCAAAATTCTTACCATAACACACCATGCAACCTTGACCAGTGTTCTTTCACAAAATAGCCACCATTCTGTGATTTGTAGACGTATTGTCGTTTCTGAATGGAAACAAGGTGTCATAAGGTATTCTTTCACGAATTCCTATGGGACGGATTCAACACAATAAAACCTCACGCCTCACCATGAATGAATGCAATTATGGACCATTCTTCGCCGATGTTCCATGACACCAACCATCAAGTGATTTTCGCACCAGAGAATTACGCCAAAAACTTAGAGGAGTGACAATGGACCCATGGCACGGTCCAACGGTATGGTGCACTATGTCTAAAGGTGATCTATGATCAGTTGAGTCCTATGGTGTGGCGGCTTGATGAGAAAAAATACGATTTCTACGAAAATAAGGATCTAAATATCTATTCTTTCGGGAGTTCGTTGCGGGAATATAGGAGTTTAGCTCAGGTCAATTGCTCAGATGTAAACTTGCCGATGAAGAATTCGTTGCATTGGTAGATCCGTCATTCTATGAGCACGATAATCCGCGGGAGGGAAACGTTTAGACTTGTTGAAGAATCGAGTCAGTGAAAAGCCAGAATCAGCCTGAGATTACTGAAGATGACTGTCATTCCTCAATATTCCAAGAATATCATATCTGATCGAGTTCAAAATTTTTCTTGTATACCGAATCCACTATAATATTTATACAATATTTCGGGTGGATTACATCATTGGGAACATAGACAGAAGAATTTCAACATCTGGAGTCCAAAATGTAAGGCGGAAGTATGAGCAAAATGTATACCATTTTATATGGAGGTTTGCGGGGCTCAATTTGAACGTTTGCTAGATTTTAGTATTCAGGACAGTTTACTTGGGCTCTATCTTAATTTCGAAGATATGGGCTTCTAAAGCTTTGAGAAAGTCAATTTTCGGATCATTTGTTTTACCATTAAAATCCTTACTTACTTCTTTTATCACAAGTAATCTTTCAACCTTTTAACAACCATTCACAATGTTTTTTTTCAAATTTATTAACCGTTTGATTGAATTTAATCTTTTTGAATGGAGTCAGAGATCCTCAATTATGTATCAGGAATAGTGCATCGATGCCAAACTTCACTTATGATCAGGTTTCAGGTAACATCTGAAACAGAACTATTGAAAATTAAATAAAATGCCTTGTTAATGGAAAACGCCCATGCGGATTGCAGGATTGAACTACATGTCAAGGGAAGTTTCTTGGAAAGCAAATTGTCTAATGAACAATACCTGAATAAAACAAAATAAACATCTGACTCTTTCATCAGATGAACGAGAAAATTCTTAGAATCATTTTCGTTCGATTTTTCGATATGAAATTTTATAAATCTCGACTTTAGTAGGAGAAAATGGGGTGTCGATTTGTAGGCTTCAATGTTAACAAAAAAGACCTGTAACAAAGCTACGGTACGTAAAAAGCAAGAATCGGAAAAGAAATATAGTACCCAAAATTTCTGAGTAAATACCGTTAAATGGTATACAGATGGTTCTTAAATCACGATGAGGGCCGGCACTGGAGTTTTCGGGCCTAGAACCAAGTGTACACTATCGCTAGGCTCCTACTCGAGTGTTTTGCAGGCAGAAATACTGTCAATTGAAAGATGCATAGACATAAATCTGGAAAGAAACTATTAGGGGTGTGAGATATGGATCCATTCTGATAGTCAGGCTGCTAACAAAGCACTGAATTCCTATGTCATCGACTCAAAGCTGATATGAAAGTGCCCAAGGAAACTCAATGAAGTAGGCAAGAACAACACGGTCTCCTTAGTCTGGGTTCCTTGGCTCTCAGGAATCAAAGGAAATGAAGAGGCTAACACTCTAGCCAGAAAGGGAAGATTATCGCTACGTACTGGCACAGAACCTTTCTGTAGTATAGGCAAATGCACCTATACACCTATAAGAGAGAGTTTTTGGGGAAAAAAGATATTGTAAGAGGAGCACTTTGAAGGAATTATCCAGGAATGGATCACTCAAAAAATTTCCTTCAGAACTTTGGAATTGCAGAGTCCAAAAATCATTTGGATATCAGTAAGATCAAATTACGCCTCCTCACTGGTTTGCTCATAGGACACTGTCGCCTAAGGAAGCATATGAAAAAAATGGGCTCATCAGAAACTGACGAGTGCAGATTCTGTGGAGAAGAGGAGTAAAATCCTGTTAACCTGACCACTAAATGCCTCGCCATTGCAAGCCTGTTCAAGGAATGTCTTGGACAGGAGAATTATAGTAGAAATGATAACTTACACTCCTTGAAGCCTTCATATATTGGAGTTCAATTGAGCTCTAGAGCTGGAGGGCGAGCTGTAGGTAGAGCCGTTCGAAAACATTTCTGAAAAGGAGGCATAATATACCTAAAGGTCGCATTGGAATGTAACCCCTTACCAAACTATAAGCCCGGATAAAAGGATGACATTTGCAGAAGCATTGACTGGCCAAAAAACTTCAGAAGATGGATGGATCTTTCTGTTAACAAGTATATATCAAGGCGATACCGAAAAATTCTGTCAAGCAGTTAGCATAATTGCAAAGTCGTTAGCAAATCTGCCAATTCTGCTACATCCCAATATGGACCTCCACGCTCGATGAACGTTATGATAACACGTAGGTAATCATCCACAGAACCAGCTGGTTTTCTACAAGCAGCACCAACATTTCTCGATAAAGCTGAAGAAAATATCTCTTCAACTCGAGTATCACTGAAAACGAAATCTAATCGGAAGCAATTGAATCAGCTCGGCGGCATGACCAAAGAGAACCTCCAAAGACACTGATGAGCCCAATATCGATACAAGTGTTTACAGAAGAAGACCAGCAACAAAAACACGGTAAAAAGACGAAAAACCGCAGTGGCACTAGGCGGGTCTCACGGACCAGTAACCCAAGAAGAAGTGCCTCACGGTCAGCTGCATCTCGTGCCACAGTGCGGTCACAATCTGGTAGATCTTGCGCGGGTGACCGGTCATCGAAAGACCGCTGATAGGCCACCGATTGGCATTTGAAGTGCGCTTTCTGTGGGATCAGAAGTGCTTTGCCACCTGCCGGCCTTCTCTCACGTGTGTCGGGACGGATTTGTGGCAGTTAAAGGTCGGGATACCGCAGAGGATAAGTTGCAGCTGTTTTAACCACGCTGCATGCATTCACTTTTATGAAGTCAGTCGTAGGCCATGGAGGTGTGAAACATTTCACTCTGTACAAGTGAAAATGTAGTCGAAGACTTCGGTCCAAGTTGCCTACCCACAACGCTAACTACCCCTAACGGCCGGACCGTAAACACAATAACTTCCGAAAGAAACAACTTAGAAACTCGATATTCGTAGAGAAGGTTTGGACCTTAATCACGAAGATAGAATTCGTGAATGGGTAAAATCCAACCAATGATTCCGCAGATACACCTGTTCAAAATTTTCCCAATATTTCCAAAAATACAAATGAGATCGAATTGAAATCCAGTACTCTATCGAAAATTTACAGTTTGAAGGTTCATACAGAATTAAATGAGGATATTATGATGAGTAGATCACAGAATATTAAATATTTGAAATTTTTTTTCAAATTGTACCAATGACACGATCATCACGAAATTTTTCATGATCCTCGAACATCCTCGAACTAGCTGCGAAGTTTCATCACGATTGAATCAATATTTTCTAAGTATTACCAAAAAAACAACGATATCGAGAAGAACATCACGAAATTCTATATATTTTTTATAATAGCCGTATCGAATTGAAATTTGGTACACTGTTGTGAAATATGAAGTTCAAGATGAAGCTGAAATTGTTCTTGCATATGAAACATACTTTGAGGAAAAAAAATTTTTTCCAAAAAAATTTTGAAAAATTTTTTTTTTATTGAGTGACCATACGATTTTGACAAAATTTCGTTGAAAGTTGCGCGTCATTATGCTCCAACTAACTGTCAAGTTTCAATGCAATCGCTCACGTAGTTTCTTAAATATGAGGGAAATAAGCTCAAAATTTCAAATGGCTATAACTCCGAAACTATTCAACCGATTTGGCCCATTAACGAACTTAACCGCGGCAGTCCGATTCGCGAATTACCCTGCAAGTTTCGATTCGCTTGCTGGCTCCGTTCGACAGTTATCGTGTCCACGGCCTGCCGGACAGAATCGATTTCGACACTGGATTCGTCTAGTCGTTTGGGAACATTTTCGGCTCAATCATCGAACATTACAGACATTTGGACAAATCGATAGCACTCTGTTCCCCTAGAACATGCACGCAAAAAGTAGAAAATATACTAGCTCAATAATTCTTGAAAGGAGTATTGTTAGATCTACCTATATTGGGGTGTATGCGCACCTTTAGGATCCCCGATGGTAGTTACTTCAATAGCGACAGCCTCACTGGGTTTGATTTGACCCTCCGCTACCGAAACGTGGTCACCTATTCTTGGAATTCCCATTTAAAATAGTTTCAATCAATTGTAGTGAAATGTCACATTTGACAAACGAAAAAATATGGATGAAAATCATTGTGAAAGGAATTTGTCAAGTGCGAAGTTGACCTGCAGATCTAGTACTTCCTATACTCATCTTTTCAGATTTAATTGTTTCTTATTGTTGCCTAATATTTTGGCGTAGATTCTTGAGAGTGAATTCCGAAAAAATTAAAGATTCACCATTGTGTCTCTGAATTGTCAGTTGACTTTCCTAGAAAAACGTTTGGGAATGATTTGAAACTTCGAATTTTTCAATAAACTTTTTTCATTATTAAATAATTATAATAACTAATGGAAATGAGTACTCCATTTGAATTAGATGCTACCATATGTAGGTGTCTTTCAAATCTCGTAAGCAAGCAGTCGTGGCCGAGCGGTTAAGGCGTCTGACTAGAAATCAGATTCCCTCTGGGAGCGTAGGTTCGAATCCTACCGACTGCGGGTTGGAATTTTTTTGTACTATTTTTACAAAAGAAGAAATATAAAGATAAATTCGTTTCATTGTGATGCAATCGACTGAAAAGAACAGCTGTAGGTTTTCTAGAGACTACCTGTGGGGCGGTTATCAGCTTTTTTGTCATTCTGTTAAATATTCCTCATCTTGGCCAATAGGAAATCACGTGAAAACACAACCAGCAAAGTTGTCGTATAATTCTGATGATTTTCGACTTTTTCATTTTATAAGTATTATATTGAACTCTCTAGAATGTCAATTTATTATATTGATGCTAATTAAATTTCAATCTGTTGTGGACATCTCAAGTATTTTATAAATTCATCACGAAAACGTTTATATGGCCGAATTATAAAATATCTTATAAAACTGTTTCTATACTATTTCTTAAGGGATCTATACACAACTCATAAAACATAAATATTTATACAATTGAATGGTTTCTTAGTGGGTTTATAATATTTTCCTACGATATCCCTGCCTTCAGTATAAATTCATTGAAAAAATGTTTCAAATTTACTGTGTATGAAGTTACATTATAGTTTCATAAAATAACTTTCACCAACAGTATGCTTTTATAAGAAAATTTATTTTTTCGTGATCGCACATTTTATAGTATTGTATTCCATGACGATAATCGAATATGAAATGCATTTTGATTTAATATTCGATATCTTTAAAATCCATAAATAAAATTGAAAATTATTCCCGATTTCGTTGGACATGTCCACTTACTTAATGGAGAAAAAAAAATTCTAACCCCACTTTTTCTGTAACAGCTGTGTTTGTTATTATTTTATTTTCCATGACGATAATGAAATATTATCTGAATCGCATTTTGAGTAAGGTTATATCGAAATAATGAACATCTTAAAAGATTTCATGAAAATCTATATCTGAAATTGAAAGTTATAGGTATTTGATTTCGTCGAGCATGTCCACTCACTAGTGTTGAGAAACAAATATGAGGGGTGGTACTTCCAATCTATCTAACCACACTTTTCCTACAATAGTTGGTTTCGTCATCATTAATTTATATTAATGCCGTGACGATAATAAAATATTATCTGTATCGAATTTTGAGTGAGTTTAGCACGAAAGAATCAACATGTTTGAAGTTTTCCTGAAAATCTATTGATGTAATCGAAACTCAATCTTGATTTATGTGAGACATATCCATCCATTCACTGAAGTTTGGGAACTATATGAAAATGAGAAGTCAGAGCGTGCTTCTGATTCTAACCACACTTTTTCTATATCAAATCAGCTGCGTTTTTCGCCAAAGCGAAATTGAGAAATATGTCACAGAGGTTAGAGCTGCGATTTGGGGACCCTGTGTATGTTTCCATTAGTCACCAAGGCGATAGTGTTGAATATGTTTCATAGCAGTTGTATAGTAGCTAAATTATTACAGAAAGCTTCATAAAGATACAAAACTATTTTATAAGATGACGCAATCAAAGATGGCAGTATTTATGATGATAAAAAATGACGAATTCTGAAAGTACTGAAAGTTGCATCCGTGTTGATATTTGAATCACCTAAGAAAAAAATTGGCTTGATAATGATGTTTCGCAAACATTGGTTCATATTTCGATGAAAAAAAATTATAAGACCCATGAAGCATTTTAATGTTTTGTTCATTTATTTACGGAAAACGCTCGAAAATAGGAAGCTCGTTTATGATATACTTATATTATGCTTTATTTCACAATGAAATCAATTCGCATCAATATTTTCGTTCCCAATTTCGGGAACTATGACTCTTAGTGCATTAACGTATTAATAAAATGGTTTTTGCTAAAGAGTAAAGATATGCGATATTCAATATTTTCCTATCGACTGTCATATTGCGAATTGTTTCTTGCAACTGAAAGAAATAATTGAAAAGTATTTCGATGTTTCAAATAACATTCCAGATTACTCTTTTATTTCAGAACAGGCATGTGAAAAACCTTATGAAGTTCCTATAAAACAGTTTTAAAGCTGCTTTATATTTTTCTTGTAACTTTCACGAGAGGCTTTATAAAATCTCGAGGGTCGCAAAATTGTTTCATAAAATGTGCCAATTTTGTATTTATAGTTATTGTTTAAACGCATTAGAAATATTTCCGAGAAGACAAATATTATATAAGCACTTGGCTGAAAACGTTTCTGCAACAGTTATAAAATATGAAATTGCTAGTTGGGAAACTTTTATCATAAAATTATTTCTCATTTAATAGAAACTCATATTTCAGGACAAATTTCCAGTGAGTCCTTAACAATACTGAGACATAAATTTTAGTAAAATATATATGTTCTTTGAAACATTTTCGTCGATTTCGAACAGATGGAAATTAGTGATTGACCTGAAAATATTTCTTGATGTGTTTTCAAAAATTTAGTTTTAATTGCCTTTAGATAATTTTCACCTCATGAACCATTATTCGAATCCATTAGTTCTTCACTGCAGCCACTAAAGCCTTCGATTTTCTTCCCCATTACAATTAATTCCTAGTCGTTCTTGGAAAATTGGTACACAAGTTTTTTTTTCTCCATTTTCCCAAAGTAGAAACAAAAAAAACACCCCTAAAAACTGACCGTGCTCTCCTTATTCAATTAAACAGAACATGGCCTTTCACACAACCCGACATGCCTCCCATTGATTACCATTAATTGGGTAGCGCTCAACGTCCACCCCCACACTAAGGCCAAGTCGAACATAAAACGCCACTGATGGGCAGTTCTAAGACTACTAAATAGATCTCATTAAAAAAGGACCACTTTATGTCCGTAATAGGCTTCATGTATATTCATAATATTACAGTGCGATACAAAAGGTTCTGACGGTCGTATAACTTCTTGACGTCTCAATTATGAAAGAGACGAGCCGCTCGAACCACAGAGGTTCAGATTGGGTGGTTCTCTGGTCTTATTTAGGAAGATTTACTGGTGGTGATTTCGATCTGGTGAACTTATTCGACGTGGATTCATTGGGCTGATCTTTGATTGGTTTGCATACTTAAAAAGCATCTGATGTTTTGGTATCTGGTATATACAGGGTGTCCTGTGAGATAATGTCAAGCAGCAGAACAGAGAGCACCTCTGCGTATGTACTCCAATAAAACAAGTTTAATTGTATATGAAATGGGGGTTTTTCCGGAATTTGGGTTATTACTGCAAATGCAAATTTGATCATAATTATTATGGGTTTGATTCATCATTTTCCCAAATTACCTTCAGAAAGTATTCAAAATCAGATTTCAAAATTGGGGTTTGGGATTTGTCAGGCATGCACGAAGTGACAACGGTATTCAGTAGAATAGCTTTTTCTGCTATAGAATAATGAAATATTTATTCCTATTCTGTGGTACACACCTGTTCTTTGCCAATATAACCAAACAATTTCCATTTGCGATTTGTCAGCAATGACAGTACGATAGTCTGCGCTCTTCTTTTTCTATTCCTTGGCCGTTGTCTTCTACTCAAACCAGATCGAAGTATAGCTATCTCGTTTTCCTGAGCAAAGTAACACATTTGACGTCCTTTTCTTTCCGAGAAAGCTGAATTCGACGTTGCCATATCGTGCTCTAAAGACAAATCTCTTTAAACGCAAATCCACATTTTTATTTCTCAGTTTTAGGGGATCAAACATTTTTTTTAAAATATAACTTTGAAATTATATGTTTGAAATGTGATGTTCTGAAGGGTTTTCATGAAAATTACTGCATTTTCGTTTAAAGGAAAACCCCATTTCTTTACATTTATTATTTTTTTGACGATCTTTGTTCTAGAAGATATAATGGGTAACAGAAACATGCATAATGGTAATACCTACATGTTTAGATAAATACATAGATAAATTGGCAGATCCACAAAATCTTCGCTGTTTTATTGTCATAATAATATAAAAAATATCCCAGAAATAGTTCGAATTCAACAATTATTGCAATTGGAAAGTATTTCCGGAGGAAATATTTCTGAAAAATTGCACCCCAATCTTTTTAAAAGAAAATGCCATTTCATGAGATATTTCTCCAGTAAATTTCATTGAGATAAAAGATGACTGGATCTCATCAATGGCGGAAGTATTATAGGAGTGTCCGGATTAAACTTCATCTATGTCATCGATGGTGAAGATAAAAGGAAGGGCTTTCAAGAAATTATTCCTAAATTTCAAGTAAGTTATTTTATTAAAATTTTAATCAAAGGAATAAACTCCTCGAAAGATTTCGAACAGAAAAAGATAGCGGTTGAATTGAAACTTCACAGTTGGTTGAAACATAACGACGTGAAACTTTTTGCAAAATTTGTTGAAATCGCCCAGTCTCTAAATTCAAAATTCCTTTAATTTCTCTTGAAAATATTTTTTTTCAGAAACTAGTTTTATTATTCACAAAAAATTTTGGTAGGACTTTGAACTTTATTTTTCACAGCAGAATAGCAAATTTCAGTTAGATACTATTCTAATTTTCGGAGATTTTGGGAAAAAAATGTCACAAATTTCGCATCAATTGAAGCTCATTTTGCAAGGATTTTTGAATCATTTTGTAGGTTTTTTCTGAGTTTTCACTTCCAATCTCTGAAACAGAACTATAAAAATCAAATAACTGTTTTTTTTATGGAAAACGCCCTCCACAACTATTTGTCGAATTTTTTTAGGAAAACAGGTTGCTTATGAACAATTCCGGAATAATACAAACGATAAACAAAGCGAACGAAAACATTTCAGAGTATAAATCTGACTCATCAAACAAACGAGAAAATGTCAGAAATATTTTTTTTGGATTTTTCGTTGAGTCAAATTCCCTGTTTTTCCTCGGTATCGTTGCTTTTCCGGAATAATTCTGAAAATACTTATTCAATCATAAGAAAACTTCATAGCTAGTTTGAAAATGTTGATGAAAATATTTGTGCAAAATTTCGTGATGATCGTGCCATTAGAGCAATTTAAAAAAATATATATTCTGCAATCTTCTGATCATATTATCCTTACTTTAAAATCAAGTACTGGATTTTAATGCGATCTGATCTGTATTTTCGGAAATATTGGAATAATTAAATTTTGAATGATTTCATCTGCGGAATCATTGGGTGGATTTCGCCTATTACCTAACTTGGTCTTCGAGTAAAGGAACAAACCTTCTCCACAAATATCGAATTTCTCAGTAGTTCTTTTTGGAAGTTATTGTGTTTACTTCACGTCAGTTGTTTTCTAGCATTTTTATTACCAGATGATACAGATTTTCCAAAAATCTCCAGGTATTGAATTCAATTTAAATCCGCAAATTTTGACAAAGTTTTGAGAATTTATCTAATTTTGGATGTCATGATGAAGAGGCATTAGCGTCCGTTAGATACATTTTTGGACCTAAGTTGATACTAAGTTTTCTTCATATTTTCATCTCTGAAATCACCTTCCGAAATATATGTATAGTATCCGTTTTACATCACAAAACGCATAAAATTTCAAGAGAAATGCCAAAGAAATCAAACAAAACATTTCTTCATAGTCCTTCTTACCTAAACCTCTTCATGCCTCCCTCTTTTAAAATTCTGCACATTGGAAGTTGAAGTTTACCATTTGGCTGTAAATCTTCTTGTTTATACTTTTGTGGTATCCTTCGTGGATTATGCTTTTATTATTTTATTAGGGGCTTTTAATTGACGTTTTAGTTACCTTTTCAAATTCAAATTCGGCTTCGATTGGCTTGTAATGCCTTTATTTCCTCTCTAAAAAAAATATGTGTCTGTCCAGATCGGCCGAGAAGATACGATTTCCAAGCCCGAAGTGAAAACACCATAATTGTGTTACTTTATAATGGGCTAGGTAATGACGCAGCCCTTTTAGAGACACTCTGGAGTTCAGTAGCAATATATCAACTTAACAAAAAGGTTTACGCTTGATCGTAACATTGATACTTACACAATTGGAACAGAATTCGATAACACAAACGATACAGCTCATAAACGATGATCTGGACCTCGAAACGCTTGTTAAATAATTTTTTTTTAGTACTATAGTTTGTTTGATTATTTTTTTCCTAGAACTAACACGGTTCAAGCCATTAGGAAAAAAAAAGTTGATTTCTTGTCGAATCCATTGAGGGGTTTTATTTGTTTTGATTCTGTGCTTCAAAATTTTAAATCTAAGTTGTAGATCATTAAGTATGCTGAATGGGGGTTTTTCCAGAATTTGGATTATTACTGCAAATGCAAATTTGAACATAATTATTATGGGTTTGATTCATCATTTTCCCAAATTACCTTCAGAAAGTATTCAAAATCAGGTTTCAAAATTGGGGTTTGGGATTTGCCAGGCATGCACGAAGTGACAACGTTGTTAAGTAGAATAGCTTTTTCTGCTATAAAATAATGAAATATTTATTCCTATTCTGTGGTACACACGTGTTCTTTGTCAATATAACCAAACAATTTCTGTCTGCGATTTGTCAGTAATATGACAGTATGACAGTCTGTGCTCTTCTTTTTCTATTCCTTGGTCGTTGTCTCCTACTCTAACCAGATCGAAGTATAGCTATCTCTGTTTTCCTAAGCAAAGTAACACATTTGACGTCCTTTTGTTTCCGAGAAAGCTGAATTCGACGTTGCCATATCGTGCACTCATGACAATTCCCTTTAAATGCATATCCCCATTTTTATTTTTCAGTTTTAGGTAATCAAACATTTTTTAAAAATATAATATTGAGAATATATGTTTAAAATAAGGATAAACCCCCATTCTGAGAAGGCATTGAAGTTTCATCGTTCGAGATAATGACAAACCAAAGATTAGCTTATGCTTCGCATAACTTCATACGCACTTTAATAATTGCAAATTAAGGAAAAATACGTAATGGACCTTTTCCGAATATTAGCCAAAGCGGGTAACCATCCGGGTATCGACCCGAATAAACGCTGCTTGGATTGATAACATTAATTGAAGGATTTTCACACGGACCTCAAAGCTGTTATTTTTCATGTTCATGTCCTCATTTCATATCAAGATGTGCGCGTTCGCGGAGTCTTCCTGACATGGATTTGGAGAATCCAGCCAAACTTCTACACTCTAAGATGATTGCATTAAAATCACTGGGGTTTTTCGTTCAATTGTGGTTTAATTGATACAGATTGATGCTTCGATCGTCACCTGCTTCTCTGATCATCTTCAAGGTTCGCTGTCTTTACATTTTTTTTCATGGCTGACTAATGGGCTCAGTGGAGCATGATCTCGTAAAATATTACAGAGTGGTTCTTCTTGATAAAATCGAACAAGTGACCTTCTGGTCAAAGCTCAATTATAAAACTTAGTACTCTTATTTGGATCACATCTGAAAAATATTTGGAGACGAGCTTTTACAGTCTGGTTTAAATTCGTTTTCAAAATGGTTACTAGGCATGGAATCCAATGCGGCATTACTTTGTATCGAATCGAGTTTGAGATATTGGCGAATGAAGATATGCCCTACTCCCTCTGGTGGCTATCCGAGTAACCCGAGGTACAGACATTATCATTAACAAGTTAAAAGAAATGCTAAGAAAATGAGAAAGTTTATGCATCTTTCTTGGCATTTGTGTGATTTTACAAGTGCTTCTACTGAGGAAAAGCAAACTCAAATGTACCTTCCCATAGATTTCCACAGCCCGGTGAAAAATTTCGAGTTAGGGTAGAAGAAACTTCCTGTAACAGGTCGGGCCTGAAAGTATTGTAGAATCAATAAAAAACAAGAAACAAGATTTATGAGAGTCTGTTACCTGCCTTTTACCGATGATGATCATTTTTATAGAGGTAAGCACGAATTGCTCATGAAATATTAGATCACATTCATGAAGACAATTATTCTTTCAGGCCCCTAATCCAAGCAGAGAAATTCACTTAAGAAGAATGCTATGATTTCCAGAAATCTGCCTGTTGAACTGATCATTAAGGAGCAACGTAAATGTTTTAGTGGTAGAATTGACTATTGAAAATAAAAGTGTCTCAACACGGAAATATCTGGTGATGAATACTGTTCGCTCAAAGTGCTTCAGCTTTTTTAAGTCCAATCTCATGAGCGTTGGAAAATGTATTTCTCAATCCATAATGAATAAGACTTACGATAAAAGTAGCATTAGTTTTATGTGGATGCATTCATTTTATTCACAATATACTGAGAATTTAGTCCTTCGCTATAAAAATAGTAAAGTTATAAGTATCTGTCTATTATTCCAAAAAGTATGTTCTACAATACTATCTGTTTTCCAACTTTCAAGACAGCCTAAGAAATCCACCAAAGTCAATCAAAATAAATAATATTTATTTAAATACTGCCTAACCTTGGAGATATCCCCGTAATTTTAGAGTTGCTACACTCAATAAGATTGAAGAATGATACATAACTACTTTATAAAAATGGAATATGTACTCCCAGTAATACTCTCGTCAACTATAAAAGTCTGAAAAGTTTTTGAATAAATCGTGGAATCAGAAATTATCAAACCAAACAATAACAAACAGTACAAAATCGACTATCAAAACAAAATCTATGTCTGTATCTAAGGTTCGGAAACTGGCCACCGTGGCGTTGCGATCTTAAATTCAGACGCCAATACTGATGTGATTTACACAAATTTTTGAAAAAGTAGATATTTTGACATGAGACTTTTCGATTGAAAATTTATGTGATTTTTCAATATTTGTTCGAATTAAGGCAAACAAATATATATTCTGCATAGAAAGAATTACAGTGTATTCGACACATAAAAATTTGAACTTTTCACATGAATTTTGAGGTTATGTAAAAAGTGTTTTACAAAAGGTGGAGATATCCTCATTACCCACAACTGATGGGCCGTTTTTTACCCTTAAAACCTCACCCCTTCCACTTCCCGACCTCAGATTGTCCATTAATTATTTTCCTTGGATTTTTGTTATATTCTATTCCTTTTTCAATGGGTTCCATCCTACTATTATTTTTTTGGTTTAAAAAATAATCGACCCTGGTCTATCTTCTATTCATAGAGTTCATTTGTGAAAATAAAAACTCGAGAAATCCGAATGTCCCTTATTCCTAGAAACTCAAATTGTCATAAAATACCCCTAGCTACGAGCCCTCATTGAGATGAATCTTGCGGCCAACCATTGTAGTCAATGCGGCCCTGCCCAACTCAAAAACAAGGTTATATAATAATTCTTCCGAAAATTAGTAACGCAGGACCTTCTGGGATAGGAAAAACGGATCAAGATTCGGCATATATTTCGTTATGAAGGTAGCCTTTGTGGTTTTTACAAATTGGAAACGTAATAAGGAACGTTTATGAGCAATTTGGTGCTCAGCAGGTCCCTATTAAAACGACGTTAACATATTTTCAACATATTTCTGCGGAACATCATAAATTATATTTTATTGGTCATTTTCGGTTTATACGATTCCGAAAGTAGATTTTAATAAGGGCTTACCAGAAAACCGGCAAAAAGGCCGCTCCAGTTGAATATGGAACGCATGCGCGACATGAAGTTGCAGCCGTACTGCGTGTTTAGCACTTAATTATGTTTAATCCTTTTTCTTGTATTCGTGCCACCTTATTTTAGAAACAAGTCGAGTATGCCTGGGACTCAGTTACAAAGGTTCAATAGATGAGTGGTTAGAATGAACCCTATAAATCTGAAAATATGACTAGAAAATTTCTTGAATATTCATGCAAGTAGGTTTTATTAGAATGTTACAAAATCGTTTCGTCAAGAGGCAAAGTGAATCACTCACCCGAGAATGACTACAAATATTCGTTGATATATTGAAATGATTCGAAAACAATTTGGATTTGATTTATTTAATATTTTTCGGGAATAACTGCGGAACAGCCGATTTCCCTGGCCTATTGATTTTCGCTCTCTTCAGAAGATTCGATATCACTCATTTTTGCGCGCATGTTCTGGAAAACAACGTGCTATCGTTTTGTCCAAATGTCTGTAATTTTTTAATTTTAGCTGAAAATGGTCTCAAACGACTAGGTTGGACTCACTGATGAAGAATCCGGTGTCTAAATCAATTCTGTCCGTCCTACCGCCCGGCCTAAGGCATGATTACAGCCGTACTGAAGATCCTATCAACTTGAAACTTTCAGGGTAGAGTGCATTTTAAAATGCGACGGTTGATTTCGTTAGTCGGCTTAATCGGCTGAACGATTTCGGAGTTCTAGCCATTTGAAATTTTAAGGTTATGCACATTTCAGAAACGACTGAAGCGATTGAATTGAAACTTGGCAGTTAGTTGGATCATAACAACTTGCAACTTTTGCGAATTTTTTTGAGATCGTGCTGCCAGTGAATTTTGAAAAAATTTGTTGTCCAAATTTTATCGAAAAAATTTTTTTCTCAGAAGCTAATCATCATATTCGGAAAAAATTCTGGTAATACCTTGAGGTTCATATTTCACAGAAGTGAACCAAATTGCAGTTCGAATATATTGTGCAAAAATGTGTCAAATCCCGTGGTTTTTTCTGGATATCGTTTATTCTCTCGGAATAACTCAAAAAATACTATTTCAATCATGATAAAACTTGGCAGCTAGTTTGAAAATGCTGATGGACAACTTTGTACACAATTTTGTGATGATCTTGTCATTAAAACAATTGGAAAAATTTTTTTTTTTCAAATATTCAATATACTATGATCTTATGATCATAATATCCTCATGAAATTCTGTATGAACCTTCGAACTGACGTTTTTTCGATGAAGAACTGTTTTTCAATTCGATCCAATCTGTATTTTTGGAAATATTGGGAACATAAAATTTTGCATGGGCATATCTACGGATCATTGGGCGGATTTTGCCCATTCACGAATTCGAATCGAAAATCCTGTACTACAAAGATGTAATATCTATGCGAAATTTTAGTTGAACCTCATGTGAAGTGCTGATACTTGGAGGAAAAGATTTGGGAAAAATTCAAACACCCTGTATCTCGAAAACAAAACATCTGAGGTCCCGTGTTTAAGGAACTTTTTTCCTTAAAATCACACAAGGAAACTATTCCTTTTTTTAAACCTTAAATTCAGGAACACCCTGTATTTATTTCATACTTGAGAAAAAAAATACCATAAAATGTTTTCTACACTCAGCATCAAGAATTCAGTCACCAAAAAATTGTAAAATCACTTCCAGAAAATCCAATCCCTAATAATTCACAGAAATCCATTACTGAAAAAAGTACTAAACCGGGGACTAATTGACAAAGGTACCGATAAGACCCTAATTAAAATATCTTAATAACGTGGACCGAATATTAAGACATAAATAAACCAAACCGAAAGAACGTTCTCCCGAGAATAAATTTTCACATCATTTCAATTTTCGGTAACTGTAGGGCCCCCTTTCGGTGTGGTCAACTCCGATATCAAATTAATTACCCGATGAAAGAGTGCGGCAGTTAGAATAACTTTGAAGCGATAGCGATTGACAACTTTCAATAGAATCAATCGGTCTCGTGAATTTGCATAAAATGTGAATAAGTTAGGATCTTCGTAATTAAAACTTCAGGAGAATTCTTCGGATGATAGCCACCGATTTCGGCAAAAAGTTGCGTTTAATGAATTGATTATGCGGAGGAATAACTGTTTTGCGTATTAATCAGCATTGAATTTGACGCAGGAGAGTTTGAATGGCAACGCATTATCGATGGACGATGATCGTGAAAAAAATTTGCAGTTATACTGAATATTTTTACGCTCTTGTTCTCGGAAACAGCGCGTTATCGTTTCTGTCGGTTGTTTTCGAATTTTGAGACGAAAATCTATTAGGTTGATTGCATGAAGAGGAATTCCTCGAAATTAATTCCGTCCGTCCGTCCTTAGGTGCTCTAAGTTTCGAGGAAAGAGTCCAGCAACTTGAAATTTTCAGAGTTGGTTTGGGATCCGAATATCGCGGAAATTAGTTGAAGAATACCAGCGCGAAACTTTCTGCAGAATTTTCGAAAAAATGTTTTTAAAATTTTCCTCCTCGTTTCGTTAAAAAACAGGGGTTTTCGGAGACTTTTAATCAGATTACGATTAAATATAGTAGAATCCTTGAGATTGATACTATGTTTCCGATTTCCATCTGATTCAACGATTTTTTCGGAGACATTGAAAAAAATTGTCTCAAAATTTCGTAATTAGAGAAAAATTATTGGAATAATGAACGACCAAACGAATTTTTGTAATTCCCAAATTTTCAATGCTTTCAAACCTACACCTTAAGAGCAAAACAATACTTTGAATATAACAGTGCGACTTCTGGGGGCCAGAGTTTGTTATTTTCAAAGCATTTTTTTTTGGTGCAAATGGTTGAAAAAAATCTTAAGTATGTGCAATGTTGCCACTTTATGTTCAAGAATTTTCGAGAAAATAAAAAGTGAAATGGTGTGAAAAATAACTCACATTACGCATTTTCACAAAAGAATTAAGTACATCCCACAAAGATATTTCCAAACCATAGTCACTGTACCTTTTCCTATAAAAGTCGAAATTTCTCCGAATTCTGATATTTCACGCGGCTATTGGCAACGTTAAAGCATGTAGACCTAGTATTAACGAGGTTTAATGAAACTTGAATGTGGCTGTGTTGCCTAGCCGTAATTTACCACCACCTGGTATTGTTTGCTCTCAATAATTCCCCAAAACATTTATTCTTTTCCAACATCTGTAGCAGACAAAATTTCTCAACTGTCACTTTTCATTATCGCCCTATTTCACTTGAATCTGCATAAATACGTCGTACCATGTGCTCAGAGGTCAGTTGTCTGAAGATGAACGAAAGTTCAGAACTAGTCACAAAATTGTAAACCTAACAATATTGTAAAACATCTTATAATTGTTGGTAGTATATATATTCTTTTGAGAACCTGCATTACATTCTAAGATATATCACAGTGTTAGCAGAGGAAATGTAAACGGGGTACCATACATTTTTGCGTATGATACAAGAGCACAGATAAAAACCTCAGGAAAAATTCTGTCTCCCCGTATAAGTGTAGTAATTTGTTTATAGAAGATGGATGGCATCTTTTTCATTGGAAAATAATTTTTTCGTCATCTTGAATTCATTTCGACAAAATATCTTGACATAATATCTGAAACAGAAAGAGGGACAGAAAACCAGAAGGAAGCAATAAATAATATCACCTACATTTGCTCATGACCGAGAGGGTCTTTCGACCAGGTTCAGTCCTCCAAGCGATGATTTTCAGATCCTCAGATAAACGAAGAACGCTACAGGCCCCTTTATTGGGGAATCATCTCCCATAGATCCATAATTGTTCATTTCGAACTAGAAATCTAATAAAATATCGGGAATAAAGTGAAAAACTTGTGACATGTATTATGTCAGGATGACATAATATATTGTTGGTAGTGAAACATAGTAATAAAAAATTTGTTAAAATTTTTCTCCTATACCTGAAGGAGAACTATTCAAAATTAAATATTGATTATTATTTATGGAAATTGTCCTTGCAGATTGCCGGATTTAAACTATTCGTCAGACAGGTTCTTGTAAAACAGTTGCCATATGAACAATATTGAAACATTTCAAACAGTCAACGAATGGTACTGTGTAATGTTACAGAGTTTATAATATTACATTCAGCTACAAAGATATTGTGTAGATAATCTCAAATTGAAATAGTTAAACAATTCCTGATAAAACAAAGATTTCTTGTTTTCTTTTTAATAACCAACAGAAGTTCTTCTTTAAATTTCAAGGTCCATTTAAAAAATATACGCCTGAAGTTGAAATCTAGGAATAATATTCTTCAACAACTAGCTGCTTCTTCATGGGGTGCTGACCCTACCACTCTTCGTACTGCAGATTTAGCTTTGGTTTTTTCTGCTGCTGAATAATGTTGTCCGGTTTGGTTCAACAGCGCCCATGCTAGTAAAATCGATGCACAGCTAATTTTGCTATGAAAATTAATAGTGGGACAATAAGATCTACACTTCAACAGTGGTAACCAGTTCTTTCAAATATTGTACCGTCCAATACTCGTAGACAGGTTGCAGTGATGAAGTCTTGGGTAAATATCGTTCCTTTCTGAATTCATTTCCAATCATGTCTTATCTTCCGGATTCTAAAATTGCTAGATTGAAACCTTTATGGATTAACAATTTTCTCTATTCCAAGAATAGTGACAAAGAAATTTGGCGTTCGGAATGGAATTCGTGTAATGTTTTCAACAAAGGTTTGATCAGCGATCCTTCAGAAAAAGCTCATAGAGGAAACAATAGAACATTTAGTTAATAGGTGTTCAATATATAAATTCGACGATGGTTTCGAGGTAATTCATTCGGTGTCTGATTCTTTTTAAGGATGGATCGAGAACTTTGAATTAGTTCAATAAATTATGAAATGTTCACTAGTTCATAATGGTTATTTCGCCTTGTTTTCTTGTTTTCAGGTGTGATTTCAAGACATCAACATGCATCGAAAGGAAAGAAGAAATTTTGTTTCGTTGATGAAAAGAATTGTTAATATCTCCATTTATTTCCCCATACTAATTCCTATAGAAAACATTAGTCATTAAAAATCAATAAAAATGTCCAAAGATGATATCATGATTGTTAGTGAATATTCAGGATTCCACTTTCGATCTTCAAAACCTCCAATCCTGAAATAAAACGGATTTAATCCTTTCAGTCCTTTGTGGGAGTTGACGTCAATAGACCACAAATGAGATACATAAACTATCGCACTTTCATTCCATATATCAGATTAATGTCGAACAAAATAGAATAATCTCAAGATTAGTTAATGATATTTCACTTCCATACGAGATCTAGTCGTCATAAATTAGAGTAAATTCGGATTATGTGAATTATTTCTGGATTATATTCATTTTAGAATATATCAAGTGGTCTTTGGCTACTCAGTTTATGACTTCATTCGAATGAGGAATTTGTTGCTGTCAACCCTGTAGGTTTTTAATGACAGGGGTGGAATTGGTTGATATCAAAGTTAACTGTGAGAAAATTCTAGAAATGCATTGACGTGGAGTCAGCAGCATTTTTGAGCAGGTTCAAATTCGTTTCCAATCTGTATTTTTGGAAATATTGGGAAAATAAAATTCTGAATGTGAAAGGTATCATTGGACGGATTTTCCTTTTTTTGAAAAACATTAAAATGAAGGTTTATGCTGATCTTTGTGAGGACCATATTAAAAGGAAATTGCCAAATTGCAAATTTCTAGCCGAAGCTAGAATTGAATAATAACGATACGGAGAAAACCCCACGAAATGTGACATATTTTGTTCCGATATCTCCAAAATTAAAATTCAACTGAAATTTGCAACACTGGTCTATGCGAAATTTATCAGAAATCTGATGAAAAATTACCGAAAAAATTTTTTTTCCAACAAAAATTTCGACTTAATTTTTATTGTTCTAATGTAACACTTTCATCACGAAATTCTGCATAAAGATCTGTATCAGCATTCTTCAATTATTTATAGAGTTGCATCACAATGGGATCAGTATTTTATGAGTTATTCCAGAAATTTCAACGATACCGTATAAAAAATAATAATAAATTTAACATTTCCCAATTCTTCGATGGTTCTATTCTCAGTATCGGAATGAAATTGTGAACATTGTTTCTCTATATACGATTTGACGTTAGCGCGAAATGTCGTTGAACTCCGATGAATAATTTTTGAAAACAAAATTGCAAGAAAAATTTAGAGAATTTTTTTTGAGTTTCTCACCGTACGATCTCAAGAAAATTTTGGAAGTAGTTGCGTGTCAGTATGTTGTAACTAACTTACTAATTAATTATAAATATCACAATGAAATATTGCGATGTTGAGAAGAAAAATTTGAAATTTAGGTGAGTCCAAACTAGTCGTTAGAGACCAATTTTGCTCAAAAATTATAGACATTCGGACAAAACGCTAGCACGTCGTTCCCCAGAACATACGCGCGAAAACTGATAACCAGTAGTGAAATGAAATCTTCATTCCAAACCTTTATTATTGAATAGTTTACTGAACTGTAACGGTATTTAGTAAGAAATCAAATTGTCCTAGTTATACCTTAAATGTTCCACCAAGAACGGTCCAATTTTTGAATTAGTTTCGCTTAATGATTACGTGATACTTATATTAAATTCGTACACAATAGCCAAAATTATAATCTTGAAAAGCAATGGATATTGTTCAAGTAATTAATATTTAGCAATAGGTCTCTATTGTGTCATTGAAACTTTGGTACTTTTTTTCTTAATAAACAGTCTACTTGACGGGGTGTTCCTCAAGGCTTCGTTTTAGGACCTCAGATTATTAATTGGGATTATACTTCACTTCAGATTCCAACCTACCGATCTAACTAACTAAATTGTCTTCCTCTCTTGAACATGAAAATGACCAGTACCGGCCTGCCTTACTCTAAGATTTGAACAGGCGTTTAATATCCGAAAAAAATGTACTGAACACAGAATACAGATCCTCATAAATACATTGTTAATAATCAGTGGACCAAATTAAAACGTGAAATAGATGTCAGCAGTTCATTATTTCTATAAAATCTTATTTATAATCTGACCTCATCTGTTAATACGTCATAAATCTAATACTAAACGGGGCCCAAAACTTCCAAGCGTTTGTGAGCTATTCTCCGACATCCAAATCATAAATATTGATTGACTTTTCTACCAACTTTAGCGCTGTATTAATTTTGATTATTTCGCAATACCGAGGATAAACAATCAGCTATGTTGCCTAGCACCGATACCGATTAATTGGTTTCTTGGGATTAATTCAAATTCAACGATATATTATTTTTAATTGGTTGAGTGACCGGGTGAATGTCTTAATTTGCAATTTTTTCTACTTAAAGACAGATAGATAGGATAGGATAGATGCCTTAGAGGTATGGTGGATCTTTTTGAGTCATTGTTATCACAGCACGCGTCGGAAATTAGATATAGCGGCACTTTTTTGTTTGTCAATTTATGTTGACTTATGAAAGTTGACTTTTAATGGAGATAAATGTCCCTTTTATTTTTCGGTATGCGTAGATATACTTTTAGTGAGATATGGTTGAATGCATATTATTTTGGAATCTGGGTAATGTTCCCACCTGTGCCTCAAGAATTTTTTATGAATACCATCAATTTAACTCCAAATAAATAAAGTTGTGGAAAGTTATAGATAAGAGAGCTGTGATAATAACCATACTCATTTTTTGATTTTCGAACGACATATTTTCGAGTGATTCCAATTTCTGCCCTAAACAAGAGAACAGGTGGAAAAATCTATTGTTATTGGTGAAAAAATAACTGACATTTCAATAAATTTCTTAGATTTTTTCTGGGTTTTCACTCAAATAAAATGAACGATTAAGAACCTGTGACGTTTCAGAGTACAAATCTGACTATTTCATCGGACACACGAGAAAACTTTTAGAATTTTTTTGTTTGTTTTTCGTTGTGAGGATTTTGTAAAATTGACATTCTTATGAAATCACAGCAACACAGATTTACGTGGTTTGAAAGTTTGTTATTTTACCTTTTTTCTAAGTAAATTCAGCCAAATAGGATCCATCTCTACAGAACAATGAGCAAAATTACTCTCTCCATTTAACAAAATGCAGGAGCACACTTTAATTTTTCTTTTCGAATTATCTGATTCCGACATCAGTATTTTTATATTGTCTACATCTATCATGTGATTCCCAATGAACGAACATACATGGTTTTCTATTTTGGATTTTTGTATGTCTCTCTCTATTCAATATAAGAAGGGTTTTCAAATTAGAAAATGATTTGAAATCTATACTAACTAAAACCAAACCAGTTAACGAGAAACACATATAAAAAATTGTGTTCATAGTATTCCCTGTATTTGTGGAAAAACATATACAGGGGAAACACCTCGACCGTTAGATATCAAAAAATCAGAGCACAAAAACAACCTTAGGAATAAAGACATACAAAATCCCAATAACAAACTATGTATGTTCGACCATTTTTTTCTATTTCAATTTATTTGATTTATAATAGTTCTGTTTTTAGATATCGAGAATAAAAACCCAGTAAAAACCTAAAAAAAATGATACAAAATCCTCCAAAAATAAGCTTTTATCGATATTTCAAGCAATTTTCCGTTCTTTACCACAATATTCTGCGATTGCTGATTTCGACTTGAAACTTTGCTGCTAGGTTGCGTATCAAAATGCTCTGGTCAATTTTCTTAATGAGCCAAATCGGTTGAATAGTTTTGGAGTTATACACATTTGAATAATTGGGGCTATTATTGCTAGTATATGTTTTAAAATGTCAACTTGCAACTATTTGAAAAATTTCGTAGAGATCGTATCATTAGTCAATTCAAAAAATTCACAAACTTTTGTTAAAAAATATCGATCGGATTCCAATGGAATTTCGCACAAAACTTGAAGACATTATTAGACAACAGCATTAGAAATATCATTTCTAACCTATTTTTATTTCAAAAATTCTGGGAAAATGGTATGTTAAATTACGTAGTTTTTTCCTCGGTATCTTTGCTATTTCCGAAAAACCTCGAAAAATTCCATTGACATCCAATATTGTTCTGATATTGTAGTACAAATTATTGAATTTTCCAGAGATTAAAAAAGTGTTTTCTTTGAGATAAACTAATAGAAAAGGATTGTATGCTGACCATTAAAAATCACATGGTTCAGAGGCGCCAAAAGTCATTCTATAATTTGAGAGGAAAGGTGTGTGTGATTAAACTACCATTTTCACAATGATGCGGACAAAGGCCGCCCATATCGCCAGCTAAAAAAAGTTAATATGTCATTATATGGAAGGCAAGAAACTAATGAAGAAATAATAATTTATAATAATAAATCATTTTTTCAAAATAAAGATGGTGTTTTGATAAAGTAGGATGAAAAAAACTAGAGAAAAGCACTGATTTGAAGTTAGGAGCTTTGGCATACTTTTCAGATCAAGTGACTACTAAATTTCAACTTTAACTGACTTATATTATGGGAAGTTGTGTAACATAAATCTCTAAGAGTGCACAAGGAAAAACTAAATGAACTTGATATTTGGAGAGAAGGTTTGAAACTTAATTATAGTGGTAAATTCATAAATGGATGCAGTCCACCCATTATTTCTGAATATATATATATATTCTTTTGAGAACGAGCATTACAATTCTAAGATATATCACAGTGTTAGCAGAGGAAATGTAAACGGGGTACCATACATATTTGCGTATGATACAAGAGCACAGATAAAAACCTCAGGAAAAATTCTGTCTCCCCGCATAAGTGTAGTAACTTGTTTATAGAAGATGGATGGCATCTTTTTCATTTGAAAATAATTTTTTCGTCATCTTGAATTCATTTCGACAAAATATCTTGACATAATATCTGAAACAGAAAGAGGGACAGACAACCAGAAGGAAGCAGTAAATAATATTACCTACATTTGCTCATGACCGAGAGGGTCTTTCGACCAGGTTCAGTCCTCCAAGCGATGATTTTCAGATCCTCAGATAAACGAAGAACGCTACAGGCCCCTTTATTGGGGAATCATCTCCCATAGATCCATATTTGTTCATTTCCAACTAGAAATCTAATAAAATATCGGGAATAAAGTGAAAAACTTGTGACATGTATTATGTCAGGATGACATAATACATATACAGAGGGATTTCCTTAAGTATATGTAAAAATTAGGATCATGTTGCAGACTTCAAAATAAGGAGAAAGTTCCTATAACACAGGTCTGCGACATGAGAATTGTTTCAAAGTAATTTTTATGATGTTTTCAACGCTGATTTCAGAAAAAATATTAAAAAATTCCATCTCGTACAGTTATTTCACAAACTGCTTGTATAGTTTTAGCTTTTTTCGATATTTTCATACATATCTCTGTACTCTAGTGAGTTTGAATTTTGGTATTTTGGATCTCCGGTAACTGTTATTTAGCCTAAAGTACTTTCAAAACGTATTAAAAAACTATAATGCATTTTCAGTTGCATAGCGATTTTCATACTTCATATACATACGTAAAATAAATGGTAATTAGGAGAAACCACAAATGGACACTATGTGGTGATTTAAAAGTGGTTTCAATGCTGCATGGTCAACAAAGTGGCTATACAAAATTTCCTTGCTTTCTCTGTGAGTGGGACAGCAGAGACAGAACGAATCACTACATAAAGAAAGATTGGCCCTTGAGAAAAACCTTACAGGTTGGGGTTAAAAATATTGAGAGGGAAAGCCTTGTGGATCCCTAAAAGGTCTTACTTCCACCACTTCACACTAAGTTAGGCCTGATGAAGCAGTTTGTCAAGGCATCACCAAAAGAAGGAGAATGTTTCAGATATCTTTGTGGACAGTTTCCTGGTTTATCCGAGGCAACGCTGAAGGAAGAAATCTTTGTCGGACCAGACATTAGAAAACTAATGAGAGATCCCAACTTTGAGGACACAATGGAAACAAAAGAAAAAGCAGCGTGGATATCTTTCAAATTCGTTGTTACCGGTTTTCTAGGAAACAAAAAAGATCCTAACTACGAGACAATCGTCGCAGACATGCTCGACAACTTTAAGAAATTTGGTTGTAATATGAGCATTAAAGTTCATTTTCTCCACTCACATCTTGACTATTTCCATGCAAACCTTAGTGATGTAAATGAAGAGCAGGGTGAAAGATTCCACCAAGACATGAAGGAAATGGAAAGAAGATACCAAGGAAGATGGAACGTCAACATGATAGCGGACTACTGCTGGATGTTGAAAAGAGATGATCCTCAACGAGTCCACAGCCGGAAAAGCAACAAAAGAAGCTTCAACAGCAAGAGAAAACGATATTATCATGACTTATAAGCTTAGAAAGGAATAGAAGTGTACTGGAAACGTGGTTTGGAACCTGATTTATAAATAAAATAAAACGCTATAAATTTGGAAAAATAGCTTGAATTTTATTATTATACCCGAAAATATTCCCTTTTTGTAAGAAAACCTGACGTGATAGAAAAAAACGGATTGCATTTTTGAAATCAGCGCTGAAAGGTACATGAAAGTCGGTTATCAAATTTCAAACAATTTTTTGAAAAATTTTTTTTGCAGACCTGTGTAATCGAGTATTCGCGAGATATTTGTTATGAGGTACAGAGTGTCGAAGTTAAAGAGCAGAACCAGACTTCATGATGCAAGGAAGTCATTCTTGACAATAACTTCAACGAATACCCTCAATTGAAATATCGAATCTGTTTTCATTACTGTTTCATTGTTATTATATTGATGCCATTCGTCGATAATCTCAAATCTTGATAACTCGAGAACAGTTCTCTACCCTTACTTGTTGGAAAAATCTACACTCACATGAACTGAATGAAAAAATGAACAGTAAAGCTCTTGAACATATTCCATCTTTCCTGTTCACGTATTTATTCCTTCGAAAATGAATTCTTTGTGGAACCAAATAGATTCCAATGCATGCAAGTAAAGTAATTACCCAACCGTTATGGACCATTCTTTGAACCACAAAAACCATGAATGAAATGCATCCCTCATCGGAAGTCTCACTTACAAATCTCCTCACAATATTTTCATAGATTTACGAAATCACATTTCGGGACAAAATCATGTTTGCTACCAAATTTCACACTCGAGCACCTTCCAACAAATAGAGTTATTAAAATCACAACCAAGCGCTCAAGAAATATAAAACTTACCGGCACAACTAACAGAAACATCAAATTTCTCCCTCACGTCAAACTCAATAGATGCAACACAAAGGTCCGCTAATAGTGCTATTCATCCTACGTGAATACCCTCAGAATTCTTCATTGTGGTCAATCGAATATGGACGTCTACAACTCTTTTCCCAATCGTGACTTTCAGAAACACACGTGAAATTACTGAATCCATATCTCGGCCATCCGATTGTCCAGATACGATCTCTGGATCGAAAATGATCGATCTTGAATAGATGGCGCTGAGAAATGACCCATTCTCGTGAGTGTAATTGTTTGTGATTGGTTATTTCACAATATTTGTACGCTTATTTACGTTAAGGTGATTGTTGTTGATGTGTAATTTGTCTGATTGGTGTAAATAGGGTCTGACATAATTTCGGGACCAAATGCATAATGAGGGGGTGCGGTATTTTAGTTTGATTATAGACAGTTAGTATTTGAATATCGGCATGGCTGGATGTATTGAGAATTCCACTATTTCATCTCCCTTGAGAATCAGTGGGTTCTTTCTTATTATTGGCCCATTTTTTATTGCTTTAATATGTCAAAAAATTAATGATTTACTTATTTATTTTTTAGGGAAAAAGATTCACCTAACGGCGAACCGTAAACACAATAACTTCAGGAAGAAACAACTTAGAAACGCGATATTTGTAGAGAAGGTTTGGACCTTAATTACGAAGGCCGAATTCGGAAATGGGTGAAATCCACTCAATGATTCCGCTGATATACCCCTTAAAAATTTTATTTTCCCAATATTTCCAAAAATACAGATCAGATCGAATTGAAATCCAGTACTTTATCGAAGAATGACAGTTCCAAGGTTCATTCAGAATTTAATGAGGATAATATGATAAGAAGATCACAGAATATTCAATATTTGTACAGAAAAATCATTTAATTTTTTTCAAAATTGTTCTAATGATACGATCGTCACGAAATTTTGCACAAGGTTGTCTTTAAGCATCTTCAAACTAGCTGCGAAATTCTATAACGATTGAATTTGTAATGAGTTATACCGAAAAAAACCACGATATCGAGACCAAACAAAGAAATTTGACATATTTTTTTACAATATCTCGAAAAGTTATGATTGCATCGAACTGAAATTTGGTACACTGCTGTAAAATATGAAGTCGAAGGTATGACAGAAATTGTTTTCGAATATGAATAACAGTTTCAGAAAAAAAAAAATTCTCGAAAAAAATTTTGAAAAAAAATTTTTTTATTGAGTGACCTCATGATTTCGAAAAATTTCTCTAAAAGATGCGCGTCGCTATACTCCAACTGACTGCCAAGTTTAAATCCAATCGCGCCAGTAGTTTCTGAAATATGAGGGAAATAACCTCAAAATTTCTGCAAGAAGTTGCGCGTTGTTATACTCCAACTAACTACCAAGTTTCAATCTAATCATTTAAGTAGTTTTCGGAAATAACCTCAATATTCAAAGGGCTGTAACTCCGAAACTATTTGGCCGATTTGGCCCATTAACGAACTTAACCGCGGCATTTCGATGCGCGAACCACCCTGCAAGTTTCGAGTTGCCAGCTGGCTCCGTCCGACAGTCATCGTGTCCACGGCCGGTCGGCCGGACAGAATCGATTTTGACACCGGATTCGTCATCAGTGAGTCCATTCTAGTCGTTTGTGACCATTTTCGGCTCAATCACCGAAAATTACAGACATTTGGACAGAACGATAGCACGCTCCCCTAGAACATGCGCGCAGAAATCAGGTTCTAATTTGAAAAAATTGAGTTTTCACGTTTTCGAAATTGCCAACTCTGAAAACACTTTTGTGACCTCCTGTTACACGAGTTTCAATTCTGTCTTTCGCGACAGAAGCACTATTCTTACTTCTTGCGGAAACCTAAAATTTTTCCAATGAAAAACCTGGAAGACATCCATGTTTCAGCAGAGCTCCATTTTAAATTTTTTATTGGACTTTGACGTTAAGAAGGAATTTCTGAAAGAAATTCTAAAACTTTACATTAGGATTACTCAGAATTTCGTAAGGAATCTATTTCCATTATAAAATATGGGCTTTTCGTTTGAAAAACGAAAATGGAACCGGTGAAACTGGAAGTCCCATGATTCTCAAAATATTTTTAGGCAATCATCTTTTCAGTCAGAGCTCAAGTCCAAAATTTCAAACGTGAATTCCATTCTTTCCCAAAAATATTCCAACGGACGGTATTCGTGGGACACCCGGTATATTATTATATTTTTATCATTATAATAAATATAATAATGCTAGTTTATAATGTTTTGTCATTCAAGACATGGTATGATTGAGGACAATAAAGATTATCGTAAGATATCGATATCGGAAGATATTATTATTTTGTCACCTTCCTTCATTACAATCAACTTTGCTCCCCTGCTGCTAGGACCAAACAGACCATTCTAGGAACATTCGTCCTTATGTGTTTCGTACGATTCAACCGTGAAAACGCAAAAGATAAACTCACAATGCTCACCGACTAACGACCAGGGTTTTCTTTGTTTGTCAACAGACTTTCATAGATCTACCTTCACTGTCCGGGTCCTTTTCTATTGTAAAGTGTGCCTTATTCCTTTCAGATTTTTTTCTAACGGCCGTTTTATATCGATGTTACTTTTATATTTCCGAGCGACTGGATGCGTTATAAATTTTAACGCTGTTGGATATGGCGAAAGTCAGATTTTAGATTTTATACTCGGGTGTTATTGATAAAATCGTAAAGATATATGTCACTGTCAGCACCTCTGACTATCTGATGATCAGGATTTGGAGGGAAAGTGCAATAAAGAATGGAATGAGAAATTAAATTTAATTTGTCCGATATTCATCGGGAGCCTAGATAAAAAATCGAATTTTTGAAAAAACAGTTCTACATTTCACTGTTCCCAAAAAGATTTTTCGGGAGTTGTGTTTGAGGATTAACAATTTAATTAATTAATGTAATATCCTCTGCTTTCTTCTTTTAATCTGATACTTCTTGAATCTGAGCAGAAATGAGAAGAAATTTGGTTTCAATATGGAAGATTCCTCGCAGTATAAAGATTATAAAATAATTAAAAAAACATAGAAAAGCACTGACGCGAAGTCAGTGATATCCTTTTAACATGCACGCAAAATCTGCTGACTTCACGTCTAGGTTTTTGTCGATAAAGAACTGGATTTCAGTTCGATCTAATCTGTATTTTCGGAAATATTGGAAAAATAACATTTTGAATGGGTATATCTCCGGAATTATTGGGCGGATTTTTCCCATTCACGAATTCGAACTCCGTACTTAAGCACCAAACCTACTCTACAAATATCAAGTTTCTAAGTTGTTTCTTTCGGAAATGGCCTATCGTAAACACAATAACTTCCGGAAGAAATAACTGGCAAACTCGATATTTGTGGAGTAGGTTTGAACCTTAATGGAAGCCGAATTCGTGAATGGGTAAAATCCAACCGATGATTCCGCAGATATACCATGAAAAAATAAAATTTGAAATTTTTTTTTCAATCTGTTCTGATGACACGATCACTTTAAAATTTCGCATAAAGTTGTTAATCGAGATTTTAAAACTAGCTGCCAAGTTTCATCATGATTGAGTCAGTAAGTTGTGGGTAATTCCGAAAAAAACAACGATATCGAGGAAAAAACACGAAGTTCACACATTCGACACAACCTCTATTCCTTCTGATTTCGACTCAGTCTAAAAGTGAAGTTTGGCAATGGCGCGAATTTCATCGGTCGGAATCGTGCCATCATGCGTATTCGTGAATGACAGATTATTACTGGCGAGAAAAATGAAATATGTTCTTAGTTCTTACTGTTTACTGCGATACTCTAAATCTTCCAATAGGAGAGTTCGTTTCTTATGAAATCTACACATTGAAACACATAATAATGGAATGAGAATACACCCTGACATATATTTCAACGTACATTTTTTTCATATGTGATAGGTCGCGTCCTTCCCAGATTTCCAATGAAATCGAGGGTATTATATAACCCATTTTATTGGAATACCCTAAATCTCATTATAAACTGGGACTATCTCGAAGACAGAAAAAGACGAAGTAGATAACAACCTCCCTATTTTGAAGGGGATAGAAAAAAAGTTCAAACGAAAATATTGAGAGTGAAACCTTAAACAAATATTCTCAATGATTTTGTTTTGTTGTTAGAATAACCATCTCTTCTTCAGTGACAGAAGCATTTTCCTTACAATGATATCCTTCAACTGTCCATCATTTCATATTTCCCGCCAGCAACTACTCTTCGGTCATAATACGTTGGCCAGCGATGAAAAGACGCTGTTGCCAAGCTCCGCTTCAACATTGAGAAGTATTTCGTAGAAATATAGGTTAAGTGGTAGTCTAATATTTTCCCTTTTCTTCCTTTAAATAATGAATATTCTTCAAATAAAATGTCGCTATTCGTTGGTTGAAGGTTCAAAGAGGATTTATGCATTAGATTTGAGAAGTGAGAGATCATTTTTATGGCGGAAAAAAGGATCTGAAAATGCAACAATTTGGAACTTTGGGGGCCCATATCTTCCAAACAAGGGGAGACCGCCTATGTTGGCCTTCATAATTTTTGTTCAGGAACTCACAATGATGTGAATATCTTACTTATAGCTTCGCGACGGGAAGTCTTGCGGGTTTACCAATTATTTTTAAGGGTACTTTTTTAAATACTTTCATAGACATAATCAATATTTCTTTATACTCAAGTTGAGAATGTTCATTATTTTAATTGACTTATCTTCTTGATCTTATTTTGTAATTAGGTTTATCCCCTGAATATATAAATAAATATTAGTTTTATATGATGTAATATAACCAACTATTTTTTTATTTTAAGATTGATAGTTCTTCTGAATAGTACCTCCATATTTTTCAATAAACAAATATGGACATATGGAATTGTAAATTTCCAAAAAAATCGCTTCCAAACCGAACATATTTTACTTTGCAGATACAAGAATATTTTATAAGAGAAATTTTAATATGCAAGAGAAACTATCCACATTGGTATTGTCCAACTAAATACACTTTGCGCAATTTTTTATTTTCTAATTCTCATCTTTGATTATACCTTTCTCGAATTAATTCGTGCGTTTTCTTTAATTGAGGCATATGTAAATTTTATGGATGTTAGATGGCATTTTTATAGATTTATAGCGTTGATCAAAAACCTTCCGTCCACGATACTGTTAGAACACGCAAAAATGGTCCAATTAGGACGGGCAATTATACAAATGATCTTGTTGAAATTGAGAAACGGCCCCTCATAATCGACCATCACGATTCAAGAACATCAAGAGGAATGATTTTGATTGCGATGTTGAGATGAAAAATCGATAAAACCATCTGGGACTGTCGCGTTATTCGAAATGAGTTTTTTTATGAAATAATTTCGATACGCAGCTTTGCAGCGTTTTCAGGACCGGTTGGGCTACACTGCATTCCTCAGGATGATATTGCGAAGGTTTCTTCACTATTCCATAGTCTAGATACGGAAATTTAATGTGTGAATGAATATTATAATAATTTATTCATTAACATATACCGGTTTCGGGTGAGTAGTCCTGTATAGAAACAAATTGAGATTCTTGTTTGTATTGAATGAGTACATCAGAGTTACTACATTATTTTGGTTCATTATTTGATAGAATCAAAAAATAAACTTTAGTGATCTACCAAAAATTAAAATTGCCCCCCCTGGAAATTTCACAGTTTACATTGTGAAGTATTTAGATTTGAATGAACTTGAAAAAAATATTTCCGTCCGCAGTCCGTTGTCCGGGGCTTTTCTCTGAAAAACGGAACCGAAATCCGTAAAACTTGTTAAAAAAATAGTGTATCGCTCGAGATCGATTCTCCAAGCTTTTCAGCAGGCTCAATATTGGGGAATGGAGGGGAAAAAATATTTCTCGAAACTTTGATACCGAATTTTGATGAAACTCTCAAAGTTGATTACTGTTGCATAACTCAATCTTAAAAATTTACTGAGATTCTAAGATTGGAATTCGGTGGAATAATCGGTTAACTTTTCATCCAGAATCATATATCTTGAAGTAGATGAAAAGATTGACTACCAAATTTTCAACACATATCGAGTTTTGTATTTGTGAAAAACCAACGAGTTATGAATAATGTATGTTTTATTTATGATATCAATGGTATTGGGTTATTTAACTTAGAAAATAATAAACCCTTGTGTTAAATTTGCAGCGTTTCAGAATTGTACTAATGCTGACTGTACAATTCCATGTATTCATTGATGTCAGTAAAATTTCATTACAGAAATATGATGGTTTGATTTAAAATAATTAAAATTAAATGAAACCCTAGTACAGGATAAACGTGCCCAAAGGGAAGATACAGTTTCATAGAATAAAGCATATCTACAAAATATTCTTAGTTTAGGTTGAAGACGTCATCGATCGAAAATTTCATAGTTTTTTTCAGTGAAAGATATTCACAGGATCTTTAGTTAGTCCTTGAATAAAATTTCAGAGCATGCTGCTGACCCCAAAAAAGAAAGAAATGTTTTCACAAGCAGATGTCCTCAAAATAATAAAATAGAAGAAATTACTTCGTTTCCTATCACTGTGTTCTATTATACAATGAATCCATTAGTATTGTATAGAATAAAGATGCTATTGCATTCTTAAAAACTCAATTTATAAGGTCCTGCAATATCGGATTCGTTGTTTTCATCTTTGCTATCAAAAAATAAAATTTAGTAAAATATTGGTATCTGGCAAAACCAAATTTGATGTTGATTTTTGTCTCTTATGCGTGGATCCGAAACACAAATGTTGAAACCTATTTCAATTTCGCTATATTATATACTGCATCACGTTTTCTGGTGGAATTGTTTCAAAACATTTTTATATGAAAAAAAAAAAGATACTGCAAGTGTGTTTGAATTGCAAGATTCTTGAATTCAAAATTCAGTCAAAGGAATTATTTTTATTCATTTTAATTTCGAAATAGGAAGGCTATCATTTCAGAATTAATAATACTAGGCATGAGAAATAATTTAATACTCAAAAAATACTGTAGTATCATGAAAAACGACTGGCTTATGTATATCGAAAAATGTTTTCTTAAGCTTTATTAGTGAACCAATTCTGTGTTCAGTCGAATATTCGTGCTATTTCTTTTTAAGTCATTCTGGAGACCTATAGCACAATTTTGGCCTCCGTAAGGCCACCAGTTTTATAATAAAAATTATGTAAGCATTCCGAGCGGCATCTTTTGAAGACTGCAAAATTAAAACCAATGGATATTTTTCATTTTGTTTTCACACCAGTGCTCAGAATGAAAGTAGCTTCAACCTTGAATGATCTAACAATATTGGGTTAATTTTTCACTGTAGACATGTGAGAAAAAGGTATGTTTGAAGTTTGAAAAAAAATTCTCACCGAAAATCGAGTAAATGGAAATAATGCTATCATCCAATTTTGCAATAAAAATTAAAAACTCCAACTTTGCAGGTTTTCCGCCATGTTGAATCTTTTTTTTCAAAATTCTACACCACAATTGAATTGACCACCGAAAAATACCAAGATGTGACTAGAAACCGTTATTTCAAAGGTCACGCATTACTCACCTCACTTATCAGAATTTTGCTCAAGGTTCACATTATGTGTATCTTGCTTATGCTTCGAAAACAGGTTATATATTATATGATCACGATATAATTTTACGTTTTTTTTTCATATTTAACTGCAACCAGTGTCTTTCTTAATTCATAGGAAGAAAGTAAATATTCCGGTTAAAAAAGGTCTTACACAAGTTTCAAAACTAGAAATTAGAAGCTGAAATCTTAAGCTACAAAAAACTGAATCTAAAACTCCAAGTCCATGTACTCGGAAACAAAATAAATTTTTCACACTATTTGGTACGAAAGGTAAACTTTTTGAATAGGTTCACACGAATATACAGTGCGCGTCGAAATCATGGAACAAATTCGTTTTCTCAGAAGAAAATATTTGGCAACAAAATCCTGAAACAGGTCAATTTTGTTTCACTTTCACCAAATTTATATGCATTTTTGAAAGATTTTTGTTGCACCCTGTGCCATCCCCACCAACCGTCTGAATTTTTTGAATAGGGAAAGTAGGTCATGTGGTACTTCTTTACAGTCGTGCAAAAATTTTCAAGAAAAAAATTTTGGCTTTTGAAAAATTAGTTAGTTCGAAGAGGTTTTCAGTATGCGCACTTTGTCATGGCTCATTTACTTTGAGACGATGGTACCTGGTTAAATTTGTAACCAACTGGAAGTCGACCATTACAGTTTTGTTCATGTACAACTTTCAACCCCTCACGCGAAAAAAAATTGTTTTCTCCAATAAAAGGTTCGTAGGGGTTGGAAGTTGTGCACGAACAAAACTGTAATGGTCGACTTTCATTCGGTGACATATTTCATCAGGTACCATCGTCTCAAAGTAAATGAGCCATGACAAAGTGTACATACTGAAAACCTCTTTGAACTAAATAATTTTTCAAAAAAAAAATAATTTTTTCTTGAAAACTTCTGCACGCCTGTAAAGAAGTTACAAAGACCTTGCCAAAAAAGTACTACATTACCCACTTTCCCTAGTTTAGATTTAGAGGATTGATGGGGATGGCACAGGGTGCAACAAAATCCTTCAAAAATGCATAAAAGTTTGGTAAAAGTGAAACAAAAATTGACCTGTTTCAGGATTTTGTTGCCAAATCTTTTTCTTCTGAGAAAATGAATTTGTTCCATAATTTAAACGCACACTGTAGAACTCGCTATGAGCCAAACCACAATAAACCTACCTATTCAATTCTTTCCCAATTAAGGCTGTGATTTATTCACTTGAGAAGAAGTAATCCTTATAAGGAAGCACATTATGTCATGATTCCTGTAGAAATAGAAGCCGTAGGTAGCAACGATTCTCTATCTCTAGTGCGATCTTCAAACACCATTTACCTGATTCAATTAATCGAGCATACCTTCTAGCAATAAATTAGGCATACTAATTGGAAAAAAATAATTACAACTGAAGAAGAGACCATCGCTGGACGTCGGATACTATTCACCGTTAAGACTGGACCAGTTTCGGCGAAAGTTGTGACCTTGAAGGCCAGAAGATAAAAAATTATCTCGTACGCAGCTAGAGGATACTTCGACGCTGAATGTAGACAATTAGATACTGTTAGGCTGGAGTATTGCCTTTTTCAAAATGAATGCTGCAAAATTTGCATGATTTTATACCTGATATTTTTTTCTAGGATGAAAGGTTGCCTTATGAATAACACTGGAACACAGAGAAAACAGTATTGCTTGAAATAAAGAAATTGATATACAGTGCGCGTCAAAATTATGGAACAAATTCATTTTCTGAGAAGAAAAATATTTGGCAACAAAATCCTGAAACAGGTCAATTTTTGTTTCACTTTTATCGAATTTACATGCATTTTTTAAGGATTTTTGTCGCACCCTATGCCATCCCCATCAACCCTCTAAATTTTTTTAATAGGGAAAGTGGGTCATGTGGTACTTTTTTGGCAAAGTCCTTGTATCTTCTTTATAGGCGTGCAGAGTTTTTCAAGAAAATTATTTTTTCTGAAAAATTAGTTAGTTCAAAGAGGTTTTCAGTATGTGCACTTTGTCATGGCTCATTTTCTTTGAGACGATGGTACCTGATGAAATTTGTCACCGAATGAAAGTCTACCATTACAGTATTGTTCATGCGCCACTTTCAACCTTTACGAAACCTTCAATGGAGAAAAAAAAAATTTTCACTTGAGGGGGTTGAAAGTGGCGCATGAACAATACTGTAATGGTAGACTTTCATTCGGTGACAAATTTCATCAGGTACCATCGTCTCAAAGTAAATGAGCCATGACAAAGTGCACATACTGAAAACCTAACATCACAGTTAGTTGGTGTTACTTTTATTTCCTTAACAAGGTCATTGATGTGAACAAGAAAAAATATTCGCCCACCCACAAGATGATATGAATATGAGTTAATCGAATCTGTATGAATCATTACTACAGAACTCAAAAATGAATTAATTCGCCGCAGCTTACTAGCTGGATATTCATGACAATTTGGATTTTTCTGAGGATTTCGACCGAATCGCTCGTAACTTTTTTCTTGTAATGGGGTTTTTCCTGAATTTGGGTTATTACTGCAAATTTCAACATAATTATTATGGGTTTGATTCATCATTTTCCCAAATTACCTTCAGAAAGTATTCAAAATCAGATTTCAAAATTTGAGTTTGGGATTTGTCAGGCATGCACGAAGTGACAACGGTGTTGAGTAGAATAGCTTTTTCTACTATAGAAGTATGAAATATTTATTCCTATTCTGTGGTACACACGTGTTGTTTGTCAATATAACCAAACAATTTCCGTTTGCGATTTGTCAGTAATATGACAGTCTGTGCACTTCTTTTTCTATTCCTTGGTCGTTGTCTTCTACATACTGAAAGTTCGTTAATGGGCCAAGTCGGCCACATGTGTTCGAAGTTATAGCCATTTGAAATTTTGTTGAGATCGTAAGGTCCTTGAATTGAAAAAAAAATTTAAAAAATTTTTGTTTCTAAAAAATTTTTTTTTGTAAACAAATTTTTTTTTCGGGGACAATCCATCACAGTTGAAGGAAAATTTCGCTCATACTTAGGCTTTATATTTTACAGCAGTGTACTGACCCTCAATTCAATATGGATATTATTCTTGGAGATATGTAAAATTTTGTGTTTTTTCTTCTGGATATCCTTGCCTTTTTCAGTATAACTCAAAAATATTGATTCAATCATGATGAAACTTGGGAGCTACTTTGAAGATGCTGATGGACAACTTTGTGTAGAATTTCGTGATGATCGTTTCATTATATCAATATAAAAAAAAATCGTTTCTTCCAAATATTCAATATTCTGTGATCTTCTGATCATATTATCCTTATGCAATTGTGCATGAACCTTTGAACTGTCATTTTTGATGAATTACTGTATTTTCATTCAGCAACACAGATTCATTTGGATGAAACAACTAGGTTGGACTCACTGATGACGAATCCGGTGTCAAAATCGATTCTATCCGGCCGACGACACGATAACTGTCGAACGGAGCGAGCTAGCGACTTGAAACTTGTAGAGTAGTTCGCGCATTGGAATGCCGCGGTTAAGCTCGTTAATGGGCCAAATCGGCCAAGTGGTTTCGGAGCTATTCGAAAGTTTGAGATTGTTTCCCTCATATTTCAGGAACTACTAGAGCAATTGAATTGAAAGTTAGCAGTCAGTTGAAGAATAATGACGCAAAACTTTGGGCAGAATTTAGTCGAGATCGTATGGTCAGTCAATTGAAAAAAATTTTTTTTCCAAAATTTTATTCGAAAATTTTTTTTCAAAAAACTATCGATCAAATTCGAAAACAATTCTGTTCATACCTTGAGCTTTATATTTCACAGCAGTGTACTGAATTTAAATTCGATACGGCTATTAGTTTTGGAGATATTGGGAAAAAATATGTAAAATTTCATGGTTTTCTTCTCCATATCCTGGTTTTTTTCGGTATAACTCAAGAAGTTCTGATTCAATCATACTGAAACTCGCAGCTAGTTCGAAGATGCTGAAAGACAACCCTGTGCGAAATTTCGTGATGATCGTGTCATCAGAAAAATATGAATAAAAAATTTTTTTTTCAAATATTCAATATTCTGTGATCTTCTTATCATATTATCCTCATTAAATTCTATATGAAACTTCAAACTGTCATTATGCGATAAAGTACTTGATGTCATTCAATTTGATCATATCTGTATTTTAAGAAATATTGGCAAAATAAAATTTCGAATAGGTATATCTGCGGAAACATTTGGTGGATTTTACCCATTCGCGAATTAGGCCTTCGTAATTGAGGTCCAAACGTTCTCTACAAATATCGAGTTTCTAACTTGTTTCTTCCGGAAATTATTGTGTTTACGGTGGGCTGTAAGACCGAGAAGGTTTGGACCTTCATTACGAAGTTGGAATTCGTGAATGGGTAAAATCCACCCAATGATTCCGTAGATATACCCATTTAAAATTCTATTTTTTCAGTATTTTCAATAAAACAGAGTAGATCGAATTGAAATCCAGTACTTTATCGAAAAAAACCTAGAAAAACACTGCCGTAAAGGCAGTAGACGAATTTGAACAGGCCCGCAAAAGCTACTGCCTTCACGGCAGTGCTTTTCTAGTTTTTTTTGTATCATCTCAATCTATTATAAATGCGTGATTTCAGGTTCAATTTTGTTGCATTTTTTCTGATTTTGAATGGAGGCTGAGAATTGAAGGGTGGTACTTTTTCAAATTGTCACACTGTATATATAAATCTTCTCGAAAATAGTCATAGAAAGCGATTCTCTTCCTGATCCTCACCCGCATGAACGTTCAGAAAGTGACTGACATTGAACCTCCTCTGAAATTACAGTGCGTCACGTTGACGCCCTCTTAAGGCGGACCGCCGGGTATCATTTTGCCACAAGTCCCTTATAAATTTCGAAAAAATTCCTTATTAATGGACAGTATTCCACATTACATTAATTTCGAGACGGGGCATTAACAATTTTCATGTAGAATAGCATGCAATGCTAAATTGCTACTTGATTCAGAACATATTTATGATTCAGGTATAACAATATGATGCGGAAAATGCGCCCACTATGTTATTATCGGTAATACGAGTAATATAAGAGCAAATGTTCAACGCTGACAGCTTTCGCTTGATCGTCCACTTGGGAATTTCGATAAAAGTTTTACTTTCCAACGGAATGGACTGTAGCGGAAAGAAATAATATAATATTTGTCACAAGTTTTTCACTTCATTCCCGATATTTCATCAGCTTATTAGTATAAAATAATCAATTATGAATCTATAGGTGATGATCTCCCATAAAAATGGCCTGTAGCGTTCTTCGAACACCTGAGGATCTGAAAATCATCCGGACCTGGTCGAAAAACCCGCATTGGGGGTTCCTCCTGAATTTGGGTTATTACTGCAAATATAAATTTTAAGATAATTATTTTGGGTTTTATTCATCATTTTCCGAAATTACCTTCAGAAAGTATTCAAAATGAGATTTCAAAATTGGGATTTGGGATTTGCCAGGCATGCACGAAATGACTATAGGTTTGTTCGTTGTACCTGGATGAACTACACCAACTCCACTGACTTTCAATTCTCAGTGCAGCTGAGTGTAGTTACAGATGACAGAATGAGTGTATTTCAATCTGTTCTATGATTCTCACAGAATACAAACATATGATACATGATTTTACGCAAACCCAAGATGACGGAATTCTATGCTTCTTTTGTTTTCGCTACCACTTCGAGGTGATGTAGATTCGTCGTAAAGTTTTTCTGGAGTCGTGACGGACAAAAATTCCATTTCGAATATATGATGAAAATTAATTTCGTCCAAAAATAACTACACATAGAGAAGAAAATAAGTCCAACCAGGAACCAGAGACAACGACAGATGTCTATGATTATGAATTATATTTACGCATAACCATCACAGAAGATATCCTCACTCTATGCACTGCACACGTAATCTGTGACTACACTGACTCCCAATATTTCCGCAACGAACAGAGTGCAAGTTTACAACAAAACACACCGAATAGAATCAGTGGAGTAAGTGTAATTAGTGTAGTTTAGGGTAGGTACAACGAGCAAACCTAACGGTGTTTGGTTGAATAGCTTTGTCTGCTATAAAATAATGAAATATTTATTCCTATTCTGTGGTACACACGTGTTCTTTGTCGATATAACCAAACAATTTCCGTTTGCGATTTGTCAGTTATATGACAGTATGACAGTCTGTGCTCTTCTTTTTCTATTCCTTGGTCGTTGTCTTCTACTCTAACCAGATCGAAGTATAGCTATCTCTGTTTTCCTGAGCAAAGTAACACATTGGACGTCCTTTTCTTTCCGAGAAAGCTGAATTCGATGTTGGCATATCGTGCACTCAAGACAAATCCTTTTAAATGCAAATCTCCATTTTTATTTTTCAGTTTTAGGTGATCAAACATTTTTTTAAAAATATAATATTGAGATTATATGTTTGAAATGTGATCTTCTAAAGGTTTTTCTTCGAAATTACTGCATTTTCGTTTAAAGGAAAAACCCCCATTGTAGATAATATTTACTGTTTCCTGCTAATGTTCTATCCCTCTTTCTGTTTCAGATATTATGTTGAGATATTTCGTCAAAATGGATCCACAATGACGAAAAAATTAAGTTTCAATAAAAAAGATGCCATCCATTCTCTTAAAAGAATTTTCAATTTTACTACACTTATACGGGAAGACAAAGTTTTTGCTGAGGTTTTCATTCGTGCTCTTGTATCATACGTAAAAATGTGTGGTACCCCATTTACATTTCCTCTGCTAATACTACTATTTCACACATGCTATATTGCTTGATATACTGAAGAATCTACAGCTCGTTCTCGAAAGAATACCTATGTATAAATATACAGAAGCTTTTACGCGTATTTCGAAAACATCTGAAATTTTTCTTTGGTGGATTCATGCCTCCCGAACTAGATGCTTCAAAGATTCTCTAGTCTTAGGTCGGCTCCTCTTCACTTTAGGGACGGTGCTCGATTTTGATCCTGATTTTTTATAGACACAGTTTTTCATGAAACATCGATTGGTACCAGTCTCAACTCCGGCAGACTCGTAATTTCGGAGTTATCAATTTTTGAAACTTGCAATTTTTTCTCATATTTTGACAACACATATGCATTTTTGCTTCTTCATGTCTATCAGAAATATAGATTGTGGATTTTTTCTATGGTTTCTATGAGTTCCACTACAGAAAACAAACATAAATCCTTACAAAATGTTTAGAATTCTATGCATCTGAATCCTACTCGACACTCGATTGCGTTTAGATCATGTCTTCTTTCAGTTTTCACATTTTTGGATTTACGGTTATTTAACTTTCAAATTTTCGATTCGGAAAGCAGTAGCAACAATACGAGATTGTGGGCTTGTTCCGATTTACTAGAAGAGACATGACAAAATATAACGAAGGTACCAGTGGTACCTCGTGCAATAAGTACACAAAAACATGCAACAGACCTCTTCTGATTCGTTTTTCTCGTCGAATTTCGATATTGTATGATAAAAATAATGAAATATTCAATTAACTACAGCTTGATGTATTTGTTTACGGAGAAAGGTAGAGTTATGCTCTTTATTGGCGTTTTAAAAGTTTATGATATTGACCAAAGTTTATGCTTAAATACGATAGCAGCATGATGAGATTTCGATGAATCCGTTCAAAAATTTGATGTTTTATGTCCAATTCAGTACAAAAAAACAATTTCCATAAAATTCTGCCGGATTCGAGACTGCTACCGATCGATATGCCTAGAAAAACTGAATATATTTGAAAATCGATCAAAAATCGAACACCGTCCATAAAATAGAGTATGGTCAAGTTTAATTTTGTTGTCTGGTTAGGTAAGGTTAGTTTAATTTAGGACAGTGCCGGTTTGAATCAGAAACGGAAATTTAATTCAGGATTGTGCCTTGAATTTCGTGTTCTCAGTTGTTAAGGTACTTGGTTAGGTCGGTTTAGTTTAGGACAGTGCCAGTACAAATCTGAAGAGTAAATTAAATATAGAATAGTGCCCTTGAATTTCGTCCTCTGAGTTGTTGAGGTTTTTGGTTAGGTTAGGTTAGTTTAATTTCTTACAGTACCAACTCCGAAGAGGGCGGTGCCCTTCAATCTCATCTTTAAGTTGTTTAGATTCTTTGCTAGGTGAGGTTAGTTTAATCCCAGAAAAGGAAATTGAATTCAGGAAAAATCAAGATTATATTCGATCTTCGGGAGTTACCTGTGAAGGTATTCCTGAAGATAACCCTTCAGTTATTTCAGAATTTGACACTTTGTCAGTAGAGATGAAGTGGCTCGTCATATAGACAATTAATGTCCAAGAAAAAAAAGAAATTACTTCTCGAGAACGATGGGAACCAAATATTTATTCTGAATCTAATATCTCATAGACAGCGTTGAAAACTAGAGATGTATAATTAAAACAACAGACGATAAGCTTGCATGATTTATCGGTATCGTAAAAATCAAAAAGATTTACGTCATTGTTACTGCCGCTCTAAAAATGTTAGAAATAAAACTAACATTGGGTTACTACTGGAATACGTGGGAACATTTTTGATTACCTGTATATTTTATTGTTCCATCAGAATTATCTGTTAACATTTTCGTAAGTCTTGTTTTTTATGATGACAACATTTTGAATTGAGTTATTGTTTTCTTCTATAGACAATTGATGAACTTTCGATACTCCGTATCATTTCTTAAGATTTTTCTGGGGTTTCACTCCCATTATTCGAATCTCACAAAACGAAAAATCAAAAAAAATAATAATTCTGTAAATTTTCTAGTTTGTCTGATGAAAGAGTCAGAGTTATATACTCTAAAATATTACAGTTCGCTTTGTTTATGGTTTGTATTGTTCCGGTATTATTCATTAGGCAACCTGCAATCTGCAAGAGCTTTTTCCATGGAAAAATTTACTCAATTTCAATAATTCTGGTTCAGATATTGAGGGTGAAAACCCAGAAAAAATACCTACAAAATACTCCAAAAATAAGCTTTATTCGATACTTAATACTCCTGTGTCTATAAGTGGTTTCTGATATCGAATGTTATAGGAGTATCATTCTTTTCCCACAAAGTTTTATTCCGTTCTATTTCGCAGATTATATTCAGTGAAAACCTCAAAAATTCAAATGACTGTAACCACAAAACCGTTGGGCGGATTTGACCAATTGACGAACCTAATAGGCTCATTTCGATACATAACCTGCCCTTAAAGAAAAGTATAGACATATTCGGAATGAGATAGCAAACTGTTTCCTAGAACCTGCGCGCAAAAATGACAATGTTGAGATTGAAAACAGTATTTTTTATTCAATTCAGTTCTGGATTTAACTTCGGGATATGCATATGCATGCTTTCAGAGGTAAAAACTCAAAGATCAATCATAACATAACAATAGGAAGAATATCTGTCGATAAATCAACAAATATTAATTATTATTAAGAGTGTGTAGTGAAGTTTCACGTTACCGTTCATCATACTGACCTACCTTAGAAACGCGAGAGAGGATTCTAGATACTTATTAACTGTTGGAAGGCAGGTCTGTGATACATCGCCTTCTCCATGAGCATTTCAGAACCCGGACCTTCGAGTCCAGAAATCTTTGACCGCTGTGTTTGAAGTTCAACTAATTGTCATTTCAGCGATTTTATAGTTTGTAGAGCACCATCACGACGAGGAAATACTCGGCTGATCTGGCTTTCCTACAAGACGGTAACGTTCCACATAAATCAAAATAAGGAATGATTTATGGAGAACTAAAGAGTTTCAGTTCAATAACATAAACTTACATGGTACAAGGAAGAAAATCTGTAGACAAATCAACAAAGCGTCAAGCACATCGCTCAGAGTTTTCTGCACTAGAAGGTAAGAGTTCGCAGTATGCTCCTGAGATGGCACTGAATTATTTTTTTACTACTGACAAGTCATCCAACAGGTGATGAGTATCTAGAATCCTCCATAGCGTTTCTGAAGTGAGTCAGACTGATGAGTAGTGAAACTTTGGGACAACCTCACTTTCCCGCTTTGTTTATGTTATTAAGTACAGCATTTTCAACAATTTCAGGATAAATTCACGAATTAAAATGATTTAAACTAATAGAATTGGTGAATAACTAGGCCAAGTTATTGTGTCGTTGTGAAATGCAACACAAAAACACCGAGAGACCAAGGAATAGATTCGATTTGTCTACATTGGCGAAGAGCGATTATTTGGAGATTTTAGTGATTTTATTCATTTTGCAAGTGAAATTTTGTGATAATGTATCTGATTAACTGATATTCAATCTCAGATGATAATCATTCAAAACGATATAAATGAAAATTGCAGTAGTTATTCTTGTCTTCCAAAGCCTAGAGTATCCACATCAGAGATAGCATTTATTATGGGTATAAACTATTGAAACTGAAAGTGTAAAATGTTTGGCTCATTCATTCCTGAAAATAAACAGCAGAATGAAATCCAACCAATGTATGGAATGGAAAAAACATGGGTTCCAGAGAACTTCTCAGTACTATTTCAAATAATTCTATGTTGCGAATTATCAAATTACTACAATATTGGTCTGCAGTTGCTATGTCAGTGCTATCATAATCTTCAATTATATTCAATTATATTTATTATAACTATTATTAACTAAATTATACTAAATATATGTTACGAATAAAATAACTCATATAACATTTTTTCCTTGAACGTCGATTTCGATTCATCCTCAAAAAATTCTTTACTATCCATATAAAATGTTTTTTATGCAGATGCAGCATAGGGGCTTTCATAATCTTTAATAATTGACACTGAGGTCAATTCGAAACATATTACAAACAACAAAATGTAGAAGTTCCATCCTTGCGTAGTCGAGCCAAATCGGAACGTGTTCGGTTGAAAACAGAGCAAGTGATCTGGTTCATTATTATTATAAAATGCATGCAATGATAATTACATTACGAGTGATAATTACCAATCAAGATGAGTTTGTCCATCATAATGCCAGCTATCGTAGTGTCGAGAAGATATAATTCTTGAAATGTGTATAACAAATACGAAACATTCTTATCATAGTTATCTCATCATGAGTCAACTTATTGAACAGAACAAATTAAATAGATAGTCTAACATAATTCCTTAACTAGTGTGGAAATGCCTCCAACAAACTCTACCATAGTTTGTTACTTTGTCAGAACAGTTTTTTCAATTTATGGTGAGAATATAGGATGTTTGCCTTCTCTGGGATAGTTCACATAGTATTCTATTTCTTCTTATACCAGATAAAATTTAGGGGAATGGGTCAAAAATGCAAATATTCAAATATATAGTCTACACTACAATATATCTGAAAAATCGGATTCCTTCGTCTCTCGGTGTATTTATGTTGTATTTAACAACGAAACAATAACTTGGCCTAGTTATTCACCAATTCTTTTTATAAACATTATTTCAATTTGTGAATTTATCCTGAAATTGTTAAAAATGCTGTACTTAATAACATAAACAAAGCGGGAAAGTGGGGTTGTTTTACCTCCAACGTATGACAAATGTCAAACGACGCACGAAACCAATTGTTCCTTGTGTCATGTTAAGTTATAATATCAAACTAGAGCTTATTTATTTCTCCATGAATCATTTATTATTTTGGTAAATTTACTGTGCAAGTGGGAAATTAACGCTTGAAACTTAACCTAGGCATCGTTCTCGAATTTTTATGTGAAGAAACTTTACGAAAAAAACCATTGTTTCTCACGAAAATGAGGTTCCAAATCGATTAATATCTATTCATGTGGGTCAGCGATATTAATTCGGATCTCTGCAACTTTCCTGGACCATTTTATAAAATGAAAATTATTTATCGACTCCTTCGAACAGTGTTCTGCATGCTACTACCAGACATGTGTGTAATAACTGCCGCATCTCGCGAGAAATTTAACGTTATCATAAACAACAAATATCATCAATCAAATTGGATTTTATAACTGAATAACCGCTCTACTTGTAGCAGCTCACATATTTATTATAAATAAAACAACGCCCAGTAGAGCTCGATACTGAATAATTTATATATACGGGTTTATCTTCTGGTAGATATATTAAACTGGGTGTTGATCGTAAATAAGGAGTATCTACAGAATGAGAGTATGTGAAGAATGATAAAAAATCTAGAAAAGCACTGACGTGAGGCCAGGAGCTTTTACGCGCTTGTTCCGTTGCCAAAGCGGTCATCTATACAATTATTGATCCTGCCAAGCACAGATTTTTTCTTCATGTGGTCCTCACGAAATTCTGCATGAACCTCGAGATGTAACTTTCGATCAAGTACTAGATTGAAACTCGATCCAAAATTTTGAATGGGTATAACTATCTAAAGAATAATTGGTGAATTCTGTTGAATGTTGGCCTTATGACTTTATAAAACTCAATGTAGATACTCTATGATTATGATATTTTATGTCAATGTTAATTTCATAATGAAATATATATAGTTGTCCACGAAGATAAAAAAAAATATATATATATATATTAATAAAGGTCAAATGATTAAGTCAAGTGAGATTTTACTAACAACAAAAATCATACAAAATCAAAAATACTTGTGAAAAAATATATAAATTAACAGGTTATGATCCCAGAGCTCTAAGAATAAACATAAAAAATCAGAAAATCTACCAAGATGACCTCGGAAGATGATGAAGTAAAAGACCTCGCTGATCTTCAAGACAGCGTCGTTCGCTAGGTGCGATTTCGAGATCAGAATCCTTTTCGCCACAAAAGACTCAATCGACATTGTCGATGGTACTGAAAAACTAGAAAATTGTGACAAGGAGGAAAGCAGGGAAAAGTGGAAGCAAAAAGACAGTAACGCCAAAAAACAAATTCAACCAATTCAAGCATTCGACCTTCTCAATTAAACTGAAAACCTACTCTACAAATACAGGGTTTTTCACGAGGAACCTCACCCATATTTATACGGGAAACTACTGAACGTATTTTCATGAAATTCAGCTCTTATAAGTATTTCACGATGCTGATGAAATCTGAAATATTTTCAAGGCATGAGCACCTCCGGTTTTTCCGGAAATGACGTCAACTTCCGTTTTTCAAATTAGAACACCATTTTTTTACTGCAGAAATAGATTCCTTAGAAAATTTCAATTTATTTTGATGTAACATTTTTCAGTTTTGGTTGGAAAATTCTCTCTGAGCGGGAAAATTCGAAAAAAAAATCAAAAATAGAGCTCCGCTGAAACAAGAATAACTTCGAGGTTTTTGGATGGAAAATTTTCATTTTTGGGATTTTTCAAGATGTATCCACTTTAAAAATCGAAATCGCGATTCATGATACAGGGGGCGAAAAAATCGCTTTTGAAGTTAGGGATGACAAAATCGTGAAAAATCAATTTTTTCTCTGTGTGTAGTTTTCTTAACGAAAGATCCGACATTTCTCAAGTTTGTCATGGTTCTGTTAATGGTATCTCTCGTTGGTCTGGGTCGGTCAGGAAACCTCTCAATGAACAGTCGAATCGTTCTATCTACAACTTTATTACATTCTCCATGAAGTAGAATGAGATTTAAATAATCTTCATTGGTAAAATTAGGCATAGTGATCGATTTTATAACTTAATACGAATTATCACCAAATTAATAGTAAACACAAAATGCTACTGAATAAAGAGGAATTTGGCAGATGTAATTAATGATATCTATCATTAAAAAATAATAATTTAATACATGGTAAGTTTTTGCATATGGTTCATAAGGAATTATTTATTTATCACTGGAGAGAAAACCGATGGCCGATTAGTTGAAATAAAGAGGTTTCCGATACAAATTCGAATCCAAATTCGCCATCTATTTAGGAACAACCTGTAACTTTTTTCTCTTGCATATTAGGGTAGTAAAATCTAAAACATGGTTTAAGTAACAGTTCCTGAAAATGTCATCTTTTTGGCGTGAAGGGAAAAGAAATAGCTGAAAATTCAAGACGAAAAACAGATTTTGTGAATAACTCAGAAAATATCCACTTTAGGGCAAGGGTGTGATGCATACACTCACATTATTTTTTAACGTAGATTCAATATCTGCCATAAAAAAATGGGGTTCTAATTTGAAAAAATTGATTTTTCACGATTTTGTCATCCCTAAGTTTGAAAGCGATTTTTTCACCCTCTGTATCATGAATCGCGATTTCGATTTTCAAAGTGGATACATCAATCTTACATCTTGAAAAATCCCAAAAATGAAAATTTTCCATCCAAAAACCTCGAAGTTATTCTTGTTTCAGCGGAGCTCTATTTTCGATTTTTTTTTAGAATTTTCCAGCTCAGAGAGAATTTTCCAACCAAAACTGAAAAATGTTACATCAAAATAAATTGAAATTTTCTAAGGAATCTATTTCTGCAATAAAAAAATGGTGTTCTAATTTGAAAAACGGAAGTTGACGTCATTTCCGGAAAAACCGGAGGTGCTCATGCCTTGAAAATATTTTAGATTTCATCAGCATCGTGAAATACTTATAAGTGCTGAATTTCATGAAAATACGTTCAGTAGTTTCCCGTATGAATATGGGTGAGGTTCCTCGTGAAAGACCCTGTATATGGTGCATTTTCACGAATATCACGACTTGAATTTAAGAAATTAAATAAAGAGTGATATGAATGCAAAAGTTCTGCGGGCTCTTTGGATCATTCGATGAACAAGGACGCCTAACTGGCTATCTCGTGGAGTTGAAGAAGCCTATAAAGAATATCGTTAACGAAATATGGGTTTCGAAGTAACTCGGGGAAATGTCCCTTTATGCTTCATATACTTCCACCCAACTGGTTATCAGTATCGAAGTAAATTCCAACAGCAATGGATGAATTTTCGATGGAGGTTTCGAAAAACAAAAAGGTGGTAAGGCTTTAATGAAAGGTGAGCCTTTGCATAATTTGATTTCAATATAATTCAAGGTAGAGGTGAATGAGAAATGCTCTGCCCAAGTACGCAAGTAGATAGAACAACGAAAATTTATTATGAGTTATCACACGGGGAAAGATTAAGTCAAAATCTATTCTTGGAACTAGAAAAATCAAACTAAAATAGTATTACATGATTCAGACAAATCTGAGCGAAATGAATCAATGATAATTGATTCTCGAAAAAATTCAATGAAGTATATATGGTGAAAATATACTGAAATAAACAATCTTTATTGTACTAATTGAAGTTTGAGTCCGATCGCTCCTTCGATTAATTAGAATAATAAATCGAATAATTTTGTAACTTATTAGAAAAAATAAAATAAAAAAATTCCTGTTTTTTTTTGTGAAGAAAAAAATAACTTAAAAATTATTAATTTATAGTGCAATAAACGGGGAGATTAAATCTTTTGTCGAACTTTTTCTGAATGAAGAACGCTCAACGTAGATGAATATGAAAAAAAATTTTTTACCACTTTTTGGAAAAATGCCCCCTCCCCCACTACCTGCACATGACGATTTTTTTACATGTTGATTTTGTTGTAAGGATGTAGTGTATGATACTAAGTGGTTCTTACATTTTAGCAATGAAGTTCAAACGAAAATCAGCTTTAAAATGAAATATGACAATTTGAAAAAATAAAAAATTTTTTTTGTATCATCAATTTTGTCCACCCTGAACATGCGATGATACTGTGCGGAATAAGTGGAATATAGATATTGAAAACGATAAAGTCATCAAAATACTAGCGCAAGGTAACAAATCAAGAGATTATTGCTCGTTTATTGAAAACGCTATTGATGACGACAGTAATAGCTATTTTATGTCTTCAGTGTAAATTTTAAGGCTCCATCAATCCAATTTCACGAGCAGTTCCTTTATTTCTGGAAGATATATAGATTGAGCAATAATTCTCCTATATTTTTTCTCGCTATAGGAAGTTTTTCAAGGTAGTTTTTATTCAGAGAATCATATACAAAGGCTCATCAAAAGAGATTAACTATTGAAGGATTATAAGTGAATGGTAATATACCCTACTCGACCTTCAAACTCATGAGGTAGTTTGTATTATCATTCTTATCTATCTTCGTTCTATAAAACAACATACACTCCTGATCTGGAATCAGTTCAAAAGATAATCCTAAAGAAGTCACAATGTGGTGAAACAATTGTTGAAATACTTAAAAACTATATGTGGAAATTGAATTCATCATCTATTCAGAATGAATATCCTCCAAGTAAACACCAAATCAATAAAATGTTTTTATTCCTCTCAAAAGGGTCAAAAAGGTAGCCATACATTCCTTATCACTCAAATATAATGTGAAAAAGAAAAAACAAAATATTTTATAATAAGAATGTGATAAACTAAATTATAAGGATGAAATACGTATTTACGAAAAATACCAGTGACATCTAGCGGGAAAGCACTGTATTGCACATACATATCTGTACAATAACTAAATTATTTTATGATGGATTCGGTGGACATTTGCTGATGTTAAGTGAAATGTACTTGGATGAATACTTGTATTCATGATTATAATAAAGAATGAAAAAATTGGGTAAAACTGATGACATCAATTAAAGGAAAGAAATTATCATCGCATTTTATTTAAGGAATCCTATTGCCATAAAAGCTTATATAGCACGGTTTCAATATAATTTGGGCCACGAAGAGTAACATTCTTGTCTGCTGCTAATTAGGAGGCCTGAGAGAGATTTAACTCTGAGATATGTACAAGAAAAACATCATTTAATAGATCTAATCTGATGAAACGATTACTACTTGCGTAAAGCTGAGATTTCGACGGAACATTGATCAAACGTAAATCTTCCGGTATTTATGACGATTTAAGATTCGTATACCGGGTGTCCCACGAATATCGTTCGTTAGAATATTTTCGGCAAGGAATCAGACTTCATGTTTGCTATTTTCGGACTTTCACAAGTGAATGATTGAAAGTCATTTTTGTTGAATTCCAAAATTTTCAATGAAAATAGATATCTTATGAAATTCTGAGTTGTCTCAATGTCAAACTTCTTCTGTCAGAAAATTTTTTTTTGGCGTGAAATTCCAATAATAGAATTGAAATCGGTGCTCTGCTGAAAAATGTATATCTTCCAGGTTTTTCATTGGTAAAATACCGTTGCTTATGCGAGAAGTCAAAATAATGCTCCTGTCGCAATAGTCAGAATTGAAACTCATGACACAAGAGCGTTGTCAGAGTTGGCAATTTCGAAAACGTAAAAACTCAATTTTTTCAAATTAGAACCTAATTCTTATGGCCATATTGGAATCTTCCTCGAAAAAAAATGTAGGTGTGGAAATAACACGAAGGCTCTAAAATTCATATTTTCTGAGATAATCGTAAAAAACATCTACGCGATCTTGTATTTTTGAGAAGAAAAATATCAGTAATGTAATCACACTAATCACCACTGCATATTTCAGAAAATATGAATTCCAGGGCATTGGTTTCATTTCCACACCGACATTATTTTTCAATATAGATCCCAATAAGGCCACAACAAAATGAGGTTAGAATCTGAAAAAAAAATATTTGCTATGATTTTAGAACTTCATCCCAAAAATAAAATCAGATTACAAATATATTAAACAAAAATTTTTTTCCAAATTTCTTATAAAATTTTTTTCTCGGGAACTTTCTCAAATTTAATTTATTTGAAAAACCAATTTGTGAACAATGGCTCAAATTTGAAGAAGAAATACTCCCGAGAATTTAACATAACCCTGTCGAAATAACTAGTAATAAATTGACCACCAATTAGATCAAAACAAAATACATTCTTGTTGCGTTCTTCTTGAATTCTGACACGCTTCGAAGTCCTCACATTTTTCAAAGCGAGAAGGAAATTCATTCCATTCAGTTTCTTCATTATAATCGATGATGTACAATGAAATACGACGAAGCTCGATGTTTTATCAAATCACTCGTCCTTTGATGCAAGCCGCCATAATTATTTCAATCAGTTATAAATATAGTATAATTGAAAATGAGGAAGTCCCTGTGATTCGCAAGGAAATTGAACGTTCAGAATGGCATGACTGGATGAATTGTTGAAGCTTCTGGAGTTTTTTAATCTAACCAATTTTCTTCCCTTTTTGTTGCATTATTATGGACTTTTATTTCCTAACGACGAATGTTCATTATTGATTTCATAGCTCTGACAAATACAGTTTTACTCCCTAATGAGAATTCCAGAAATGATAACAATAACCAATAAAAAACACAAAATTTGAATTTTACGCCCAAAAGCTCCGAAAATAGAATTGGATCAAACTGAAATTTGGTACACTGTTGACTTCAAGATCTCTGTCCAATTGAATTAAAGCCTTACAGTTTCAGAAAAGAAATTTCTACATACTAACAATATGACCCTAACGAAATTTTACCAATACTTCCACGTCGGTATTTTACTACTAATTATCGAGTTTCAATTTGATCCCATGGTTATTTCCTAAAATTTCAGGCTCATAATTGAAAAATTTACGAAATTTCACCGAAATGATAGGGCTTTGTTCCCTAGAACAATAGCTTTCGAAAGAAACAACTTTGAAACTCGATATTTGTAGATTTTGTTTGGACCTTAATAATGATGGCAGAATTCCTGAATGGGTAAAATCCACTCAATGAGGAAAATATTATTAGAAAATCCAGAAATATTGAATATTGAAAAAAACTGTTCTAATGGCACAATAATCAAGAAATTTCGCTCAAAGTTGTTAATCAGCATACTGAAGCTGAGTACCAAGTTTCATTCGGATTGAGTCAGTATTTATAGAGTTCCAGAAAAATTAACGAAGAAAAAACCTGGAAATTGGACATATTTTTTCCAATATCTCCAACAATTTTATAGTATCGAACTGAAATTTGTTACACTACAGGGTTTTCCAATGAGAGGTGTTATTTTGAATAGCCCGCTATTTCGGTAGATGTCTCTTTTGAAGCTGTCATTTTTTGACATTTGACAAGTGGAAACTACGCCATTAGTAAAAATGGAACGATACACGCTTCAAAAAATTGGTGGAAAAACTAGAGAGGTTGGGACAGGTTAGTGATGTGAAGAATAAAACCCATGCATGTCGCTCAAGAACAGCCCAGAATATTGCTGCTGTAGCCGAAAGTGTTGAAGAAAACCCAGGTTTGTCCATTCCTCGTCGTTCTTTGGAATTAGGCATCACACAAACGTCATTACATCGATTTGGGTCTTATGGCTTATAAAGTTCAGTTAACACAAGAACTCAAGCCGGCCGATCATCAACAAGTCGTGTCTTTGCTGATTGGGTCGTTGAAATGCATGAAAATGATCCGGAATTCCATCGAAAAATCATCTTGAGTGATGAGGCCCATTTCCACCTCGGTGGCTTCGTCAACAAGCAAAATTGTCACATCTGGGTCTCGGAAAACCCGAGAGTTATTGAAGCCTCTCTATCCTCAACGTGGGACTGTTTGGTGCGGTTTATGGTCCGGCGAGTCATTGGACCTTACTTTTTCGAGAATGGGAGCAACAGTTACGGTGAATGGATTGCGCTATCGAGAGATGATTAAGGATTTTTTATGGCGAGAATTGGATGGTATTGATCTGGACAACGTTTACTTTCAACAAGACGGCGCGACGTGCCACACAAGCAACGAAACCATTGATCTTTTGCGGGAAAAGTTTCCGGACCGTGTTATCTCTCGAAGAGGTGATCACAATTTGCCACCGAGATCTTGTGATTTAACACCTTGCGACTTCTTCCTTTGGGGCCACGTGAAAGAGAAGGTCTACGCCAATAGCCCAGTGTCGATTCAAGACCTCAAAGATGGAATCCGTGAGGCTATCGAGGACATAGGGCAGCCACTTTGCGATTTGGTCATGGAAAATTTCATTAAAAGAATATGGTCCTGTAAGCGTGGTCGTGGTGGTCATTTGCCTGATGTTATTTTCCACTATTAACGGCATATCTTCTTCTTTATAATGAAATAAACATCCGATCATTTATATTGAAAAAAGGCATTTTTCTTTGAATATAAAAATAACACCTCTTATTGGAAAACCCTTTATTATGAATTATAGAGCTTGAGGTCTCAGCAGAATTTCATTCAAATATATAGAATCATCGAAAAAAAAATGTTTTTTCGAAAAATATTTAAAAAACAAATATTCGAATTCAGTGAGAGTTCTATCTCAACATAATCCTATTAAAAGTTGCACGTCCTTACGTTCCAACTAACTGCCAAGTGTCAATTCAATCGTTCCAGTAGTTTCTGAAATATCAGGAAAATAACCTCGAAACTTCAAGTGGCTAAAACTCCGGATTCGCTCATCCGATTCAGCCCACTAACGAAATTAACCGTCACATTTTAAAATGCAACCTAAACTGAAAGTTTCAAGTCGATAGGATCTGCCGTACGCGTGTAATGTATTGTCGATTTTAACACCGGATTCCTCATATGTGAGTCCAACCCAGTCGTTTGAGACCATTTTCGGGAAAACATTCAAAAATTTGTACAAAACGATAATACGCATGCGCGCAAAAGCATATCTCAGAAATCATCTGTCAGATCTCGTTGAAATTTTGCGCAAATCTTCAATCTGTAATTTCGAAACCAATTACTTATCTTAATCGAAATATGAAATAAAATTTCATTGGAGCTTGAAGAAGAATTTGTGTATGGGTGAAATCAGCTCAATCATTCTTCAAGGCCGATTTACATCAGACGAGCGAATGTTCATTCTATCAAATTCTTCTTGTTCTTGTGAGAACAAACGTGCAGCATTCTTCCGTCGTTTTATCTGCGTTCGCAAAAATTCCAGGTGATGTGTAAACGTTGAAAACTTGCTTTCGTTTGAAGTAGGAGATTTTTTGGTTTTAATCCACCTTTGGATAGAAGCTAATCAAAATTTCATATTAGCGATTAGTCAGGAAAATATGATTCGGACGGATTCAACAAAAAGCTTTGTATCGCAGTCGGTAGGATTCGAACCTACGCTCCCAGAGGGAATCTGATTTCTAGTCAGACGCCTTAACCGCTCGGCCACGACTGCATGTACCATGAAGGAGATGAAGGTTTATTTATACAAATAATCCTGTCATGGTACTGTTTCAGAATATAAAACGTTATATTATCAGAATATTATTCAGGTGTTTACTATAAACATTTCCATCAAAATATCGTGTGAAGCATGCTTGAATTACAATAGGCGGTTTCGGAAACTTGATCGGATTAACACGGGTAAATTACCCAGGTCACCCAAATGACAGATAGAACGTTCACAATCTGTCATTTGAGTGATCCGGGTAAGTTACCCGTGTTAATCCGATCAAGTTTCCGAAACCGCCTAATGTCATTTCAAGGATTCAACCTATCAAACTCCTAATACTCTTTTCGAATTGAATATGCCTCAGAGTAACAACAATATTTAGATGGTGATTGCTGTTCGAAACATGTGATACAAAATTTGACACTTTGACCGCAATCGAAACAAACTTGTTAACAAAGCAGTTACCAACCGGTGATACGATATTTTACTCAATTTAAGGGATTCTCCACAAACAACACACTTCTTACGTCCCATACTGAATTAAAGTATCGTAATAATTCGAAAAATATTGAAGTAAACAGATAGAAATATCTAAAACTCGTTAGAAACTCACCAAAACAAAGGATGACAGATTGACCGGCGGCACACTATTAATGCGGCATCGTTGCAAAAGCTTGGATTTCAGCAGGCAGATACTGAAAAGGGTAAGTATTCTTCTTACCACAAATTCGAAACTGAAGAAAAATATCTATCATGAAATGTTTAAATTTCCATATTTAAACCCAGAAATACTAAAATTAATATTTTTTATTTCATTCAATATACAATCACAATAAGATAATATCATTGCGCATTTCCAAATATATCACAATCTGACTACGTCGACAAAAGCATGTTGCGGACACCCAAAACCTGCGTACAGTCCCTCTATGTTGTTTGTTACTCTGAGGAATATGCTAACTCCAAATATAGATGCCGATCAATTACCAGTATTCTGGAACTTAAAGAAACGAAAACTTCACATTCATATTTCATGAATTCAATCAATTCTGTCCTCCGGAATTCTATATATATATATATATATTTTTCAACGTTTAAACAGATCATAAATTATGGTTTGTAATAATGTTACCAATGATCGAAAGGAACAAGAACAACATTCTAACCATTCCAATATTTCACTTCAGTATAGGTGGCCAGTTTGCTCAATTCATAAATACCTATCAGTAGTTCAGATGAAGCTATAATATCCAAATGTCACCCCATGGCGCATCTGTCACATGTAATGTGTGTGTGTTCCCAGTTTTGCCCAGAAAAACAGCAGGAGTGTTATATATTTTGACTGCACTTTTATTGTTCAACAGTATTTTGCCCTATTTCGAGCGAAGATAGCACATCTTCATTGTTAATTCACAATTACCTACTGTCTATCACTCCGTGCTTTCATGGGGTTCGCAGATTCATTTGACGTCTCTGTGACACTTACATTTCTATTTCCGAGTGGTTTTATGTGGGTGGTTTCAGTGCTTCCCAAAATGTTTCCTCGATGCAACCAAGTTGCGAGCAAGCAATATTTTTACACGATCGCTCTAGGGAACTAGAAAGTTATTTTCGAATTTTGCGCCGAAAAAAATTGATGAAGACTCCGCGGTCATGTTCGATTCTGACCGCCGGATGTGTTTTCGTATATGCTCTAACATTTGAAGATAAATTACTAGAATCTTGGAATTTTCAGGGTATGTTTGGATCCTAAATACCTCAGCTGATTTCGAAAATGGGCAAAATCTGCATAAAAGTTTCGAAGTTATTCCCATTTTAAATTTTGAGGTTATTTCTTCAATGTCTTAAGAAATTCGAAGGTGAAAACATTCAAACTTGATAACTAATTGAAGAATTCCAATACGCCAATCTCTGCAGAATTTAGTGAGGATCATACAGTGAATAAAGATTTTTTTCTCGAAAATTTTGAAAATATGAATAGGTCAAATTTGTGTCAAGTATTTGTTTTCAATTCAATCGAATCTATATTTTTCAGAATAATGGAGTTATAAAATTTCGAATGGATATTTTTCTGTGATCATTGAGGGAATTTTGCCACTCCAAATGTTTCCAAATATAGAGTTATCCGTTCTTCAAAAAAAAGTTTCAGTGAGAGTTAGACAAGAGTGTTCTATTTCCGTTGTATCTTTACGTATGAATTTTCACGAAAAAAAAAGTAAAATCATATACAAATACCCCAAGCATTTCAATTTAAAATATAAATTTTTATGCACACTTCACAGGAATGAGAATTTGAAAGAAAAAGTATCCTTGAATGTTGAATGGTTCTACTACTAGTTCCTTCGTAAAGAAAAGAAAGTAGGATAACTAAAAAACTTGCGAAAAAGTTATTCTCAAAAGCAAATAAAACTTTGTTCAAAAACTGATTCTGATTCTTTCTTAGCCCCATTCAATTTCATATGAAGTGAAACACTTCTTCAAATTACAATAATAGTAATTCACCTTACAAGGCCGGGAAATGGCTCATTATAGTACGAGTCAAGATGTTCACGGACAAAGCGACGAAGGAGCCGAGTCTGGAATTTCTAGAAGAGTATTTAAATGACACTTCACGGCCGTGTATCGTACAAAGTTTTATTTCATACTGCCCAATATTTTTTCAAATTTTTGGTACAAAAATTGAACTGTCTATTCAGGTAGTTTGAAGGTGTCAGAACATGATGTAAATCCATCCATTGCAATAGGGTGACAATGTAGTATGCTTTGAATCGGTTGCTAACAGTAACAAAGATTTTTTTATCGATTGTCTTGCCTGTCAGGTCAGCATCGTATCGAAGTTTTGGTTTTGAATAATTTCAAATGAAATGGATGCAGAGATTTTGAAAAGAAGTTCTGTAGTATTACTTTTAACATTCATAAGTAAGTTTATCGTAACCTTCATAACTAGTTAATTGTAATAAAAATCTTTCATGTGTTATTTAAAATACACCAGTTCGGTAAAGTTACTTTACCGGCCTAATGATGTAATGTATTATTTTCCGGAGTCAAATGAGTCCGGGAAATGGCACTTTACAGTACAGTATGAAATAAAATAACTTTAGACGAAAGTGAAATTAAATTTGGACAACCCCATATATTTGGTACCACTGGTAAGGACCACCACTAAAGCAGTCCATTCCGGAGACGAGACAAACCACAGTGGCCACAAAGTCTGTGTTTACCTCTGTCATTACTGGACTATTTGTATACATCCACTCATTGTGCTTTACTCTAAAGACCCAAGTCGTTCTTTTTGTCGCTCCACCATTCCGTTTTAATAGCTATATGAGTATATCCCATGAAGCCTGTCACCTCTGAACCAAATCTGAAACCGTTCAATACTTATGATAGCTATTTTCCTATCCGAAATCTATTGAAAATTTCCTCTCTATTCAGTGAGAATCTTCAGTGAATGCTGTGGCGAATTTGATGGAGAATCGATGGCTGGTCGATTGTTGGTCAATTTAACGTCGTAGGCGTGAATTTCGGACTGAGGACTGTTGCTTTATCGGAAGCAAAGAATGGTAGAGATACAATGAAGAAGGCGTGTGAGGACCGTCAAGGAAATGTATGTGTGAAGGATGTCGTACTTTTTTTCAATGGAAGGATCTGTTTCAGTTGTGGCCAGAAGCGAAGGCGCCAAGTTCTTCATGGTTTTTGGGTTGTTATGATGAATCTTGAGCAACTCGGACAGATTTGAGCGAAAAAAGCTAGAAAAACACTGACATGAAGTCAGCAGTTTTTACGCGCTTGTGCACATTGCGAAATGGTGACTTGGAAATTTCAGAGGAATTTCAATGAATCATAAACATTTTCAAAAGAAATTGAAAAAAAAATTTTTTTCGAATTTTTCATGGATTATTCTTCACATTGACACTATTCATCTTCCAACCAAGTTTCATTTCGATCAGATAAATATTTTTCGAGTTATTGAAAAATCAAAATTTCAAATGGCTGTAGCACAAAAACCATTTGGCAGATTTGGCCCATTAACGAATTCAAGTGAGATATTCAGGATCTTAACCTAACCTGAGAACTTCAAGACTCCAAGTCCTTTCTTTCGAAAGTTACAGCGCACACGGCCAGACAGCCGGCTGGACGGACAGAATCAATTTTTAACACGGATTCTTCCTCAGTGAGTCCAACCTAGTCGTTTGAGACTAATTTCGGCTCAAAATTCGAAAATTACAGACATCGTGACGAAATGACAACGCGCTGTCCCCGAAAACAAGCGCGTAAAAACCTAGAAAAGCACTGAAGTTTCAACCTGATTGCATTCGTATTTCTTGAGATATTGCGGAAATAACGCTAAAATTCCAAATAATAACGAAATTTGGCACAATTTTTTTCCTTATATCTCCGAGAGTTGATAATGGATCGAATTGAAAGTTGAGACATTGTTGTTAAATACTGACTCCAAGGTGTGTGCCAAATTCCATCGGAATCTAATCAATATTTTCAGAGAAAAAAAATTTTCATTAAGAATGTTGAAAATTTTCGAATAATTTTTTTTTTGAATGTTATAACAACTGGATTCACATGGAATTTTGCTCTTAGTTGCGAGTTGGTATTCCACAACTGTCGACGAAGTTCCCAATCTATCGGGTGAATACTTCATGAAATATCCAGGAAGTAACCTAAAAATTTCAAATGGGCCTAAGTTCGAAACTATCTAACCGATTCAATCCACTAACGAACTTAACCGATTAATTTTTGGATTTCCAACCCAATCTGACAATTTCAAGTCGCTTCAAAAGTTAGAGCACATACGGACGGCTGGACGGACGGACAGAATTGAATTTGACACGGACTCTTCTTCAGGGAGTTCAACACAATCGTTTAAAACCATTTTCGGCTCAAAATTCGAAAATAACAGACATCGTGACGAAATGATAACGCGCTGTTCCTTAGAACAAGCGCGTTAAAACCTAGAAAAGCACTGACATGAAGTCAGCAGCTTTTGCAAGCATTCTGTTTTGTATAATTTTCAGTGGAATATATTCTGAGAATTCAATATACACTGTAATTTTTGGCAAATACAATAAATATCATTCGATGTTTTCCAATATTATAGTAAGAGAGACGTGAAATTATTAGGGAAAACATGTGAAATTATTTTACAGAATATACTGATACAGCGATATCACTTGATAGTTTGTTCAAATATATTTATATTTTTCCAGATTGTGCAAAGGAATGTGGTAAAGTTTCTGGAAGTTGATAGAGAACTAGCATCATCCTTACTTTAAGTAGAACTGAGACCTATCAAGAGTTGGAGTTTCATAGAGAATAAAAACTCATTGAATAGGCGAAATTATTGAACCAGTTAAATTTGCGTTCTTTCCCATTTAAATTCATAAGGTTCACAATTAGAAAACAGGTGTTTTATTCAATGGTGAGTATCATTACATCAGATTCGAAAACTGAGGTTTTCTAGTAGCATAAATTGGTCAATTTCAATTTCAAGTAAATGAAAATTGTTAAACAATTCATGTATTTTAATGAAGAACCAACAAAAATAGAACACATACCAAAGTAAAAATAATATGCTTAATTAGGGGTTTATAAATCTATCCTAGATCAGTGGAAATGATTGAAAGAAAATTATGAAAGAATGCTATGCTTCTGAGTATCATGAGGTTTCTATAAATAGGATTCTTTATTATTATTTGAACATTTATTTCCATATACCTCTCCACTGTCCAACCAAAATACATAAGGGAACCATTTAAAAGTATCTGAGGATCTATACAAGTCTTCAAAGGTTTCACGCACTTATCAATAACTAAATAATAATCTGAGAAAAATAAATAAATAAATTCAAAATGACGATTTTCGAATTACCATCAATTGTGTCATGCGCTGTGATTGGTCGATTGGTGGAGTTTGTGTCGGTGGCGAAAGTATGAAATACAATTAGTTTTCCCAGTTTGGTCTAATGATTTAGTAGGAAAACCAATGAAAATAAAAGTTCCATTGTTCTATGCTCTTTAGGTAAAGTTCAATATGATTTTTAACATCCACGGTGGTGCAGTGGGTTAAGAGCCTGCTTGTAAAATCGGAGGTACTGGGTTCGAATTCCGGCGAGGTCATGGATGTTGTGTAAGTTGTGTATAGGTTTCGTGACTGGGCACATACCCACAGGTTGAACCCAATAAGTGTGAATGATGAATGATTTCAATATGATTTTCACAGAATACCAATATATGATAGATGATTTTATGCAGATCTAACATGACAGATTTCTAGGCTTCTTTTGTTCTCGCTACCCTTTCGAGGTTATGTTGGATTGTCGACAAGTTTTTCTAAAGTCGTCGCGGAAAAAATTTCATTTTGAATAACGATATGAATTATATTTACGCGTATCCATCACAGAAGATAACCTCACTCTATGCACAGCACACGTAATCTGTGACTGTAGTAACTCCAAACACTTCCGCGAGTTTACAACAAAACACACTGAACAGTATCAGTGGAGGTAAGGCGCAAACTGATGGACGCGTTTGTCGCTCAAGCGATGACATTTGAGTTGTCAAATGCTCTCCCGCCAAAATCGCGCGATTCCTTTTTTGTAGTTGAATAATTTCAACTCCAAGAAAATGGCGGGATATTCAAGACATTCAAGAGATTGTCTATACTCGTCGGTCATGATTATAGGTACTTGTTAATACAATGGATGAGGAATTATAGGTATATTGAAGAGAATATCTTCAACTATTATTGCTTTAAAGGATTTATGTATTTATGTACTCAATTGCAATCATATGGTGACGATATATTCATCGCAGTACGAAATATGCATGTAATGTAATGTCTTTCCAACATCAAGGCTAAAATAAAATGTCTTTTCTCATGATAAATTATTGAATTGATTTAGCTATCTGAAATAATCGTTTCTGCAGAACAAACTGACTCCAGCAAAAACAATTTATCCGATAGCTATGTGCATTAGTTCAATCAATCCCTTGAAAAATATAGGTATAAAAAATAATTACTATACCTGCTGAAGAACCAGATCCACGCTGAAATAAATTCTTTCAATTTGAAAAGTGATAGTTCATGAACAATCGCGCGTTTTCTTAATGACAGATGTCAGCCACAAATTACTGACATTGAGCGTAAAAATCGCGCGATGTTTATTTTTTGACGCGTCCATGAGTACGAGCCTTTAGTGTAGTCCATGCAGGAACAATGAACAAACTTCTATTTTCTTCAACCCTAGAACCACTTATCGCCTCATAAACACCCGGTACCAGATTTCCTAGACAAGGTTATCTAATCCATCAGCCATGCCTGCCTCAACATTTGAATAACACCCCAAATTTTTTCGTATACCGCTTTGTACAGTTATATCCTCTTTATTCGCTAACATAATTATAGTAGAAAAACGATTCCTCAATGCAAGTCTGGAAAAAAAGAACACGCTTCGACACGCGAAGGGACGCATACGCGCGAGGAGGAAGTGGGAGGATTCGCCAAAATGATAGAACGATCTTGGGGGGTTTTTGATTGTTCTCTTTTATGTCCATTTCCGATGCAGAGCACACGTCTTGGGATGGTACGCCTTGTATATTATTACGTATTGCATTTTGTCTGGGTTGGGTGCAGGAATTAGCATACGGATGGGATTTGGTATGGTGTTTGGTTTCAACAAAATGCGTGAAGACACGCGATTGTTGTAGAAATGGGGAAGAGGACATATGTCAACAATGACCAGAAAGAATTTTGGAGATTGAAGCAGAAAAATTCGAGAAGAGTACTCACGTAGTTCGAAGCTTTTGCGGCCTTGTTCAAATTTTAAATCAACGTGGTTACCCTTCCAGATGATGGACCTGACCACTGCAGCAGTCCTCCTCAAGATCGATTGTAAGACAGTAATTTCCTAAAAGACTTTGAAACTCGATATTTGAAGAGTAGGTTTGGACCTTAAATTACAAAGACCCAATTCGTGAATTGGTAAAATCCACCCAATGATTCCGCAGACCCAATATTTTCAAAAACACTCATTAGACCGAATTAAAATTCAATACTTGATCGAAAAAATGATAACACGCTGTTTCACAGAACAAGCGCATAAAAATGACAGCCGCAAGGTTCATGCTGAATTTCGGGGGCTAATATGAAAGGGAGATCTTAGAAAAGTGTTTCAGATTTTATTTCGAATTTTTCTGATGACATGATGACCACTAAAATCTTCACAAAGTTGGGCATCAGCTTTCTCAAATTAGTTACCAAGTGTTCTTATGATTGGATCAGTCTTTTGTGAATTATTCCAGAAGAATCAAAAATACCTCCAATATATCCACAAAATTTAAAATTTTTTCCCAATATCTCTGAAAGTTGAAATTTGATCAAGATTGAATTAGGTACACTGTTATTAAATAGAGAGTTTCAGGTGTGTGAAATTTTTATTCAAATCTGATGAAAAGAAAATTGTTGAAAATTTTTTTCGAAATTAATAATCCAGTTTAATAATTATACATTCCAACGAAATTCGATAGCTTCAGCACCTCCTCAAATATTGAGGAAATAACCTCAAAAATTCGAAAAAATATAACTCCAAAACTGTTGAGCTGATTAACGTTACTATAACCATCGTCTTCGATACGCAACCTATACCCTAAAAGTTTGAAGTCTACAGGATTCTCCATACTCCCTGTAATCGTGTCCATGGCCGGCCGGCCAGAATCGATTTTGACACCGGATTCGTCATCGGCGAGTCCAACCTAGTAGTTTGAGACCATTTTTGGGAAAAAATCAAGAACTGTACAGATATTTGTCCGAAATGATATCAAGCTCTTCCTCAGAGTCCTCCTGTATTTTTCCCGTAGTTGTTCAAAAATGGAAATGACCTTTTCTGCAAATTTTTACTTTATTGTCTGATGAAGGTCTGATATAGACTCCGAAACTTTACAGTTCACTTAGTTGATCGTTAACATCATTTCGATATTGCCCATTAGACAACACTTTTGCAAGAAACTGCTCTTGAAAATACCCAAATGGTGATTTCTATTAAGAAAAATTTTGATTTATGTTATGTTATGTTGTTATTCAATTCTCAATGATCCTTTTTAAAATATTGTTGGCGAAAACCTCCCATGCTCCGCAAATAGTTATAGTTATAGTTGGCAAGGGGTTACATTCCACTGCGACCTCAGTTGCAAACAATACCTCTAATATATCGGGTGCACCCGATATATTAGAGTTTCTTCTGGACTTCTGGAGGTCAGATTTAGTTTTTTGCGCGCATGTTCTAGGGGAACAGCGTGCTATCGTTTTGTCCAAATTTCTGTAATTTTCGATGATTGAGCCAAAAATGGTTTCGAACGACTAGATTGGACTGATTACGAATCCGGTGTCAAAATCGATTCTGTCCGGCCGGCCGTCCGGGTGGCTGTGGACACGATAACTGTCGAACGGAGTGAGCTAGCAACTTGAAACTTTCAGGGTAGGTCACGAATTGGAATGCCACGGTTGAGTTCGTTAATGGGCCTAATCCGTCGAATAGTTTCGGAGTTATAGCCACTTGAAATTTTGAAGTTATTCATTTTTTATTTCAGAAACAGCTTTAGCGATTAAATTCAAACTTAGCAATTAGGTGGAGTATAACAACGCGCAACTTTGAGTCGAATTTTGTCAGGATCATAATGTCAGTTAAATTAAAAAAAAATTTCTGAAAATTTTTTCCAAAAAATTTGTTTTTTCGAAAACCGCCAATCATATCCAGAAGAGTATTCCACTCGGACTTTGAACTTTATATTTCACAACAGTGTACCAAATTTCAGTTCGATATGATAATAAGTTTTGGAGTTATCGGGAAAAATTATGTCAAATTTCGAGGTTTTTTCTCGACATCGTTGCTTTTTTCGATATAACTCGAAAAATACTGATTCAATCCTGATAAAACTTCGCAGCTAGTTTGGAGATGCGGAAAGACAACTCTGTGTAACATTTCGTGATTTTCTTATCATATCATCCTCATTAAATTCTGTATGAACCTTCGAACTGATATTTTCCGATGAAGTACTGGATTTCAATTCGATCTGATCTGTATTTTTGGAAATATTGGGAAAATAAAATTTTGAATGGGTATATCTGCGGAATCATTGGGTGGATTTTACCCATTCACGAATTCGGCCTTCGTGATCAAGGTCCAAACCTTCTTTACAAATATCGAGTTTTTTTTTCGGAAGTTATTGTGTTTACGCAGACGGCCGTTAAGCCGACCGTAAACACAATAACTTCCGGAAGAAACGACTTAGAAACTCGATATTTGTAGAGAAGGTTTGGGGCTTCATTACGAAGGTCGAATTCGTGAATGGGTAAAATCCGCCCAATGATTCCGTAGATATACCCATTCAAAATTTCATTTTTTCAATATTTCCAAAAACACAGATTAGATCGAATTGAAATCCAGTAATTTATCGAAAAAAATATAGAAAACATGCTCGCAAAAGCTGCTGCCTTCACGGCAGTACTTTTCTAGATTTTTTCAAAAAATTTTTCGGTGCAAATGGTTGAAAAAAATTGTAAGAATGCGCAAGTTTCGGGAAACTAAAACTGAAATGGAGTGAAAATGGAGAAATAACTTACATGCCACAATGTCACAGAAGAATAAGTAAGCATAGTAAAGTATATCAAAAAAAAAAAATTTCAAAAAATACTAAGTGAATCCTGCGGAACGACGCCACGTTTTCACACGGAGTCGAAATTTCTCCGAATTGTAATATTTCACGCGGCTATTGGAAACTTTGAAGCATGTAGACCGCGTCCAGGTGCCTGACCTTGAGAAATTAACGAGGTTCAATGCAACTTGAATGTGGTTGCGTTTCCTAGTCGTAATTCAGCATCTCGTGGTATTGCTTGCTCTTAATTTCAATGAAATTGAAATGGAGTCCAAAGAAACGCGCACTCAAACATCAACCAAGTCGCCCATATTTTTTGCAACATTATATGAAAGGTGAATTTTGTTAATTATCACAAAAACCACTAGTCATACATCCTGACCGATTCCAACCGCATTTTTGATCAAATTTCATCCTCAAATTCACCTGCTTTAATTGACATCGAAATATAATCATTCCTTGGATCAGGCTAAGTTCTTCTTCAGCCAGAGAGGTTGAGTAATCTCAAAACCAAAAATCGAACCCGACAAGTAACAAATTATCAACAGCTCTAATTGGCTGGTGACCGGGGCTTTATTCTCTTCAGATGTCGATTGCTCTATATAAGAACAAACTGTACGAAGTGGAATGTTCGGAAACATGTTGAGAATTCCCAAATTAGAATCCGGTATCGGGACGGTTTCTGTCTATTCGATACAGGGGCGGGTTCTTGCGCTGAATTTCATCAGACAAACGAAAAAATTGTTGGAATTATTTTCTTTCGATTTTTTGTTTTGATTCTCTTGTCAAATAGAAATTTTTATGAAATTACAGCAACACAGATTCACTTGGTAAGAAAGTTTTTCAATTCTACCTCTTTTTGACTAAATTCCGCCAAATTGGGTCCATTTCTACAGAACAATGAACAAAATTAACCTCTCCATTTAACAAAATGCAAGAGGATTCGTTAATTTTTCGGTATACCCGCAAGATTTCCCGTCGCCGAGATATTAAAAAGATATTAACATCATTGTACTCAGTGTGTTTTTCTGAATGAAAAATGTGAAATCGAACATAGGCGGTCTCCCTTAATTTGGAAGATACGGGCCTCCAAAGTTCCAAAATGAGTCGTTTTCAGGTCCCTTTCTCCACCATAAGAACGATATCTCACTTCATCTGTATGGTTCACAAACCACCTTTTGAACCTTCAACCAACAATAAGCAACACTTTTTTCCAAGAATAATCAATATTTAATGAAAAAACAATGAAATTACTGGACAACAACATAACCTCTATTCCTTCTGATTTCGACTCAGTCTAAAAGTGAAGTTTGGCAATGGCGCGAATTTCATCGGTCGGAATCGTGCCATCGTGCGTATTCGTGAATGACAGATTATTGCTGGCGAGAAAAATGAAATATCATGAAATATGTTCTTAGTTCTTACTGTCTACTGCGACTCTCTAAATCGTCCAATAGGAGAATTCGTTTCTAATGAAATCTACAAGGTTGAAACACATAGAAATGGAATAAGAATACACCCTGAAATATATTTCGACGTACATTTTTTTCATATGTGATAGGTCGCGCCCTTCCTAGATATCCAATGAAAGCGAGGTTATTATATAACCCATTTTATTGGAATACCTTGAATCTCATTCTAAACTGGGACCAACTCGAAGACACAACAAAAAACGAAGTAGATAACAACCTCCCTATTTTGAAGGGGATAGAAAGAAAGTTCAAACGAAAATATATTGAGAGTGAAACCTTAAACAAATATTCTCAATGATTTTGTTTTGATGTTAGAAGAATAACCATCTCTTCTTCAGTGACAGAAGCATTTTCCTTGCAATCATATCCTTCATTTCATATTTCCCGCCAGCAACTACTCTTCGGTCATAATACGTTGGCCAGCTATGGAATGACGCTGTTGCCAAGCTCCGCTTTAACATTGAGAAGTATTTCGTAGAAATATAGGTTAAGTGGTTGTCTAATATTTTCACTTTTCTTCCTTTAAATAATGAATTTTCTTGAAAGAAAGTGTCGCTATTCGTTGGTTGAAGGTTCAAAGATGATTTATGAACTAGATTTGAGGAGTGAGAGATCATTTTAAGGCGGAAAAAAGGATCTGAAAATGCATCAATTTGGAACTTTGGGGGCCCATATCTTCCAAACAAAGAGAGACCGCCTATGTTGGCCTTCATATTTTTTGTTCAGGAACTCACACTGCTTACAATGATGTGAATATCTTACTTGTAGCTTCGCGACGGGAAATCTTGCGGGTTTACTACCAATTTTTCTTTTCAAATGATCTGATTACGACATTATTATTTATCAGTATTTTTGTATTGTCTTAACTATCCAAACGAGGCTGCCTAATTGGTTTTAGAATACTGATGTTCAAGTTTGTGCGAAATATTGTATCGTTATAAAACATTTTTTTTTCGGAAACTATTCATCAGATCTCAGTGAAATTTGGCACAAAAGTTGGATTCCAATGTTGATAATAGTTCGCTAAAGTTCAGTATTATTCGAGGTCTATTTCCGGAAATATGGAAAAAATTTAAAATTTCTTGGTAATTGTTGTTTCATCGACATCTTTAGTATAATCGGAATAACTCAAAAAATGATGCAAAATTTCACAATAGTTTGAAAAATTAAAAAAAAAAATTAAAAGAATTGCCAAAAATACGCAGTGTTGTGAATTTAATATTTCGAACAATTTTTTGCTTTCCTGTATCGAAACGTTTTCCTCTAGGTTATAAAAATTACTGATAGATAATTCTGAATTACATCACATTTCATCCATCTACATGTACCTGAGTACCAGGTTCTTCTAGAACACGAGTTTTTTAGTGTTTTCTGGCACAAATGGTTAGATAAAATTTAGGATAGCTGAAATCCATCCAGTGGTTCCGAAAATATCTTCATTTCAGATTTTTTTCTATCCAAATTTGCAGAAAGAATTATACACTTGCAGGAACTAGATTTTTCATTCTTCTACCTACGTTCTAATGAAATCACAATTTTGAGGTAAACACTTTACGTAACCTTTTCTCGATGTGAAATAATTGATGAATCTTGAAGATTTCACTGAGAGTGTGCTAAGAAATTCAGCTGTTAATTTTCGGTCACCTGTCCCAGTTTATCTAGAATGCCTGAAGGTGATTTAAATTAATTTGTCATTATGCCACTAATGAAGAATTGAAGCAATATATAATTCATCAACAATATCATTTTTTTTTCTTGGCGAAGTAATATCATATCATAATTCTTCAGGTTATATGCCGTTTATAAGAGAAAATTTCTTGTAATAACTTTTTTGAATTAATGAGTTCTTGAGTATGTACTAGGTGTTTTCAGAGAATAATCTGTTTTATCTGCCAACTGTTTTTTAATTGATTCGCGGTTTTATAAGGAAGGATTTAATTTAATGTCAAAATGAAACTTCAATTTTCACATTCAGTTTTACTTTATTTCAACTGCCTCAGACAAACAGTTTAATCCTGCAATCCTTGCAATACCCAAGGGCATTCCCCATAAAAAACAATTTTTCGTTTGATTTTTAAAAGTCTGTACAAGAGCTAGTGTTCGGTGAATTTGCTGATCATTTCGCATAAACTCAAAACAATGTAATGATTATTGAACGAAAATTCATTCGAGGTAGTCAAGGTCCATAAGATGAAAATTGATATCGTGAAAGTTTTAATTTCTACATACTCTGTCAATTTGTCATAATATGTCATAAGTTTTTTCCGATTATAAGATTTCTCGTGAAACTGTGGGAGATAACTCCCTAACATATGGGATCTGTAGCGTTCTTCGTTCAACTGCAGATCTGAAATATTATCGCTTGCAGGATCAGGCCTGGTCGAAAGACCCTCCCGGTCAGAGAGCAAACGACAGAGGTTTTTTCTGGGGTTTTCATCTGGAGCGCTTTTCTTGAATCCTGGGAAGGGAATAAACGTGAAAAAATGGGCGTATCGACGCTGTTGGCAAGGAAACGCGGTGTGCGATTTCTTGACAAATACTAGCAGAGCCGGATCTAGGATTTTAGCGCCTGTGGATAATTGAAAGTAATGATCTTAGTTCAAAAATATGCTTCATTAACATCAGTCTGTTAAATTTTATGAAGAAATGAATTAAGCTCACAGACGTATTGTAAGAGGATTTTAATAGCGTTAGAGAAAAAATTCGAACTATGATATGTCGGAACTCATAGGCCTGCCGGACAGAATATAATTTGACGAAGTTTTCGATCAGTAAGTTCAAAACCATTATCAAAAAATTTTAATTTTACAGACACTCGACCTAAGTATAGATGATATGACAGAGCTTGGAATGAGAGATTCACTCAGTAAGTTGAATATACCTGATTGAAATTTGATATAAACTGTTAGGCACTTCCCGCTGCGTAAAATTACCCAGATGCGAGTAAGGAGAAGAATTCGGATAAGCGTGGGTTCATCTAGCCCCTCGGCTTCGAACACGAACTTTTTCTTGATTAATGATCCTTGAGCGGATCCCAGACAGTGGATCAAGAATCTTAGGGCGGTCGACAAGTGTAAATTTTATTTTATGATTTTGTTCAGTAACTACTTGACACCCCACCTCGTACCACAGGTTTATGGACCACAGCACCGCTCTTAAATAGATGTGAGAAGCTTGGAGTGAAACATTCATCATTTTCGAAAAAAATGGCTCCTACGCCACGCCCTTAATCCGGCTCTGCATGCTATACTGTTCAATATTTTAAATAATTGTTTCTTAATAAATAAAAATTCAATATCCACAGGTTAAACAATTTTCAATGTAGATTCAATGAACATTAAAAAATTGAACCAGTCCATCCCTGTGCAACTGTGAGTATTTTCCTTGGCGGTGTCGGTATCGACAACCAAAGGACATCGATTATTTGTAGTCATTTTTACTGATCGCATCCTCGATCTATTCCTGCTCGATTTTCGATTACACATCATGGATATAAAGAAAACGACCGTAATCTGGGCTAAATATCGTTGAAATTGAAATTATTTGTTACCCTAATTGGGAAGTTTTTTTCAAACTGGACCAGCTTTGAGGCTTGTGCGACATCTAATCTCTGAAGTGATGCCACTATTAATTCAACCGTGAGAAAAAAGATTCGCTAGAGATATAACTGTAAGAGCGCCCTACTGCTGAAGGCTCCAAGTGTAAGGTCTCTAATTACGGCCGTCTTGGAGTTGTACTCATTTGTTTGCTGTCCTGTTCTTTCAACAATTGATTTATTCGGTATGTTTAAAATATGTCAATACCAACCATTTTTCTCAGGGTCCTTCTGAACTTCCTGTTTGACATTGAGATATAACATGAAACTCAATAAATTTGAAAAAGACTAGCAAAAGCCAATACAGGGTGTTTCATCATAAACTGGTCAAACATATATAGCCGTATAGGTGACATTGGGAAAGTCATTTTTGCCTTATGACATATACCCCGTTTTCGAAGTATAAGCGAGATACAGGGTGCTTTATGTCAACTTTGAGCAATATTCTGCTAACTGTGGTGAGTTATGCGGGACCTTTGAAATAACGGTTTTTAGTCACATCTTAGTATTTTTTAGTGCTCAATTCAATTGTATTGTAGAAATCGGGAAAAAATATTTCAAAATGGCGAAAAACCTACAAAGTTGGATTTTTTTGTTTTCGATTGCCAATTTGGATAGCATTATTTCAATGTGCTCAGTTTTCTAAGATTTTCCGTGAAAAAGTTTTTCCAAAATTCAAACTCAACTTTTTTTTACATGTCTATAGTGAAAAAAGATTTCCGCTCAAAATTGTTGGAATCTATCGAGGTTATACTTTTCTTCATTCTGAATACTGTTGTGAAAACAGAATGAAAAAATATTCATTGGTTTTCATTTTATAGCCTTCCAAACATTCCGCTCAGAGTACTTGAATGATTTTTATTCGAAAAACTGTTGGCCCTTCGGAGGCCAAAATTGTGTTGATGGGTCCCCCAGAATGACCCGGATAGAAATATGAATTTTTCAAAAAAAAATTTTTTTTTCAAAGAAACTTTTGTAGGAATCGAACTCTCTCCGCATTCGGAAAATAAGCTCAAATTCGATCAACTACCGTTGCTTGGTAACAGACGTCATTATAATCAGAATAAATCCAACTTATACGCGGCCCTACTGTCCGTAAGTGGAACGAGTTCGTCTACCATCGAGTTTTGTTGAAAACATTTATTTTTTTGATGAATTCATTATTCTACCCGGGTCATTTTGGGGACCTATTAGCACAATTTCCGCCTCCGTAAGGCCACCAGTTCCTCGAATTATTTAAATACTCCGAGCGGAATCTTTGGAAGGCTATAAAATGAAAACCAATGGATATTTTTTCATTCTGTTTTCACACCAGTGTTCAGAATGAAGGTAAGTTCAACCTTGGGTGAAATTTTTTGTTTACTGTAGACATGTAAAAAAAAAGTTGAGTTTGAATTTTGGAAAAATTTGTTCACGGAAAATCTTAAAACATTGAGTACATTGAAATAATACTATCCAATTTGGTAATCGAAGATAAAAAATTTCAACTTTGTAGGTTTTCCGCCATTTTGCAATATTTTTTCCCGAATTCTACAGAACAATTGAATTGAGCACTAAAAATTACTGCGATGTGACCGAAAACCGTTACTTCAAAGGTCACGCATAACTCACCACAGTTATCAGAATATTGGTCAAAGTTGACATTAAACACACTGTATCTCGCTTATGCTTCGAAAACGAGGTATGTGTCATAAGTCAAAAATGACTTTCCCATTGTCATCTATACGGCTATACATGTTTGACCAGTTTATGATGAAACACCCTGTATAACATTTCCCGATGACTGTGAAGGTTAGTAACACAGAGTCCACGAATGTGGCTTTTCTTACGAGGTAAACATACATTTTTCCGCAAATATTTTCAAACTCGACAGATATTAATTAATTTTGAAAAAAATCGCGAATTATTTTATTCGTTAGCAATATAATAAGGGCATATAATTTTTCCGAAAAAATCGAAAAAACACGTTGCTAAGTAATATTTCAACAAGAAGCGGGAGTGCTGGTGGCAACAGAAATCCGAGTCGAAGACGAGGATTTTTGCACCTGCACGAATGCTTTTAGTTAAAAAATATTACTTTGCAATGTGTAATTTTTTTCACAGGAAAAATTAGATGCCCGAATGGTATTTGACAAGACTATTTCATGAGTAACAGATTATTCTGCATGCATTATGTATAGGTGTTAATTTGAAAACTGAAAAATAGGTACCTAATTTATTTCATCAAAAATACTACAAACTTACTTATTTATGGTACCATTTAAATATAAATTGCAATTTTGGTACACGGTAGGGGTATTTTAATTTTTGGTGACAACAACTGTCAAGTTTTGCCGGGTAAACTCGATTAAACTGCTGACAGCTCCTGCCAAACAGTTTTTCCACCTAGAAACCATTTGTAATTCAAAATTGCGGGTTTCTGATTGGTGGAAATTACGACGAGGGAAATAGTCATAAATAAATGGTGCTTTGAAATTTGATATGAAATTGGTTGCGTTACTGAGGAAATGTATTTATATGTTGAATTGTCAAACTTGACGCATATAAATTTAATTGGTGATGTTTTCAAAAACAAAACAGTGAAAAATGATAAGTGATAATGAATTTTCCATTTCAGAGACTCTTCCAAAGCTTGTTGAGGCAGTGAATACTGCTTCATTAGAATTATTGCCGAAGAAATCAAGAGAAAAGTACAATATGCATATAAACATGTTATAGAATATCGCAAGAGTAAAAACACGAGTCCTTTCTCGGAAAATGTTGTTCGAAGACCTTGTTTGAAAATGAAATTTTCAAAATTGTGGGCTAACTATTCAATTTTGAAGTTAACCCTTGCAAAATATAAATTGATTACTTATAAACAACGTGTTTTCAATCATTTATGTAGAACACTAAAAACTGTGAGGAAATATTATTTCCTTACAGTGAGGAAAAGAGTATTTCCTAACAGTTGAGAAATCTTGTCTGGAATGTCAAAATTCCCAAGCGATTTGCGGAAAATTTCTTTCTTTCCTAGCACTGTGACCTCTATCATAGGGAGAGAAAACTAACTAATTCCTTTTATTACTTTTTCGAATTTATTTATTTATTCTATGACTAAATGACGAATAGAAAGTTTAAAAGGATCTCGAGAAAAATAGTTCGCGTCGACTTATAATTTTGACGAAGTGACTCTAATTTTATTCACGCAAACGATTCAGCAGAAATACCCATTCAAAATTTTATTTTCCCAATATTGCCAAAAATATACAGATGGGGTCGAGGGGAAATCCAGTACTTGAGTTGAAAATTACTAGGTTCATGCAGAATTTAGTGAAGATAATTTCATTAAAAGATCACAGAATTTGGAAAAATAATTTTTTTTTTCGAATTTTCCTAATGACACGATCATGACAAAATTTTGCAGAAGTTGTGCATTAGTATCTTCAAACCATTTACCAGGTTTCATCATGATGGAATCATACTTTTTGTATTTTTTTTATTCGACTTATTTCAGAAATGACGATACTGAGGAAAATGCCTCGAAATTTGATAGATTTTCCTCAATATCTCCGTGAATTAAGATCGGTTCGAAATATATGATTTAGGATCTCAGTGATATTTTCTTCAAATCTGACACATCAAAAAAAAGTTTAGGTGAAAAAGTTTGTTCTATCTTTCACATTGCCTAAAAAAATTATTGAAAATGCTGCAAATTTTAGCTTTCAAAGGTGGTCAACTAACTAAATAGTTGCTTAATCATTCAATCAGTAAATGAACCTTAATGATCGCTACAGAAAAAAAATTCTATGAAATTTCGGACGGCTCTAGAAGATTGGAGGATCAAGATATAATTTGATTTATTGAGAGAGTAATGATTTATTCTACCAACTGTAAAAATATTCTTGATACTTCTCACTCCTAAGTGAATTTTTTTAACCGATCATGGGAAAACGGAAAATAATTTCTGCTTTGTGTAAAATGATATACGATCAATTTATCCGTTACTTCATACTCATACTAATCTCACTACAGAATCGAGAGATTTCGATATCTCCTTGACACGATAATGAAGAAATAAATTTTCGGAAAGTTGGTAATTATTAGGCAGCATCCTGATAACTACTGGAGCTAATGATGAAACGGACGGACGTGATTTTATTTTCATACATTTATGCATCAGGATTGTTACTTTTTAATTTTGAACACTGCTTCGGTGTACCTACTATAAGATAACTACGAAAAAATTCTTTTCACAGAAATTGGATTTTGTCATATTCGGTATTCAGCTGTCTTTTTTTGGTTAAATAAGTCAATATTGTTTTCACAAAACGCTGCAAATTCTACACAAAAGTTTATTATTTTCTCAGCTTAATGAAATGCGAGCAGCCGTATCAAGCTTCTTGCATTTCGGAATGTTCATTCAGAAAACTGCGATATTGGCGAGCAATCTCATAAACTGTTTAATTTCATTTCTTATTTCAATAACTACCTGGAACTAAAACAGGTGGATCATCGGCTCCTACCTTAGTCTAAGGCTCCTATTCTTAGTATTAGATCCTCTACAATTGATGAGATTTCCGGTTTGTTATTGATTTTTTTGCATATATCCTCCAATTTATTTTATCATATACATGCTCATTATCTTTTATATTCACCCTCTCTTTTCAAAGTCTTTGTACGAAAAATATTGGATTTCGATTGAAACCAGTAACGAATATCAACATGTTGACGATAATTGTACTACGCATACCAAAATTGATGAAAACTTCCGATCAACCGAATGTTTTGGAAATCTTTATTATTTTGAATTACGCTACTTAATTCGCATTCTGCATGTAAAAGTGTTATTCAGTTATACAAGAGTATTTATTGTGATTTCAATGTTTGAAATGAATTTTTTCATGGAATTTGTTTCTGTGTTGTGAAAAACCAATTATTTATGACTAATATATAAGTTTTATTTAAGATATAAATGAGCTTCATGAGGAAATTCAATCTCAAATCTGTAATCCGCAGGTTGATTTTTTGAATAATAATTTATCTGATTTTTAGTAATTATGTTTCAGATATTGGAAAAGAAAACCCAAAAATATTTAATTTGAACTAATTACGATTATGGAATTGTCAAGAATATCGACGGTGCATCTGCGCACATTGCGTTTATAGTACAATAAACGAAATCCGTTAAAGAATTCTTGATATATGTTGAAAATATGGATATCTTTTTCAGCCACTTTTAGACATATAATTCTTGATGGAAAGTGAATCGATTATTCCACTGAATTCCAATCTTAGAACCGAATACGATGATTCATTTATTTTCGGGATTATTGGAAACTTGCAGCGTTTTTCTTTATAACTCATGGACCACTGGTCGGAAATCATCCGGGTGAAAATTTTCAGGTTGAGTTATGCAACAGTAATCGAGTTCATAGTTTCATGACAATTCGGTGGTAAGTTTTCGAGAAATAATTTTTTTTTCCTCCAAAATCCAATTTTGAGCCCTTAGGGTACACCGATCTTGCTCAAAAGCTTGATGGATCAACCCCGAGCGACACGCGATTTTTCTACCAAGTTTCACGGATTTCGGTTCAGTACTTTCAGAGAAAAACCCCGGACAACGGATGACGTACGGCGGACGGACAGATTGTTTTTTATTAGTTATTATTTTCAGGAGGGGGGCAAATTTCTTTTTTTTTTGGTCGATCACTGAGGTTCATCAATTGATTTCAAATAAAAAACTAAAACAATCAATAAGGGGAATAAATATATATGTATAAATATATATTTCTGGGTATCTATCCAACAGCGAAGTATAGTTATTTTTACTCGGAGAAATTGCCGCATGAATTAAACACTATTGGAATATGGATAATTATTTTGATGCAAATATATTCATCGATATCGTGAAACTCCTGTTTGTAGAATATTCCATTTTGAGTTGAAGAATGATGGAAAAGTAGAAACACATCGAATAGTAAGCTTTTATTCCTTGTTGAAACAAATTACTTCATTAGTCTAAGAACCGAACATAAATAACAAAGGTGTCATGGATTTCGAAATTTGCATTAATTACAGCACTCAGATTATGCATCTCGCAACGGATTTATAATATTTTATCTAGCAGATTTTAGGAAACATTTCTACACATCGGTATATTTTATACAATTTCCTGAAAATAAACGATTTTTGCATCTATATCCATGATGAATTTTAGCCAGGGGAATTAGCTTAAAAGCAAAGTATAATTACTAAACAGGCCAATAGAAGCGTTGATCAATAAAAAAACAATAAATTGTTATTTAGCATAAAAACAGGTGTTATTCAAATAGGGATTAATATTTATGAAGCGATCGAAAAAAGGTGTTAGTTTTTTTTATATTTATGAGAATAACTATTGAATTTTCAAACTCTTAATCTATTTCTATGGTGAAATTCTGGTAGTAACATATTAGAATACCAATATCCTAGAAGTGTTAACTCCCTACTAAATCGGGGAAACAGAGTGGCCGCCATCTTTTGGGGTCGTTGCGGGAAAAATTACAGCGATTCAAATATTCGAGCATACATTTGAAATATTGGAATTTTTATTGTCTCCTATAAATCATGAATCAAACAATTTTATTACTTGAAAATTAATTAAGTCAAATGTATCTCAAATATTCGCAACAGAATGATCATTTAATATGATTGAATCCAGAGATTAACCACTCAGATAGGTAAATTTGTTGAAGATTTCTCGTTGATCTAAAATATAATAATTAACTTCAATGAACAGTGATCAAACAGTCCATGTGTGTATATACGGAAATCTAACTACAATAACTATTGATATTAAGAATACATTTCACATGGGAATGAATCTGAAAAAATGGAACATTCAGTTATCACCAACATATTTGTTGGGTTTCGAAATTTCCAACTAGAACTGGCCAGTAATTCAACCCATTCAAGGAAAAATTATGAACATTTCTTGATGCTACGGAATTTTACAGTAGCTCTCTAACACTAATAATTATAATCCAATTAAATATTATTCGTGTGAAAATATTAGTGGAATATACAAATGATAATTAATCTCAACATACGTCAAAAATTTCTTGTCGAACTATTCAAGTTCAATCATTATCAAACAGAGCTTTCAAACAGAAAAATAGAAACTGATTTTTGGCAACTAAGTCCATTGGATCCGTACACAATGTGAATAAGCCACTGACTTGCTTTTAATCTGAAATTTAATAGGATAATTAATGCTTGAAGTGAATTCACATAATATATTTACCTCCTTCATAAGCCATCATTGAACATATATTAAATTTATAAATTTGTGTTTCGTTTAAGCGAAACTAGTTTTGACACATTTTCGTATTTAAGTACAGTTCTCAATTATAGGTTAAGAAAGTTATGATATTTCATAGAAAAAGAGAGGCAAATATCCAACATGTCTCTCTAAATGCTGAGGTCGCGTTGTTTCCACGATTATCGAAGAAGTTTCATACCCCCGGGTAGTCACCCTATCGAAATGCTTGATCCAATGCTAAATTTGAAGGCATTTTCGGTGCTAGAGCATAAAGCTACCGGATTTTACTTTTAACGTGTCTGTTATCTTATCGTTTCATTAGTTTCAGAGCTACCGCTTGTTTCATTGTTTCCGAAAGGAATAGAGGACATGCTTGTACTCACCAATTAGATGAGTAATAAAAACGTCATTGTGTGTGGCCCTTGGATAAGGAATGCCAAAGTGTAAAGGATAGCCGGCTTGAAAGGATGATACTAGAAATTCTGGTGGGTTTATATCTAGAATTCCGAAACAAAAATCGTAGTCAGATGGGACAATAGGTCTCTTGTATGAATTTTTTTATCATTCGAATCAAATATTCTATCCGTAAGTCAAAAATTTAAATTTTTAACAAGAAAATGCTCTTTTAAATTTGGCTCCGCATGTCGGTTGTTCAAAAGGACGAAACTTCGCGGTTTCCGTGACGTATGGGGATATATATCCACACTCTCCCTCTTCTCGTGTACTTTTCTCTCTAGCAAGTCAATAGACAGCGTCGGGCTGTATCGATCGGTGAATTGTACAATAACGAGTGACGTAGAGGCGATCTGACACGTTTCTTCCTCTTCGACCTTGCATCCCGATTCGGCCATTTTAAATAACGAACTATTCAAAATTCGCGAATTGTTGAAGTGTGTGATAGTATCCATTATGATTTTGAATCAATATAGAATGAAAAAAACATAAAAATATGATAATTCGTGTTACACGCAAAAGACCTATTGTCAGAGAATCATTGCCAGTTCTTTATAGGAATCTTAGAAGCATTGCCAAATAGGTGGACAGTATATCTAGCAGATCAATTAAATTCATTGATAGGCTTATAAGATTCGTCAAAATGAATTGAATCAAATTAAATAATTTCTTGAAGAAAAAATCTTGAAAAGTCAGCAGTTTTTGCGCTCATGTTCGAAATTGTTTCCAAAGCAGTCATTTTCATAAGTATCATATAATCCTCGAGAAATTTCCGTGGAATCATTGGGTTGATTTTACCCATTCTCGAATTCGACCTTCGATATTGAGGTCCACACCTACTCTACAAATACCGAGTTTCTAAGTTGTTCCTTTCGGAAGTTATTGTTATTACAATCTGCGGATATTTCTGAAAATACAGATCAGATCGAATTAAAATCCAGTACTCGATTGAAAAATGACGCCTTGAAGGTTCAAACAAAATTTCGCAGAATGTCTAATATTTGAGAAAAAATTTCGTCTTTTTTCAAATTGTTCTACTGAAACGATAATTTCGAAATTTTGTACACACCTTTTCACCAGTATTTTCAAATTAGTTACCAAGTTTCATCAGGATTGAATCGATATTTTTTAAGTCAGTCCGGAAAAAAAAAGATACCGAGGTGAAAATCACGACTTTTTACAAATTTTTCTTCAATATCTCCTTAAATTGAAACCGTATCGAACTGAAATTTGCAACACAACCGTAAAATATGGAGCTCACGGTATGAGCAAATTTCTCTCGTATATAATCAAAAATTGTCGAAGAAAATTTTTTTCGAAAAACATTTTGAAGAAATTTTGTTTTTAATTTATTGTGTATACAATATCAACAAAATTTTACAGGGTGTTGAGCGTTGTTGTGTTCTAACTAACTGTCAAATTTCAATCCAATCATTTCAGTATATCTTGAAATATCAGGTAAACTACCTCAAAATTTCAAATGTCTATAACTCCGAAACCATTTGGACGATTGAACTCATCAACGAACTCAACCATGGCATAATTAGTTGTTTGATATTGTCGCACAACGTGATTTAGAATTTCGTGAGGATCATATGTTTATCAATTTTAAAAAAATGTTTTCCAGTTCCAATTTTTATTATTATTATCAACTGAATTTCAGCGTGATTTGATTTTTATTTCCAGTAAATTTTGGAATAAAATGTGTCAAACTTCGTTGTTATTCCCTCACTTATAGCAAAAAGATACTGACGTCAAGTCATTGCTTTTATAATATTTTCTAAAGTTCTTATGAGCTACACTGAAAGAAAAATCTCAGTTATACTGAATAAACCTTTGTTTCTTCCGAATTTGTTGAAAATAAGTAAATAATATTCACAATCAATATGGCTGAATCATTAAAACTGTTTCTAATATGTTATGATATTATCTATAAACAAAGCATTTGTTACAGCGATATTCAGTTATTACAAAGAAAAGAAGTTAACTATAAATAAGTTGTCCATTACAAAGATTCAAATATTTCTCATCAATAAGTTTTGGTAACTAACAATAAATAATGGGGTGGCTATTAATAAAAACATATTCACGTTTATTATGATTCGGGGCTGTTCATCAGAGTCACCTCAGATCGTGTTCAGACTCGTCGATTATCGTGTGGTGTCAATAATGTTATAGTATCTGATCGTTCCATCGGATCTGATTCTTGTGTCGAGGCTCTTAGCATTCATAGTGATATTGAATTGGAACATTGAAATTGTTAAAGAAGAGGAAACAAATCAGGTATGTATACACTATTAATGTTTCCTAACCTATTTACGATATGGGTAGTTCGTGCATCAATAACTTGATAAATGTAAATTTTGCAAAGGCAGGTCGAAATTTGGTTATAAATTGATTATGACTCAGGTATACAAAAGCAGTATTGTAAACCAATGAATATTATGATAATTGACTCTGATTATATTTGCGAAACATGTTTCAAAAATGATTAATTTTTCAGAAAATGGAATTAATCCCTTCAAACTGCCAAAGGAGATATATGAGAAATAAGAAAACTGAATGAGATAGTGCCTCGTACGGAAAATATGGTTCAAAAAAGGCTTGAACTCAACGAAACAGATTTCTTGTGTGGATTCTAAGCAATTTGAGTTGATAAGAAAAACCTAATTCAATTCATTCTATATAAGAATTCTCAAATATTCTCTTCTGACGTGTTGGAACTATTCTTCAGAAGAAAAGTGAGTCAGTGATTGAATTTATTGTTTATTGTTATTTTCAGAATAGCTCTTATTTCTTGTTGCAATACTGTCATAACATTTTATTCCAAACTTCGTTGTGTGTAGTAAATAGGAAGATATCAGTTAATTATTTCATAAAACATAAATATATGTAGGTACTGCTGCATTTATTTAGTAAATGGACTCTTCAATTAATGCGTAATATTGATCATTGTTTCAAGTAGGAAAAATAATAATTATTTTTGATTCTGAAAATAAATGATTCGCATGAAAGATATATTGCTTCATTGCTACCAATATACCCACATATGAAGAAATCCAGCTCCATGTTTTCTCCACTGAAATAAACATTGATTGATAATCACGAAATATTTGTTCATTACTAATGATGAGTAATTTACTTTCAATATTCGTTAATATCCGAAGAACAAAATTTATTTATAGTTATGCCATATTGAGCATAGACCACAAAATATTTATTCACTATTAATAAATGAATAATATGATGAAATAAATGTATAATAACCTTAAATAAGTCTTTATTTATCAAGGCGTGAACAAATAATTTGTTTATACAAAACAAATATTCGATAAGCCATATTTCAATAACGGATTAGGTGACTGTTAATAATTTTTACTTAATGTAACCAAACTGTTCTTTCAGTGTATGTTCATTTTGTATTTTGAAATTGTGCTGAATCATTGAGTTTTCAAATATTTTTTGAAAACTCAATGGCTGAATAGAATTCATACATTGAACAAATTTTCACGTGCCATTACTAAGGAGGAAGAACTTGATTATGTCCACCAAGAATAGAAGAATTTCAAATTTGACACATAAATATTCAGTAACAACAAAGTTGGACACCGATGAAGAATTCTAAGTCAAATTTGAGTGTTCCTATCGGCCGTCAGCACTGTTTTTGAATAAAGTCATTTTACTCAATGAGTCAAAAATATCTGCGATCGCACAAACTTTGTAAACATTTCGTAAGAATCGTATCTCTAAAACATTTTTTCGAAAGTTTCTGAAAAAACTCTAAAACTTGATATACCCTATACCTGAAATCGTACTTATTTATATCCCACAATGATTATCAAAACGTATTCACTTAGATACACTAGCCGCCCATAAAGATTTCTAATTTCCTACATCGATTTAAACCATTAAGAAAAACCAATCAGAAGTCTAGGACTTGATTGAATTACCTCAAATGATCGGGCTTAATTGAAATATCAACATTTCTCAATCACTCTGCTCATATTCCCACAAAACCCAAGTTTGATAATGATAATCTTTAGGGTCCATTCTTCCTTTATGTCCCTAATGAGAGGAGATTTATATAAAGCCGCTTTCAGATGAGCCTGCTTTCTTGGCAACATCCACGGATTTGATGATTATTTATGTAATATCATGATTATTTATGGAGTGTGGCTATAAAATGATGGAGAGGCTTAATACCCGTGGGATGTAAATCGATTCAAGCCATATTTGGACAGTCGTGATGATAGACCTCTCAATTTTCTATGGTTGGATGTTCTCGTACTGTCGTTAGCGTTACGTCGTCGAGTTCCTATAATAGACGTTTCTATGGTTCATATAAAGTGATCATATTTTAGATTGTGATGTGGGAAAGAGATCGTTTGATTTTGATAAACTGCGCCGATAGTGAACACAGTAACTTTCGAAAGCAATAACTAGGGAACTCGATATTCGTAGAGCAGATTGGGAGCTTAATTACAAATGCCGGATTTGTGGATAAATTCCGCAGATGAACCCATCTGAAGTTTTATTTTTCAAATATTTCCAAAAATGGAGATTTGATCGAATTGAAATAGAGTACTTGGCCGAAAAATGAGTTTTCCACATGAATAGAAGATTTGTGGAGGAGGTTGGAATCTAATAGCAAAATTCGACTTTACAAATGGGTAGAGCCCGCCGAAAAGTTCCATCACTCGAAATACAAATCCGATTAAAATAAAATTTGGTACACTGTTGTCGGATGTTGAGTCGAAGTTTGTAACTGAAGTGTCAGCCAAATTCGAATACTGTTATCGATATGAAATTTTTTTTCAACAAATATTGGGTGAATTTTTTAAATTTTTCTTGAGAAACTATGCCCGCAAAATTCGGCGCAGGATTCTAGATCTTAGAGCCAGGTTTCAGACTTGTCACGTCACTGTTTTTCGAGATATTGAGGAAGTATCTTGAAAATTTCAAATGGTTACAACACCGAAACTGTCCAGTGGATTTTGCCCATTAACGAACTCAACCAAGATATTTAGGCTACAAAACTACATTGAAACTTTTACACACCATGTACTCTTTATCAGATACTCTGATCTAATTATCGAATACCATTTTCGGCTCAAAATTCGAAAATTGCCGTAAATAGTGCAAAGGACAAAATCTATATGAATGTGGAGATTAACATAATTAATATTCGAAGCATTCATAATTAACTTTTTTCTCCAGTATTTCTTGTCTAAGCTTATCATTATCTATCAGGAATCATTATTTTAGAAATCTGATAAAACCCAAATAATTTACTACGAAATACTCTTTTCACCAATGAAAATTTAGGCTACAGAAATATTTCTCAGCATTCTTTAATTTTCATCACCTCTTTCTAAAATAATCAACCCAGAATGTTAGCCTCAGTTACTCACACTGTGATTAAACCGATACAACTGTAGTCAATAGAATTATTTCTCAACATTTTTTCTTTTATTCACTTCATATTAAACTATTAACTTCTGCCTCAGATACTTCGATTTTACCAATACATTTCTAGTCTAAAGATGTGATTTAACTGATACAACTTTAGTCTACAGAAATATTTCTCAACATTTTTCCAATCTTTCATTTACTTTATATTGAACTATAAACTCTTAATTTCTGTCTCAGATACTCCGTTTTTACCAATACAATTCTAGTCTAAATATGTGTTTTAACCGATACAACTTTAGTCTACAGAAATATTTATCAATATTTTTCCAATCTTTCATTTACTTTATATTGAACTATAAACTCTTAATTTCTGTCTCAGATACTCCGTTTTTACCAATACAATACTAGTCTAAGGATGTGTTTTAACCGATACAACTTTAGTCTACAGAAATATTTCTCAACATTTTTTCAATCTTTCATCTACTTAATATTAAACTATAAACTCTTAATTTCTGTCCCAGATACTCCGATTCAACCAATACAATTCTATTCTACAGAAATATTTCTGAACATTTTTTCAATCATTTATTTACTTTATATTAAACTATAGACTCTTTATTGCTGTCTCAGATACTCCGATTTTACTAATACAATTCTAGTCTAAAGATGTGATTTAACCGATACAACTTCAGTCTACAGAAATATTTCCCAACATTTTTTCAATCTTTCATTCACTTTATATTAAAGTACAAACTATAAATTTCTGTCTCAAATACTCTGATTTTACCAACCCAATTCTAGTTTACAGCAATATTTCTCAACATTTTTTCAATCTTTCATTTACTTTATATTAAACTATAAACTCTCAATTTCTGTCTCAGATACTCCGATTTCACCAATACAATTCTAGTCCAAAGATGTGATACATACAATTCTAGTCTGAAAATGTGATTTAAACGATACAACTTTAGTCAACAGAAATATTTCTCAATATTTTTTCAATCTTTTATTTACTTTATATTGAACTATAAACTCTCAATTTCTTTCTCAGATAATCCGATTTTACCAATACTATTCTAGTCCAAAGATGTGATACATACAGTTCTAGTCTAAAGATGTGATATTTTATATTAAACTCTAAGTTCTTAATTTCTGTCTCGGATACTCCGATTTTACCAACACAATTCTAGTCTACAGAAATATTTCTCAACATTCTCAAGATCTTTTATAAGGAATATCCGCACACGTGTGCACCAATTTTCCAGTCAACGATCATCAACAATATTTCAGTTGTATCCAAATATCATCTCCAAAAATGTCATTCAAAAAAATTCTCCAACGTCCAAAAGACCAACACTTCGTTCTCTAGACATTAATCAAATGATCACAATACCCAACCATATTCTCCGACACTGTGAATGCTAATTCGGCATCTTCCGTCACAAGATATCCAAAGGTCGGCACCTTCAACAGTTAGCGATAGAAATAAGCCACTCGAGCGGGCCTTGGCGGTATGTCACAAGGATCAGTATCGCATCCCCTGCAATTCCACGCTACATTAGCTCGAGTACAAGACCGGGATTCAACAAATCGATGAGTATGGTTCGGTGGACGACGTAATTTTAACACTGGCAATTTTCAACGATTCATTGTCCGTCCAAGATGGGACGTTTTGTGCAACGATATTTTCGAGTGGCGGCACTCGAGAAGTTTGCGTTACCTTTAAATACGTGACGTGATGATAGTTTGAGACGAGGACCACACGTAACAGCAATTGTTGCGATTTGGATTTACTTATTTGGATTTTCTTTGTTGTGAGGGTTATGTTGGGCTTGGTTAGTTTTCGACTGTGGGATGTCGAGTAAAATGTTTCAAATTTGGATTCACGAATTATATTCAACTTATTTTATGTATATCAATTTCTTGCTCAAACATGTCCGTCTGTGACCACTTTCCGAAGAAAACAACGGACTTGAAATGCTCATGGTACCTTTGAAGTACAAATACGCCGGCAGTATTCGTTAATAGGAAAAAAAACCAAACGAATTGCCTTCAATATTCTTTGCCAAGGCGTTGACTAATTCTAAATCTATTAAGTATCATGGCTTCATTAGTAGTTTTGATACACAAAATTGGAGTTTAAATAGTGACAGTCTTAAAAAGCTTTCATTGAAGTCATGGATTTGACTCTAGAACGACCATTTAGAAAAGGCAGTAGAATGATTTGTAGGACATCGTCAACATAACGAAACGTTCCTAGAATTGTAAACGGAGTTCGGACGTTAGAGTCCGAAATGCTTCAGAATCGGGCAGTTCGAACAAGTGTGTAGAGTGGCTATCAACGATTTAAATGGTTAACTGGACTTTTCGGCTCTTGAGGAAACGGTTAGCTGTCAAATTTCAATTTTTGTTTTTGGGGATAATTGCTTCGCTATGATATCCCATAATAAACCGAAGGATTTTACTTCAATTGTTCACACCCGGGATATATATATATATATATCTTTTGAGATAAGCAGTACATTTTTTTATATCGAACAATTTGTGTCATAACAGTATTAGCAGAGGAAATGTAAACGGGGTACCATACATTGTTACGTATGATACAAGAGCAGAGATAAAAACATCAGGAAAAACTCTGTGTCCCCGTATAAGTGTAATGAAATTGTTGTTTTTTATTGAAGGGCTTCTTTTTCATCGACAAAATTTCCTCCTTCCTATGCGATGCAGGTTGAAATCTTGGAATCATACCTGAAAACAAAATAGGAGACGAAAAAAACTAATATGAACTAGTAAATGATTTAGTACTCATTAGATTAATTTGAAGTTCGCAATTCATCTCAAAAAAGAATCAGACACCGAATTAATTGCCTCGAAACGATCGTCAAATTTATATATTGGACAAGTATTAACTAAATGTTCTATTGTTTCCTCTTCTTCTCCGCACTCGCACCTTGGACTTTCGACCGAATTCCATTTGAAGAGGAAACTATTACAGCGACCATGACCGGTTCTAAGTCGATTTAAAATGCACCAAATTTTCCTAGGAAGATTGAAACCATGAACTTTTTCTGAAGGATCGCTGATCAAACCTTTGTTAAAAACATTACACGAATTCCATTCCGAATGCCAAACTTCTTTGTCACTTTTATTGGTGTAAAGAAAATCGTTGATCCATAAAGGTTTACGAGATTTCAATCTAGCAATTTTAGAATCCGGAATATAAGACATGATTGGGAATAAATTTGGGAAGGAACGATATTTATCCCAAGACTTTATCACTGCAACCTGTCTACGAATATGGGGCGGTACAATATTTGAGAGAACTGGTAACCACTGTGAAGGTGTAGATCTTATGGTCCCACTAATGATTCTCATAGCAACATTAAGCTGTACATCTATTTTACTAACATGAGCGCTATTACACCCGGGATGTATACCTTCTACTCAAATAAATATCCTCTCCCTATTGAATAATAATGTTTCGAATGAATTTTTTCTCCAAAACGCACATATTTGATATACGTTCATTATTAAATTCATTATTGTATGAATCAATCATTTTTTTTTGTTGGTTTATTTTGTGATATAATTGAATTCGAGAAATGAGTTTTTACGACAAGAAATTTGAAGTGGACGCTATAAGAATTCCCAAAAATTTATAAATAAATACATTCGCATATTCATTAATTGGGACACAGACAATTATAGACGTGTATGACGTTCACGTTTTCTGCCAACACAAACGGGAGATTTTCTTCCTCCGCGACCCCGATGAGAACCCGAACTCAATTCGTGTTTTAGTTTCACCGCTTTCAGTCTTCTAGAACTGTTCTAGGATGATTTAAAATCAGGCTCCAACAGCGCATCGATTCTGCGCAGTTCTAGAACTGTCCTAGGATAGTTGAGAATTTCGGAATCAAAACAAAGCTAATAGCACGCTGTATCCCAGGGGGGCGATTCTTGAATCTGGATCAAGAATTGAAGAGTATGACAATGGGGGTATTTCCTTCATACGAAAATGCAGTAATTTCCATGAAAAACCTTTAGAACGTCGTATTTCAAAAATATAATTTCAATATTATATCTTTGAAAAAATGTTTGATCGCCTAAAACTGAAAAATAAAAATGGGATTTGCATTTAAAGGGATTTGTCTTGATAGCACGATATGGCAACGTCGAATTCAGCTTTCTCGGAAAGAAAAGGACAGGGATGGCTATACTTCGATATGGTTAGAGTAGGAAACGACGACCAAGGAATAGAAAAAGAAGAGCACAGACTGTCATACTGTCATTACTGACAAATCGCAAATTGAAATTGTTTGATTATATTGACAAACAACACGTGTGTACCACAGAATAGGAATAAATATTTCATTATTCTATAGCAGAAAGAGCTATTCTACTAAACACCATTGTAACTTCGTGCATGCCTGGCAAATCCCAAACCCCAATTTTGAAATCTGATTTTGAATACTTTCTGAAGGTAATTTGGGATAATGATGAATCAAACCCATAATAATTATGTTCAAATTTGCATTTGCAGTAATAACTCAAATGCAGGAAAACCCCCATTGTCATATGTTTATGTCGATTTTCTAAGATTTCTCGAGCATTTGCAAAATTTCTTAGAATTCTATTCGCCATTTCGACTATATTTTCAAGAAACTATTCCAGAAATATACTGAAGGAGAGATATCGAGAAATTTCAAATCCGAATATTAACATAAACTTATCACCGTTTCCTTCGACTTAGCAACGAGTGGTACGGAGTATAGGAGATATAACATTCGATTGTCCGGTGACAATTCCCGTCCATGCGCAGGTCATGTCTACTTGTTGTTCATATTTAACTTAGAAAATCGACGCGAATATATGGCAATTGTCATACTCTTCAATTCTTGATCGAGATTCAAGAATCGGCCCCCTGTGCATAAGCGCGAAGCTCTGGTCATAGTAAAAGAACCACACTACTATTTATGCAGAATTTGAAAGAAACGGTCCTCTCTAGAACTTCTGTGCTTAGCTAAAAATCCCTATACGTGCTAGTATTTTTCGAGTAAAATATCTCGTAATCACCACAAACAAAACATCAACACCACTTGACCCGCTTATCCCAAGTGTCTCATCTATCTCCCAATTAAAAAAAGCGGTGAAATCTTCCGCGGCACTAGATTCGATACGTCAAAAAAAATTTCGAAGGTTATTTTCGCCCGCGGCCAAAATCCGAACGTTAGCCGGAATGTTTGGCGCGTGTAAGCAGCATAAAAAATTCCCATCTCCCAGCTATTTATCTGATGGATTACAAGTTGATTCAAGTGTGCGCTGCCGCAAATTAGACATCTTCTACGAATAATTAAATAATGGCTACGCACACGGGCGCGATTAGAATAATTTCGCTGGGATAGTCGTACGAAACGCGCTCGGATATCGCGTTACCGAAATTCCCACCTGAGGCGAAGCTTCGAAACGCTAAATACCGGCCTTTTAATTCCGTCAAATGATCGTAATCTGCTTCCAATTAATAATCATAATCAAAACGGCGAATTTCAGAATTTTTCCGAGTGGTCCTGAGGAACTGTAATTATCTTAATGTCTTCGATGCTGTTTTTAAAATGCGGGCAAGACTGGTAGTCGAACTATTCGCATTGACAGTTAGATCTGCTTTCTTATCAGAGGTCTTCGTTTTATCGGTGAAAGCGCCCTAAGCTGTGGTTCCGAATATGCTAATAGCCGGTCTTCTGTTTCTATGCGTGAGGATACATTATTCTTTAATCGTTAAAATATCGGCACTTTCTACAAACTTTTTGTTTACCTGAAGAAAAGAGACATAAAAATCTCAAATAGTGAGTTGTACAGGGTGAGTCTCTAAGTTGTACATTAATTTCAACCATAGATTCCTCTCATCAAATGCAACACTTTTTTCATTCGCCATTTTTCCAGATTCGGCACAGGTGAAAAGTTATAAGCATTCAAATATTTCTCAATGTGCTAATACACACCTGCGCTTTGTTTGCAAGCTCCCCACAGATATCCCTTACGGTTATCTCTTTTGGAAAATTACTAATCCAAGGTTTGAAATTCAAAGAAACAAGATTGAGAAAACACATTTACTCACTTAATTCTTATGATTTGGTGCTTTTTGCGATATTATCGCAAGGAAAACATTTCACTACACTGGACTTGGAACACTGATCTTCAACTTGATGTTCATGCAATATCAAATTTCATTCCACTATAAGATTATACACAATTCGATCCTCACCTATTCTTATATTGAAATCCATAATTAAACTTTTTACACGAAATTTATAAATGAATTGAATGAAATCAATCAACTAACCTAAAAACATTGTCTAGAATGTTATGGTTATGGAAAGCCTAGTCCATAGACAGGGACTATATCTGTGGTGTGGCCACGAAATAGAATAAACCCATGGAAATAATAACTTAATGTTATATCTATACATATACTCAATATTAACCCTATGCGAAATATATGAATATTTCTTTGTATTGTATGGTCCGGATAAAGGTAAACCCAGCTCAATATACCTTCTTTACTAAATCAGGGGTGGATCCATAAATATAAGGAGATTTTTCGAATTTTCACCCGATTTTATAAGCTTCAACGGTGAATATCCGTAAAATCCGTTTAAGGAGAGACTATAAAGATCAATCAAATATTTTAATGTGATTGAAAATTCTTATGATGACATAAGATAAACTGTATCTGCATTCTTCATGCTAATTTGGTATAGTTTCATGAATCGGCGAGTCTTTAACTCGGAAACTGTTTGAAGTAGAATAACAGTGATTACTGAAGAATATGTGTCATAGTTATAGAAAACTTCACACCACAATTCATCTCATTCGGAGTTACCATATCAAGTTACAAAAAAAAATTATTATTTTTTGAAAATTTAAACAGCCTGTATCTTTTTGCTGAGGCCGAATCAGGAAAAATGAAAAATGAAAAAGGTGTTTAATTTGATTGGTGGAATCTAGGGTTAAAATCAATTCACAACTCAAAGACTCAACCTGTATAAAATAGGAGATCCATTATATTTATCAATTTGATGTGCGTATCAAAAATATCATCAAAATATGGTGAGCCAAAAGCTTAAAAACTTTCCAGCAATTTGGATTGAAATCAGAATACAATCAAAATCATTACTTCTCATTATCCATGTTTCTAGGCTTTTCCAAACTCAATTTGAAGAACTGGTTCAACCTGCAGTGGGTAGATTCAACCCATTTAAAAACTCTTCATCTGCGATTGAAGTCTAAGCCCAAACGAATATCGAGTCTCCAAGTTGTTTCTTTATGACGTATTGATTTTATATAGTCGGCTCGTTGGACCGAGTGTTATTACCATAACTTCCGCAAGAAACGACTGGGAGACTCAAATTTGTAGAGTATATAGGTTTGAAGCTTGGTAACCGAGGTTGAATCAATTAAAACTTCAAAAATACAGGAAGCAAGTAAATAATTAGATATACTCATTGTATTGTATTTTATGAGACTCCAACGCGACGTTAGGCGAGAAACTTCTGCAAATTTTCTAAGCTATCGATTGTTTCGCTTCAATCAATTTCATGATTATGTCCACAGTGAATAATTCATTAATTTCACGAAAAAATGGTTCAACAACACTCACAATTTGCTCTTAGTGAACTCTTGAACATTAAATATGATATAATTATTTTTTCTAGAAACATATTTGTTAGATGTCAAAACAAATTCGGCATAAATCTTTAAAATTATATTCAAAATCAGTGTACTGAATTCCAGCTTGATCTTGTACCTAAATATTTAGGAAATATCTAAAAAAACCTTATCTCAATAGCAAAATTTTTCTGTGTAATTAATGTATTTACTTCATTAACAAGCTTCACTCGGGTTCAACTAATTTTGAGTGTTATAAGTTGATTTTTTCGAATGTTATCGTGTTGGCAATCGACTGATATATTGATCGTAAAAAATATTTGTTGATGAAATTGAAGAAAATCCCGATATTTGTAATTTGGAAATCGTGAACATGTGAATCCAATCCGATAATTCCGCAAAAATCATTCCCACGAATTTTTCATGAACAAGTAGGGCTAGATTTCAATTTGATCGGATTGATTTAATTTTGGAATTATCGGTGAAATACAATCGAACCACGGATCTTCATCATTGAGTGGCAGCCTTTATCATCGTTTATAAGATCATTTTCGGCTCAAAACCATAATTGACGGACATTTGGGAAAAAAATTCACTCTCTTACATGGACAACGCGTGTAAAAACACCACAGATCATAAATCATCAACATAGCACCGACATACTGATGAAATAATCAACTCCAGATGAGAATTTAGCGGTATTAATGAATTCACATCTATAAAAAAAGTTTCTCCCGTTCCGAATCTCGGATGACATAAAAAACTGTTTTAATCATCTCGCAGAAATAAATGACTTTATCTATGATCACCATCAATCAGCCATCAGTTCACTAGTCAATCATTGGCCGAGTTACTCTTCAAACTAGATCTAAGAATCGATCGGACAGCGTCTGTAAGCAAATACGATCTGTATTTTTATCAGCAAGAAGCGGTACCGGTTTTTGCGTTATGAATATATGTTAATTTCATCTCCTGAAAGCAAGCGGTGTTTGTGAACTTAATCCTTAGATAGGAGAAATTCGGCATAATTTCTGCTCCATTATTTTTCTAGCAACAACACTGTTTGATGAATGGCTGTAAAAGGTGGTGATCACCGGATTTTGGATTCCGTAGTTTCTGAGTATACTCAATTCACTTTTATAAACTATCCCGGTTGGCCATGACATTCTGACACATTTCACCGTGTATATTTTGAAAATGTTAGGTTATAGTTATTTTCCTGTCAGATAACTACTCAACGTTGTCGTCTCTACACAGGAGTCGAAGTAATTACGTATTTTTCAAAATTTGAATTTACTTTGGAAAAATAATGAATTTGAGAAAATATTATGTGATTTCAATAATTTCAAAGAACTGAAAGAATGTTGAAGAGACTTTTTTCTCTATTAATACTGGAAATAATTCATGTAGGTATATAAACATGGTTGGAAGATTCAGTTACGCTATTTTCTTGTACGGAAATCAAGAATCGAGTGTTGAAATTTCACTGAAAAATAATGGATAGAGTAGTCCGTCACTTTGTGGTTGGTTCGAAAAAAAATTAAAGTACTCGAATAACCCTGCAGTAAAATTTCTAAATGAACAGACAAACCTATGGAATTTCCTCCTTTTCGAAATTCTCAAGAAATAAGTCTACAGAAGACATTTGAATACCTTGTTGCACAACTTGAAATACTCCAGTATGAAAATGTAGTAGTACTACAAAAACTGTGGCACCTTAAAAGAACTAACTCGATTTACAAAGTTCTTGGGAATCTATGTGAAAGATACACTGGGTTTTTTACTCACATACGTCAAAAATGTTGGATAGCTTGTGATAAATTATTGATTCCAAATTATCAGGGTTACTACCTATCAGAAAAAGCAGATTTCAATTTCACATAGGTACTTGGTCTCTGCTTTTTCAAAGCTATCTTCGGCATTTTTAGTTTCCAAGCGGGATGATTATGTTGAGATTTAGAGTAGAAATTGGCATTTGGCAAGGTCTCTGAGAATTATTTTCACATTGCTGATATTTCACGAGAGCCAACCTGCGTCAATTTTAGGTAAAAAAACTTGATAGACCTAAATCTTGGTCAACCGGGATAGTTTATAAAAGTGAATGGAGTGTTAACGGAGTTTATATGTCATTCCTTACATTATATGTCACGAGTATTTCATCAGATTATTCTCGTTATTTTATTCGATTTCGAGTGTCATCGTTCACATATGAATCTGAAATATCATCGCTTGGAGGACAGGACATGCTCGAAGGACCCTCCCGGTCAGAGACCAAACGTAGATAATATTATATACTGCTTCCTGCCGGTTTTCTGCCTTTATTTCTGTTTCAGATATTATTTCCAGATATTTCGTCAATATAACTGAGACAGGAAGAAAAAATGTTGTTCCAATGAATGTAATGCCATCCATTATAAACATGTAAGCTTATTCTTTTGAAGAAATTCCAATTTAACTACTGAGGTTTTTATCTCTCTCCTTGTTCCATTCGTGAAATTGTGTGGTGATTTATTTACACATGCTATATTGTTTGATATTCCAAATAATGTAATGCTTTCTCTAGAAATAATATATAAATATATATTTTGAAAATATGATTTTTTCAAACGAATAAATTTCGCTGGCTTCCGTTCGACTGTCATCACGAAAATTTTGCGGAAGAATAACTTGAAGACTCAATATTTTCAGGTCAGGTTTGAAGGTGGAATGAACATTTTCCATAATAACTTCAACAAAACATCAGATCAGTATTTTTTCAGTTATTCCAGAAATATCAGCCATACCGAGGAAAAAAACACGTAAAATTTGGCAGATTTCCTCTGAATTCCTGTTTTCCTCCAGAAATTAAAATCAGATCGAAATGAAATTCGGTACACTATTGCGAAATTTTGACTGGAAAATTACATGGAAATCTGATGAATAATTCAACTATTTCTTGAAATTTACAAAATTGTTTATAACAATTCAACATACGATCTCAACAAAATTTCGCGAGCAGTTGGGCGTTGTATTCTTCAACTAGTTATCAAGTTTCAATTCGATCGCATGAGTATTTCTTGAGATATCCAGGTTATTACCTCAAAAATTTAACCCATTCTGACACTCAGCAGACGCATTCTGATACGAAATCTACCTGCGAGATTCACTAGCTGTTTTCGTTTTAAATTTACCGCCGCAACGGAGGGCTGCCAGACAGAATTGCTGCTATCAGATTCTTCCTCAGTGAGCCGAACCTACCCGTTTGAGACCATTCTCGACTCAAAATTCGACAACCACCAACAATTGTGCAAAATAACAACGCTCTATTCCTCTAGCATGAGCGCAAAATGATACAATAATTCCTGTCAAAATCACCAATCAAAATGAATCAGCCTTTTCGGAACTATCAGTCCTAAAAACAAACCAGAAGAATAATCATCAACTATATAACAAATCGAATCAAATACCACTAGGTACAAAAAAACCGTAATCATTTGATACAACAACAGCGAGCCGAACGATTTAAGTGCGTCTTTTCAATCGGAAATGCCACAAAATTATGCGTGCTTATCCAGGCGTCTCTTTGTTCAATCTCGAGATCAGAAGATATAAATAAGGTGTGAATATTAAGAAACCGCATTACGTTTTTTGGATTAATGGATTTGACTCTTCGTTGGTTCAGCCGAATGCGTTTCACGATCAACTGATCGGGTTCCAGGTAAAGTGATTAAGTCTTGTTTTTTTAGCGCTTGAGTCAGATTCGTACGGTTATATTTATTTTTAGGTTGTTCAGAGGAGAAGATACTACGACTGAATCTTTGTATTTTCGTGATTACATAAGATGAATTCTGGATGTGTTTTTAGCGCTTGAGTCAGAATATTAGTAGGGTTGTATTCAATTCAAGGTTGTTCAGAGGAAAAGACAGTTCGACTAAATCTCTGCCTTTTCGTGATTCAAACACAATGGTGGTCCCAAATCATTACATAAGATGAATTTTGTTACTGCTGTAAACGCCAATTCTGAATGTTTTTTAGCACTTGAGTCAGATTATAAGTACGGTTGGATTTAATTAAAGGAGGAGAAGGCAGTTCGACTAAATCTCTGCCTTTTCGTGATTTAAACACAATAGTGGTCTCACATCATTACATTAGATACATTTTGTTACTTCAGTAAACGCCAATTCTGGATGTTTTTTAGCGGTTGAGTCATATTTGTACGGTTATATTTATTTTTTGGTTTTTCTGAGAAGAAGATAGTGATTTTAAGACAATGGCTTTCTGAAATCATTACATCAGATGGCATTCGTTATTGCAGTAAATGCCACATCACAGAATGCTATATTCTTTTAGTGAACTCGATGAAAACGATAGTACTATTGGATGTAATGGTGACTCAATATTTGTGGGGCAAATTTAAAGGTTAATTACGAATACCTTTTTCGTGAACAAGTAAAAAATACTGAAAACTATCGTAATTCGAAATATTATTCCCAACTTCATACGTAAATTCGTGAGCATATGATAAGATGATCAGGAATAGAACTGCTTTGGAAAATCACTCAAAAATTAAAATTTTGGAAATGATTTCTCTTTAGTTTTCCTCCTCCTCAATTTGCTATCGTTGCGCCCAAATGTATGAATATTCCGGTTTTTTTTAACTGTCTCAGACGATTAGGTTGGATTCATTACCTGGGAAGCAAGCAACTTGAAATACTCAGACAGATAGAGATAGAATGCGTCGATTGAGCTTTTTAATGGGCAAAACTGGCGAAACAATTTTGGAGATTATCTATTTGAACTTTTGAGATATTTTTTTCCATACCTCAGGAACTATTTATGTGGTCAAAATGAAACTCAATAATTAATTGAAAATCATGATCGTGGAACTTCCCGCGAATTGGACCATATAGTTAGTGGATATGAAAAAAAAAATTTCGAAAATTTTCAAATTTAAAAAAAATCTCAGATAATACACATCATATTTCGATGAGATTTTGCATGAATCTTCTAGTCGGCATTTTAAAATAATGTAACAATTATCAGTTTCTATTCCTGGAAATACTGGGGAAATATGTCGAGTTTCGCGTGTTTTTTCTTCGATATCGATGATATTTGTGAAATTACTGAAAAGATAACTTATCCGATCAAAAAAAAACTTAGTGAGAGGGTGAAGAATTTTCATTGAATTGTGTGCAATATTTCGTGATGATCGTGTCATTGAAAAAATTCAGCAGAAAAATAATCAAATAATTTTTCAAATGGAAATTTCCGATTTAAGTTCGGAATAAATGCATTTTACATCTATTCAAAAATTTTGTTGCGTAAAGAATATAATTTCGCCTGTTGCACTTTGAAAAAAGACCAAGTTTTGTCTAACAAACAAAAAAGGAAATTGAAAATTTTCAGTCTGCTTTGCTGTGATTTTCGAAATTCTCAATTTGACGAAAGTTCTTGAAATAACAGAGTAGTGCAAGAAAATATTTCTACAAATTTTCGCTATATTGTTCTGCAAAGTTTTCAGATATATACTTAAAAAACGTTACAATTCACTCCGTTGATCATTTACATCATTCTGATTTTATTTATAAGGCAATATTTCTTCAAGAAACTTCCCTTGACAAATTAATTTGAATCCCGCATACCGCGAAGTCATTTGAATAAATAATAACTTTTGCGTAATTTTCAACAGAAATTCGTCGGATGTTGCGAGCGAATACCTAGAAAAAAAATTTCAAAAAGCACTGCAGTGAAGGCAGCAACTTTTGCGCGCATGTTCAATGTAGATGACCGCTTCAGCAACGAATTTGAACATGCACGCAAAAGCTGCTGTCTTCACGGCAGTGTTTTTTGAAATTTTTACTGATAAATTACTGGATTTCAATTCGATCAAATCTGCATTTTTGGAAATATTGGAAAAATAAAATTTTGATTGGGTATATCTACGGAATCATTGGGTGGATTCTACCCATTCACGAATTCGGCCTTCGTAATTTAGGTCCAAACCTTCTCTACAAATATCGAGTTCCTAAGTTGTTTCTTTCGGAAGTTATTGTGTTTACGCAGTCAGCCGTTTCCAAAAATACAGATCAGATCGAATTGAAATCCAGTACTTCATCGAAATATAACAGTTCGAAGTTTCATACAGAATTAAATGAGGATGATATGATAAGAAAATCATAAAAATTTTTTTTTCAAATTGTTCTAATGACACGATTATCACGAAATTTCGCATGAAGTTGTCTTTCAGCATCTCAAAACTAGCTGTAAAGTTTTATCAGGACTGAATCAGTATTTCTCGAGTTATACCGAAAAAATAAACGATATCGAGAAGAAAACCTCGAAATTTGACATATTTTTTCCCGATATTTCCGAAACTTATTATCGTATCGAACTGAAATTTGGTACACTGCTGTGAAATATGAAGCTTAAAGTGTGAGTGGACTTTTTTTTCGGATATGATGAATGGTTTTCAGAAAAAAAAATTTTTTGGAAAAAAATTTCGAAAAAATTTTTTTTTTAAATTTACTGACAATATGATCCTGACGAAATTTGGCTCAAACTTGCGCGTCGTTATACTCCACCTAACTGCCAAGTTCGAATCCGATCTCTCGAGCAGTTTCTGAAATAAAAAATAAATAACTTAACTGAGATATTCAGGATCTTAACCTAACCTTAAAATTTCAAGACTCTAGGTTCTTCCTTTCGAGTGTTACAGCGCACACGGCCGGACAGACAGAATAAATTTTGACCACGAATTCTTCATCAATGTCCAACCTAGTCGTTTGAGACCAATTTGGGCTCAAAATTACAGACATCGTGACGAAATGATAACGCAATGTTTCCAAGAGCAAGCACGTTAAATTCTCAAGAATAAAATAACAACCAAATCTTCAGTTATCCGTCACCTTATAAAACCAGAAGCTCATAAAACAGCTCCAACCCTGCGTCGAGGGGACGCATCCGAACCCGCTGGATGCATCACAAAAGGACTCCGCTCTTATTCAACTACAAGTACAAGTGCACCACCTCGTCCTGCATTTAACGGAAACTAGGAAGTGGAAGCAGAGAGGAATGGCGCGAATCGAACTGCCGTCTCTTGCGACGTCTTGAGACGGCAACCGGACCTTATTTTCTCTCTTCGGCTTGTTCTTGTTGTCAAGGCTGAGGAGGTCGCCGGTAGCAGACAGGACCGGAAAACACGGCGCTAGATCGGGATTTACGCGACGATTGAAAGTGCGAGGAATTTCATTCAGCGGTGGCGTGGATATGCGGTCCGACGCGATAGGAAAGATCGTGATCTCTCGGGGTCTTTTTTGTATTTTTGCGCGCATGTTTTGTCCAGATGTCTGTGAGTTTAGAATATTTTGAGCTTCAGATGGCCTCAAACGACTATGTTGGACCCACTGATGACGAATCCGGTGTCAAAATTGATTCTGTCCGGCCGGCCGGTTAACGAGAGTACGGAGAATCCTATCGACCAAAGACATTCAGGGTAGATTGCTGAAAGGATTGGATTGAAACTTGACACTTAGTTGGTGTATAACGACGCATAATTCTTCGCGAAATTTTGTTGTGATGATACTGTTAGTAAATTTCAGAAATTTTTTTTCCTGAATTTTTTTTTTCGAAAACTGTTCATCATATATAGAAAAAATTCCGCTCAGACTTCGAACTTCATATTTCACAGCAGTGTTCTAAATTTCAGTTCGATACGATTATAATTTTTGGAGAAATTGGAAAAAATTATGTCATATTTTGTATTTTTTTCCTTCGTGTCCTTCTTTCTTTCGGGTTTTCTGGAATTTCTCGTAAAAAACCTAGAAAAGCGCTGGAGTACAGTAGCTTTTGCACAAGTTCGTTTCCAAAGCGGTCATCTCCTCTGAAGATTCGCGCGAAATCTGTCGACTTCACGTCAGTTTTCAGGTTACTAAAATAGAAATTTAAAAACTGTGCAAATCCGCATCCCCGATCAAATCAACGTTTCTTCAGAATGAAAATTCATCCTGTGAGTGAAAATGAAGAATAACGAATTGTCACTCGGAATAACCTAGACCTAGAGCAACATTCAGCTGTCAAAAACAAAAAATAATAAATTAAAGGTTCCGCTTCAGCATGTTTTTCCCAATTATTCTTATTTGCCTGCAATAAATTCCCGCAAGGGTGGCAGTAAACTTGTCGGCATCCCTTTCCAACTGAGGTACATGACGATATTGAGAGGAGGTAATGAAGGTATGGTTGCAAAGAACATATAGAATATGCTATTTTTATAGTCACTTGGGAAACAAATCTAGAACGCTTTGAGATAGTTTCTGTCGTAATTCGAACACTTTAATTGTTCTTGGGGTGCAAATATCAAGAGGAACAAATGACAATCACCACGGTGAAAGCTCAGTGAAACGTCCCATGTGAGTGTGTAGAAACACTGAAATATTCAAATCAGTAGGAAGGTTGGATCCAAGATATTGTTGACCATCAGATCTTGTGTCTCGTATACACCATAGAATAATAAAATCCTAGAAGTACTAACTCTCTGCTAAATCAGGGAAACCGAGTGGCAGCCATCTTTTGGGGTCGTGGCGGGAAAACTGACAGCGATTTAAATATTCGTGTAGGTACCTTTATACATTCGAAATATTGGAATTATTCTGGTCTCCTATAAATCATAAATCAAACAAACATATTATCTGTAACTTTATTAAGTCAAATATATCTCACATAGTCGCTACACAATGATCATTTATTATGATTGAATCAGGAGATTAACTACTCAGATAGGTTAATTTGTTGAAGGATTCTCATTGATCCAAAATATAATGATTAACCTCAATGAACAGTGATCAAACAGTCCATGTGTGTATATACGGAAATCTTACTACAATAACTATTGATATTAAAAATACAATAGAAATTTTAAAGGAGCTATCTCTCTAGGAGCTATTTCTCTAACACAAATAATTCTGATCCAATTAAATCATACGTCAAAGATTTCTAGTCGAACTATTCAAGTTCAATCATTATCAAACAGAGCTTCCAAACAAAAAAAGGAAACTGTTTTTTGGCAACTTAGTCCATTGGATCCGATCACAATCTGAATGAGCCAATAACTTGCCTATAATCTGAAATTTAATTGGATGATTAACGCTTGAAGTGAATTCACTTCATAATATATCTACCTTCTTCATAAGCCATGATTGAACACGTATTAAATTTATAAATTTTGGTTTTGTTCAAGAGAAACTAGTTTTGTCACATTTCGGTATTTCTGTACTCTTTTCGATTATAGGATAAGGAAGTTACGATATTCCATAGAAAAGGAGAGGCAAATATCTAACATCTCTCTCTAAATGCTGGAGTCGTCTGTTTCCAAGATTAGCACAGCAGTTTTATAACCCTGGTATACACTCTACAATATCCATATAGGTTTAAAAATTCCTTGACAAACCTGAAGAAATGGTAAAAATTATATTCAACTTAACGTACTTGAGTGTTAATTTGAAAAAACGTTGCAATAACATCACCTGCTTTTAGGCATCAAAACAAACGGCACCTGCCTCACCATAAAACATAAAAATGTTGTAACACGCTGTTACAGAAATTGTGCGTATGTAGATTCTTACACTTTTTGTCAACCTTCAATAATGACTTAAGTTAGGTCCAACTATTCACATTCTAATCATGATTAAATTACCGTCCGAAACATCACTTCAATACGAAATTAAAATTTCAGATCTTAAGGCTATCTCTCGGCTTAATTCATTTTTAATTGATCCGAATACTAAGCAAACACGAAAACCGCTACGAAGGCCCGTTCGTTTCGCATCGATATCTTCTTCAAAACCTGAAATCTCTAATTATGAAAAAATCTTATGACAATATTAGCATATCGACATGTGTCGGGGCAGGTGTATTTTGGGCACGCGCCTCGTCGCTCTGCGTAAGAGACGGAGAACACCTTGCGTTCTTTTACATAAACGCATCATGGCCGGTCTTTTTCGGCCTCTTTTCAGGACTTTCCACCGGTTTTTTAATTAATCAGAACTTGATATATCGACGGCTAAAATTGTGCCATGATACGCATTGCGAAAGAATGCGATCGCTGGTATAATTTATTTCCTAGAAATCATATTTTTTTGCTATTAGTTTGTCCGGGGTTTTCATTGGTTGATTTTAGGAGAGTGTGGACCGCTGGATCGACCATCAAAGTTGTTTCAGTTGAATAAACTGCTCAACAAGAAATAGGTATCACATATATAAAATAATTTAAACCCATCAACATTTTGCGGTGTCGAAGGATAAAAGTGAAATATGTTTAAAATATTGAAATTATAGATCAAATCATTGAAACATAGGTGTAGAAAATATAAGTTAATCAATTAACATTTAAGTAAATTACATACATTACATTTGAAGACAAACTTTTCAAACTGGATTGAAGAAAATTCATCCATACAGTGTAGTATGATTTTTCAGATATTATTTTTTTCAATTTATTTTTCAGTTTTCTTTATTCATCCCTTTGGCCAATCAAGGAATCTTGTCATAGATTTGTATGGCTCCATGTTTTGTGCTCAGCTGAGTTGGAACATCTTGGAGTATGGTACTTTAATTATTCTCGTACAGTCTCAAATAAATTTTTTAGGTATTATAGTGTCGCGCAGTTGCTTTTCATTTTTAGGTACTCTTCAAATACGAAGTGTTATTTGAAAGTTGCAATTATAAAAGTAATACCTATATATCATGTGGAGTAGTTTATTTTATACTGACTGAGTACCAAAGCAAAACATTATGGAATTAACATTAGAGCTCTTAGATAATTTAGTAGTTTGAAAAGATGAGATAACCATGATTCGTTTTCTACTGCAAAAACTTCCCCATCTGCACAACCCTTCTGATTAGTTTGAGTGATGAAATTTTGATTTTGGACCCAAACGATATTTATGAAAGTGTACACATAAGATGAATTATGCAGAATTCATCTGATATTATGTTTTTGAGTTTACCTACTCCTTTCAATCGAAAATACCCTCATCTTTCTTATTTGAATTGAAGACACTGTATATTTTGACAATTTTTGATCTTGTTATTCCGATTGATGTGTTTATACTGGTATAATCGAAAATCTCTGTGGAAACTAGTAGGTACTTATTAGAGCACTTTTTGAACAATTATCGATGAATATATATGAACTAATTCGTGAAAAAAGCTATTCAGGAATTTGTGATTATGCGTTCAAGTTGTCAGGAGGTGAACTGCGAGCATTTTGAACATCTGAAATAAGATTTTGTTTCACTTACCTTTTATTCTCATGTTCTGAAATATTGAATACATTTAATTCGTTGTTGGTTATCTATCAAATTTTGCAAGAGTGTTTACGAGTAACAAATAATGAACAAAAAAAAACATACGAGATGCCATTTGCCTCATTATTCACTCATCCACAAATATTTCTCATATGTTCATTCAAATTAGTTGCTTTTGTCAGAGAATGATTTGACCATGGTTGTGTATATTTAATATAAATATTATATTAGAATAACTGAAACGTTTAATTCATCTAATTTTCGAATGAAACAATTTTAAATATTCCAACACTGATGCAATACAGAATTATTACTGTGAGGAATTGATGTTTAATTAGTGAACTCTTCCAATAACTGAAAAAAACTTTTTATTTCAAACTGACAATGCTGTGATCAGTACCTATTTTTGAAACTTTGCCGTACCATTCAATCCTAAAACTATTTTGGAGGCCTTTTCAAAATGCATCCTGTCCTTACATTCGAAATTATCTTCTGAATTCGTGTAAATTTTTTTGAGTTAATCTTTTCAATGATAACTTGCATCATTCCTACTCAGTTTTTTCACTTGATCATTATATGTATATAAATCATTCTTTTTTCGGGCAATTGAACCTCTTTTGAAAGTTGAGTTGATTATATTGGGAAATTTTCAACAAATAACTGAATGATCATGAATGTGGTTTGCTTTCTTCCAATTGCAATACCACGCATATTCTGGTAAATTCTGGTGAATAACGGGAGATAATTCTTCCCGAAATTGTTCAACATTCAAAAATAAAGAATAATCCTAGTTGGTATGGTTCGCAATAAAACAGAGCATAAATATAATACAGTTTTTATTTTATGAGAAAATTCTCAATGTTCAGTATCAAAAATAGAATTGTACAAAAATAACTTACTACATAGGACTGGTCATGAAAATGTCGAGTTTAACAAACTTATACATTAAAAAACTTCTTAACCTAATAAGGAGCTCTTTAAGACATAATAACAAATTTAAATCAGTATGAATTCTTCACAGAAAAATCTAAATGAATTAACTTGTTCGATTAACGTTTCATCGAAAATTTATCAAAACAGGAATTTTTTATAAAATACTTCATGGAATGGAAATGTCATGGCAAACTATTAACAATTCTACAACTTAACCAACTATATAAACAATATATACAAAAAATTTACAAAAATGACTAGAAAACAATTGTATAAACTCTGAAAATGGACCGCAATTTCTTAAGATCACTGGCTTTCAAAAGGCACTGGAATTACTCTTATTGTCAGGAGTGGACTGGCCAAGAAATTCTGTAACAAAAAAAAAACACAATTAATAACAACATGAAACAATTTATCCTGTGTAATCATAGTTGAGCATTCATAAGAATTGCTTCATAGCCATAAATTTAATTTTTTCAATTCGACTTCAAGCCAATACGTTTGTAGTAATTAAGATGTGATTAATTTTACAAATTTGCTCCTTGAATAGGTGTGAAATATTAAAGATATAATGATTAATTGATCCACATAAATATATGTTAGTAACGAAAAACTTAATCAGCATTCAACTCCGGAATCAATTAAAAATAATGATAGTTTAGAAAAGAAACTGTTTCGTTTTAATGATTAAATTATTTTACATGTTTCGAATGAGAAATATTTACGTGTTTGTCAACGAAGGAAGGAATTGTACAAAAAAGAATCTTAACTGGCCAAGGACCTTAAAGCCTCGTTCCAGACAGTATTGTTCCAATAAGAGAAGTTGCTTTGCTAAAAGAATATTGCCCTAAGGTGAATTTCTTTCAAGAAGGACTTCTTATGGAACGAGTCTGCTTGCTATCAAGACCCTTCGCTGAGGTTCTTTTCTTCGACACACAAAAACGCATTGAGATAAAAGAAAATAGGGAGAGAGAACTGCATTGAAACTGCCAGGTAGGTATAATATAAAAAAGGAACAGGTAATACCAACTTCATATCAAGCAATTCCGTAATAAAAATTTTGTTAGGTGTCCTCGTCTTATTTGTATGTTTGCATCCTTATGGAGACAGGAAGTAGCTGGTATTTGCTCTGTAAATATCGTTTCCGCGACAGATTAACATTTTTGAGAAGGAATTATTTGCTCTGTAGATGCATAGCGATAAAAAATTCACTGAAATTGAATTTATGATTCTTCGATAATTTCACAGCCAAATACAACGAATTGGGATCAAATTTAACAAGATTAGTTGAATTTGATCTTTGGATGCAGTATGAAAACTTCTTGAAAACCACAATACAAGATTAAATCCAAAAATTTTGTTGGTTTTCGAGATCAGTCCTAACCAAATAACCATTGTTGCGTTTTGATTTATTTCGCAGATCTTATTCCTCCGATCTAACGGAATTTCTTAGAAAACACACGTGTGTAGATTTAAGTCTTTTGATCCTGCAGGAGAAAAGGAAATACTAACTTGACATTCTGTAACAATTGAGACCCCTCGGGTAGTCTCTTTGTTCGATTCCATAAGGAACTATTCAATTTCTTGAGCAGGTACGTTACAGGTACTGAATAAATTTCTATCGCGAGAGCGGAGGTATGGGAAAAAATTTAGATACCTTTAATCAACCGTTCTAGCTTACAGATCTTATCGGAATTCATAGATAATATCTAACTTTCCGAAAAATCGAACAAGCGTTAAAATTGTGAGATCCGGATCAGGTTTTTATTCATAAGTTAGGATGTTATTACTGATCTGTAAATATGAAACAGAGTTATTCACGGTTTCAATGACCAGAAATTCTGGCAGTTAATTTGGTTGATGCCGACAATGCTGTCACTGCATTGCTTAACAAGCAAAGTAAACCGTCTAATTAGCTAAGCATACCATCAACTAACAAATTAGGTTGAATCATTCGAGTATGGGGGAAATATTTCTTGAAATAACAGAGCAATAAAAACATTAAATTGTACATTTTTGAAGATCAGTGTTAGAGAAAAAACTAGTTGATTATATGGCTTAGTATTCTAATTTTTTCACAGGTGAATAAGTTGGAATAGAGCTGTTTTTTGGTTATTTAACATCATTAAGTATTAGCTTGAAGTTGAAAGGAATTTTCAAAAAATTCGAGAAGTATAG